>CM060902.1:1240413818-1241663818 GCA_030737815.1 Allium fistulosum | reverse complement strand
TCCCATAGGTAACGACAAATTGAAGAGTACTTACATGGATCAAAATGAAAATTTTCAATCTTTGTTGAAGTTACATCAAGATAATACCGAAGTCCTGTTTCATCCATTTTATTATATATAATATTAATACAATAATAATAATAAAATACACTCAACGCTATGAAGTGGATTTAAACAATAAAAAGTCAATCAATTGGCAACTATATTATTGTGAAAAAGGAATAAACCAAACAAGTACACTTGTTACAAAAAGATGCTCCTAAGAAAATAAAATCATACCAAGTGGACTGATTTCATATAATCCCTCTAAATGCACTATCAACGCTCTTTTCATCCCGAATCCTTGCATTGCTTTTGCCATCTTCTCTACCTATATTTCCAAGTTGGTAATTTTAAATCCTAGATAACTAATTTTCTAATGAAAATAATGTGTGTATGAGATGGACAGAACGACTGGGTATAGGCTGTTGGTTAAATGAGCTAATGTGTTGAGCATGAATCCCACTATAGGTAGAGACAAGAGAATGAATAATCATGAAAAAGACTTACAATATTTTCATGGTGGATACCAATGACATCATAAGGTACTCTTGTAGGGTTCAACAATGGACCAAGAATATTAAACACAGTCTTTATTTTCAACTGCTTCCTGACAGGACTGGCAATTTTAGTCGCTGGATGGTATAGTGGGGACATTATGAAACCTATGCTTGCTTCCTCAACACATCTTCTTATACCCTATTTCAACATGAAAAAAAACATTGTCAATACAACTAATACTAAAAATCAAGACCAAGTAATCGAATAGAAGCTACAATAGCTCTATTACATAAGTTGCAAAAAAAGAGAAAGAGCAGCAGTTGATAAAATGCTAAATAGGTGCTTTTTGCTAGTTCCCACAACACTATAATGTAATCCTGTTATGAAAATGGTCAAATAATACTTCATAATGCAATGCAACCATACACTAATACATGTGTTAAAATTTGATATTTGGATGCTCAAATATATTTGATACAAGTAAACAGATTCATGGACGGGACTGCAATAGAGTGTGGAGAACGGCATCATGGAACAAGAGATCAATGAAGCAAAGCCGAAGAAAGTAAAATACAAAATACTACAAGACCAGGAATGCAGTGAGTATGACTAACAGTACTCCAGCTATGTAAGAAACACACCTCCAAAATTCAAGATGTGGGCCTGAGATTTGTTTCGGTTGTTTGGGTTGTGTATTTGTTGGCAAAGATTTCTAAATGAACCAAGGAGACCACAAAGCTGTAATCCACAAATTTATAGATTTATCCACAAATCAATCTCTTTTGAGACTCAATCTCTTCCCAGATTAAATAATGAATATTTAAAGTGAATCAACGTGATCAAGTTGAATTTTGAGCAATCGTGTATATTGTGCCTCTAAGGCCTTTTTATTTTCTATATTGTGTTGAGTGCAATTTTATTCGCACCGGTGCGAATAAAAATTTAGTTTTTATTGGTTACATGAGTGAACCACATAAAAAGTACAATATTCAGTTGTGTATTATTCATTAAGAACTTGTGTTTAATTCCTAATTGTGTATTATCCAATAAGAATTAAAGGTTCACCATTCTTTTTAGTATGGGATTTAACCCAAACATCTGCTCTAGATATGGACGATGAATCTTGACTCTGCTTTTTCTACATTTAGAAAGACACTAAATAAATCAATTGATAGTTAATTAACTAGCTAGGTAAAGAATGCTACGTTTAATTAATTAACCAAATCATCGGTAAATCTAGCCATTCCTCTACGTCCAGTTGTGTGCGGCAATTGTTTATGCCAATCATGGCGTCTAAGATTTCGACAATTCATGCACGGGCACAAAATTTTCTCCACATTTCGCAGATTTGTCTTTGCCACACGCACGAAATTCAAAGCTCCTTGCCAATATTCTATACTTTTCCTATGACAAAAATTAAAAACATAAAAAATTAAGTTATTTAATTTCTATTGTGCGTGCGTTGTTTAATCAAGGGACATGCATGTGTTGTGTAATTTCTAAACCTTCCAATCATTAGACACACGGTTGAAAAGGCTTACTGGTTTTCAAATTGCCTTCAACAGTGCAACTAGAATAAAAATGAGCTCCTATTATCTCAGGATACAACATACCTCATTAAATTGTACTCCAACTTGATGTATTCCTTTTCCAATGCTTTGGTATTAGACCACATCTTGCTGAGACTGTATCTCCTTCCTTCATAATACGTCATGCCGAGACTGTGTCTCTTTCCTTCTATTCAGTACAATTCAGTACTCTTTATGCTTATTACAGTAGGCTCATAATACGTCATACCGAGACTGTGTCTCTTTCCTTCAAGAACGATATTAGCTCCCTAACAAGATAGAATAAAGCGTGATTAGTAACCTGGTAAAATACTCTTGCTTATTGCCACATGGTTATCGGTTACGTATAAACTTTGCTAGTTGGAAAATACAAGATATTCTACAACCACAGTATAAACCTATTATGATTTCAAAGCAATATGAAGTTGGGTAATAAACATTTTGACCGATTCTCAATAAAAACATGTTAGTATTTGATATCTTCGAAGTTGCATCCATGGCCAACTTCTCAACCTACAAATATAGTCAAAATTACTAAACAAGAGTAAAGCGCGTGTAAGGATGAGACTCATTATAGGTAATTAGAAAATTACTTAACAGTAAGTTGACTACTATCAGGTTCAAGCAATAAGAATATACCTTTTTTACAGTAGCTTCATTAACTAGTGGACCCTGTAAAATGAAACCATAAAAGCCCATAATTAAGCAAATAGAATTCATAAACAAGTTCCATTATTGAAGAAGGTTGTATAATATTTACCTGAACTGTGCCCTCAGCAAGACCATTGCTAACTTTCAAACTTTCAACAGCTTTTGCAAAGGCATTCAAAAAAATTTCATAGACGCCTAGCAGTAAGTAGACAAGAAGTTACTTCATTTCAATACATGAGTATCAGATAGACAGGCTTGACTCAGGTAAGCTTGACATATCGACTAATATAATATGCATCTTGAAGAAATTATCCTACCCATGGATGTATACAAAAATTTGGTTCAAAAGCACGGGAAAAGAAACAAGACTCGGTATTTTGTGGGCAGCATGGTACATTGAGCCTCGAGCATGTGACTACATATGTTATAGTCTAGCTATTCTAAGAAGCAACTGCTGGTTAGTAGTATAAGTACAATTTACCGAACTTATCAAATTTTATCTTATATTATAATGTAATCAGGATTTACAAACAATTGAAGAAACAAAATATAAGTATGAACTAAAACAGTTACCTTCTTGCACCAATATTCTGTTAGCGCACACGCATTTTTGCCCGCTATTGCGAAATTTTGCAACAACCTGAATAAATGAAAGACACGATGCAAATAAGATTCCTGAATTAACAATGATTAAGTCATATTAACCCATATCAGCATTCATCTAAAAGGTACCCATAGGAATATATAGGCTTAATACACATTCTATATTATTTTTAGATGATCTAGACTGATATTATTTCAAATTTTCTAACATATGTAGATTGCGGTATACCATAAATAGCATGGTTGTTGTCGAGCTTAAAAAATTGTTATAGCAACTAAGAAAAACCCCTCCCCACCACCAAAAAAAAAACACACGCACACACTTCTAGGTTCATATGGTCATGCAAATCACTAAATCAAGCAAACACATTTTCATACTTATTTAATAAGTTCACTAAGCAATTATTCATTGATTTTTTAAGAGAACAATTTTATAGATCACTATTTGTTGACAGTAGAACTATATAAGTCATATACAAGATAAAACAGCTATTTTGTGATTATATCTGATAAGACAATTTGTAAGCATTAAAGGACACCACTGTGTTGCATTTTTCCTTTTCTACTACGAAACCTTAGTTTCGTTAAATTTGCTGCATTCAAATTTATGGCTGTCTAGTATTTCCAACATCTCGTCTTTCTAATCAATTTTTATTTTTATTTTTAGTTTCAGAACAAGAATTGAAAAACCATTTTTTTCGAATACAAGATAAAATGTGCTCTGTTATTTGAATAAATCGACAAAGTGGTGAAAAAAGAATAATTTTTTTTTGCTTACGGATCCTTTCACAGCTATATCCAACTATGCATCATCAAAAACAATGCACGGTGCATTTCTACCAAGTTCCAAGGATATTTGTAAATGGGTTTAAATAGAAAAATGCCAACTATGCAAAAGCAAACTTCAATTTCTATTTTAGTTTCCATACTCGATACATGTTTCAGTTTTTAGACACGTTGGTCATTGTATCTTCAACCACTGTTGCAACCTGGATCCTCCAACACAGTCTGTTGCAATTATCTTTTCAGTCACAAATCACAAATGTTCCTGTTCATCCTGGATGCAGTGTGCATTAACCTCATTTCATCTTTTACTTTAGTCGATCTCATCTACTAACAGTGAACTGTTTCATGGATTCATGAAATAAAGAGATTTCTAGCTTCCGAATTAGGATACAATAACACTTACCCATCTGATGTGACAAGAATGACAGGTAGGCATCTCTCATCTCACCATGTTATGTTTCCTCATATTGCTTATGCTTCTCTAATAAATGCTCAAGCTTGTCTTGCATTTGCTAATGATGTGCAAATATTTTATGATGATTGAATAGTAGGCGTATATGATTCAAATGCAGATTCGCTATTGAAATTCAAATTCATATTCCTTATAAGTCTGAAAGCCCTTTTTTCCACTTTTTTCCGAGCTCCATGTCCCTAAATATTAAGCCAGAAAAAAGAATGTCCAACTTAAAATAAATGTGACTTGTATTAGAAATTTGAGTGCATTCTATCCCGAAAGAAAAAAGATACTTGAATCCACTATAATAATACTGGAAACACAGTTATAACCATTACAAACTAATAAATATGTAACTAAATTTAAAAGGCCGATAATTAATGATTAGTTTGAATTGCTAGTTAGGTAGACCAAAAATAATTATCATATATAAGTATAGTGATAATACACTCATTAAACATATTAACACTCACCAGAATCTAAACTATA
Source organism: Allium fistulosum (assembly GCA_030737815.1). Taxonomy (NCBI): domain Eukaryota; kingdom Viridiplantae; phylum Streptophyta; class Magnoliopsida; order Asparagales; family Amaryllidaceae; genus Allium; species Allium fistulosum. The sequence continues at coordinate 1,241,658,727 of CM060902.1, read as the reverse complement.
ATGAAAAGATTAAAGATAAACTATTGATAGCATAGATGGAATAAATGTTCATTTGCAGTAAGGGTACTGGAAATTCTATGGATAGTTTCCAATTGAATGGTCTATGGTTAAATAACAAACAAGTGATAATTAGAAAGAACACTCCACAAAGTTATGTAAATATACCTAGACAGTAGCTATGCCATGGTATGACTAGTGCAACACCATATCTTACAGTAACTCCAATACAAAAATCTAACTATTAAATTGTGGTATATGTTATCCTTAAATGATACAATTTCAAATTAAACAAGGTAGGTCATGAAAGACATAATATATCATTTAAAAAAAATCCAAATCCTCCTTGACTACATCATTATGACAGGAGTAATCATGAATGTAGCTGCGATTGCAAAGAAGATCTCCTAACTAAGACATCTTACCGTTGACCCACCAAGTATTCAATGGTTTCTTCACTATAAAATAGCTCTAATGTTGTAGGTCATTCGAGCATTTTACAAACAACATATTCACTTCAAACAACTTGCTTTTCACCAAAAATAGAGTATGATTATTTGGTTTAAGCACAGATCTCGGGAAAATCAGATCCAAACCCACAAAAAGTAAATACTATACCTGCATTGAAGCATTGGGAGAAGCCGGAAAATTTTGTGTGTGCACGTTTCAAATTTTAAAGTCTTCAAACATCACCCGTTTACCGATTTAAACGTTTAATCCCCACCACTCTACCCCAACCAACCAAAAAAAATCACACACACTCCAACCATAAGGAAAAAACTCCCTTTGACCGATCTTTATAAGATTACATTTTGTGTTAAAGTGGGTAGCATGTATTGCAATCTATGTCCGCATGATTTCAATCCATTTGTTAAAAATATTTAAATTTCCATCTTAATCGATGTTTTTAAAACCAACAAAGCTTAGTCAGCATTATAAAAGTCAGTTAACTTGATAATCCTTTAAGTTGCAAAGACAATCCACGAAAAAAAACTCAACCCATTGAGGCTGGGTTGCTATGCAAGAACCTTGATTGGGAATGCTCTTGGAGCTCATCGGTCTTTTCTCGTCAATTTGAAGCATATAGAGGTTGTCTCATAATTTTAAGGGTGCATCAACACTGTTGGTGGTTGTAAACTTTGGTCTTCTAATTCAAATTTGATACATGGAATATGATTCACATTCACCAGTTAATTTTATTTTATGTTTCATACAAGAAAACATGAGGAAAAAAATTTGAAAACTGAAAAAGTTTCTCATTAGGAATTTTATAAATAAGATACTATATAAATATAAAAGATAATTATTAGGGTTGACTAATTTTTTTGCGAATGAAGAAGCGGTTCTAAGAAAACTTAGGTATATATACTAAAGTTAGGTCCATGGCTAATACAGACATCCTTAATCGTCTTGCATACATCATGCCATACAAAAACCTGTGGTTGGCTGTAGTTTTGCTTGTTTGGTGTAGTTAATTCATTGGATACAGTTTTCATCTTCCCGATCCTCTTTCTGGAAGATTTCAAAAGCGTCATCTTCCAATATAATTGAAGTATTTTCCTTTTGATCATAATTCATAGTGCTTTCAACAGATTGTTAATTAATTTTCCAAATGTAGCAAATTTTGATTTACAGTGTATCATGTCTCTTAGTTTGACTTATGTAGTAACGACACCATCACTCTTTATGCTTCACATTATATAATTGAACATTAGCAGCGCCTTTAGGATATATAGATATATTACTAGATTCATCTCTAGAAACATCTAAATATAAATAACTTAAAACATTAGTAATTAATCATAGAAACATCTATATAGATATATATATATATATATATATATATATAAACATTAGTAACTAGTAGCTTTTGAAGATGCTAATTCAGGCATTCACAGAGAAAATATACAAATGATAATGTTTATTAAATATTATTACTTGAAAAAGATGAGTGCATCTAACTACACAACATATGAATACAAAATAGGTTTCACTGAATATAAATCACTCATGAATATCAATATTCACTCTAACTTGTAAAATAATAAGCATTTAACTCACAAATAGTCATCAATAAATACAGAAATGGAATAATAATTATTCAAAACAAAAAATAACAATAGTTTGTAATCAATTTATAGTAAAAATTGTAACGACCCTGAATTTTTGACATTTGAAATATGAATATTTAATTGAGTTTAAATATTCGAATGATAGTTTGATTTGAAATTCAAATATCAGAGTGAATTTGGCGATTAAATTATTGAATTTAATTATTGAAACTGGGTAAAAATTTGAATCTTCAGTTTTAAGCTGATTAAAAATAATCTGAAGGTTTAGAAAATTTATATTGATAATTCTGAAGGTATTGGAACTTTCAGAATTGAATTTGAAAGTGGTTTGTTCAGTTTTGAAATTCTATCGTTTAAATCGATATTTAAAAATAGCGTTCCGGGGAACAGTCTCGGAATTCGACGAAACCAATTCCATTGGATCCGTAATAGTGTATTATTATCGGATTTCAATTTTTCGTGATGTTTGGGGTGATCGTTTGGCCGTACGATAAGTAAACGCGCTGAAATTAAATCGAAAATTTAATATTATAACTGGTCCAAAAAGCTATCTTCTCCATACGATCGAATTTGGACTCAAAACCATTTCCATTGTGTTCGAAATAGACGTATAACATTACGAACGCTTAGCGGCACGCCTCGATAGGATGTCAAAATTTTAAGCTTCTTTAATCAGATAATTTTAACTTTAGAATAAATATATAATTATATTTATTGTTTGATTTATATCCTCAGATCAGCCTCCAAAACAAATGAAAATATCTCTGATATGGTACAAGGCATTTATATCACTTGTACAAATTTATATCATCACCTGTACAAGGACTTATTAGCCTGTACCACATTTCTTTTTATATCATCTTCGTTCGTCCATTTCAAAACGAAGAAAGAAAAAAAAAAGGCCGCTTCTCTGAAACCAATTCGTAAACAAAGAAAAAAACAAAATCACGAGAAAATGGCCACAGCAAACCAAATCGTTCGTCTCCAAATCAAATCGCCATTTCCCCTCTTCTCTAAATCAATTCGTTCGCGAATTTATGGCGACCGCGATTTCAGGGGCAACATAGGGCTTGGTCGAACCACGGAATTGGGATGTCTCGAAGTCATCCATTCGCGCGAGGTACGAAGTGCGAATGCTCGTCGTGGGCGACGTAAGTGGAAGTTCGAGCGCTATCGCGGCAAGGGGAGGGCTCGCGTACGCGAGTATTTGCGGCGTCGTAGCTAGGGTTCACTAGCGTGGCAGCCAAGGTCGAGCTCGAGATTTGGGTCACGGCAATGAATGGCGGCTGGAGGCATTCGCGAAGTCGAGCCTGGGTTGTTCAATTTACAGTAAGGTATAATATATTTTTGAATTTAAATTTATATGCAAGCAGAAATAACGTATATACAGATTTTTCCAATTTATATATATAAATGAACAGTAGGGTAGAAGACTGTTTTGGATATTAACAAAAAAGATTTATTACAGTGAATTTTAAATTTTTGGTGGATTTCAAAATAGTCTAGTTTAAATAAAAAATAGAAATTGCTGTATATATATATAAAAGACAGAAAAATAAATAATTTTACCCTACTATTCGCTGAAAGGAAAAATTCATATATATAGAAAAGACTTTGGAAAATATATAGGGATTTTTTTAAATTGTTTGAAGAATTTATAAAATTTAGATTTTTGGAAATCTATAATCTATTTTTACAAGAGTATATATATAATTTCAAATGGAAAATTTCCAGTTTAAAATTTAATCACTAGTTTAAAATAAAATTTATTTAGTTGAAATAAAATCAATAGTTGATTGAATTTGTTAAAATGGAAGTTCATTGTTCGATTATTTCGAATATTAATAAATTGTATAAATTGTTTTTATACAAGGACTAATACAATAAAGGAATCAAGCCGAAAATGGAAAGTGGACTGCGAATTAAAATCAAAGGTGAGATCTTCTCACTCAAATTTGAAAGTTGGATTTGCAGTTATTGATTGATTGCTGTTTGGTTGTGATATTAGATATAGTAGGATATATCTATATATATAGCAATATATATATATATATTGACATATGTATATATTAGCGATTGATTTCCCGCATTATATAGCGGATGAGACCCTATTGCGCCGCATAATAGCGGATGATATTTTATAAATCCCATATACCGCGATATTCCACCTCGAAGTGGAATTGGTATTGTGCTAACATCTGTGGATGCAGGGAAACAGGTTGGAGGGATCCAATAGGATTCCTCAAAACATTTGAATTGGTTTCATATGTTGTGTGATTGATTATTTATAATCTGTGTATGATTATATCGGTGATTGAATATGTTGAAGGCTATAATTTAGCCGAATGTATTTTTGGTATCGTTGGATACCAGAAATAAATGAAATTGGATTTTTGAAAATTAAAATTGGAAATTTTAAGTAAATTCTTTTGAAAGAATTGGTTGAATTTAAAAGAAGGATTTTAAAAGCGTAAAGTTGATTTTTTTAATCTTATTGAATTATTTCCAAAATATGGGAAAAGATTTTTATAAATGGGTTTTGAATAATATTATTCGAATGTTGGAAAATTTATTTAAAATGGAATTTTAAATGGTTTGGAAGATATAAAGGAATTTATTTTAAAAGGTGATAAATTTGATTGAAATCAATTTGATAAAATGATTTGGTATTGGAAAATAAATCTTTGGGAAATCGATATGAAAATTTATTTGATGTTGAATGAGAAAATTGATTTGTGTTGAAATAAATTTTGAAATTGATTTGTAAAATGATTTGTGTTGAAATAAATTTTGAAATCGATTTGTAAAATGATTTGGTGTTGAAATAAATTTAGAAATCAATTTGGAAATTGATTTGGTGTTTGAAAGTGAATCTTTGGGAAACGATTTTTGAAAATCGTATATAAGTGGATATTTGGAAATTAAAATTCACAATGGAATTTATAAAGGAAAGGGAAACTTGTTTTAAAAATAAACATTGATTTATTTTTAAAGGTGTGGAAATTATGATTTGAAATTGGTTTTCAAAGTGATGAAGTGTGGAAATAAATTTACTGATTGGGATGTAAATTTGAAATAAATCGATAAGGATTTATTTAATTGGGTTAAATGGACCATTTTGAGATGAAGTGTGAAATATGATTTGAAATTGGTTTTCAAATGTGAAGTGTGGAAATATATATATATATCTTGTGAAGATATTTTGAAATTTAATAATTTTGGGAAAAATTATTTAAATTGGTTGTTTGTTGTGAATGTTGTTGATAGTTAAATAACCGACTATCAATATTTGTCTTTGAAATGACACTTGATTTGTTTTTTAAAACAAACGCTCACTATTCGGGTTAGCCGGGAAAAGACCCTTGTGTCATATAACCCATTACGAATAAGTGATACGACGATATGGATCGTATTGAAGACCGGTGGTGAAGACCGGGTATTTTCGAAAATGAAAGGACAACCTGTCGAATGTCTCTACACCGAGTTGCTCCGGTATAGAGATTTATATCACTCTTTTTGTGATGGGAAGTCCGGACGTGATTAGAAATTATCTAGATTGCAAGGGATTCTTTGGAAGTGCCTTCGGTTCCGTTCGATCCCGGAACGGACTTGTATGAATGTGTGTCTGACATTACACTTTGAGATGTAAAGCTGGTTTCTATCAAATACATTTCTGTTGGTGGCGGAGAATTTATTCTCTTAGCTTAACACCCTTCTCTGAGACATACGAGCTCAAAGGTTATGTAGTTGATGGTTACTAGTGATACATTCCCAATTTGGTAATGTGGCATATGAAGTGTTGTTGATCATCTGTTGGTCAAAGCGTTGCTTTGTGAAAAAGCGTGGCTTTGTGAAAAAGAGTGGCTTTGTGAAAAAGCGTGGCTTTGTGGACGAGACTTCGTCAAGCCTCACAACCCGGTAATGGTCGAAACAGGAATGTTGAGGAAAAGGTTTGTAGGGGTAGCGCCCCTAGGGTATGCCATTTCCTTCTGGATAAAAGGTGATATCATGGTATGGAGCCCAGATATTTTACCTATGTTGATGTTGCACGGTTATTATACTTTTTGGTTGTTGCTTTACGATTGAGGATCCTCGGATAAAGGTCAGTGACGACCGGGGGATGGCATGGCTCGTGTGTTAGTTACCTAGTTACATCTCGGTTAGAGCGTGAGGTAGCGTCGGCCTTGTGTTTGCGGAGAGCAGGTAGACTCTCGGGGCGTCTTTCCAGAGGCGTTTCTATTTCGGTGTAAGGAAGTTCCTTTGCCTGACCATTTGTTGGAAATCCGAAGAAACAATACGAACCCTGTACGGTTTTAGTTGTATTACCTGCTATGGAATGTGACGGTAACCTGCTATTGAACATAGTAGCTATAGTAGGCATACAATAATGGTTGTATGCTGGCTAAGATTGATATTATACTTTCGAAATGTTTTCCACACTAGACATTAATAATAATATCAACTGATTTTGCGTAGTAAGCATTTTTTGACTATCATAAGGGGAAATCTCCTCCAAATTCTGTGTTTGCATTGTGTGTGTGGCGGGAGGCCTTATGGTAGTTTCATTTTCCAAAAGCATTACGAATAAATTTTATTTTCTTTGTGAAAATAACTGTTTTACGATCTCACACCAGTCACCATGACTGACTCGGAGTTTATTGTTCCCTTTCTAAACTCTGGGTGCCCATAATTTTCCACACGGGCAGCCTAGAGTTATGTTATCAGGATATTCTGGATATTCTGGAGCTTTGGAGATGAGCTGGATGGCGAAGCGTATTACCGTACTTGTTTACTTATTCCGCTGTGTATTCTGTATGAGGACAAGTTTATATAACTGTCCATTGTTGTATTGAGTTGTATATTGGCTCTGATTGATGTATGTATAAACTGATATAGTCTTTTGTTTTAAAGATTATTGATTCATCTAATATATATTGTTCCGCTGCGAATGTGAGATTCTGATGTTGTCTCTGTTTCTGTTTTTCCGTTCTTTCTTTTCTTCTGTCTTCTTCTACCTCTTCTTTTAACCCTAATGGTTCGGTTTTCCGGCATTCGATTGCGCGGAATTTGATACAGTGGAATTATTAATTTCGACTTTCGAGCGTCGAAAAGTCGAGTCGTTACAAGTGGTATCAGAGCAGCCGGTTAAGCGATAACCCTGGCTCTGTTGGGTATTACTCATTAGAGATAGAGTCAGTAGTACTCTAGAATGAGTGTGAGTGTAATAATAGTTATGAGCGCGTATTTGTTAGTGAATACAAAATTTGTTTTGTATTGTGTTGACTTATCGATTGATTGTTTATAGATTCTGGTCAGTGCAGGGTGGCCAACTGTAATCGATAGGGGTTTCTAAACTCTTAAACAAGATAAACTGACACAGTATTGTTTTGAAATAGGGTAAATGAAATAATTTTACCCAAAACTATTTTTGTATAGAAAAGAAATGATTTTCTATGAATTATCATAGTATATGGATGTTTGGTTGTTAGGAAGAGATAATATTAAAATATTATCATTGTTATATGGAAATTGAATAAGAAATAATGGTATAAAAATTTTTTTTGGAGATAAATTCATTTAACAAATGAAATTTATAAATATGAATTGAAAAGATAAGGAATTGAATTCATATTCGAATGAGATTTGTAAATTGTAAATGTGATTTATAATTGAAAATAGAATTCCAGAAAAATATTTGAAATAAAATTCATTAATGGAATGAAATTTATTAAGGTGGAAAATAAATTCGTGAACAAGTAAATAGATTTACAACTGCAAGTAAATGAAATTGAGAACTGAAATGTTGGGATTCATTTTAAATTTGTAAGTAAATGAAAAAAAAATAGTCAAGTGGACTAAGTATTGAAGAAAAAAAATAGTAAGTGAAACTAATTGAGGAATGACAAATTTAATATGGTTTATAATGAATTGAATTCAATAATTATATATGAAAGATAAATTGAATTGAAATGGAATCAATTTAAATGATTATTGGCTTAAGTAATCATTTAGTTGCATGAATGTTAACAAATTTGAATAGAAAGAATTATCGTTTGACAAAAACGAGAATTAAATAAATCCTATGAATTGATAGAAGTGAAATAAATTGATTTTTGAATCAATTGAAATGGTATGAATTCGCTTCACTTAAAAATGAATTGAATGTAAGAAAGTGAGTTGTTAATCACTTGAATTGAATAGAAATTGAATGTAAATTAGATGAAAGCAATTTAAATTGTATCGAAACCTTATGAATTGCCAATAGAATTTATTTTGAATGCATTGCTTATGAAATCCGTGTATTTTCTATTGAAATAAGTGAAATGTTAATAGATTTCCTATATTTGTCACTAACGTGTTTAAAATGAGTAAGTGTAGGTTTTTGGAAGCCGTTTGGCTGCATTTGGTTGCGTAAAATGCTTAAAAATAAACCGCTTTGCTTAAAATGCTAAAACGGTACGCCTACGCAATACAAAATAGGAAATATGAACTGTTTTTGCTTTTCCGACCGAGTGGGTCGATGTATATATATTCATATTTTTTGTCATATTGCAAAAGCTCCTCCGTACAAAGGAGACTCCGCCAAAATTTTCTGAAAATTTTGGGAGTTAGAAATTTTTTTGGAATTTTTGAAAATTTTCACTTAAAAAACAAGAGATTTCAAATTTAATTTGAGATAAAGGTAAATGAAACTCAATATTCATAAATAGAAGATGAATCGAATTCAAGTAAAATTCGAAATGAAAATCTGAATGAAAAATTTGGAAATAAAAGTATTGAGATTTGAAATGAATTCAAATTGAATTGAAATAGTAAATTGAGTTCAAATGGAATTGAAAATGCAAAGTTGAATGGAAATGAATATATAACTTTGTCAGTGAAGTGAAAATGAATATAATAAGTATGTAAATACTTATATTAAACTTAAAAATGGTAAAATTCTTAAGCAAACGAGTATTTGGAATCCAATAAGTTAATATTTGGATATTGCTGTTAAGTAAAGTATACAGAGATTATAAATGCTATAGGGAAATGGAATTGGATTTTGATTTCGAAGATGAATTTGAATTTACTCGACAAAAAGGTATGTATTTAAATTTTAGTATGAAATTTGATGAGATTCTGGTTTTGCCACTTGGAATTTTGTTTTCTATTGGGATTTGGGAGTTCGTAGGGACGTTTTGTAGTTGTACCGAGCTAGCCGCGCAAAGGAGACGCTGGCGAATTTTTTTCGAAAATTTTGAGAGTTTGAAAATTTTGGAGAAAATTTTGAATTTAAAATTTGAATTTAAATTTGAATTGTTAAGAAAACCATATTATTTGGGACTTATGGTTGATTGTGGAAAGTTGGTTAAAGTGATAACGAATCTTTAATAAAAAGATTTGGGTTGATAAGTTGTTTAAAACTATTTGGATTTGAGAAAATAGTAAACGGGTATTGGAACATTCTTCCTAACTTGTAATTTCGAGACGAAATTCTTTCAAGGGGGGAGATTGTAACGATCCTGAATTTTTGACATTTGAAATATGAATATTTAATTGAGTTTAAATATTCGAATGATAGTTTGATTTGAAATTCAAATATCAGAGTGAATTTGGCGATTAAATTATTGAATTTAATTATTGAAACTATGTAAAAATTTGAATCTTCAGTTTTAAGCTGATTAAAAATAATCTAAAGGCTTAGAAAATTAATATTGATAATTCTGAAGGTATTGGAACTTTCAGAATTGAATTTGAAAGTGGTTTGTTCAGTTTTGAAATTCTATCGTTTAAATCGATATTTAAAAATAGCGTTCCGGGGCACAGTCTCGGAATTCGACGAAACCAATTCCATTGGATCCGTAATAGTGTATTATTATCGGATTTCAATTTTTCATGATGTTTGGGGTGATCGTTTGGCTGTACGATAAGTAAACGCGCTGAAATTAAATCGAAAATTTAATATTATAACTGGTCCAAAAAGCTATCTTCTCCATACGATCGAATTTGGACTCGAAACCTTTTCCATTGCGTTCGGAATAGACGTATAACATTACGAACGCTTAGCGGCACGCCTCGATAGGATGTCAAAATTTTAAGCTTCGTTAATCGAGATAATTTTAACTTTAGAATAAATATATAATTATATTTATTGTTTGATCTATATCCTCAGATCAGCCTCCAAAACAAATGAAAATATCTCTGATATGGTACAAGGCATTTATATCACTTGTACAAATTTATATCATCACCTGTACAAGGACTTATTAGCCTGTACCACATTTCTTTTTATATCATCTTCGTTCATCCATTTCAAAACGAAGAAAGAAAAAAAATGGCCGCTCCTCTGAAACCAATTCGTAAACAAAGAAAAAAACAAAATCATGAGAAAATGGCCACAGCAAACCAAATCGTTCGTCTCCAAATCAAATCGCCATTTCCCCTCTTCTCTAAATCAATTCGTTCGTGAATTTATGGCGACCGCGATTTCAGGGGGACATAGGGCATGGTCGAATCACGGAATTGGGATGTCTCGAAGTCATCCATGCACGCGAGGTACGAAGTGCCAATGCTCGTCGTGGGCGACGTAAGTGGAAGTTCGAGCGCTATCGCGGCAAGGGGAGGGCTCGCGTACGCAAGTATTTGCGGCGTCGTAGCTAGGGTTCACTAGCGTGGCAGCCAAGGTCGAGCTCGAGATTTGGGTCACGGCAATGAATGGCGGCTGGAGGCATTCGCGAAGTCGAGCCTGGGTTGTTCAATTTACAGTAAGGTATAATCCATTTTTGAATTTAAATTTATATGCAAGCAGAAATAATGTATATACAGATTTTTCCAATTTATATATATAAATGAACAGTAGGGTAGGAGACTGTTTTGGATATTAACAGAAAAGATTTATTACGGTGAATTTTAAATTTTTGGTGGATTTCAAAATAGTCTAGTTTAAATAAAAATAGAAATTGCTGTATATATATATAAAAGACAGAAAAATAAATAATTTTACCCTACTATTCGCTGAAAGGAAAAATTCATATATATAGAAAAGACTTTGGAAAATATATAGGGATTTTTTTTAAATTGTTTGAAGAATTTATAAAATTTAGATTTTTGGAAATCTATAATCTATTTTTACAAGAGTATATATATAATTTCAAATGGAAAATTTCCAGTTTAAAATTTAATCACTAGTTTAAAATAAAATTTATTTAGTTGAAATAAAATCAATAGTAAATTGAATTTGTTAAAATGGAAGTTCATTGTTCGATTATTTCAAATATTAATAAATTGTATAAATATTTTTTTGCAAGGCAAGCGGGGTTGGCTGGTCCCCTACCAGTTTATTGCTAAAAAGATAAGACAAGCACAAAAACAGAGGTGACTGGAACAAACAAGTCACCAGACAAACACAAACATCACAGGAAGAGGAAAAAAAAACATAGAGAAAAAAAGACAAGAACTAAATAAAAAAAAATACACACAGATTTGCTAAGGCCAGTCAGTAGGAAAGAAATCACTAAAGTCAAATTTACTCTCCCTCATTCCAATCTTGATGTTAGCCTTCAAAGCATTCCATAGCAGGTTGATGTTCCTTGATTTATTCTCAAAAATTCTCAGGTTTCTTTCATCCCAAATTAATGCCACGTACCTTTTGATCATAAAGAATTGCACAAATCTCTCTTTCTTTCTCCATTTTGTTGCTTTGCCAATCAGATCCCAATCAAAACTGGTTAGACCAAGAAACTGATTATGGTTCATGCTACTCAACAGCTTGGTCCACAATCCCCTGAGATCACTGCAATCAAAAAACAAATGGTCCACAGTTTCAGTATGCATATTGCAGATGACACAATTCTGATCAACCGCGATCCCATAATTCAGTAATTTGTCTTTGGTCAGGAGTGCTTTATTTATGACCTTCCACAACATTAAGTTGTCTCTGGCACTAGAATTCACAGTCCAAATAACCTTGTGCCAATTTCTTGTAGCAGTGACATGAGCATTATCAAGAAGTTTGTAAACTGAGGAGACAGAGTGACACTTTCCATTCCATTGTATATCATCAGAAGTACTATGGTGATACGTTTTGTCCTGAAAAATGTTCCATACTGCTCTGATAACCTGATTGCTAGAATAAGGCAATAGGATCTTGCCATCATGAATGTAGTCAGCAGCTTTGGCATTAGCACTAATACCAGTTTGATTAATTTGCTGTGGGGATAATATTTTGCCAAGTATAAGGCCATCCGCCATCCAAGGAACAGCCCAGAAATTGGCAGTGCTCATTGGAGAGATCAACACTTTGATATACGACAAGAGAGAGGGCCTTAATTTCAGCAAGCTCTTCCATGTCCAGCTGCAATTTGGAGGGACTGTCATAGTCCAGAAGTTCTTACTGCCCAAGTTGTGATTTTTGGTCCACCTAACCCATAAAGAATCTCTATCAGCTAACAAATCATTTAGCACAGAACTGATGGCAGCTCTATTCCACTTGTGCATATTAAGAATTCCAAGACCTCCATTATGTATCTGCTGCTCCATGATGGTAAAGGAGCAGGGAATGACATTCTTAGAAAGAATGGAGCCAGTCCAGAAGAATCTTAGCATGGCAGATCTCACCATATTCACAAGTTTGTTGGGAAGAATAAAGACCCTACTCCAATACACCATCATGGAAGATATAACAGATTTGATAAGTACAAGTCTTCCAGCTTGAGAGAGAAAGCGATTGGCCCAACACTTCATTTTGCTACAGATTTTATCATACAAAGGCAAGCAATTGGCAGTTGTGATTCTTGAGGTGCACAGAGGAATACCCAAATAGGTCATATTATTATTCATGGCTTGGATACCAGAGGATTCAGTTAAAGAGGTTTCTTGTTCAGAAGTTAAGCCAGAGAATTGAATATGGGATTTATTCAAATTGAGTTGAAGGCCAGTCATGAGATAGAAACTGTGAAGAGTAGCTTTGATATTATCCAATGATCGCTTATCAGGTTTAGTGAATAACAAAATGTCATCAGCAAAGAGAAGTGAGGTGATAGTCGGTGATTTACATTTTGAATGGTACATAATTTTCTTGTTCTCATAGCTTCTGTTTAGCATGATAGTCAGGACTTCCATAACAAGAATGAACAAGTAGGAGGAGATGGGGTCCCCCTGCCTGATCCCCTGCTTACTCTTGAAAAATCCAGAAGTAGAGCCATTGTAATTGATTGAGAAAGTGGGGGAGGAAATACATACATATATCCAAGCCACAAACACTTTAGGAAATCCCATCAGAGCCATAATTCTCACAATTGAACTCCAGTGTATACTATCAAAAGCTTTCTTTAGGTCCAGCTGCAACATAGCATTCTTGGAAGCATGAGCACGTCCATAGCCTTTCATTAGCTCATGAGTAAGCAGAATGTTATCAATGATGTTTCTGTTTGGCAAGAAAGCAGATTGATTGTTGGAGATGATTCTGGAAAGGACAACAACAAGTCTGGAGGCTAAAATCTTTGAGATACATTTGTAAATCACATTGCAACAAGAAATTGGTCTGAAGGAATCAACAGCAGTTGGATGTTGGATTTTAGGTATGAGCACTAAATTTGTTGCATTCACTTCAGATAACAATTTTGATTTATTGAAAAAATTTTGGACCGCTTTAAGGAAATCATCCTTGATGATTTCCCAACTATGGATGTAAAAATTTAAGTTGAAACCATCCGGACCTCCACATGAATGCTTGTTCATGGTAAAAAGGGTATCTTTAATTTCTTTGTCTGTTACCTTGATAATTAGACTGTTAACTTCCTCAAGATTAAGCTTGGGGAGATGCACACGATCTAGATCATCAAAAAAAGGATTAAAATTATCTTTATTACCCAGCAATGTTTTGAAATAATTTAGAAAGGCAAGGTCAACACCAGAAGGATTAGAGTGAAGGATACCAAACTCATCATGAATATGAGTGATCTGTTCCCTAGCATGTTTGATCTTCATAGCAGCATGAAAATAAGCAGTGTTGTAATCCCCTTCTTGGGCCCATTTTTGCCTTAGTTGCTGTCTCCTCATGTTTCCTTCAGTTGATAATGCTTCATTTAGTTGATCAAAAAGGATTCTTTCATTCTCAGCAGCAGCAGCATCATCAGGTCGTTTCATCATTAAGTCTTGAGCATCATTGAGTTTCTGCCTGAGCTTGGTTGAAAGAAGAGAACCATTTCCAAATTTATTCTTTGCCCAAGTTCTTAGTGCTTCTTTGGTTGCATTTAACTTCCTGCAAAGAATGTACATAGGATTTCCATAAAATTTTTTAGACCAAGAATTAATAATTATATTAGCATACTCAGGATCATTGACCCAAGTATTATAAAATTTGAAGCCTTTTCTTCCTTTTAATATCATCTGACCTATGGAAAAGAGGATGTGGGAATGGTCAGAGAGGACAGGGTTTGGGATAAGAGTTGACATGGTAGGCCAAGTGGTTAAAGCTTTGAGATTGGCAAAGGAGTGGTCAATGTTTGAGAAAATTCTAGAACCAGACCTACTCCTATTATTCCACGAGAATTCAGCTCCAAAGGAGGTAATAGGAAGGAGACCTGAGTCATCAATGGCTTTGTTGAGGGGGAATATGTCTTTGGGTAGAAGTGGCGTTCCACCATGCTTGTCATGTAAATTGTAACAGCAGTTGAAATCCCCAAAAACAAGCCAGGGGTGGGAATTTTGCCTGAAGGCAGGAAGAAGATTAAGGAAGTGTTGTCTTGAGTTCAGAGAATTATGAGCATATACAATGGAAAGATAGAATGAGAGTTGTGTATTGGTTAATTTAGCTTGGAAGTGCATAACTTGATCTGTGTTGAGAATAGGGGTAAGGGTCATGACATTGGGATCATGAATCACCATGATGCGGCCATAGGAAGCATGGTCAAGATTATGGTGTAAAGTCCAATTTGGTTCAATGTGCTTAGCTGCTTTCACTGTTAGAGATTCATTCAGTTTGGTTTCCAGAATGGCAATCAATTGTTTTTATACAAGGACTATTACAATAAAGGAATCAAGCCGAAAATGGAAAGTGGACTGCGAATTAAAATCAAAGGTGAGATCTTCTCACTCAAATTTGAAAGTTGGATTTGCAGTTATTGATTGATTGTTGTTTGGTTGTGTTATTAGATATAGTAGGATATATCTGTATATATAGCAATATATATATATATATATTGGCATATGTATATATTGGCGATTGATTTCCCGCATTATATAGCGGATGAGACCCTATTGCGCCGCATAATAGCGGATGATATTTTATAAATCCCATATACCACGATATTCCACCTCGAAGTGGAATTGGTATTGTGCTAACATCTGTGGATGCAGGGAAACAGGTTGGAGGGATCCAACAGGATTCCTCAAAACATTTGAATTGGTTTCATATGTTGTGTGATTGATTATTTATAATCTGTGTATGATTATATCGGTGATTGAATGTGTTGAAGGCTATAATTTAGCCGAATGTATTTTTGGTATCGTTGGATACCAGAAATAAATGAAATTGGATTTTTGAAAATTAAAATTGGAAATTTTAAGTAAATTCTTTTGAAAGAATTGGATGAATTTAAAAGAAGGATTTTAAAAGCATAAAGTTGATTTTTGTAATCTTATTGAATTATTTCCAAAATATGGGAAAAGATTTTTATAAATGGGTTTTGAATAATATTATTCGAAAGTTGGAAAATTTATTTAAAATGGAATTTTAAATGGTTTGGAAGATATAAAGGAATTTATTTTAAAAGGTGATAAATTTGATTGAAATCAATTTGATAAAATGATTTGGTATTGGAAAATAAATCTTTCGGAAATCGATATGAAAATTTATTTGATGTTGAATGAGAAAATTGATTTGTGTTGAAATAAATTTTGAAATTGATTTGTAAAATGATTTGTGTTGAAATAAATTTTGAAATCGATTTGTAAAATGATTTGGTGTTGAAATAAATTTAGAAATCAATTTTGGAAATTGATTTGGTGTTTGAAAGTGAATCTTTGGGAAACGATTTTTGAAAATCGTATATAAGTGGATATTTGGAAATTTAAATTCACAATGGAATTTATAAAGGAAAGGGAAACTTGTTTTAAAAATAAACATTGATTTATTTTTAAAGGTGTGGAAATTATGATTTGAAATTGGTTTTCAAAGTGATGAAGTGTGGAAATAAATTTACTGATTGGGATGTAAATTTGAAATAAATCGATAAGGATTTATTTAATTGGGTTAAATGGACCATTTTGAGATGAAGTGTGAAATATGATTTGAAACTGGTTTTCAAATGTGAAGTGTGGAAAAATATATATCTTGTGAAGATATTTTGAAATTTAATAATTTGGGAAAAATTATTTAAATTGGTTGATTGTTGTGAATGTTGTTGATAGTTAAATAACCAACTATCAATATTTGTCTTTGAAATGGCACTTGATTTGTTTTTTTAAAACAAACGCTCACTATTCGGGTTAGCCGGGAAAAGACCCTTGTATCATATAACCCATTCCGAATAAGTGATACAACGATATGGATCGTATTGAAGACTGGTGGTGAAGACCGGGTATTTTCGAAAATGAAAGGACAACCTGTCGAATGTCTCTGCACCGAGTTGCTCCTGTATAGAGATTTATATCACTCTTTTTGTGATGGGAAGTCCGGACATGATTAGAAATTATCCGGATTGCAAGGGCTTCTTTGGAAGTGCCTTCGGTTCCGTTCGATCCCGGAACGGACTTGTATGGATGTGTGTCTGACATTACACTTTGAGATGTAAAGCTGGTTTCTATCAAATACATTTCTGTTGGTGGTGGAGAATTTATTCTCTTAGCTTAACACCCTTCTCTGAGACGTACGAGCTCAAAGGTTATGTAGTTGATGTTTACTAGTGATACATTCCCAATTTGGTAATGTGGCATACGAAGTGCTGTTGATCATCTGTTGGTCAAAGCGTTGCTTTGTGAAAAAGCGTGGCTTTGTGGACGAGACTTCGTCGAGCCTCACAACCCGGTAATGGTCGAAACATGAATGTTGCGGCAAAGGTTTGTAGGGGTAACGCCCCTAGGGTATGCCATTTCCTTCTGGATAAAAGGTGATATCATGGTATGGAGCCCAGATATTTTACTTATGTTGATGCTGCACAGTAATTATACTTTGTGGTTGTTGCTTTGTGATTGAGGATCCTCGGATAAAGGTCGGTGACGACCGGGGGATGGCATGGCTCGTGTGTTAGTTACCTACTTACAGCTCGGTTAAAGCGTGAGGTAGCGTCGGCCTTGTGTTTGTAGAGAGCAGGTTGACTCTCGGGGCGTCTTTCCAGAGGCATTTCTATTTCGGTGTAAGGAAGTTCCTTTGACTGACCATTTGTTGGAAATCCAAAGAAACAATACGAACCCTGTACGGTTTTAGTTGTATTACCTGCTATGGAATGTGACGGTAACCTGCTATTGAACATAGTAGCTATAGTAGGCATACAATAATGGTTGTATGCTGGCTAAGATTGATATTATACTTTCGAAATGTTTTCCACACTAGACATTAATAATAATATCAACTGATTTTGCGTAGTAAGCATTTTTTGACTATCATAAGGGGAAATCTCCTCCAATTCTGTGTTTGCATTGTGTGTATGGCGGGAGGCCTTATGGTAGTTTCATTTTCCAAAAGCATTGCGAATAAATTTTATTTTCTTTGTGAAAATAACTTTTTTACGATCTCACTCCAGTCACCATGACTGACTCGGAGTTTATTGTTCCCTTTCTAAACTCTGGGTGCCCATAATTTTCCACACGGGCAGCCTAGAGTTATGTTATCAGGATATTCAGGATATTATGGAGCTTTGGAGATAAGCTGGATGGCAAAGTGTATTACCGTACTTGTTTACTTATTCCGCTGTGTATTCTGTATGAGGACAAGTTTATATAACTGTCCATTGTTGTATTGAGTTGTATATTGGCTCTGATTGATGTATGTATAAACTGATATAGTCTTTTGTTTTAAAGATTATTGATTCATCTAATATATATTGTTCCGCTGCGAATGTGAGATTCTAATGTTATCTCTGTTTTTGTTTTTCCATTCTTTCTTTTCTTCTGTCTTCTTCTACCTCCTCTTTTAACCCTAATGGTTCGGTTTTCCGGCATTCGATTGCGCGGCATTTGATACAGTGGGCGTATTAATGTCGACTTTCGAGCGTCGAAAAGTCGAGTCGTTACAAAAATGGCAACAGTATGTATTTTAATTAGTTAAAATTAAAAAAATAACATATGAATCTCTTACACAAAAAAACCAAATTATGGTTTCCATGTTAATTAATTAATAAAGATTTTTCATGTGTCAATGAACTAGCTAAAAGTGAAAATCTAAAAGGGTTTACAATTAGAGCATCAAATTTAACAAAAAAGAGAGAGAGAAAGTTATATGCTATTAACAATAAAAATTAAAATCCAAAGACACGTTATTCTACCATCAGCACGAAAGAAAATTACATTAAAAACAAATACCTTGTTGCCTTCAGTTGGAAACTGGAAAAGTCGAATCCTATTAGATTGAACAAACTCCTCGTTCGCTTCAAAATACTTCTCTGGTGCAAATCACTAACGAACGAAAAATGAACTCAATAATTTACGGTCGAATTTTAGGGTTTGGTAGATGAAGGAATCAACATCATATTTTAGTGTTTGGGTGATTCCTCCAACATGGCGGAATTTGACCGCGGAATCAACATCAAAATATTTTACTGTTTGGGAGATGGTGGAATCAGCATCAAATTTGGCAGCGAAATCTCTTGTAGAGTGACTGAGAAGTAGGGCGACGAGAAAGCAAGATGTACGGGAGACAATTTAAGATTTGGGAGATGGTGGAAATATGTTTTGGAAGTGAAGTGATAGTGAGGAGAATATTTGTGTAACCGGTGAAGCGCTTAAAATGAAAAATAGGCGGGCCCGTAGAAATTTGGTAGCGTTCAAACTGAATAAATATACTTAAAAAATACAATATAGCTGCATTTAGATTTGAAATGCTGCCAATGAATGCATCTAAAAGCAGGTTTTTTTTGTAGTGACTGCTCAAAAAGCATGGCTTCAAACTCACTTTTGTGTCTGATAAGTTTGTGTTGTCAAAGAATGGAGTGTATGTAGGAAGAGGATATGTGTGTGATGGTTTATTTAAAGCAAATGTAACCACTATTGTTCCAAACAATGATATGAATAAAATTGAATCTTCTGCTTATACTGTTGACTCTTCTAACATATGGAATTCTATATTAGGCCATGTAAATTTTGATACCTTGCGAAAATTGATTAATCTAGACTTTATACCAAAATGCAAAATAGATTCCAACTATAAATGTCAAGTTTGTGCAGAAGCAAAATTGACATGAACCTCGTTTCACCATGTTAAACGAGAAACTGAATCTCTAGACCTAATACACATAGATGTATGTGACTTAAAAATATGTCAAACTAGAGGTGGAAAAAGGTATTTCATTACCTTTATTGATGATTGTACAAGGTACTGTTATGTGTATCTCCTTAGAAGCAAGAACGAGGCATTCGACATGTTTAAACAGTATAAAGTAGAAGTTGAAAATTAACTCAACAAGAAAATAAAAGCTTTAAGAAGTGATAGAGGAGGAGAATATAAATTTCCCTTTAAGGAATTCTACGCCCAGCATGGTATTATACACCAAACTACAGCCACGTATTCACCTCAATCCAACGGTATAGCCGAACGAAAAAATAGAACTCTTAAAGAAATGATGAATGCCTTACTAATTAGTTTTGGCTTGCCAGATAACTTCTAGGGAGAAGCTATTCTTTCTGCAAATCATATTTTGAACAAGATACCACGAAAGAAAACATCTAAATCTCCCCACGATCTTTGGAAAAATAGACCACTGTCCTAAAAATACTTAAAAGTGTGGGGGTGTCTTGCAAAAGTTGAGGTACCTAAACCAAAGAAAGTCAAAATTGGACCAAAAACAATTGATTGTGTATTCATTGGATATGCACAAAACAGTGCCGCTTATCAGTTTTTGGTACACAAATCCGAAATTGACGATATTCATGTAAATACCGTCATTGAGTCGAGAAATGCAAGATTTTTCGAACATATATACCCTTTAAAATAGGGTACTGAAAATTATACTCAAAAGAGACCAAGGGAAACTAAAATCTCCAATTCTCTTGAGGATACTGAATATTGATCCGCAAAACAGTGCTGATCAACAAGTGGAGGAACCAGGGAGAAGCAAAAGATCAAGGACCTCAAAAATGTTTGGACTGGACCTCTACACAATTATGTTTGAAGAAGATCGACTAACATACAAACAAGCAATGTCCTCCGCAGATGCTGCTTACTGGAAGGAGGCCGTTAACAATGAGATCGAATCCATTATGGCAAAACATACATGGGAGTTAGTTGATTTAACTCAAGGATGCTGGGCCTTAGGTAATAAATGGATACTTAAGAAGAAATTAAAACCTGATGGTTCAATAGACAAGTATAAAGCTCAACTTGTGGTTCAAGGATTCAGACAAAAAGAAGACATGGACTATTTTGACAAATACTCTCTAGTAACTAGAATTACATTAATAAGAATGATGATAGCAATTGCATCCACACTTGGTTTAGAAACACATCAAATGGATGTAAAGACATCATTTTAAATGGTGAACTAGAAGAAGAAATATACATGAAACAACGTGAAGGTTTCCTAAAAACTGGAAATGAAAGTAAGGTTTGTAGGTTAAGAAAATCGTTGTATGGCTTAAACAAGCACCTAAACAATGACATGAAAAATTTGATGAAAATGTGATACTAAATGAATTTCATATAAAAGAATGTGACAAATGTGTCTATTCTAAACATACAAATATGGGATATGTCATTATATGTTTATATGTAGATGATTTACTAATATTTGGAAGTAACAAGGAGATAATAAAATCTACAAAAGATATGCTCTTCGCCAGATTTGACATGAAAGATCTGGGAATCACTGATGTGATACTTGGTGTAAAAATACATAAAACCAACCAAGGATATGTATTGTCCCAACCACACTACATTGGAAAAATACTTGAAAAGTTTAAACAATATAATATAATATCAGCATAATCACCCGTAGATTTGAACCAAAACTGGGTTAAAAATAGCGGTGATAGTATTTACCAACTTGAGTACTCTCATATACTAGGCAACATTATATACGTAATAAACCGCACTAGGCCTGATATAGCATATCCAGTAAGTAAACTCAGCAGATATACTAGCAACCCAGTAAAGAATCACTGGAAAGCTATAATGCGAGTACCAGGGTACCTAAGGTATACACAAAGTCATGGACTACATTATGATAGGTACCCATCTGTAATAGAAGGGTACTGTGATGCAAACTGAATAACTGGTTCATCAGATGCAAAATGCACTAGTGGATATGTGTTTACCTTAGCAAGTGGGGCAATATCTTGGAGATCCTCTAAACAAACTTGTATAGCAAGATCAACCATGAAATCAGAATTTATTGCCTTAGACAAAGCCGTAGAAGAAGCGGATTGGCTTCGAGGTTTTTTAGAAGGTATTCCGAATTGGGAAAAAGATGTACCTCCAATAAGCATACATTGCGACAGCCAATCAACTATTGGAAGGGCAAATAGTACGCTTTACAATGACAAGTCTAGAAATATTCATCGTAAATATAAAACTGTTAGACAACTTCTCTCCAATGGGGTTATTATAATTGACTATTTAAGATCAAATGATAACATTGTGGATCCACTAACAAAAGGTTTACCTAGAGAGAAGGTTAATATCTTATCGATGAGAATGGGGTTAAGGCCCATAGACTAAAAAGTTTCTTTAAACGAAAACCCCACCTAGCTGACTGGAGATCCCAAGATCTAGGTTCAAAGGGACAGTTAAGTTTAGATAAACTTGATAGCACTGTAAATATTCAAACCATTCCTATGATAAGTCAGTACACTACTCGCCATAGAATATGATAAGTTTTGATACTTTTAATGATGTCTATACTTGGTAATATTAAGAACTAAGTGGAGTATTGTGAAAATACCCTTTATAAAATCACCTACATAAGTGCAAAGGCACCGCTTCAAGGAGAATTGTAAGGCCAAAGTCTCCAAGCACTCATGAGACTAAGCTGGTTTTCATGGAAAAAACGAACACAAACAGAAAACCAAGGAAGATTAGAAACACTTATTGTGTGTTGTCTATTATAGATTTACAAAAGAAGGCTTATAGTTCAAAGACAACCTTAGTCTACTAATTCGCTAGTAAGTCAAAAGTATAAGCACTAGGAAAGTTCAAGGCCAATGTGCTACTTTAACCAATACGATAAATGTTTCACAAAAATTTAAGAATAAACTAAGCAATTACTCATTCATGTGGGGGGATGTTAGAAATGAATGAGCATTTCATTGGAAAATGTGAAGGCATTAATGCCTTGGGAAATGAATAGTTCCACATCTTAGAATAAAATAAACATTGTGTGTTTATATACTAAGATGTGGACACTATTATAATTACTATGAGACAAAGAGAGACATAGTCATGATGGGTGGTACAACGTACCATCCCGCACGCATGCGCTCGCGCCCACACCCATGCCTGAACCCGCATCCGCGTCCGCGGCATGGGCGAATCGACGTTTAAGGTGTATTAGAGGCACTTAGCACTTTGCAGTTGGCAGTTGGCTTGGCTTGGCTGTTCATATCGAACAGCTTTTGTTTTTGTCCATTCAAACTCAAACGGTCGCACCGCCTGGTAAAGGGACGCAACCTTTCCAACAGTTGTAACCGTTTGAACACGCATCTATTACCTAATAGGCACCTCCCCACGCCTATATATAGGTAGAAGGAGAACATGAAATTAGAACTAAGTTTTTCCGCATTTTCTTTCTCTCCCATAACACTCTGTTCTTGTATAAACTCTCTTGAGTTCGTCGTTGCTCTGTGATTGTTGCGTTGCATCGCAGAGAAGGTCCGTTTCATCTTGGGAAACAATTGCTCGATATCCTTAAGCATCATAGAGGGAGCAATATTGTTTCAAGGAAATAGTTTTTCGCTGGACTCGGACAATCTAATCTGTATTATATCTACTGCATAATCTGTTTACTGCACAGTTCTATTTGTAACAATTTTTTGCGACGTAGTTGTGAAAGTTTTGTTGTTGTTTCAATTTGCAACATAATCGTAACAGTTTTGCAACGTATTTGTAATGGTTCTATACTCACAACAATTCTGTAGTTGTTGCAATTTTGTAACGTAATCGTAACAGTTTCGTAACACTTCTGTAATGTACTGTTAACACACATCTGATGAACGTTTATTTCGTGTTCCGATAGAAAGGAACTATCCTTATATTAACAGAGAAGATTGGGCTTCTAAAGCCAAAGAATGGGCCACCACCAAAGTTGGGATTGAGATGCTTTGTGCATATTTGCATTTTTGCATCAATAGATAATAACAGTTTCAACAACCAAACAAACAATTAAGTAACCGGTAGCTTCATGCTATGGATCCACTCAATAAAGAAACTTACACACATAGTGCTGGGTCTTATACCCCACAGTTTATACTGTAGGTGATGAGAGCATCCAATTTTGTTTACTCTTTTTTCTTGCATAACTTTTTATTCTAACTTCAGAATCCATATTCATATTCTAATTCAACTTTATGGTATAACCGTAGAAATATATGGATGACATTTTGAAATTCCTCATTTTTAAAGAGACTTAGCAATAAAAATCATGGTAGGAATTTAAATGTCCACAACAGAGAGATTTAGCTTCATAGCTAAAGAGTTTCCAACTATTGACTTCTGCTTTATTTTGGTAGATGACGAAAATATGAGTTTTTTTCCTTAAATTTAAATCAAACATGTACACTAGATTTAAAATCCATATAGATTTTATTCTTCCATAAAAAACAACGACTTCAACCTTAAAGCCCCCTTTCCAAATCCTATATTGTCCATGGATAAGAACTCAAAGTAATACCCTAATATATTTTGATTCAAGAGGTGTTTCTATACTTCATTATCTACGACATGGGTAGTTAACATTTCTGCATGATACGTCATTCAATTCATCATTTACGTTAGTGTCTTTATTTTTCTTCTTCTTATATTTATGTGGTTTCAAATTTCATTTTCCTTTTATGTATTTTTGCTCACTAAATAGATTGAAAAATTAATAGCAGTGGTCGTTTCCATACGTTCCCCACCGGTGGTCCCCAATAGAACCAGAAGCTAGAGTAACACAATTGAATAACTGTCACTTCCTCTGATTTTGACACCTTTGGATATAGATTTGAGGACTAAAAATTTAAGTAATATTACTCATTGATGGGAGTGCACTATCTGATTGTTAATGAGGTTATCAAGTGGCATTTCAAAAATAAAAAGTGCAAGTAAATTATATTTTATGTTATTGTAATGGTGTGTCCACAAATATTCAAATATATTGAGGTTCTCACAGTGTAAATTAAACAATGAGTTTGAGAATTCATGTCATAATAGTTTTATGTAAATTTACAGATGTCCAAAGAATTTGAAATAAGTCAGACAACTTTTGTTCATTCTTTCATTCAAAGCTTATTAATATTTGAAGTGTAATTTCATAATAAATTTTCCCATAAATATTTACACAAAAACCAAATTGACGTTCGAAAATATAACCACAAGCTATGCGCGTATTTGTTCACACTAATTCACAATAAAATGAAGTTAGCTTGCATATTTATTATTGCTAAGTATTATCTATGCATATGACCATTGTTTTACGATAAATGAATTTGCTCTCGGTTTTCTTTGCACATGTCCAACGGACGTGCCTAACGTACTAGTATTCAAAATAATTATCATTAAATGTTTTTAATCAAGATGTGTCAAGAAAAGGAATAAGTACATATACTTAGACTAGTGTAAGTAATGTTCTCATATGATCGACGATGACTTACTCATGATCGTTGAGGACATTAATGGAATACATACTTGTAGTGTTGGAACAATCACAAAATGACTCAATGATAGTCTTCTATAGGCTAATAAAGCTAAGTCAAAATAGAAGAGCTCATATAACGTTGTGCAGTAGTGTTCAAATTTGAAAATACTACCGATTTTAAGTAACTAGACTATACTATGATTATGGTCTACCACATGACATCATGACCATGTTACGACCATTTTTGGGTATATGTTGAACAACTTGAAGTGAAACACTACACAAGAGAGAATTCATCTCCTTCGATGTACAAGGTCAATATCACTGTGATTGGTAGTCAACATATAGTCAAACTCTTTGGCCAAAGTAAAGCAGTTAATCGATAAAAGTTATCGGATTAAATCAAGGACCTTAAAGTAGTCTACGCAATTAACTGATATTATAGGAGTTTTTGACCATTGAACAAACTCTAGATATCCTAGTGATAAAGTGATCACGAAAAGAAAAACGTGCATAAAATATCGTTAAAAGGTGTACCTTAATAAAGACTAGAAATTGAATTTTGTCTAAATGCTCTATAAGAAATTGAATTCGTTTTTCATATTGTACTTCATCAACATCCACACATGATTTAGTGTTCCAATTGTTTAAATATTAAATAAGGATCGAGTTTACACTAGGAAGCCAACACAATCGCGTTGTTAGCTAATTTCCGAGTTAAACCAATATAATTTATTTAGAGATGTTATAAATTAATAATAAAAATCAATACAAATGTTGTGTTGAATTTTTATGACATTTTAGTTAATTATTTTAGGCATTAAAATTTACCGAATTAATATATATTTGTTATATATTGGTTTAACTGATAATATGGGCTTAAATAATTAGGTTTGACAACATATAAGCCTTATAAAGGGTACAGTCGACAATATAGAGGAGGTTAGGGGAGAATTTTCACTTGGTTTATGGCTCTGGATTAGATCTGGATTCAAAATAGAGAGAAATGTGAAGATATTTGATTCCATGGTGGCTATAAATTGCCCCACCCTCTCCCATTCAAAAACACACAAAACTTAACAACCCTAGCCTCCATTGGAGTATTGGTGGAAGCTTTGAAATTGGGATTTACACACCAAGTTCAAGGAGAAGGAACAACGATACAAAGAGGAAGAGCTAACAACCAACGTGTCGACAATCGATGGAACAAAAATGGGTATGCGTTTATTTTCAATAATATAAATAATAATATATGTTTATATACTATTTATTTTCAACCAAATAAAGAAATTCAGAAATAAAATTTATACATAAACATTAAACTTTATGTACAGACATAATAATCATATATATGTATATATATATAAATATTTTTTTAAAAAATTTTATACTCTCGGCCATATATATATGTTATATATATACACACACATACATAAAATAAACAATTTTTTTGGATTTTTCATAAACAAATCTAATTTTGTTTTCGGGTTTAAAAAATAAAAAATTCATTTATTACTCTTAGTTTCAATAAAAAGGATTTTTTATGTTTTAAATAAAAAAGATATTAATATCATTTTTAGATTTTTAAAAATTATGTTTTGTATGTTAGAATTAATCAAAATCATTTAAACTTTAAATAAATACACACACATATACATATACATATACATACATACATACATACATATATATAATAAACATAAATAAATAAACATATGTACATATTTTGGCTTTTGTATCTATATTTAAATTCTAAAACCGAAAAAAACATTTTTTCCCATGTTCTAGAAATAATTAATTATATATATTATATATTAATACACACACATACATTCATTTTAATGGCCGAAAATAAATAAATGTATATACATACATACATATAAATTATCTTATCATAATGATATCATTATGTTAAAATCTTGACATTGTTCCTTTAATTATAACCATAAACCATAATAGTTGTAAACACATATATGTGACATTTGCATTTATATTCCTTAGATTAGGTTATAATATTTACACTATTTGCATTTGTATGAATGTGAACACTTAACAGAAAAAAGCGTTAAATCAAAATTAATGTTAAATCATAATAGTATATATAAAATATAAATATATAGATTAAGTCATGATATACAAATATATATGTACACTAAAGTTTTAAGAATATTGGTTAAATTAAATTAAAAAAACCTCTTTTATTAATGATCGCTATATACGACTTAGTGTAAATAAATTATTCATGTCACACAAAATAGGATATAGTGCAAATTAATAAACGGATTTTAACGACTTGCCATTTCGACCATCGAAAGTCGGCACTAAATACATCCACAGTATTCCAATGTCGAACATCCAATCGTCGGAAAGGCAGATTGTTAGGGTAAAATAAAAAGAACAAATAGAGGAAAATAGAATCTCACAGTGGAAACGACAACATATAATATAATAAAGACAGTATAAACTGTCACTCTAAGATACAAAGTACATGAGAGTAAAAAAAAACCCATCGGCTGGACAATTATAATTTTCCGACCTTACAATTGCTGATAGGTACATATAATGATACGACAGAAAATAAAAATATTATGGCAGGTGGACATCCAGCTCTACTCCATGAGCTCCATGTCCTACCAATGACAACCTGGAGCATTATAATAAAATAACACCTGGATCAGTCTGGAAAACCAGTGTGAGGAAACTCAAGTAATAAGATGAATATTTAATAATTCTATGAGACCAATACTGCTAAATACGGAACGGGTTTTTACCTCACAATGAAAACTTCCATGTATAGAGAAATGGAAAACAAATCAGAATAACAATCCAAACAAGAAAGGATGAACACAAACACGATCCAAATCCAAACTTAAAAATGGACACAAATAATCAAACATTGAAGAGCTCCAGACGCTCCTCGATGCAATTAAGATAACAATTCCAAGATTTGAATCAAATAAGGAAAGATAATTTTTTTCGATGACTAAATACTTGAGAGGTACATTTTCTCCCATGACTCCTCTTGGAAACTACAAGCCGGACCCCGCCAAACCTATCGAGTATCCGAGTATTTCACATCTCCACAAGCATACAATCGAATCTAATCTAGAGTAGATGTGAGGATACCCTAATGGGAGTAACCCCACATAGCTTAGACCCTACTCGCTTTCAGGTTTTAGCCATTTTTGATAAAGGATATCAATACTCCAATGAGCGATAAGTCGTCTTAAATTGATGAAACACAAAAGAAGAAGAGATTAATTCCAAGGTTCGAATAGAAATAAGGAAAATGAATTTATCCAACATGACTAAGAGGGTGCGCCCTCGACATAGAAAATATACTTGAGAGACCACACCAAACACGCATCACTCTCAGGAACATCCAAGCTGGACCTATCCTCACATGAGCATCCGAATATACTCACATCAACGCATGCATGCTACCAACAACTTTCTAGATAAATGTGAATATATCCTAATGGGTGCGACCCATATGGCTTGGTTCCCACTCACTCTTTGGTTTTAGTTTCCACGGTGTTGGATGCCAATGATCAAAATAAGCGATAAATTGCCTTAAATTGACGAAGCACAAGAATGATATCAAAATCGATAGTGAAGAAATCAACTATCGAAAGTAAACAAATGATTGCATATGAGATTTAGAGTGCTTACACTTGTCACCAATAAACAAATCAAGATTTAAAACATTTGATTCTTGCTTATGCTTATTTTCACATCGCAAATATTTGTACAACACTTTGAAAACGCTCTTTGAAAATAATCTTCTAAAGGGGCAAATTATATTTCTAAGTGTATTAAAAAGAAGGGTCAAAACTAAATGTCCTCTAAAACATTGTTTACTATAAACCCTAAAAAAATTTACGATTAGCTTTTATTTTTTTAAATATTCCCCTTTTTAAAGAATTTTCCCATTTATAAACAATATTTTATAAATTTAAATAATGTTAATTATCTTGAAGGAAAATAAATCAAATTTATATAGCCTTTTATAAATTTAAAACAACATTAATTATCTTGAAAGATAATAAATTGAATTTATAATCATTTATAAATTTAAAACAACGTTAATTATCCTAGAAGATAATAAATCATATTCTTAATCTTTTATGAATTTAAAACTACGTTGATTATCCCGAAGGAAAATAAATCAAATATATAATCTTTTATAAATTTAAATAATTTTAATTAACCCAAAAGTTAATTAATCAAATTTATAACCTCTTTTATAAATTTTAATCACTACTTATCCTGCATTTTCAAAATTCGTAAAATATTTGAAAATATAGTTTAAATAATTTTCAAAGTGCAAAAATGTGACCAAACATTTATTTAGTAAAAATACAAGCAAAAGTTCAACACACCCAAGGGTTTAAGGAGATGATATTTTATAAGCGGCGATATAACAAAAATCGCTATAAAGACACTAACACAAATCAAACAGTACGTCACAAATATTTCAACCAAACATTGTTATGAGCAATAAAAGAATATAAATAAGATGCAGATAATATTAAATAAATAATGGTCGGAAACCCCTTAGGGTAAATGGTAAGATAAGGCATTTAGGAGATAATTATTTGTGAAAAGTTTATTATGAGAAAGGAAAGTTATTATAATATAAGATGATTTTAAAGGTATATTTTATATGAGTATGATATATAAAATGATTTATGTGATTTATAAAAAGCGTTTTATAAGTAAAAAAGAGTTTTTGTGAATTTAAATCTCGGTATTGCTTGAAATGATTTCAAAACGATTTGGAGAATAATAATGGTGGTATTTCCTGGAAGTATTTATAAGCACAAATATTTAAAAAAAATATGAAAGAAACATTTTCTTTGGATAGTTTGGGAAAAACATCTTAATTAGTTTGCTGGTAATTTGAATAATCTTCTAAGTGATGATCGAACTTTTTCTTAGGCGAACGTTGTAGTGCACTTGTAAATTATTCTCTTTATCATTGTGCGATCGAAATGAGTTCGAATTTGAATGAACCCAAAGTCAGTGTTAATGAATAAATTGTTAAAGTTATTTTATATATAGAAATACATGTAGTATGATTTCAGAAAGGGTTTTGGAATTAAAACCGAGTATTTAGTTCTTATGTTTCCTTAAAGGAAATTGATTTAAAATAAAATGTATTTTGATAAATGAAATTTTAAACTCTTGGATAGAGAAGGGATAATTTAACTCAAGTTTTTAAATGTGTTAAATTGGATAGGAAGGTTTTAATAAGCATTGTTATATTAAAACTGTAGTTTTTCTTAAACATCTAAGTTATATAAACTATTTTACGTTATTAAGCCAACTTGTAAACATCTTTCCTTAGAACACTCTAAGGTAAAGGGTCAAAAAGTTGACTCAATTTTAAAGACCCATATGTTGTTGGGCCTTCATTTGAAATTTTTAAAAATAAAAATGAAAATAATAAATAAATAAAATAAAAAATTGTCATTTATTATATACTCTTAGGATAGAGAAGAATATTATACAAGTGAATAAAGGGGAGTAATTTTTTATTTGACGTTTTATAAAGATGTGTCTTTATAAAATGTTTATAAACTTAAGTGAAAATTTATGAAGTAATTCATAAATAATTTTAGTATTGAATGAAATACTATAAATAAAAATGAAAGTGATTTAGAAAGAGATTGGTGTAGTTAAGAAACCAATTGGACTAAGTATGTAAGTTGTACATAGATCATTTTATTCGAAAATTTCTTGATTTGGGATTCGAATACATAAATTCGGGGTGATTCACATCAGTCTACAAAAAGGATTTCCCACTTGATTCTTGAGAGCGAACAGTTGATTCAGATTCCTGATATGATACTGAGGTTTTCTATCATAATATATGGCTATATAAGAAGAAAAGAGGATTCTAATCAGGAAACCTAATCGGAATCTGCACTAGGGAGGTCGAGTGAGCGATACTAGTTCGGAAGTAAAGTCTATGTATCCAAGAAAGTGATCGGATCAAATATTACGTATGGATAATTTATGTACATCTTATGGGCTTAAGTATATTAATATGCTTTGTTATATGGCTTAGGGATATTTAGGGAGTGACTTTCAATTTTTGTTTAAGGGAGCTTAGATAATCTTCTAAGCAATAACCAAAGGCTGATGAGCGGATTGGTACACTTAGGAAATTATATATATCCTTGGACGATCGAGAAAGCTGCAAACCTATGCAAAATTCTAAATCTTGTTTGTTAGTCATTTAACATTTTAAATAATGTTAAGTGTTAGTGTATTCCTTTATGGAATTTGATTTGATTGATAGTGTGACTTTATATACTATGTTTATAAAGTTGTTGTTTATTAGGACTTAAATCTCGGTGCTTTTGAAAAGGTGATTTCCAAAGAATTTGTGCAAGAAATAATAGTCTTATTATTTTGAAAAAATTTAGTGAAGTATTATTATTTTAAGATATTTAAAAGGAGTTTTTGTGAGGTGGTTTTTCAAATATTTTGTTATGACCGAAGTTGGGCGATGGGGAGTTTTCCGATTTGGAGGACTCGTCGGGTATATTTGTTTACTCCAGTTATTGTTTCAGGAGGAACATGAATACCACCCGATGCTCCATGCTATTTTGATTCTAGAATTATACCATGCTTCGGTAGGAGGAGTCCCACCTTGTCATAATTGATTTTGGTTTTAATGTATTTCTCTTTGGAGGAATCTGAAAATATATTTTGAATATAAAAACCCGGGCATTTAGTTCTAAATTTATCTTTTGAAAAGATTGAATGCATAATAATTTACTACAGAGCATTTTCTGTACTTTTGTTGCATATGGTTGTTATATTGATTGTATTTCTTATGCTTATAATAGAACTAGCTGGTGTATTGCTCTTTTCTCGGCATGATTCTCTTCTCAATTATATATATACAAGATAGGCATAGGAAAGCAAAAGATTTCTACTTGATATCTTGTGCACCTTCATTCACATCGAGATAGTAAGTTGTTTGCTAATAATCAGACGCAAAGGAGGTATGTGGTAGATTTAGAAACTAGTGATTGGTTGATGATTTTATGCCCCAGATATGGAAGACCACTTGGTTTTTGTTTTCTTAGTTGATTTGTGTTATTACCTTAGGCATTAGTTTTGATGACAACAACCATATGACATTATATAAAATATAGATACAAATGTTTTTATCGAGATATATATAGTATATAGTGCAAGATATTAGACATATATTGATTAAGAAGACTGTACAGTATCAAGGGCAGATTCAAGAGGCTGAGATTTACGGGTCAAAGATTGAAGACTCATGAGTTTGAAGATTCAAAATATCAAGGTAAGTTATAGAGTCATAGATTATTTTGTTAAAACCCTAATAGCACCTATGTGATCTCTTTCCATTTTCCAAAAAGGTTTATAAAATCTATTCTCTGGTTTTAAATGATTTTCAAATATCTTGGTTTTCAAAAATGATTTTTAAAGAATCCATGTTTCAAATAATTTTTCAAACATCTTTTCAAAATAGTTTTGAAATGATTTTTAAACTTCTTTTTTTAACAAGTTTATTATATTTTGAGTAATTAAGTTTTTCAGCATTTTATATTTTAATATACTTTTGGTTTATTACGGTTAGATATAGTTTTTGTTTTATATTTTCCAAATAGTATGGTATTCACTTATACTTTATATTATTTTTGTATATATTATTTACATTTAAATATTTCAAAATAGTTTTAATAAGTTTTTTAAGTTTTATTATGATTAAAATGTGTATAAACTATGCTTCAATGATTTTACAAAGAATCAAATATTTTATCAAACTTATTATTTTCAAAAAAAAATTATTAAGTAATTTTCAAATTTGCAAAGGATATTAGACATATATAGTACTCATATGTCGACATATAGTACGATATTTTCAAAATTCAAATTTTGAATGAAGGTGTCTTTTCGTCGTATCTCTTCACGAATGGACTTGACAATTGTTTCTCTATAAATATGGGTTTTCTCAACGAATTTTGGTTAACTACTTTCTCATATTTTCTCCCCTCTTTCACTCTCTTGATTTCTAAATGGAATCTTGCTCAAAATCTTCTCCAATTCAATCCGAATCAAATTTAAACTCTATTGATTTGATTCTCTATTGTATACCCTCTGATCTCTCTTATCTCTCTCACTCAAATCAAGATCAAAGTGCTATTCAAGAGCTTATAGGATTTCTTGTACTCAAGATCAAGAAATTGATTTTGTAAACACTATCAAATCATATTCAAATAATCTTGAGTGTGCTTGGTTTCCTTGAAATCCAAGTGGTGCTTGTGTCCCATCAGAATCAAGTGGGTGTGCTTAGTGTCCCGTTTGAATCCAAGTAGGTGTGCTGATGTCCCTTCCGAATCCAATGAGTGTATCCAGAGCTCGAAAAATTTGGAGAGTGTGTCTCGTAGTCTTGAATCGAAATTGTATAAACTTTAAGATTTGAAAAGAAATCTGTACAAGAAATTGTACGGGACTGGATGTAGGGTAACTTGGAACCAGTATAAAATCCTAGTGTGATCTCTTTAACTCTTTACTTTTTTACTTTTATTGCATTTATATATGTTTTGTTTGCATCTATGATTATTAATTTGCATTGTTTAAACTATAATCTTTAAACTAATTCATAAAAGTTATTAAACACTATTCACCCCCTCTAGTGTTAAATTAGCCTTAAGATCCTTACTTTCGCAAACTAACATTTTGGGCCAGTTGTGGCGAGTTGTAGTTCTTTTAGATCTAGCCGTACAAAGGAGGTGCTATCGAAATTTTCTATAATATAAGAAACTTTAAAAACCTAAAGGTGAGAGGAAATTTTCTTCCTTTGAGAATTTTGAAGATGAAATTCTTTTAAGGGGGAGAATGTATCATCTCGGAAAAATATAAATAACTTATATTCAAATAGATGGATTAATTAAATAGATTTAACGGCCTTATTTATCCTTTTAATTAATAAATAATAATGGTGAACTCATTTTGTAAATTTATTTACAATAGTAAATAGTTCAAATAAATAACAAGAAAACCAATTATTAATAAAACGGTCAGATTTTTAACGATGTATTTTTATTTTAATTATCGGATTTTTTCTATAATTTTTAATTTGGAAAATATTTTAATTTTCATTTAATGTATATTACGGGAAAAGTTGGTATTTTTAAAATATCATAGAATTAGATAACTGGTGTATTTTATGGTTGTTTTGAGATCATGTCGCATTTTGTGCACGACCATATTTTTGTTTTGTCGTTCGCGGTTTGTAAGCGAACTGAATTCTACGTAGTGAAGTGCCGGAAATTTGGAAATAAACTAAACATCAACACCAAGACTTTTCTCCACTACCTCTTTTACTTTTCTTCCTTTTCCTTCTATCGATCATTTCCTGGAAACAAAAAACAAAGTAAACCTTCCATCTTTAAAAATCCAAAACAAAAGAATTACTCAACGAAAAAATGTAAAACAAGATTCTTTAAATTTCTATATGTATATGCTTCAAATATATGTGTGATTTGTAGAGTGCGGTTCTGATTTGAGATGATGGACGTGTTAGGCATGAATTGGGGTTAGAGTTTGGCGGAGTTATAGTTGATGGTAGGGCATTGGGATGGTTCCATCGCAGTTCTCATGCGGAGGAGCTTTCTTTGGCAAAGATTTGGGAGGTGAGGTCATCAATGGTGGGTTGCGACAGTTTGGAACAGTGGTCGGAGGGCTTCATGAAGCGATTTAGATGAGGCAATCGGGATCGATGGTGATGGGTCGGCGACGAAGCACTCGGGATTAAAAGATCGATGGTGAAGTCTGATCGGGATTTCATGGTCCATGGCTCGAGAGAGGGGAGTGGAAGTGCACGACGTGCATAGGCATTGGTGTATTAGGCATGCACGAATTTGGGAAGAGGAAGAATAGTTTAGTTTGGGTAATTATAATTATTAAAGTAATTGGTGAATTTAATTGTTTAATTAGTCCAAATCTTATAAAATTAACATCTCACTCATACAGGGTCGAATTTGGACGCGGTCTTTTGCGTTGGACTCATGTCAATGTTATCAACGAATTAGAGTTAGGTTTGTTGAATTGGGAGCTAATAGAATTTTGAGCTAAAATCGAACGTCGTTCGATTTTAGATCAAAACGGAACACGAAAGCTTCAGTTGGAATTTTACCGAGTTTACTCGACCCAAAGTAAACTATATGATATCTATATTACTATAGATTATTATTGAATGCTTGGATGATAGTTTATATATTGTTGTTTGATTGTTTGTTTAAATTTTATTCTCGCTTGGAGGCGGATGGCATAAATATTGTGTTGCAGGGAACAAAAGAAAGAGTAAGTCAAGGTGTGTATGTAGAGAATAGGTCGCTATGAAACACTTCAAAATTTACATACATATAGATGATTTACATGGAACTTTTGTAAAGTGACCCTAAGGGGTTTCTCGCTAATATTGATTTACTTATATTCTCATGTTGCTTATATTGATGATTGGTTGAAATATTTGTGACATAATGTTTGATCTATGAAAGTGTCGTTATAGCAATTATTGCTATACCGACACTTATGAAATATCATCTCCTTAAACTTATGTATGTGTGTTGAACTTGTGCTTGTGTTTTTACAATGTAAATGTTTGGTCGTGGTTTTGCACTTTGAAAGTTGTTTAAACTATATTTTCAAGTATTTTTATGAATTTTGAAATAAAGGATAAGTGTTGTTTAAAATTTATAATAGTAGTTGTTGATTTGGTTAATTATATTTGAAGATAATTAATGTTGTTATAAATTTATAAAAAGATTAGAAATTTGATTGATTATCTTTTGGGATAATTATTTTTTTAAATTTAGAAAAAGATTATAAATTTGATTGATTATCTTTCGGGATAATTAATGCTGTTTTAAATTTATAAAAAGATAATAAATTTAATTGATTATCTTTTGGGATAATTAGTGTTGTTTTAAATTTATAGAAAGATTATAAATTTGGTTAATTTTCTTTCTGGATAATTAATGTTGTTTTAAATTTATAAAAAGATTATAAATTTGATTAATTTTCTTTCAGGCTAATTATTGTTGTTTAAAATTTTAAAATTTTTAAATATGGTTAATTTTCTTTATGGATAATTAATATTGTTTAAAATTTATAAAAAAGATTATAAATTTGATTAATTTTCTTTAGGGATAATTAATATGATATTAAACTTGATTTTTCTTCTTTAATTCTTTTAATGAACTTTTCTAATATATATTTAAGTGTTTTAAAAGTGGTTTGAAATATATATATATATATTAAATGATTTAATATATATATATATATATATTAAATGATTATATATATATATATATTAAATAATTTAATATAAGTTATTGAAGATGAAGTTTTATTTTTGAAATAAGAAAAGGAAATAGTTTTGAGATTTTAATATATTTTAGAGTTGAGATTTTCCAAGTAATATTTGAAATGGATGGTTTAAATTATATTTCAAGTAATTTTTAGTGTATTTAAAAGTGAAAAGGAAGCATGAATTACAATATCGTTATTGCAATAAATGTTTTCTAGGAACTAAGAAAAGAATTCATGGATTATAACGCTTTTTATAATAAATGATTTCGTAAATTTACCAGTAAAACTTGTTACTTGACTTAATAAATGTTGATATTCTTAAATCTTTGGAGAAGTTTTGTTTTATAGATAATGATAAGTTGTTTTATAAACGATAGTTCATAAATAATAAAATCTTTAGAAAAAGGAATGTCTAAAAATAAAGCTAAGTGTAAATTGTTTTGCGTTTATAGTAAACGCTTTTTTAATGAAATTTGTTTTTGACCCTTCTTTTTTATACACTTAGAAATACAATCAGCTCTTTAAAAGAATATTTTAAAGAGTGTTTTCTAAGTGTTTTACAAATATTTGTGATGTGACAATCAAGTAGAAGTTCGAGTCAAATGTTTTAAGAGATTTAGTTTCCATATACAATCATTTTGGTTATCCCCAGTAGTTGAATTTCTTGACTATCGATTTCGATACACATCCTTTTGTTTTGTCAATCTAAGACGATCTGTTGCTCGTTTAGAGCATTGTTATCTGTTATCGAAAATGACTAAATAAAGAGCGAATGGGGGCTAAGCTATGTGAGGTTGCTCCCATTAGGGTGTTGTCACATCTACTCTAAATTGGTTTCGATTGTATGTGCAAGGAGATGTGAAATACTCAGATACTCGGTAAGGTTGGCGGGGTCCGTCTTGAAGGTTTTTGAGAGCCATCTTATTTCTCAAGTATATTGTCTAAATGTATACTTTCGATAAGGGGGTGCACCCTCCTAGTCATTGTTGGACAAATTCATTTTCCTTATTTGATTCAAATCTTTGAATCGTTTTCTTAATTGCATCGAGAAGCGCCTGGAGCTCTTCTCGATGTTTAATTATTTGTGTCCATTTTTAAGGTTTGGATTTTGATCTTGTTTATGCCCATTCTTTCTAATCTGGATTGTCGTTCTGATTTGCTTTCCATTCTTTCATGTATGAATGTTGTTCCTGTAATGTAAAACCCATTCCATATTTAACGACATGGTCTTACATAGTATTATTTATTCACCTTATTTCTTGAGTTCTCTCACCCTGGTTTTCTAGACTGATCTAGGTGTTATTTTATTATAATGCCTGGGTCAGACAGAGTTTTTGTAACACTGTCGTTGATGGGTCATGGAGCTTGTGGAGTAGAGCTGGATGTTCACCTGCCATAGTATTTTTATTTTCCGATGTATTATCATGTATACCCATCAAAAATTGTAAGGTCATGAAGTTATAACTATCTAGGCCGATGAGGTTTGTTTTTAACTCTAATATACTATGTACCTTATAGTGACAGCTTTTGTTGTCCTTTTATATTATATGTGGTCGTTCCGATTCGAGATTCTAGTTTCCCTGTTTTTTTCTCTTTTTATTTTACCCTAACAGTGTGCCTTTCTGGCACTTGGAAGCTCGGCATTGTAATACCGTGGATGTATTAGGTGCTGACTTTCGAGGGTCAAAAAGGCAGTTCGTTACATTTAGAGATGATGGTATATGTGAAGACAGAACAATTAGAGAAAGTGTAAGTGGAGGTGTTGAAGATGGAGATGTTGTAGGTGGTGACACGGTGGACCATTTTGGTAATCGTCATTTTTAAGTTTTTCTAAGATCTAATTTTGAACGATTGTAAATTTAGTTGTTAGTAAAATATGGAGAGTGAAATGGAAAACAAAAATGCATTAGTTACGTACCTGCTTCCATTTGTGTCAAATGTTGTTTTGGGCTAGGCTTTTATCCTTATGGTAAGGTTTTAGTTAATGTGTTTAAAGTTTATATTTTATTCATGTCTGTCCTTTAAACTCCGATTGGGAGTTTTGTAGTACTGTATATGAGGATTTTTGAGTGCACTAGTTTTTATCGTTAATGATCATAGCGGTTTTGGTTGGTTTATACGAAGTGTTGTTATAACCGACCAATACATGTTTGGCAATTTAATATACATCGGTTTTAAAAATTCTCACAAAAGTAGTATTACCGTTGACTAGAGATTTAGCTGATCTTGGAATTAGACTAGTGCAAAAAGGTTACTTATCAGCACTTGGATTAAAGTGAATAAAAGAGTAGTTAAATACGCAACTGATAAGTAACCTTTTTGCACTAGTCTAATTCCAAGATCAGCTAAATCTCTAGTAATTGTAGTTCAAATCGTTGGTTGAAACCTTCTTTATGAGGTGGACCTTAGCTCACTGTTTAGCTTACACTCGTGCCCTTTGGCAAAATTTTTGGCGGTGATCGAATGTTGGTTTCGAACTATTGATCTAGGT
Source organism: Allium fistulosum (assembly GCA_030737815.1). Lineage (NCBI taxonomy): Eukaryota > Viridiplantae > Streptophyta > Magnoliopsida > Asparagales > Amaryllidaceae > Allium > Allium fistulosum. Next base: position 1,241,619,836 of record CM060902.1, on the reverse strand, counting down.
GAAGCTAGATGCTTCCTTACTTTGATGCTTTAACATTGTTGACCTTAGGTCGGTTTGGATGCTTCAACGTCTTGCTGGAAAGAGTAGTAGCTATTGCCTCCACCTTCGATGTCACAGCTAAAGTCTTGGTCATCCACTCTACGACTATGATTAGGAGCTTTTTAAGATCTCTTACGAGGATTAATATGGAAGGCTTCAAAGATGGGAGCATGCCCCTTTTTCGACAGGTTCTTGATCGCTTGAAGGGTTGGGGGAGTGCCATCAGTGAAACCGAGCTTGATTAGGGAGGTGATAAGAGTGCGGGCCAGCATGTCTTAAAAGTATGATGTTGGCATGCTTCTCCTTTTCTCTCATTCTTTTTCTTCTTCACAACTAATCACTGATTGAAAACCTTTGTAAGCCTAATGAGGTGGGTACTGTGGAACCATATTCTTTGAACTGAATGAAATAGATCTTTTATTACAAACTTTGATTGAAAATTTTATCGTTGCCTTTGGTCGTTTATCTATGTATGACTTGTTGAGTAGAGTGCTTTGAATAGCTAATAGTCCTTGTATTCATTTTGTGAAAATGCCTATCTTTCTAGGATATGTTTAAATATCAATGTGAAAATAAGGCGATTCAGATACATTGAGGGATGAGCTCAAATGCAAGTTTGCTCATGGGTCCTTTTGGCTTACAAGCGGTCGAACTTTGAGTGGCGAATGAGCCCAGGTTTGAACCCGAGCGAATGGGCTGTGAGGTTCTCCAAGGTGATATGTTGTTAGTCATGAAGCAACTGTTGATCCCAAATAGATTCAGAGCGCATTGATTAGCTCAAACACTCTAGTGTAAGTAAGTTGCATGATGGTAAGGCAAACTCTAGACATTCGCTCATGAAGACTTATAGATGGAAAAGTGCTCTCTCCCTCTCTCTCACACACACACACACACACATATTATTCCCTTTTTTGTTTAGGTTATGATGCCTCTGGCTCCGAACGTGGTAGATGGCTATAAGAGAGTAGGAGCTGCCACCAATGTTTAGGGTTGGAGGGCTTGGCAAGGACTAGGGCGATGGCCAACCAGTTGGATCTGTTAAGAATACCACTGTAGATTGTTGAATGTTCTTGCTATAGCATACAAACACCCATTTTTGCTTGCCTAAGGAAAGTGCCATAACATTCCCTTGCTTTTTTCTAATTGCCCTTGATTTCTCCTATTTCGTCTAGAATAGGGAACTTTATGTATATGAGGCTATGGCATCTAGCTCAATAGGCATATGTCATCCTATTAACGGGCTATAAGCAGACGGGCAATCAACTACTACAATGTTTACCCAAATCTTCAAAGTGAGGGTCTCTTGGCAAAAAGTTGTTACAAGCGAGGTCGTGCCCATCAGAATAATGCCTACATCCCCAAAGCCATAAATGGGCAGGGCACACAGGGTGAGGCTGGTGGCAAGGAGCCTAAGAGCTTTGAAGACATTCTTGATCATGATGTAGATCGAACTGCCCCCATCAATGAAGGCCTAATGCATATTAGAGTTGGCTAAGGCAAGAGTTATAACATTAGGGTCATGATCAGGGAAGGAGACTGCTTTCTTGTCTTTATCCATGAAGCGGATTGGTTGCTACGATCCTAGTCAGGGCGCCTTGGACACCCGAGATTCCAACGAATAAACTTGCCGGCCGTGCCCACCTCCCTTTGATACCAGGACTGGACCCTGCAACTTATGCCGACCACATGCGGTCCAACGCATATGGTCTGGGCCTCGGTGATGACTTGGACATCGGCACTATTGGGCCAAAGGGTTTGATTCTCCCGTTCTTTATGGTTTGCTCTTTGCTCGACCTGACATGAACAAACTCCAAGAGTACTACTGCCCGGACAAGTCTTTCAATTTCTTCCTTTCGAACACAACTGTTTATTGTAGAGTGGCTATTGATTTGATGGAACACGTGGTACTTGTCGTTGCGGCGAGGTTCCTTCCACTTTCCGTCCCTGGCGGTGGTGACCCTTTGAAACTTCACTTAGTTCTTAGGGGTGAGGTAGATTATGGTTATGTCCCTATTTAAATGAGAGTAATTATTGTATCTTGGCTTATACAAAGGACCGACCTCTAGACGCCTTCTGACGTTGGCCTGATGATCGCTGCTTTGGCAATCATTGTTGTTGTGAGGACTAACTTTGGTAGGATGCCTTACCTCATTGTTATTATCTGAAAGATCTACATCTTCCATCCTCATAATGACATTTTTCCCATTAGTAGAAATCAATTAGGTAAAAAACCGGCTATTTTTGGTGCTCTCTCTGCATTTAGGACTTTTATCTAATCCTTGAACATAAAACCATGACCTAGCTATTCATGTCCATGCCCCTCGTCTGGATGAATTATTTATTGAAGCGGATAACATACGACTGCGAGCTTTCAAAAGGACCTTACCCGATATTACCTAGCTCACTGGCCAACATGACATGGGTATGAATGTAAAGAAGCGAGTTTTGAAATTTGTGCATATTTGGGCCCAACAACTGATGTAGCCCGACCGCAGATCCAAGAACTAGAAGCAGGTCGAACCTGAGAGGGTGGAGGCAAACATCAAACACTTTGTGGAGTCGGAGAGTTGGTTGACATTTGTGATGGAATTGAACGTCGTGATGTGGTTGGATGGGTTTAGCTCACATCATACCTGTCTATGGGCGGAAAGGCATATCACTGGTGGATGTAGGCATCTACGAATTCATCGGAGAATGGTTCTCTATTTTCATCACTTGAGAATGCCTTGCCTCTAACATTCCAAACTTGCATTTTATTGAGATGTTAGCAATAGATATGCATTTCTTTCCTAAGGCCGACATCAGGTTGTTGTGAGATGTTTTGATCAACCATAGGCTGAGGGCTCGACCTCCATCTTAGCATTGTAAGAGATTGGTGATGAGATGGAGAACGATGATGACGAGTAGGACATCTTCCCCTATATACAAAAGATGGTCTAGAATACACAGCCTGGTCTTCTTTGTCTATTTATAACCACACCCCTATGGGACCTGGAGTGTGCCGAGAGGGCTATGCATGCCCTACGGATGGCAAGGGAACTGCCATTTAGACAGTCTAAAGCAGAACCTCACAGGTGATCAAAGGCTATGGTCGTTACTTTGAAAGGGAACAATGATGACGTTGCCCTATAATGACTCCATATCTGGGGTAAGATCAATCTGACTAGGTATGTATACAACATAACTTCTAGGATGGATGTGAACGCCCATAAGCGGAGTTTCAATTACCACCCTTTCTTTGGCTTCAACGATGTTTATGTGTTCATAACCGTCGGAGGAGTTTGTGGCATAAAGTTTATGGTGGCTTGAGCATCATTGCACCCTCAAGCCATGAAATTCGTGGGCCAGTTGACCCACGTTTGACATCTGTAGCATCACTATATGTATTTCTTCGCTGATGTCCATATTGGTCAAGGAGCACTAGCAAGAGTGTTGTCGTTGGTTTAGTGCTTATTGGAGTTGTTACCTTCGAGTGTCGGGAGATCGTCCATGGTAATAAGACCGATCGGGTCTTTGTAAAGTAGAAAAGTGTGGAAAGTTGAGAGCTTTAGGGGTGACCCTCCTTCTAGCACCAAAATGTAGACTAGAGATTTAACCAACCTCGAAGTTAGACTAATGCATAAAGGTTACTTGCTAAACACTAGGATTAAAGTAAAAAAGGGAGTTAAATACGTAGTTGAAAGGTAAATAACATAAGATATAGAGTGGTTTAGCAAAGCTTCCTACATCTATTGCGAAGTTCTCTTGCTATATTTCTCTTACAACTACAAGGAATTACGAGAATAATAAGGAAGTAGGAAGCACTTAAGACTAATAAATTTGTGTACTTTTAAGAAATTGCAATATCGAGAATCCCTAATTGTGTATAGTATTCTGAATCCCCGTATATTCCAACTAATTGAGTGCCAACCTACCCCTTTGAAGTGGTCATGTAGGGTGTACACCTCATAAAATAACAATAGTTAATAAATAATTATTAAGGCTCAAAAATGGAATTTGAGAAAACATCATAATTTGCTCATGAAATTTGCACCATTGCATTTATGACGATTTTCTAAGCAACTTTCATATTTGAAGTTTTGCGATCAGAGTTCAAACGAAGAAGTTATCAACATAGGAAATTTTCTAAAGATAATAATTAAAAATGGAAAAAATGAAATAAATAATAATAAATGTGGAACCTCACTGGTCGATATCCTTCTTAGGCAGATCGACCCCTATAGAGGAGTGGTTGACTAGTCCTGAAGTGGCAGTTAGAGTTGAACCTTGGTCAAACGGGGTGGATTTTATTATTTTAATCTAACGGATATGATTGATTCAAGCGTCTGTAAATACAGGCCTAACCCCTTACTTCACTTCTCATATTTACTGTAACGACCCGCCTTTGTTACACCTAAAGATGACACTTAATACATCTCGGTATTCATATGCCGATCATTTAAGATTCCGAAAGACTGGTTGTTTGGGGTGAAAGAAAGAAAAGACAAAACAGAATCTCACAAAACATGACGAGTAATATATAATATGAACAAGAATTTACAAAAAGAAATCATCTTTATATACATCACATCAGAGTACATTAACCTATTATCAGCTGGACAGTTATAACAGCATGTCCTTACAATTTGATAAATACAACAAACATACATCAAGAACAATTAAACATCATAAGAATATAAGACATGTGAATACACCTTTGAGAATCCAACTCATCTTTTGAAACCTCCAAAGGATCCAACTAAATCTGGAAAATACGCTTGAGCTCACCCGAGCATTATAAGAAAAAAACGTCCCCGTCAGTCTGATAAAACTAGTATGAGAAACTCAAATCATAAGGAATTTTATTTATTTAACTTGTAAAACCCTTTAAAATCAAAGGTATCTCAGCGCACATAAACACGGACGGGTTTTTACCTTACGATAACCAAAATATTTTCTATGGAAAATCCCGTGATATTATAATGATTTCTAGGGTTAAAGTAAATATTAAATCATAGCCGAAATTGTTACATTAATTAAATTTCAGCATAATTGATATACAATCAATTCTGAAGGCTCGTAGTGGAAAATTGATTCCAACCATGACTAGGTAAGGGACTACCTTCCGATGGTACACCTCTAAAAAATGTACTTGAGGACTACAGACACATCTGCCCCTCTACTACATAGAGCCAGATGTCCCTTTAACATGGAAAGCCAGTTACCTCATCCCTTGACACCGAGGCTGCAAACATTGCCCATTGATGCCAACGCGCAAAACAACTCTAAGTGGACAATCTAGAATGGGATGATGGCTCCTAATGGTAGCTAAACACAGCTCTGCTACATAACCAGTTTTAGCCATTTTTCGGGATTTTGAGGCTTGAGGCTACACTTTTAACTTTTCTACTAGCAGACCATTTTGGAATGCTAACACTTCCCTCCAAGCAAGGATGCAATGCCAGCATTCATCCATACAAGTTATTCCGGGATCAGACAAACATTTAAAATTTAATATCTTCCATTTTGGAATCACCCTCAGGAAGAATAGTATAACTCCATAGCATACTTCATCACGAACGTTATTAGTTTAGAGTGGTTCGAATAAATCTGGAAACTGGTGTCTTTAAACTAAGCGATAATTTCCGACTAACTCAATTCTAGTTCTTTTGGAAGTTTACAACAAGGATTTGAGTCCTTATCGGGGAACTTGAATATACAATTATACTTCCTGAGTCAAAACAGGTCAAGGTTTGATAGTCGATTATTTAACTATTAAATAAACAAACAACAATAATTCAAAGATTTGATTCTCCATACCAACTACTAAGCCTCAAAACAATTCTTTCATTTATTAAAATCTCTTTTCAAAAGTGTTTATCAAAAACATCCATATACCCATCTCAGTGACATAAGTATATTCACAAAACATTTGTGAAAGGTTTCTCATTTACAAATCATATCAAAGGACAAAAACAAAATGTTATTTAAATTGGAGATAAAGATAACTCAAACAATATTCCTTCGGTGTTAAGTGTGGAATGAATGTCCATACCACTAGAATTAAGAAGGTCAATTAAAGGAAATCAAATCTCAAATTCTTTTATAAATTTCCTTTAATAAATCCTTTTAACAAATCTCTTTTCAATATAATATTTCCTTTACCAAAAACTCCAAATCATTTTGTAAAACTTCTTTTATAAATGTTCAAAAGCATTTATAACACTCTTTATAAATCTCCAAAATCATTTATAAAACTTCTTTATTTAAAAAAACTCCTTTAATAAAACTTAATCCATAAAGTTCCCCTAATAAAATCCCTTATTTAGAACACCTTTAAATAAACAAGTTATTATTTAAAACATTCTTTATTTAGTTATTTTTAAATCATATTAACAAAAAACTAATTTTAAACAATCATTTAAAAAATTAAATTAACTTCAAACATTTAATAAAATAACCGTTTAACCATCTTTTAAATATCATATTTAAAAATAATAATAAACTTTAAACCAAAAGGATGCTTAATGACCACAATGGTTCATTTAATTGGGTTTAACTTATCCAAATTATAACATGAGTATTACATAACGAGCGGATATGTAAAGGGAATCAACCAATAACAATCAACCAACATATGGGTAAATGTCCAAGTTACCAATATAGCAGATGGAGATTTATTCTGTTAATCACATGTCCAAGTTAATATAATGGCAGAATGGGTTTTTATTCTGCCCAATATATGTCAACGTAATCTACTTGGAGAACTATGGTAGAATGGTAATTTATTCTACCAATAGATTTCAAATACAATTAAATTAGAAGAATGGTGTTTTATCCTTCTAAACAGATGTCATTGGTTTTCATATTCAATTAAGGCTACTTAAAGGTAATCGACAAAGAAATCCCTTCGTTTGAAATATCCTTACTTAAAAGAGGGTTGCTTTGAAACAAAACTGATCTTTAGAAATAAGTGATTTAAAACTTTTATTTAATAATTAGATAACATTTAAAGTCTCTACTAATAATGATTAAACCTTTAATTGATGATTAAACAATAACTAAATAAATAATAAAATAATAATATCCTCAAATAATTAATTAAATATTAGTTAGCTTTTAAATAAGTAATTAAACTACAATTAATCTTTGATTAATTATTAAATAATAATTAAATATTAATTAATCTCAATTAATTAATTAAATAGTCCTTAATTAATAATTAAATAATAAATTAAACCTTTATTTAAAAATAATTAAATCTTAGCTTAAATTTAACTTGATTAGTAATTAATAAATAATTAAACCTTTTATAAATAAATGATTAATTAATAATTAACTTTTTTAAAATTAATTAAAATAATAATTAATCCTTAAATAATTATTTGAATAATAATTAATCTTGCAATTATTTAACTAATCATAATTTAATTACTTGATTATAGTTAAGTACTAATTACCTTTATTAACAAATGATTAAGTGCTGATTATCTTGCTTAATTAATTAAAAAAATAATCATTAAATAAATAGTTTAATAATAAATAAAATTATTATTATTTTAAATACTTAATATAAGATTTGAAAATGCTTTTAAAAGGATTCTTAAGTAAAAACAATTTTAAATTTATGGAAAGAGTTTATTTTCGCGAACTGCGTTTATAGCAACTATCGCTATAGGACCCATAATTTATTTTAAAAATTTATAACAAATAAGTTACAAATCAATCACTTTTATAACTTAACTATTTCATAAACTTAATAAAAAGTTTATGGAAAACGAAAGTAAGGTTTTGAAACTAAATCAAAGTTTAAGACTTGGAAACTTTTCAAACACAACCTTAAGTGAAACCAAGTTTAAATCAAGGATTCCAATGTTGCAAAATCACAACTTTATATGCTATCTTACTTTAGCATACACTAACCAACATAAGTTTATGAATTCACAATACATTCCCTAACCACGGTTCATGAATAAAAATCACAACTTTCCTATAATCATTTAACATCAAACCATATCTCCAAGTTCACAACCAACAAGAACATTATACAATCTTCCATACATACATCACTTTATCCAAACAAGTTTCATACTTAGCAAATAAAGACAACGATATTTAAAGTTAAAAACTTTAGGTAAAAGAGCGAGCTTTACTCACTAATAGGCCACTAACTTATCCAAAGCGATCTGAGATCCTCCCGACCAACAATAACACTACGACACCATCCTCCTCCTTTCCTTGCCAAATGGCTTGGCCTAAGGAATGGTGGAGCTTGGCCTTGAATAGTGGAGGGACTTCGGATTATCATTGAATTCACAAAAACAAACCCAAAATGGATCATCTTTCAACTGATTTTTGGATAAGTTACTCATGGAAGTTAACAAGGTTGTCAAAGGGAAAGTTCTTGGAAATCATTTTCTCGACAATATCAAAAAACAAATCACCCAATTTGAATCTATTTTGAGCGAGATATGGTCAAAAAAAGAAGAGGACTTTTAGGACTTGAAATTCTGGGTTCGAAATTAGTCTGGAAGAAATGTATTTTTGACCCACTAACACTCGAAAATTGAAGAAGTGTAAACAAAAATTGTAGCCAACTCGATTCTCTTAAATTAAAAAAAGGAAGTTATCTATTTGGAGTAGTTTAGAGGGAGTTATGGCTGTGAGAAGAGGAGGAAAATTTGAAGAAGTGAAAGGGGTATTTACGGGCAAGAAACAAAGTAATTACCTTATTGCCCTTCATCCTTTACTGCCGCATCCACTTGCCACATCATCATGCCACCTCACCTTCATGTACCTCATGCCCAAAAGCTTGTCCCCCACCTTCCCTTTGCTTAGCCAACATGTTTTTAATGCACATGTATTTTGTGTTTAAACTTGTTTCACTTTACTTTTTTTTTCTTTTTTAAACTTTAAGTATATTTAAATTTTACATAATAAGTCACATCCTACTTTAAATACTTAAGTATGTAAATATACATTAACATGCTACATATTTGTAAATATATGTGTATACTTATACTATAAAGTTCACAACATTTCGACAACTTTTAGCCGGCAAAAAGCCGAAAATTCGGAAAACGAATTCCGGTCACATTTTTGATTTTTCTTCGAATTAAATATTTTTGTAAACAAATTTTGAAAATTATTTCACCGTCATTATTTATTATTTAAAAGAGTTTTATTTTAATTATAAAACCTATTATTTGAATATTTAAAATTAATTAAATGTTCACAAATCAAAGCAGTGAAATTTTGGGTCGTTACACTCTCCCCCCTTAAAAGAATTTCGTCCTCGAAACTTTACCATGGTCCTAAACCCTGAAAAACAAATTAACTCTAGAATACTATTCATTAGTCTGTATAATGTACATTAATCATCTGTATGCAAAATTTAATTCGATCACATACTCGAATACATAGCTTCACTTCCGAACTAGTATCACTCACCTGACTCCCTAGTGTGGACTCTGATTAGGCTTCTTAATTTAGAAATGTAACGACCCAAAATTTTACTGCCTTGATTTATGAATATCTAATAAATTTTAAATATTCAAATAATAGGTTTTATAAATTAAAATTTATATGAATCTTTTAAATAATAACAAATGAAGGTAAAAAAATAGATTTGTAACGACCTAGGATTTTGTCACTTTGAAACAGGTTGTTTAATATATATTATATATAATCAATAAATGGATTTTTATTAGCAAATAAAACTATTTTAATTATTTAATAATGATGATAAAATAGTGCTCAAATTTTTTTACCAATATAGATAGTTCAAATAAAAATAGAAATGTGACCGAAGAACGTTTTCCAAAATTTTGACTTTTCGACACCCGAAAGTCATCGAAAAATTGTGTGCACACTTGTGTATATGTACACACATATTCACTCACGCCATATGATTAAGTTAAGAGTAAATTAGAATTTTTAAAGTAGGATTTAGTTAATTAAGTAATGATGTGACATTAATTAATAAAGTATGGTGCAAATAGTGGTGAAGCGACCTAGGACCTAAGGAAGTACAAAACCCATCACCTAAATACACCTAGGAAGTACACAAAGCATGGATGAGGAGGGAATCAAGGGGGTAATGTGTATAGTAGGGTGGGAAGGAGTATGGGCTTCCATGTTTTCATGACATGAATATATATTATTATATAACAAGGTTAGTTTGGTAATTTCTTGTTTTCTATGCCTATATATACTCCATCTCCTTCTATTATTTTCTACTTTACATCCTCTTTCTTCATTTCCTTATACGCTCTTCATATCTTCATTCATCCATCCATGGCTTCTTAGCTAAATTCCTAAGTTAAAATTTTGTGCATACACATCTAAAATCAAGTTTAGACATTCCTACTTCACTTCGAATATCACTCCTCTCCAAAACAAGCTCCATCATCCCCAACCTAACCTAGGCTGAGCCCATTTGGCTCCCTAAAGCACATGAAAGTTCTATATTTCCAAGGTAATGTGATGTGCTAGGTTGTATTAGAGTTCGGGTGGGAGATTAGTTTAGTTTCATAACTTTTGGTGAGTAAAGCTTAACTATTTTGATCATAAATATATTGCTAACAAAATTGTATAATTGTTGGTGATTATGATGCTTGTATATGTAATATTGAAGTTGGATTGAGTATATGTGATTGTACTTGGAAATGTATGTGTTTTGATTGAATGTTGTTATGCTTAGTTAGTCGGCAAATAACTTTAATATGATAGTTAATATATCATAATTGTTGCAAGTTGGAATCTTGATGTATATGCTATCATTATATGTTTCTTATGATATAGTTGGGATGTTGGAGATGACATTAGAATGAGTATGTTGATCATGCCATAAAAGTTAGCGATTCGCTAACTTAAAGCAACCTTTGAAATCCCTTTTCCCAAAGTTTTAAAATTAGTTTTAAAATGGTTTAAATTCCAAAGTTAAATCTGTTTTGTTTCAAAAGTTTACATTTATGTTTTAAAAATAATAAGAGTTCAAAAGGGAAATTTCCAAAAGTTAGAAAAGAAATTTCAAGTTTTGAAATTACGGGTCCATATAGCAATAGTCGCTATATGCACAGTTCGCAGAAACCAAACTATTTCCAAATCCGAAACTTGCTTCTACCTAGAAACTTTTTAGAAAATGTTTTCTAACTTTGTTATAAGTTTTAAAGCGTGAAGTTGAGTTTTGAAGTTAAATTGTTTGACAACCTAGTTTTGAAATTACGGGTCCGTATATCGATAGTCGTTATACGCACAGTTCGGAAAATCTAACTATTTTTCTAATCTAACCTTGTTTTAAATTGAAATCATTTTAGAAAATGTTTTCTAACTTTAATTAAGTAATTAGATACCAATTATTTAATTATTCATTTATTTAATGATTAATTAATTAATAAAGGTAATTAGTACTTAATCATTGTTAATAATGATTTATAAACTTAAGTGTTAATCAATTAAGTTAATCATGATTGGTTTATTAATTAAAGTTAATTATTATTTAATTTGCAATTAAGGATTAATCAATTATTATTTAATTATTTATTTAAGATAATTTTTAATTAATTATTATTTTGAAAAGGGGTTTTTATTTAATTAATGTTTAATAAAGTTAATTATGTTTTAATAAAGTTTAATTACCCTTAATTAGAGTTAATTACTATTTAACAAGGATTTGATTCTCATTTACAAAAGTTTTAAATTATTTTAAAATTACTTTGAGTTTAAGTAATCAGTTTTGTTTTAAATTGTTTTCTTTTCGAGTTTGTCGCTCACCCTTAAGTAATGATTAGGGAAACTAAATGACATCCATTTACACAATAAAACACCATTCTGCTATTACAGTTAACTTCGACATTTACTTAAGTAGATTGATTGTTATGTGTTGAACCCTTATATACTTGTTGTTATGTGATCCCATGTCAAACTAAATAAGTAAAACCAAATTAAAAGCACCATTTTGGTCGCTAAGCCTCCGTTCGATTTTGTAAAGATAAATATACCATTTTCTTTTTGAAATGGTTGCAAAGTTATTACATTTTGAAGAAGATATTTAAAGAATGATTTGACAAATGGTTTTACTAAAAATGTTTTAACTAATATGGATGGTTTTGCATGTGATAAAAAGAAGTTTTTATAAAGAATTTTATAAAGGAATTTGGAAATTTATAAAAGGCTTTGGATAAATGGATTTGAGTTTTTAAGCAAAGAAGATTTCATAATAAAGGAGATTTATAAAATGGATTTGTTAAAGGAAGCTAATTTGATTTAAGGTTATTTAGGAAGTTATCTTGAACAGGAAGGTTTATAAAGGAGTTTATAAATGATTTTGGGTATTTATAAAAGAAATTTTAGAAAAAGATTTGGATATTCGTAAATGGAGTTTATAAAAATATTTGGATATTTATAAGAAATTTATATAAAAAGTTTGGATATTTATCAAAGAATTTTATATAAATGATTTTGAATAATTTATAAAAGGGTTTTATAAATGAATTTGGAAGTTTGGAAAGTATTTTGAAACGGATTTGGATTTCAAGTAAAAGAGATTTCATGAATAAAATGGATTTGATTAAAAAGGATTTATCGAAAGAAGTTTAAAAAGAATTTGAGATCCAGGATTCTCTAAACCGACCTTTCAAAAATGGTGGCATGGAACATTCGTTCCACACTTAACACCGAGGGAATAGTGTTTAGGGTTGTCGTTACCTCCAATTTAAACAACATGTGTTTAATCCTTATTAATATGATTTGGAAGTAAGAAGTTATTCACAAAATATTTTGGTATATACTTATGTTCGAAAGACAAGTATATGACTGTTTTAGACAAGCGTTTTGAAAAGAGATTTATTAAATAAAGATTTGTTTTGAGGCTTAGTGGTTGCTATGGATAAATAAATCTCAAATGAATTGGTTGTTGTTTTTTTATTTGATAGTTAAATAACCGACTATCAAACTTGGACCTAAAACGTAACTTTTGAAATATCTAGGAGAAACATGTGCGTTATATGGCACAGTCTTCTCCGATGATGTTGTACTGTGCGTATAAATCTCGTTTCATTCTCCTAGGACAAATGATAAGGAAATCCATCCACTAACGAATAGGAGATGATCTTTGCTCTTATCTTTGACTATTTATTTCCTAAAGAACCGGGGTTGAGTTTACTGATAACTATCGAATGTTGTTTCGAATAAACCGGGATCAGAAATGTTACCCGAAAATCATTTCAATCCAATTTAAGCGTTTCGAAGTAAAGACATCTTGAAGATGAAGGAATTGAAGAAGGAGCTCTCAAGCGTTTCGTTTAGTCCCAGAATGAACTTGCATAGATGAATGCTGGCATTGCATTGCTGCCTGGAGGGCAGTGTTAGCATTCCAAGGTGGTCTGCTAGAAGGAAGAAGGTAAAGACATGACGTCACGAGACTCACAAACCGAGAAATGGAAAAAATAGGGTATGCAGTAGAGCTATGTGGTTGGCTACCATTAGAAGCTGCCATCCCATTCTAGATTATCCATATTCGAATTTTTTTGCATGCAAACACCGTGATAGTATAAGGCCTCAGTGTCAAAAAGGAAAGGGGAAATCCGACTCGTCATGTTAAAGAGGCAGCCGACGCTGTGTAGCAGGGGTACAAGAAGTTCTTGTCAGACTCCGGTGCATTTTATAGGGGTGTACCGGAAGGTAGTCCCTTACCTTGCCATAGTATGGAATCCAATCTCCAATACATGCCTTTATGGTTTTGATTGTAGAGCCTAGTATGCTGGAATTTAATATGGTAACAATTTTAGCTATTTTGATATTTATTTGAAACCATGACATTATTATAATATCACTGGATTTTTATATACAATGTTTTGGTTATCGTAAGGTAAAAACCTGACCGTGTTTATGTGCGGTGTGGTCTTACAAGATGCCTTTGATTTAAAGGTTTTTATAAGTTAAAGACTTATGCTTTACTCACACGAGACCCATGTCTAACCCGGAGTTTATTTTATTTTCTTAAACTCTTGGGTGCTCAAATTTGAATGGGCCGCCAAGTAGATCAGGTTTTTTCACAAATTTATTTGGAGGAGCTTGGAGCAGGTGGCTTTATCGATAGCTGGTTATTACCTTGTTTTCTACTATATTATATGTATATTTTATCCGCTAAGTAGGGACAACCTGTTATAACCGTCCAAGGGTAGAATTTGTATTAGTATGACTCTAATGTAACATTTTTGAAATGACTACTATAATATATTATGTTGAGTAATATATATTGTTCCGTTGCATTGTGAGATTCTTTGTAGTTTAGTTTTCTTCTCTTCTATCTTTTCTTTCTTTCACCCCTAATGACCCATCTTTCAGACGGCTAAATGATCGGCACATGAATACCGAGGGTGTATTAAGTGTCGTCTTTGGTAGTAAGAAAGGTGGATCGTTATAAGAAACCTCCATCCTCCAACATAGCCATATACTATGATAGAAAACGTTTAGTTCCACAATAACACCCTTCAGCAAGTGTTTGCCGTCAAAAATCGAGTGATAAATACTTATCCGCAATGGAGTAAAACACCTCAAGTCATGTACACGAATCTTGGAAGGAGAACTATATGAGAAAGGTAAATGATCTACGTATGACCTATATACTTATCTTATTGGTTCTTACTACCCAACTACTTTCTATCCTTCCCAAAATATTTACGAAAATATTTCACAAAATTTCAACATAGGTTCGAACGGTTTAAATGGTACAACTTATTTATGAAGCCTTTTCATAAAATAATTTTAATTTATTAACTTGTATAATACTCTCCTACATCCTAAGAGTATATGCAAACATCTGATTTTAATTCCATTCACTATTAAATATTTAGATGTAGGCCCAAAATAATTGGGGTCTCTAAACTGAGTTGACCAATTCAACCTCTTTGCCCAATCGGTCCGGCAAGTAGCTAAGAAGAGTAGGATGCTGGAATCCAAAATCCATCCTTGAGTCTACTTTTTCTTAGACACCTCTAAGGTACAGCCGTTTATTAGCTGGCCTAATGACATCAAAAAAATTTCACTACCTAAATGTTAAGATCAAAAGACATATTTTAATAAAACAAATTTTATTAAACCTTCTTAATAAATTTAACCCAATTAAAACTTCATTATTAACCCATTCTTTAATCAAATACCTTATTATTTTGAAAAATTAGAAGCCAAATATCTAGATTTTATTTCAAAAATCTTTTTGAAATGATACTTTACTTTTAACCGTTAGAAATATATATATATAGTTCGAGTAACTCCAAAGTGGTATCAAGGAACTAGGTACTACCAAATAGTATCATATATCCCTTTACCAAGAAGGGTAATACTTAAGAGAAGTGTTTACCATCCGAACACATCTTTCGTCCATTTTTAGTCACTTTCGAGTCACTCGAACTAGTTAATTATAAAAAAAATACTTCTTCTTTTCAAATCCCTTTTTGAAACAATATTATGTGTATATTTCCAACTAAATAGTTTTAAAAAAATATTTATCATCCACTTACTTTGGATTCATTCGGATTCAAACTCGTTTCGATTATACAATGACAAAGAGAATAATTTACTAAGTGCACTACCACATTCACCTAAGCAAACATCTGATTATTACTTAGAAGTTTATTCAGATCATCACAAAACAGATCGAGTTTCATTCCCCGAACAATCCAAAGAAAAATCTTACTCTTAAATTCCTTTTCAAAATGTTTATACCTTAAAGTATTTTAAGTAAAATTATTACTATTTTTCCAAACCTTGAAAACCATTTTCCAAAAGCACCGGGATTTAAATTCTCTGAAAATCCTTCTTATTTTAAAAACATATTTTATAATCTTGATTCATAAAACCAAATTTTTATAAAACTATCTAAAATATTTTTTTAATAAGCAACTTATATTAAAATCCAATTTTAACCCAACATACCATCAAACGTCTTATATTCAAACCGTGAAACTTAATTCACAAGTTGTTAGTTTCAATATTCCTACAAATTCTATCTACCCAACCTGTGATTTTTAAAAGAAAGATTGCAGATGATTCTACGAACTATAGCTAATGCTCAAGACTGGGTGAGCATGACTAACCAAACCCTATATGATAATAATTAAATATTATCAACTCCCAACAACCACACATCAAAAATACCCATACTTTATTTTTAAAAGTCAGTCCTTTATATATAAAAAATATTCTTAGGTAAAATTATTTCATTTACCAATTTTAAAACAATATTGTGTCAATTGGACTTGTTCAAGTATTTAGAAAATCCCTATCGATAACATTGGCCAAACGCATCCACTAGAATTCTTAGGCACTCAACAGATCAAACAATACAATATACAACATTTTTATATCACTAACAAGTATGTGCTCTCATATATAATACTCAAACTCATAATAAGGCATTCCATTACCTTATCTCTTAATGAGTATACCCTACTAGGCCAAGTTTCTCGCTTAACCTTATGCTCTGATACCAACCGTAATGACCCGCCTTTCTTACACCTAAAGATGACACTTAATACATCCTCGGTATTCATGTGCTGATCATTTAAGTATCCGAAAGACAGGTCGTTTGGGGGTGAAAGAAAGAAAAGATAGAACAGAATCTCATAAAGCATGACGAGTAACATATAATATGAACAAGTCTTTACAAAAAGAATCATCTTTATTATACACCACATCAGAGTACATTAACCTATTATCAGCTGGATAGTTATAACAGCTTGACCTTACAATTTAATAAATACAACAAACAAACATCAAGAACAATTAAACATGGGAAGAATATAAGATGCGTTAATATGTCTTGGAGAATCCAGCTCGTCTCCTGAAAGCTCCAAAGAATCCACTAAATCTGGGAAATATGTACGGCATAGCCCAAGTATTATAGGAAAAGTAAGCCTGGGTCAGTCTGGTAAAACCAGAGTGAGAAACTCAAATCGGAAGAAATTTTATTTATTTAACTTGTAAAACCCTTTAAAATCAAAGATATCTCTTAAGACCATACCGAACATAAACACAGACGGGTTTTCCCTTACGATAACCACAACATTTTCTATGGAAAATCCAGTGATATTATAATAATGTCCAGGGTTAAAGTAAATATTGAATCATAGCCGAAATTGTTACAGTAATTAAATTTCAATATAATAGATATACAATCAAGTCCAAAGCTTGTATTGGAAACTGGATTCCAACTATGAATAGGTAAGGGACTACCTTTCGATGGTACACCTCTAGAAAATATACCTGAGGGATATAGACGCATCTGTCCCTTTGCTACACAGAGCTGGCTGCCCCTTTAACATGACATGCCAGATTATCTCATCCCTTGACGCTGAGGCCGCAAACATTACCCCTCGATTTGCGTGCAAAACGACTCTATAGTGACAGTCTAGAATGGGATGCGGCTCAAAATGTAGCTAACCACACAGCTCTGCTGCATACCCTATTTTAGTTCTGGGTTGTCAAGCTTGAGGCTATGCTTTTACCTTTTATACTAGCAGACTATCTTAGAATGCTAACACTGCCCTCCAAGCATAGATGCAATGCCAATTCATCCATAGAAGTGGTTCCAGGATCGAACAAACATTCAAAATTTACCAGCTTCCATTTTGGAATCACCGTTAGGAAGAATAATATAACTCCATAATATACTTCATTACAAACATTAGAAGTTTGGAGTGGTTTGGATAAATCTGGAAACCAGTGTCTCCAAACTAAGCGATAATTTATGGCTATCTCAATTATGATTCTTTTGGAAGCATACAACAAGTATTCAAGTCCTCACCGGGGAACTCGAATATCGATCATACTTTCTATGTCAAAACACGTCAAGATTTGATAGTCGGTTATTTGACTATCAAATAAACAAACAACAACAATTCAGAGATATAATTACCCATAGCAACCACTAAGCCTCGAAAATTTTCTTTTATTTATTAAATTCTCTTTTCAAAAGTGTTTATCAAAAACATCCATACACTCATCTCACTGACATAAGTATATTCACAAAACATTTGTAAAACGGTTCTCATTTACATATCATATAAAAGGAACAAAAACAAAATGTTATTTAAATTAGAAATAAAGATAACCTCAAACAATATTCCTTCGATGTTAAGTGTGAAACGAATGTCCATACAACCAGAATTAAGAAGGTCAATTAATGTAAATCAAATCTCAAATTCTTTTATAATTTTCCTTCAATAAATTCTTTTAACAAATCTCTTTCGTATATAATATTTCCTTTACCAAAAACTCCAAATCATTTTGTAAAACTTCTTTTATAAATGTTTAAAAGCATTTATAACACTCTTTATAAATCTCCAAAATCATTTATAAAACTTTTTTATTTAAAACAAAACTCCTTCAAATAAAACTTAATCCATAAGTTCCCTTAATAAAATCACTTACTTAAAACACCTTTAAATAAACAAGTTATTATTTAAAACATTCTTCATTTAATTATTTTTAAACCATATTAAATAAACACTGATTTTAAATAATCATTTAAAAGATTAAACTAACTTCAAACATTAATAAAATAATTGTTTAACTATCTTTTAAATATCATATTTAAAATAATAATAAACTTTAAACCATTTCAAAAAGAATAAAATGAAATATTGGATTTTACAAAATCAGAAGGGGGGCTTAGTGACCACAATGGTTCGTTTAATTGGGTTTAACTTATCCAAGTTATAACATGAGTATTACATAACGAGCAGATATGTAAAGGGAATCTGCCAATAACAATCAATCAATATATGGGTAAATGTCCAAGTTACCAATATAGTAGACGGGGATTTATTCTGCTAAACACATGTCCAAGTTAATATAATGGCAGAATGGGTTTTTATTCTGCCCAATAGATGTTAACATAATCTACTTGGAGAACTATGGTAGAACGGTGATTTATTCTACCAACAATGTCAAATACAATTAAATTAGCATACCGGTGTTTTATTCGGCTAAACAAATATTATTGGTTTTCATATTCAATTGAGGCTACTTAAAGGTAATCGACAAAGAAATCCCTTAGTTTGAAATATCCTTTTAAAAGAGGGTTGCTTTGAAATAAAACCGATCTTTAGAAATAAAGTAATTTAAAACTTTAAAACTTTTATTTAATAATTAAATAACATTAAACTCTCTATTAATAATGATTAAACCTTTAATTAATACTTAAAAAATAATTATTCTTAAATGAATAATTAAATAATAGTCAGCTTTTAAATAAGTAATTAAACCATAATTAATTTTTATGTATTTATTAAACAATAATTTAAACTTTTAAATAATAATTAGATATTGATTAATCTCAATTAATTAATTAATTAAATATTCCTTAATTAAAACTTAAATAATAAACTAAACCTTTATTTCAAAATAATTAAATCTTAGCTTAAATTTAACTTGATTAGTAATTAATAAATAATTAAACCTTTTATAAATAAATGATTAATTAATAATTAACCTTTTTAAAATTAATTAAAATAATAATTAATCCTTAAATAATTATTTAAATAATAATTAACCTTGTAATTATTTAACTAATCATAATTTACTTACTTGATTACACTCAAGTACTGATTTCATTTATTAACAAATGAATAAGTGTCAATTACCTTACTTAATTAATTAATTAATAAAATAATCATTAAATAAATAATTTAATAATAAATAATTATTTTTAAATACTTAATATAATATTGAATACGCTTTTCAAAAGGATTCTTAAGTAAAAATAATTTTAAACTTGCGGAAAGAGTTTGTTTTCGCGAACTGCGTTTAAAGCGACTATAGCTATAGGACCCGTAATTTTTAAAATTTGTTTCTATAACAAATAACTTAAAAATCAATCTCTTTTATACCTTAACTATTTTATAGACTTAATAAAAAGTTTATGGAAAACGAGAGTAAGGTTTTGAAACTAAATCAAAGTTTAAGACCTGGAAACTTTTCAAACACAACCTTAAGTGAAACCAAGGATTCCGATGTCGCAAAATAACAACTTTAAGTGCTACCTTACTTTAGTATACACTAACCAACATAAGTTTATGAATTCACAATACATGCCCTAACCATGGTTCATGAATAAAAATCACAACTTTCCTATCTTTACTTAACATCAAACCAAATTTCCAAGTTCACAACCAACAACAACATATATACAATCTTACATACATACATACATCACTTTATCCAAACAAGTTTCATACTTATTAACCAAGACAACAATATTTAAACTTAACAACTTTAGATAAAAGAGTGAGCTTTACTCACTATCATGTCTCTAACTTATCCAAAGCGATTTAAGATGCTCCTGACCAATAACAATACTCTGACACCCTCCTTCTCCTCCTTTCCTTGTCAAATGGCTCAGCCCAAGGTATGGTGAAGCTTGGCCTTGAATGGTGGAGGGACTTCGGATTATCATCGAATTCAAAAAAATCAAACCCAAAAATGGGTGATCTTCCAACTAATTTTTGGACAAGTTACTCATAGAAGTTGGGAAAGTTATCAAAGGGAAAGTTCTTGAAAATTATTTTCTCTACAATTTCAAAAAAAGAATCGCCCAGTTTGAATCAGTTTGAGGGAGATATTGTCAAATGAAAGATGAGTCAAGTAAAGAGATGAATTCAGATTTGGGAGATTTGAAAAGCTAGAAAGATGAGTGAGAAATTATGTGATTTATTTGTAGCATTGAAATTTATATCATTAAAATTTATTTAGTTATTATGCCTATATAAGATCTGATGAGTTGTCGACTTAAAACGAATGTATAAGAATATCGCCTACATATTCTACAAGATATGTAATTGGAATAAGAACGGTGTTTACACCCTAATCTGAAAAATTTGAAAATCAGTCCCTAAATTTGTTAAAGAGGAATATTGATAAGATGGTCAAATTTATTCCAGATTTAGGATAATTGGGTGTAATTTGTTAATATTAATTTAGTTTGCCCTGATTTGACTTGGAATGTGAATTTCAATGCTTTAATTTGTTATGAGCGTTATGGGTATAATTTAATTGTATCTATTTTGATGTAATTTTTATAAATTATCCAATTCCATAAATGTGTAGAAAGTGCATCATTTCAAATAATACGAAATATACCAAAAATGAAAGAGATGTGTAAAGTATGAATGTTCTTCCATATAGGTTGCACTACGTATTTCAACAAAAGAAAAAAGGTAATTCTTGTAATTTCAAACAGAGCAAAGTTCTCACTTTTGGTTAATTTGTAAAAAGTTATATTGGTAATTCATTTTGGAAGGATAGCTTTGATAAGTTAAGATGTGGAAACAAATGTTTTGGTTTAGGGATTAATAGTTAGAAATAGGAATACACACACACTCATACTATAATATGTATAACCACACTTACTTTAAAAATAATAATTTATTTATGTAGCATAATATATGTCGACGCTTGCATTAGTTATAATTAGTACGTCTAGTTATAAATAGCATAAAAAATTATAGGATTAGAAGGTGTATATGGAAAAGAGGTAGTAACTCCAAAATTAATAGAGCAATAAATGTTAAATTAATATGGAGTTACAGAAATTAAATGGGGACATAAATGTGGTTAATGGGACCAGCTAAAGGATTTAATATGGCATTTATAGGAAAATGAAACAGGCATAATATGTTCAATTAGTACAAATAAATAAATATTATTAGAGATTGTCCAATTATAATAATAATGACCATTTATTATGGACAAGACATTTATGGAATGTAGTAAATTAGAGTATAAGATAGGAATTAAATACTGGAAGGCAGTATAATTTTCGTAGCTAGAAATTATACATTCTTAATTATGCATTTAGAACGAGCGTGAATTAGTAGGCCTAGCCCAACATTTAAGCTTAGGATGATTGGTTTGGTTTATTGGGTTGAGATAAAAGGTTAGTAGAGTTACACAACAGAAGTCTACCCTTTGTCTAGAGGCTACCAATAGTTCTAAAGGAATAATTTTATAAAAAAATGTAATTTTTTGAAATAGTGATTTTATAAAATAGTATAAAACTGGTATTTTATAAAATAGTATAAAAGTGTTATTTTATAAAAAAGAGTGATATAGTAAGAAAGTCACATTTTATAAAATAGTGATTTTATAAAATAGTATGAATGGGATATTTTGTAAAGAGTATGAGACTTTATAAAATAATATGAAGAAGATATTTTATAAAATGGTTATAAGGTTTTATTTATAAAATATTTATGAAAGGAACACTTAATTTTGAATAAATAGATTTAATATTTCAAAGGCTTAATTGGATTTATAAGCTAGTATTGTATTTTATAAAATGGTATGAGATTTTATGAAATTATATAAAGAGATTTCATAAATTCATTGAAATATTTCATAAATAAAAATAATATTTGATTTATTAATGATTAAATCACTCACTTAAATATGTCTGTGTGTACACATGCTTGAGCGGGTATACGTATACGTGTATTTGAAGTTATATATTAATCATGATAATTCTTATACTTTAGCTATAATTGTTGTATGTAGTTGTGCATGTATGTAAGTGAGTTATTATATATATATATATATATTATCTCTGTGTTTGTACCTCTATTTATATATAAACACATGGCAAGCGTCTCGTGTAGCCATAGCGACTATCGCGTGCACTAAGTTGTGTGAGAAGATATCAGACCGAGTAATCGCTTCGGTGATGTCTGAAATGTAAGTAATTAATTGAAAGTGTGGTTGTGTGTTCGTGTGTGTATAAACGTACACAAATGGCTGTATGGGCGTACATGTAGGCATCACAAAAGCTAGGAAGGTCGGTTATGTTGTTTTGGCTTATTAGAAGAGGCCAGGTCCCTAGATTCGCCGATTGAACTCTACATGTGCAAAGAGTGGATTTCGTGTCGAAATCGATTTTTGAAAACATAAGTAACCACTTCAAAACATTAACCAATAAACTATGTAGGAGGTTCAATGGGGTAAGGGCAAGCTTCAAAAGCTAGTCGGCTTATCGGGCGAAGCAACAGAGGAAATAACATGCACATCGGCGGCCGTATGGATCAATGGCACTGCCCTAGTCTTTATTGCCTAGGACAGTCTACCACCAGTGCACCAGTTATGTAATGACAAGCCCAAGTTAGGTGCCATTTTATCGGTGTTTCTACCCCTGTTTCAGATGAGTGTTCGTGCGAATCTTTAGTGCAACTTCAGGGAAGACTATGAGCTATTCGGGGAGATGAAGTGTAGGGCGAATGTAACACCCCTAATTTTTGATAACATTATTCAAGAAATTTAATTAGATCAATTAAATAGAATAATGTAAATGTTAAGTGATAAGGGGATTGAGACTTGAATTAATTTAATTAAGACCGAGCCTAATGTAAAATTAATGGGCTAAAGAAGGGTTTAGAGTTAATCAAATTACATAAGGGTATATTAGGAAATTCCCCGCCCATAACTCTTACCCTTATATATTTTCTTTCCTACCATTTTACTTCTCATTCATGTCATTTTGAAAACTAAACGCAAGAGAGAGGCCGACCATTAACAAGAAGAATTCAAATTAAAAGGTAGAAATCAAGCTTAGGGGAGATCAATCTCAATCCAATCTCCTTATCTAAATCAAGGTGAATAATAATTTCATCTCTATTTTTTATTGAATCATATAGTTTCGGATTTAAGGATAAATTCGTTTTATGATATATTGGATGATATGCTTGATTTATAATTTATATGGTTTAAACAAGATTGTTTAAAAGAGGTTATGCACAGTTTTAGGGGAAAATCGAGATTTAATGATGTTTAAATGCCATGGGAAAATTTTATGTTATGAGAAACAAGATTTTGGTGTAGGGTTTCAATTTTGATAATTTTCCAAGCTATGGAAAGATTATTAAGAATTTTCAAAGGAAAATATGGTTATTTGGGTTTATGAATTTATTTTAGAAAATATATTGAGAATTTGGGTCTGTAATTTTGATATGTTAGATAACATGATGTGAATTTTTGGAATTTTTGGGGATTATTCCAAAGTAATTTGCTGTGCAAATTAAATTATTTCAGAAGAGGGACTTCTTTGCAAAATTGGTTTTGTTTAGTGGAATGACTTAATTGATTAACTTAACCATGATTTAGATCTGTAATTAGCGGCAGTTATTTCGAAAAAGAATTTGAAAAAGTTAAGGCAACCAATCTGGTGTTCACACGTGGCAGGTTAGTTAGAGAAAAGTTTACTTTAAGAAGAACTAAACCAGGTTTACTCAGAAAGATTGGTTCCTCCTGCTTTGGGAAGTACCTTTCGACACAGAAGCTTTCGCCTTTATCCTAGTCGAAACCTACTAAGCCGAAACCAATACACAAGGTATCACAAAGATGGTATGCAGTGGATTGGTGGAAGGCGAAAGGTAAGGTTTCGAAAGCATAGCTTCCGAAGGAGTCGAAACCTTGGTTTGTTTTTAAAAATAAAAGCGTCGGCCTTTGTTTTGTTTTAGCCTTCGATGGAGTCGAAGCATATGGTTTCGAAAGAGGTTTAAAAAGGTTTCGAAAGGGTTGCCATTAACTTAAGATTTCTTTCGATAGGGTTTCTTTACTTATGAAAGAATGTTTGAAAGAAGGGGTTCCGACCTAGTCGAAACCCTACTGCCATTATTTAACCTTTCGATGGTGTTGAAGATATCAATGCTGTCGAAAGGGTACTTCATTTTATAAGTTTAAGCCACTTCCTATAGCTTTCGAAAGGGGTTAGGGGTTTCGAAGGCAATGGTTTCGAAAGGGGTTTCGACGCCAACCTTCCATTATTTTACCTAAATGTTTTATGCTTTCGAAAGAGATGGTGTCAACGCCATCATGTTTCCCTAATATTTTTATATACTAAAAGATGGTTTCGAAAGATATGCTTTCGCCTATATTCACTTTGACCCAAATAATATTTTAAGCGTAAACCGAATGCTTTCGAAAGGGGGACTTCCAATGATTTCTGAAGGGTTACTTCCATTAGCGTCGAAAGGGGTACTTTCAACTGGTTTTGAAGCTATGCTTCTAAAGTTAAATGCTAATATTTTAACATAATTGAAAGGTTTCGAAAGGAAGATTTTAAAGTATTAAAAGGTAGGAGCCTAATGTTTTGAAGATAGAATTTAATACTTTCGAAAAAGGTCATCCTATGAAGTCGAAAGCTAGGTTTCGAAGGTTTCGAAAGGTTGTATAACCCAAACTCTATTTTTAAAAAGAAAAACCCATGGCTAAATAAAAGGAGTTGTACAATGATTTTGAGAAGAAGCTTTTCTTGATAAAATAATTGGTTAAAGGGATTAACCATGTTTTATAATAAACTCACATAAGTGGTATTGTTATGTTATTATGACTGCTTCTTCAATTATAAGTATATTCACATTTTAATGGACCCATAACTGCATTTTGGGGATAAAGGGCAGAAGAACCAGCTAGGTTGACTTAGTAGTGAATATAAATTAAGTTAACTCCTGAATGAATAGAATTGCATCCAGAAGGTCAGGAAGACCAAAATATAGGATGCTTTAATATATAAGAAGGATATTGGCAGGGGCCAATATGTTCTCAGTAAGCCCATGAAAACTGTATATAGGAAAAGATATTGGCAGGGGCCAATAGGTTCATAGTTAGCCCATGAAAACTATGTATAAAGGAAGATGTCAGAAAGATAGGTTCATAGTAAGCCCGTGAAAACTATGATTTGATACCGGCAGGGGCCAGTAGATTTGTAGTTAGCCCATGAAAACTATCTCCGGATTAAGATATTGACAGTTGTCAATAGGTTCCTAGTGTAACGACCCGTATTTTTAACACTTTAAAAATACGAATTAAAATGAAAATTTTGGATAAAAATCCCAAGGAAATAAAATTTTGTGTTGTTAAATGTAAATTATAAGTTAAAATACAAAACGGAATTCTGAAATAACTTATTTGTAAATCAAATATGGATGTTAACTTGTAGTGAATTTAGATAATGATTGAATGGGATTGTAAACCAAATTGGTTACGATTGTAAACAAAGGATAAATAAATGTTACATTTAATATTGAAGTTATAATATGGAAATCAACGTAAACGAATATAGTTTAATATTACTGTGAATTTAAATAAGATGATAACTGTAGAAAATGGAAGTAAATGAATTATAAACCATTGATAATAATGTATAAGTAAATGGTTGATTCAATAATGAAAGTGTAAATCGAAATAAAAGAATTCATTTGGAATTAAATAACTTGAATTTGAATTACAATATAATTGAAGGCTGAATCTAATATAATCTTTTATATTGGATTTATAATGGAAAACTGCATTGTAAAAGATTGTTAATTACTGTGAAATTTAAAAATAGGATTTGTGAACAACTGAAATTTGATTTAAAAGTTAATAATTTAAAATTGGGAATTTTATATTGAAATTAAACAGTCAAATAATTTATTTTCGAATATTGGATTTAATTAGGTAATTAAATCAATAATTTAATAAGTTAAATTTCAGAAATAATTGAAAATCGAGTTGAATGTGATTGAAAATGATTTGTAAAATTTTATCTTATCATATTGGAGTTATAGTAATGTTATAGAACTTTTAAAATTGAATTTAAAGTTAATTTGTGAAAATTGAATATTTTAATATTTAATTATTGACTGAAAAATAGTCATTTTTCAAACAGTCTCAGAATTGAACGAAACTAGTTCCATTTGATCCGTAATAGTTTGTTATTATCGGATTTCAATTTTCGTAGCAATCGGAGTTACCGTTTGATCGTGGCAGCTCGAAACGCATCAAATTGTTTTTAATTTTAATTCGGCGAGTTAAAAATAGTCATTTTTCAAAAAGTCTCGGATTTCGACGAAACCAGTTTCATCGGATCCGTAATGTGATATTATTGTAAGGTTTCAAATTTCGTAATATTTGGATTTACCGTTTGTCCGGTACAAATTAAAACGCATCGAAATCGGTTTAAATCGGTTTAATTTAAATCGTCGTTTAATTCCATATCTCACACATACGATCGAATTAGCTTCCGAAACCCATTCCATTGTGTCCGAAACGTGGGGTAAACCCCAGAAACGCCAGTTGCGGCGCGTAAATCGGATTTCGGAAAACCCGGATGAATAGTGTTCGAGATTTCTCTATAAATAGCCCACCCTCTTCACAAAAAAAAAAAAAAAAAAAAAAAAAAAAAAAAAAAAAAAAATTGAAAACCCTAATCTATATCTGCAGCCGCCACCCTCTAATGAATGGCCAGAAAGTCATTTCGTTCTTCCCATGATATCTCAAAATCCGTTCAGTAATTCGAGAAACTTTCTACATGAAAGTTGTAGAGGGCATTGAGTTCTAGATATCCAACGGTCGGAATTTCCTGGAGTGGCTTAGATCGACCAGAATTTCGCCACAAAGGGCCGGCGTTCGTGCACGCAAAACGATGGAAGGGGGCGACCGGACTTCAAGCTACTGGGGGCGGTGGTAGTTCTCGTGATGGGCTTCGTTTTGGCAGTGGTTTGATGGGGCATGGAGGTCGGTAGGGTGGTGCGTCGGCGGAAAAACGAACGTGATGTTGGGTTTCATCGTTCGAAACGAACGAAGGAGAAGAGAGGGAGGGGGAAAGGAAAGCACGGTTCAGATCTTTGCATCAGGGGAGGAACGGTGGATGATAGAAGGGTTTGAAAATTTAAATTAGAAAAAAAATTGTAAATTTATATACATAATATCATACAAATTTGAAAATTCATATCTTTTTCATACGAGGTCGGATCGAGACGATTCTTTTTCCGTTGGACTCGTATTGACGAGCACTACGCTATGCAACTGGATCGGAATCATTTGGAGCTAGAGAAAATTTTGAGTAAATCGAACGTCGTTCGATTTGATTTAAATCGTAAAATCAAGGTGAGTGTTTTATAACGCTCACAACGTACTAAATATCTTTATGCTAGTTGAATTGACATTATGAAGTGTTATGATTTTATTTGTCGTTGTTAGATATAAATTAATTGTCATATAGCTGGTTATTTTGAATTAACCGTTGAAAAATGAAATTGACAGTTAATTTGGAATTGAAATTGAATTACGATTAAATTACCTGACATTGATAACTATGAAACTGCCATGAATTGTATTGACTATTGGATGATGTATTGTGATGGATGTCATTGGTTGATGTTTGAATGTTTGGATGTTGATTTGCTTATATATACTGTTATGCGTACATATGATACCGTGATTTAATTTAAGTGATATATGTTCATCCCTGACATTTAGTTGAAATAAATAAATAATCACTTGGCCATAGGATAGAAAATTATATACGGACACCGAATTGGCTAAATTAATAATTTTTGAAATCGTCGTTGAAATTTATTTAAAATGTGTTGATATAAAAGTTATAAATAGAAATCGATTTATAGAAATTGAATTCATCGAAAAATTGAGTTTGGAATGTTGAAATGAATTTTGGTTAAAGGAATTTTGTTAAATAATTAAGTTGTGACTTTGAAATTTGGAAATTGGATATGATTGAATGTCGAAAATTGGTTTGTTTAAAGATTTAACTTTTATTCGAACTTTGAATATTTCTAAGAAAAGTTATATGAAATGATATTTCAGGTTTGAGTTTAGAATTGAAACTTGGATTCAAAAATTTGTTATTGAAACAAAATTTAATTTAATGTTTAAATCGATATTTTGAAATTGGATATGGAATTGAAATTGAAATTTATTTGAAATTGGAGTTTAAATTGATTTGGAATTGAAATTTAAATTCATTTGGAATTGGGATTGGAAATTAATTTGGATTTGGAAATT
The DNA here is from genome assembly GCA_030737815.1 of Allium fistulosum. Lineage (NCBI taxonomy): Eukaryota > Viridiplantae > Streptophyta > Magnoliopsida > Asparagales > Amaryllidaceae > Allium > Allium fistulosum. The sequence goes on along the minus strand of CM060902.1, from coordinate 1,241,590,982 downwards.
AATTTGAAATTGGAAATTGAAAGTGAATGGAATTTGTTTATTAAAATCGAGATTTATATGGAATCAAAATTTATTCGAGTTGAAATCGGAATTGAATCAATTAAATCGAAATGTAAATTGGAATTGATTTGGATAGGAAATTGGGAAGTTGACCGGTTTGACTTTGGAATTATATTTAACTTAAATGAATATTTTAGTATAAATGATTTAAAATCTATATTCTTTAAATATTGAAATTATTTTGATTTTTCAAACTATTTTACTATATAAACCATTTTCAAATTATTTTCGATTTAACTATTTAAATATTTATATTAAACTATTTTAATTATTTTAATTATTTAAACTACTTTTAAACTACTTAAAACTATTTTCTAAAATTTTCAAGCTGGTCAATAAGGTGAATTTGTTTATATTTAAATCTTGAATTTAAATACGAATTGGGTTAAATGAAGTTGCAACTTAAATTGAAATTCGAAATGATTTTAAAATCGAAATGAGATATTGAGGCGAAAATGATTTTTGAGACAAAACCTTACATTTTGAATAAATATGATGATATTTGAAATGGATTTGATTTTCGAAGCGAATATGATATTTTGATATCAATTATGAATTGATTTGAAATGTAAAAGAGCCAACGGTGTAATAATACGTAGTTATTAAAGAGACCGGGATCGGATATGGACATACTCTCTGTCGATACCGAATACCACTTTAATAACTATTACACGCGGAGTGTTGATCCAGAATGAAGTGGATGGTTTGGTGAACGCGTTGACTGAAGAAAGAGAACGATATTGGATGACCCTTGACATGACTAAAACAGGAGCCGCGCCGGGCCATTGAGGTTCGCCATCTCTAGCGGACACACTTCTTCGATACCATATCTATTACATTTGTGATTCGATTTGGGTGCACCCCTCGATTATGGGAGTGTTGTTTCGCGGTGTTGGGGTAGCTGCTGGCTATGCTCAACATCAGTCCGGATCACGCAACTACTAGTATCCTAGTTGGTATTGCCTCATGTACCTTGTCATACTGATTATCCTATTCGCGACCACTACGTTATGGTTTGTACCTTGAGTATATGGATTGCCCTCTGGTGACTTCCGGTTTTGGGGAAACTACGGTCTTGTATATGCTCTTGGGAATATAAATGTGTTAAGCGGCGAATGGGCGTTGACTTAACACTATTTTGATACCTTTACTTTACTTTAGACATTATCTATATAGCGTATCTTATTGTATATATAGATAGTTTAACGGATCCTTGAGAGATGGAAAATCCCGTAACATCCCTTGAGTTATTGCACGCACGTTGACACTGGATAAGAGATGTCAAACCCCGTAAACATCTCTGACGCCGTTTACACTCATATTTATTACGATTGATTTAACTTTCATAAGGATATTTTAGTCCTGACTCGAGTGTTTTGTCTTTTCATTACGCTCGGGTCAGCCTGAGCATTTCAGTTTAGGTTGAAGATCATTTCCTTGGAGGACGGAGACGAAGATTTGGTATATTATCTACTACTATTATATTCATTCCATTCCACTGCATTGTTGTATGATATTTGCTGTGTATGTAACTATGATAAATGTTGTATAATAATAATCAAATGTATTCAGTTCAAATGTATTCATTTAATTAACAGCTTCATGAACTGTTATTTTATTATCATACTTTAGCCTTCCGCTGTGAGATTCTGTGTTGTTTCATTTGCTTCTGTTCTTTCTTTCCTTTTCTTATTTAACCCCAATAACCATCCGCCCTTTCGAATGGTTTAGAACCGGCATGTGTGTTTGATTTGTCGATTTAAACTGTCCAAAAAGGCGGGTCGTTACAGTTGGTATCAGAGCTTTGGTTTAGATTACCTTGGCTCTAGTGGGGAATAACTCATTGAAATAGAGGTAAACTATATGAATGAGTTGAGTGTATATGAGAGAGCGTATTTGTAATTTTGATATAAAAATGATTTTATATTGTGTTAATTTGTTCCGTTGAGTATTTATGAATTCTGGTTGGTACTTGGGACGCCAAGGCATCGATAGGAATTTCTAAACACTCGAATAGGACAGATTGACATAATATTGTTTTGGATTATATTCTATATATAAAAGACTTATCTTGAAAATTTATAAATTTTGATTGTATTGGTTAGAGATGATAATATTAGATTATCATCGTTTATTGTTGATTAGTCAATATTTCTAACTATTGACTATTGAATGATTTTATGAAATGAAACTTGTAAATATGATTGACAATGAATATAAATGGTAAATAAAATAAAATAAAAATGAATTTAAATTAAGATGGAGAATTTAAATTCCGGTGTTTGAAATTTATTAACAAAAATTTGAAATGTATAATATAAGTATTATATGATAGTATATTCGATTAGAAATTGTTTCCAAAGAATTTTTAAATGAAGTAGGTGTTATACTCCCCTCTTGACACTAGAAAATGATTCCGGTGATGAGTGCACGCATCATCGACTTTATTTTCGAGAGTCTAAGTGGGGGAGATCACTTAATAGTTTTTCTAAACCCTGTTTTGATTAAAATTGAATTTTATTTTATATTCTCTATAGTATGACTTGATATATATTAATATAAGTATATATTATTTCAAACTTGATTTGAATTGAAACCGGAGTTGAAATTCTTAAGTTCTTTAATATTTAATAATTATAAACTATTGAGATAAACAAATACTTGAATCATTACAGAACTTCTAAATTGTGAAATGAGAAATGAACCTAAGAGCTAAGTGAAAATATCAATTGAAGTAGATATCCTTAGAATTAGGAAATTATGAACTTAAAATAAAATTGAAACTGTAAAACTCGCATAGTATTAAATTTCATTCTATAGCATAAATATAACTTACCAGAATATTTAAGAAGTTCAAAAATGTTATATGAATTGTTAATTGGATAATATACAAGTTTAGGTTTGAATAATGAAATATGCATTTAATTAATGGTTTGCAAATATAAATAAAATTGTTAGTAAATAATTGGAATTTAAATTAACATTTAAAGGTGATTCACAATTATGTTAATATAAAATGGAAATACTATATGTGAATGTAAATGTGAAATTAAATTATAGTGAAATTTAAGTAATGACTTAAGAATTAATTAATTGAAAATTCAACTTTGAATGAAAAGAGGTTGTATGTTGTTTAACTACATTCTATTTGCATAACTATAACTTACCAAATACTTAAAAAGTTAAAATGTTAATAAAAATAAGTAAATGAATAATATACAAGTGTGATTGCGAATAATAAAATGTGAAGATCTATTGATAGTTGTAAATATAAGGAAATTTAAGTTGTAAAGTGAATTAAATTTAAAATTAATTAAATATAGAATTAGTAAATGGAAACTAATTAAATTTGAATAAAACTAAATGTCAATAAACTTGGAAGTGTATGAAATTAAAATTTTGACTTGGAAATGTATAATTGATTTATTATAGATTTGGATGGAGGTTAATGTTTGATATGCATTGGTTGTTAGATAGATGTTAATTGATTAAGTATGATTCATTTTGTTAATAAATTGAATAAATGAAATATAAATTTAAATAATTAAATTCAATTTGAAGTAAGGAGATGTTGAATATAATTGTAATCAATTTAATTTGAAGAAAATTGTCTTGAGTTAAATGTGGATGTAATAAAGTGAATAAACCGGAAAACAAATTTAATATAAACTTATTTCATAAAAATATAAAAGAAATTAACAACTTTGTGTTAATGCTTGATTTTCCGGAAACTTTAAATTGGATAGTTTGTATTTGTAATAACAAACAAATGTGGAAATCTAAAATTGTCCGGTATGTGCTGAAACTAAAAGTACCATAACTTTTAAACGAATAATCGGAATTTGATGATCTTGGACTTTTCGGAAAGCTTAGAATCTGTAGCACGACTTTTGTTTAGAGTATTTCAGAAAATTCATTGGTTTACTAGGTTAAAAATGTAAATGTCTATCGCTGTCCTGTGTAAGAATAAGCAAAACCAATAGCATTTGACCTTAGTATTTATGACATAACTTTTTAATGGTTTATCGGATTTTCATGATCTTGTACTTTCTGGAAAGCTTAGAGCCTAAGCTCCAACTTTCGTTTTATAAGCTTTTCTTATTTCTGTCATTTAGGAGGTCGAAAATCTGAAATTACATTTCAGGCCTGCGCTAAATTGCTCGGGGCTGAAGCGTATCATTTTAGTAAAATGACCGTAACTTTTGAACGGAAGGTCCGAATTCAATGATTTTGGACATTCCGGAAAGCCTGAAACGAATGCAACAACTTTTGTTTAGATTCCATCGTCAAATTTTATCGTTTAAGGGACCAAAAACCGAGATTCATTTGCTGTCCTGAAATTGGAATTGCAGTTTTAAGCTAAACTTGTTATATGTATGTTGTTTATGATAAGTATATCGATCTATCTTTATATGCATGGTTCTAACTTGGTTATTGAGAATTTTAGTAGGTAGCAAAGGGGTTGCGCTTCGTTGTGGAGCTCGCTTCTGCGCTTAATGCAAAATGTAAGTTAAAATGCTAATAAACGCTAAATAAAAGGTACGTTCTCGGATTACGGTTTATGTTGTGGTATATTATTGTGTTCCCCATGTTTTGGGATGCCTCATTCTTGTAATGAGATGTATATCATGCAATTATTACCACTGTGAAATTTTTCGGTCCTAGCCGCGCAAAGGAGGTGCTGCCGAATTTTTTTCAAAAATCCGGGAGTTAGAAAATTTTGAGATTTTAAAAATCCTATAACTGAATTTTGCAAATAAGTCAAATATTTGAATGAATTATATCTAAATGATGGTTTCTCCTTCTCCGTTCCTTTTCGAGGACGAAAAGTTTTAAGTGGGGGAGAATGTAACGACCCGTATTTTTAACACTTTAAAAATACGAATTAAAATGAAAATTTTGGATAAAAATCCCAAGGAAATAAAATTTTGTGTTGTTAAATGTAAATTATAAGTTAAAATACAAAACGGAATTCTGAAATAACTTATTTGTAAATCAAATATGGATGTTAACTTGTAGTGAATTTAGATAATGATTGAATGGGATTGTAAACCAAATTGGTTACGATTGTAAACAAAGGATAAATAAATGTTACATTTAATATTGAAGTTATAATATGGAAATCAACGTAAACGAATATAGTTTAATATTACTGTGAATTTAAATAAGATGATAACTGTAGAAAATGGAAGTAAATGAATTATAAACCATTGATAATAATGTATAAGTAAATGGTTGATTCAATAATGAAAGTGTAAATCGAAATAAAAGAATTCATTTGGAATTAAATAACTTGAATTTGAATTACAATATAATTGAAGGCTGAATCTAATATAATCTTTTATATTGGATTTATAATGGAAAACTGCATTGTAAAAGATTGTTAATTACTGTGAAATTTAAAAATAGGATTTGTGAACAACTGAAATTTGATTTAAAAGTTAATAATTTAAAATTGGGAATTTTATATTGAAATTAAACAGTCAAATAATTTATTTTCGAATATTGGATTTAATTAGGTAATTAAATCAATAATTTAATAAGTTAAATTTCAGAAATAATTGAAAATCGAGTTGAATGTGATTGAAAATGATTTGTAAAATTTTATCTTATCATATTGGAGTTATAGTAATGTTATAGAACTTTTAAAATTGAATTTAAAGTTAATTTGTGAAAATTGAATATTTTAATATTTAATTATTGACTGAAAAATAGTCATTTTTCAAACAGTCTCAGAATTGAACGAAACTAGTTCCATTTGATCCGTAATAGTTTGTTATTATCGGATTTCAATTTTCGTAGCAATCGGAGTTACCGTTTGATCGTGGCAGCTCGAAACGCATCAAATTGTTTTTAATTTTAATTCGGCGAGTTAAAAATAGTCATTTTTCAAAAAGTCTCGGATTTCGACGAAACCAGTTTCATCGGATCCGTAATGTGATATTATTGTAAGGTTTCAAATTTCGTAATATTTGGATTTACCGTTTGTCCGGTACAAATTAAAACGCATCGAAATCGGTTTAAATCGGTTTAATTTAAATCGTCGTTTAATTCCATATCTCACACATACGATCGAATTAGCTTCCGAAACCCATTCCATTGTGTCCGAAACGTGGGGTAAACCCCAGAAACGCCAGTTGCGGCGCGTAAATCGGATTTCGGAAAACCCGGATGAATAGTGTTCGAGATTTCTCTATAAATAGCCCACCCTCTTCACAAAAAAAAAAAAAAAAAAAAAAAAAAAAAAAAAAAAAAATTGAAAACCCTAATCTATATCTGCAGCCGCCACCCTCTAATGAATGGCCAGAAAGTCATTTCGTTCTTCCCATGATATCTCAAAATCCGTTCAGTAATTCGAGAAACTTTCTACATGAAAGTTGTAGAGGGCATTGAGTTCTAGATATCCAACGGTCGGAATTTCCTGGAGTGGCTTAGATCGACCAGAATTTCGCCACAAAGGGCCGGCGTTCGTGCACGCAAAACGATGGAAGGGGGCGACCGGACTTCAAGCTACTGGGGGCGGTGGTAGTTCTCGTGATGGGCTTCGTTTTGGCAGTGGTTTGATGGGGCATGGAGGTCGGTAGGGTGGTGCGTCGGCGGAAAAACGAACGTGATGTTGGGTTTCATCGTTCGAAACGAACGAAGGAGAAGAGAGGGAGGGGGAAAGGAAAGCACGGTTCAGATCTTTGCATCAGGGGAGGAACGGTGGATGATAGAAGGGTTTGAAAATTTAAATTAGAAAAAAAATTGTAAATTTATATACATAATATCATACAAATTTGAAAATTCATATCTTTTTCATACGAGGTCGGATCGAGACGATTCTTTTTCCGTTGGACTCGTATTGACGAGCACTACGCTATGCAACTGGATCGGAATCATTTGGAGCTAGAGAAAATTTTGAGTAAATCGAACGTCGTTCGATTTGATTTAAATCGTAAAATCAAGGTGAGTGTTTTATAACGCTCACAACGTACTAAATATCTTTATGCTAGTTGAATTGACATTATGAAGTGTTATGATTTTATTTGTCGTTGTTAGATATAAATTAATTGTCATATAGCTGGTTATTTTGAATTAACCGTTGAAAAATGAAATTGACAGTTAATTTGGAATTGAAATTGAATTACGATTAAATTACCTGACATTGATAACTATGAAACTGCCATGAATTGTATTGACTATTGGATGATGTATTGTGATGGATGTCATTGGTTGATGTTTGAATGTTTGGATGTTGATTTGCTTATATATACTGTTATGCGTACATATGATACCGTGATTTAATTTAAGTGATATATGTTCATCCCTGACATTTAGTTGAAATAAATAAATAATCACTTGGCCATAGGATAGAAAATTATATACGGACACCGAATTGGCTAAATTAATAATTTTTGAAATCGTCGTTGAAATTTATTTAAAATGTGTTGATATAAAAGTTATAAATAGAAATCGATTTATAGAAATTGAATTCATCGAAAAATTGAGTTTGGAATGTTGAAATGAATTTTGGTTAAAGGAATTTTGTTAAATAATTAAGTTGTGACTTTGAAATTTGGAAATTGGATATGATTGAATGTCGAAAATTGGTTTGTTTAAAGATTTAACTTTTATTCGAACTTTGAATATTTCTAAGAAAAGTTATATGAAATGATATTTCAGGTTTGAGTTTAGAATTGAAACTTGGATTCAAAAATTTGTTATTGAAACAAAATTTAATTTAATGTTTAAATCGATATTTTGAAATTGGATATGGAATTGAAATTGAAATTTATTTGAAATTGGAGTTTAAATTGATTTGGAATTGAAATTTAAATTCATTTGGAATTGGGATTGGAAATTAATTTGGATTTGGAAATTAATTTGAAATTGGAAATTGAAAGTGAATGGAATTTGTTTATTAAAATCGAGATTTATATGGAATCAAAATTTATTCGAGTTGAAATCGGAATTGAATCAATTAAATCGAAATGTAAATTGGAATTGATTTGGATAGGAAATTGGGAAGTTGACCGGTTTGACTTTGGAATTATATTTAACTTAAATGAATATTTTAGTATAAATGATTTAAAATCTATATTCTTTAAATATTGAAATTATTTTGATTTTTCAAACTATTTTACTATATAAACCATTTTCAAATTATTTTCGATTTAACTATTTAAATATTTATATTAAACTATTTTAATTATTTTAATTATTTAAACTACTTTTAAACTACTTAAAACTATTTTCTAAAATTTTCAAGCTGGTCAATAAGGTGAATTTGTTTATATTTAAATCTTGAATTTAAATACGAATTGGGTTAAATGAAGTTGCAACTTAAATTGAAATTCGAAATGATTTTAAAATCGAAATGAGATATTGAGGCGAAAATGATTTTTGAGACAAAACCTTACATTTTGAATAAATATGATGATATTTGAAATGGATTTGATTTTCGAAGCGAATATGATATTTTGATATCAATTATGAATTGATTTGAAATGTAAAAGAGCCAACGGTGTAATAATACGTAGTTATTAAAGAGACCGGGATCGGATATGGACATACTCTCTGTCGATACCGAATACCACTTTAATAACTATTACACGCGGAGTGTTGATCCAGAATGAAGTGGATGGTTTGGTGAACGCGTTGACTGAAGAAAGAGAACGATATTGGATGACCCTTGACATGACTAAAACAGGAGCCGCGCCGGGCCATTGAGGTTCGCCATCTCTAGCGGACACACTTCTTCGATACCATATCTATTACATTTGTGATTCGATTTGGGTGCACCCCTCGATTATGGGAGTGTTGTTTCGCGGTGTTGGGGTAGCTGCTGGCTATGCTCAACATCAGTCCGGATCACGCAACTACTAGTATCCTAGTTGGTATTGCCTCATGTACCTTGTCATACTGATTATCCTATTCGCGACCACTACGTTATGGTTTGTACCTTGAGTATATGGATTGCCCTCTGGTGACTTCCGGTTTTGGGGAAACTACGGTCTTGTATATGCTCTTGGGAATATAAATGTGTTAAGCGGCGAATGGGCGTTGACTTAACACTATTTTGATACCTTTACTTTACTTTAGACATTATCTATATAGCGTATCTTATTGTATATATAGATAGTTTAACGGATCCTTGAGAGATGGAAAATCCCGTAACATCCCTTGAGTTATTGCACGCACGTTGACACTGGATAAGAGATGTCAAACCCCGTAAACATCTCTGACGCCGTTTACACTCATATTTATTACGATTGATTTAACTTTCATAAGGATATTTTAGTCCTGACTCGAGTGTTTTGTCTTTTCATTACGCTCGGGTCAGCCTGAGCATTTCAGTTTAGGTTGAAGATCATTTCCTTGGAGGACGGAGACGAAGATTTGGTATATTATCTACTACTATTATATTCATTCCATTCCACTGCATTGTTGTATGATATTTGCTGTGTATGTAACTATGATAAATGTTGTATAATAATAATCAAATGTATTCAGTTCAAATGTATTCATTTAATTAACAGCTTCATGAACTGTTATTTTATTATCATACTTTAGCCTTCCGCTGTGAGATTCTGTGTTGTTTCATTTGCTTCTGTTCTTTCTTTCCTTTTCTTATTTAACCCCAATAACCATCCGCCCTTTCGAATGGTTTAGAACCGGCATGTGTGTTTGATTTGTCGATTTAAACTGTCCAAAAAGGCGGGTCGTTACACCTAGTCAGCCTGTGAAAACTAGGGTAAGAAGAAGGGATATTGAGGTCACCAATAGGTTCCTAGTTAACCCATGGAAACTATGATAAATGTAGATATTGGAGTTACTAATAGGTTCTTAATGATCCCATGAAAACTATGTAATGGGACAGGGAGTCGTTAAATATTTAACCGGTTATTAGTCAGCCCATGAAAAGTAATAGGTTAATAGTAATCCAAGAAACTATAATTGAGACAGATAGTCTAAAATGAATGGGGATGGGTAATCCAGAATTGATTCATTTGTTTTGCATATCATCATATTGTACCGTTTTTGTTTTAACCATTGTGGATGTAGGAGCATAGTATATGGTTTTATAAAGGTTTTAAGATTCTAGTGAGGGGAAAACCCGTTCTGCCAAATGGCGTGGTCTCACTAGATGTCTAAATGATTTGAGATGGTAGATTATTATTCATACCAGGCTTTATGTCTGACTCGAAGTTTATGGTTTCCCCTTAAACTCTCGGTTACTCAATTGATTTTGAGTAGTTTGAGAGTTGAGGTTTTCAAGTACCTCTTAAGGCGAATAAGCTTCCGGAGACGTGCATGAGGCAAAGTTGTTATATTGCTAGTATATACTCTGATCATCCAAGGGGCATCATCATATGTCGCTCTTGGCGTGTTATAATAAAAATATTTTCTCTGAACGTGAATTGCGATTGTGGGATTATATAATGAATTAGAAATATTTTGAAACGAAATGTGATTTTGTTTAAAGTTTAAATTTTTTCCATATTCATGTGTTTCTGCGTATCAATGAATCTAACTTCGCCGGGGATTAATAACTATAGATGAGCGCAACATCCGTAACCATTAGTTTTGGGCCTCCAAGTAGGGGGATGTCACATGTTGGTATCAGAGCATAACTTTATGAAACTTTAAAAGAAAGTTAAACCTAAAGTTTTTGAAGCATAATCCAATGAATTTGAAAATATGATCTGGATTTGGGTTAACGCTATAGTAACATACTTGTATTTGATATATATAAGTACATGTTCCCCTCTCTCTTAGACTGTTCTTCTGTATCTTACTAAGGATCGTATGCATATTTACGAGAAAGAAGATATGGAAGCAAGAACTTAAGAGGAAATCTAGGTGGAGGAAGCACCACAGCCAACGGAAATGCTCGACCTAATACCAGGAGGAATCAAGGTCGACAGGCTGATGCTAATCCAAATGCTGAAGCCAATATAGGTGCTGAGAATCCGCCAGTAGATGCGGGGATGGTGTATCAGCTGTTAGCCAATCTTTTGCAAGCTGGAGTTGCTGGTAATGTTGAAGGAGCTAATCTTGTGGCTCCAGTTGAGAATAAATATGCTAAGCTAAGCAGCGACTACACCAGTCTGGGTGGAAAGCCGTTTATGGGAACAGAGGATGCAAAAGAGGTTGAGAATTGGCTGTTGAGCTATGAGAGGATCTTTACCTATTTAGGCTTGGATGATGGGCAAAAGAGGAGGCTAGCCTCTTGACAGTTGCAAGGGGCAACGCTTCATTGGTGGAATAGTGTGACCGTCGGAGTTCTAGATGAAGAGCTGACATGGGCTGATTTCAGAAGGAGGTTTGAGCAGAGGTTTCTATCTGAGGTTGATAAGTCGGAATTGATGAGGAAGTTCATGGATCTAGTTCAAGGAGAGACGTCAGTGGTCGAGTATGCTGCTAAGTTTGATGAGATGTCTCGATACAGATATGCTATGGTTGACACTGACGTCAGAAGGAATGAAAGGTTCATTCGAGGATTGAGACCTGAGCTTGCCAGAATGACCATGAGCCATATCCGAGAACCTTGTAATATGGCGGTAGAGATGGCCATTTTCCATGAAGAGATGCTTGCTGTGTCTACTAGAGAAAAGCCAGTTGAATCCCAGGGTCGTTAGGGAAAGAAGAGGAAGTTCTTTAAGAAGAAGGGAGCCGAAAACGGGGATGCTGCCAAGAAGGCAAAGGCTGATTTGGTATGCTACAAATGTAACAAGAAGGGTCATTATGCAAGTGAGTGTCGGTCAGGATAGGGAAAGAAGGCTGCAGACAAGAAGAATGTGAAATGCTTTAACTGTGATCAAGTTAGGCATTACAAGAACCAGTTTCCAGAACCAATCAGGGCAGACAAAGGGAAAGTTTTTATTGTTGGATCATAAACTAAGCCTACTGCCTCTGATAAGGGAAAGACTGTGACGGAAGGTACGTTTTTGATTCAGAGTATACCAGTTAGGATACTTTTTGATACCGGTGCATCACATTCATTTATATCTCAGACTTTGGTTGATAGGTTACGCTTAGAACCCACATACCTTGTTACTTCCTTAAGGGTTGCAAATCCAATATGAGGGTATGCAACTATGGGGATGAGATATGACTAGTTAGAACTTGATTTGTTAGGTCATAAGTTTGCATGCAGTTTGTTTTTTTCGATCTCGTAGATTTCATAATCATTTTGGGTATGGATTGGTTGAAGAGGTATGAGGCCATGATATTCTGCCAGGATGGAAAGATATCACTAAGAGACCTTGATAGTCATAATCGAATAATATTCTTAGTAGAGAATTCCGACCAGAGTAGTTGTGCTTTATTAAGTGCAATGGAAGTGGAAGAAGTGCTAATTCAGGTTCGAATAGCAAGAGAGTTTGTAGATGTGTTTGAGCCAGTCATAGGACTACCACCGAAACGAGCTGTTGAGTTTCAGATAGATCTTTTGCCAGGAGCTGAACCTGTAAGTAGACCACCTAGCAGTGCAGCTAGTAGATCTAGAAGGAAGGAATTTTATTAGACCAAGCAGTTTTCCTTAGGGAGCGGCCGCGGTATTCGTGAAGAAACCAAATGGGTCGCTGAGAATGTGTATTGACTATCGTAAGATAAACGAAAGGACAATAAAGAATAAGTATCCTTTACCGAGAATTGATGATCCAATCAATTGAGTAGAGCTAAGGTGTTTTCCCAGTTGGATTTGGCGATAGGGTTCCATCAGTTGAGAGTGGCAGAGGATAGTATTCCTTTAACAACATTTCGAACTGGATATGGTTCGTATGAGTGGTTAGTAATGCCATTTAGGATGACGAATTCACCTGCTTTCTTTGTGGATTGATGAATCAAGTCTTTCGAGAGCATTTGGATAGATTTGTGTTGGTGTTTATAGATGACATTTTGGTATACTCTAAGGATGAGAGAGAGCATGAAAATCATTTTAGAGTTGTGCTAGAGATGCTGAGGCAGAATCAGCTAAAGGCGAAGTTTTCCAAGTGTCATTTTTTGAAGAAAGAGGTTAAGTTTCTTGGTCACATGGTTTCAGAGAAAGGATTGTCAGTCGATCTAGATAAGATCGAAGCTATGAAAAATTGGAAGGGACTAGAGACAGTGACCGAGACTAGAAGTTTCCTTGGACTTGCTGGCTATTACCAGAGATTTATTAAGGATTTCTCGCGGATAGCAGCACCTTTGACTAAGTTTACCAGGAAAGAAGTGAAGTTTGTTTGGTCCGACAAACGTGAGGCAGCATTCCTTAAGTTAAAGCATATGTTGACCATTGCTCTAGTGTTAGTAGTTCCCGATGGAAACCAAGGGTTGGTAGTATACACTGATGCATGTGGGACTGGATTAGGAGCAGTGTTGATGCAGAAGGGCAAAGTCATTGCCTACGCATCTAGGCAACTTAGACCGCACGAAGTAAGATATCCTACTCGCGACTTGGAGTTGGCTACAGTGATTTTTTCCTTGAAGATTTGGAGGCATTATCTTTTGGGGGAGAGATTTGAGTTGTATACTAATCATAAATCTTTAAGATATCTATTCTCTCAGAAGGAGTTAAATAGGAGACAACAGAGATGGCTGGAATTTTTGGCTGCTTATGATTTTGGTATAGAGTATATCTCAGGAAAAGGTAATAAAGTGGCTGATGCTTTTAGCAGAAGACATCAGAACGTGGTGTTAGCTATGTTGGCAGAATGGAAGGATCTAGAAGCTTTCGCCAGTTGTGGTGTGCAGTTAAGATCGACTACTAGTTTTAGTCAGAATACTGCCATGTTGTCTTGTTTAGAAATTCGATCAGTGTTGATCGAAAGAATTGCTTCTAAGCAGAAGGAGGATCCACCGTTAGCCGAGAGGATTAGAAGGCTTGAGATTGAAACAAAGGTCGACGATTTGAAAGGTTTTTGTCTTGACCAAAGTGGATGGTTGAGAAAGAAGGGACGATTATGTGTTCCAGATGTTGAGGACTTGAGGAGAGAAGTTCTTGAGGAGAGATGTTGAGGACTTGCCCATGAAAACTATATCTGGATTTAATACTTTAACATAATAGAATTTAATGCTTTCGAAGGAGGTCATCCTATGAAGTCGAAAGCTAGGTTTCGAAGGTTTCGAAAGGTTGTATAACCCAAACTCTATTTTTAAAAAGAAAAACCCATGGCTAAATAAAAGGAGTTGTACAATGATTTTGAGAAGAAGCTTTTCTAGATAAAATAATTGGTTAAAGGGATTAACCACGTTTTATATTAAACCCATAGGAGTGGTATTGTTATGTTATTATGAGTGCTTCTTCAATTATAAGTATATTCACATTTTAATGGGCCCATAACTACATTTTGGGGATAAAGGGCAGAAGAACCATCTGGGTTGACCCAGTAGTGAATATAAATTAAGTTAACTCCTGAATGATATTGGCAGGGGCTAATAGGTTCTCAATAAGCCCATGAAAACTGTACATAGGAGAAGATATTGGCAGCGGCCAATAGGTTCATAGTTAGCCCATGAAAACTATGTATAAAGGAAGATGTCAGAAAGATAGGTTCATAGTAAGCCCGTGAAAACTATGATTTGATACTAGAAAGGGCCAGTAGGTTTGTAATTTGCCTATGAAAACTATATCCGGATTAAGATATTGACATATGTCAATAGGTTCCTAGTCAGCCCGTGAAAACTAGGGTAAGAAGAAAGGATACTGGGGTCACTTATAGGTTCCTAGTCAACCCATGAAAACTAGGATAAGAGTAAGATATTGGATTTACTAATAGGTTCTTAGTGATCCCATGAAAACTATATAATTGGATAGGGAGTCCTTAAATGTTTAACCGGTTATTAGTCAGCCCATAAAACTAATAAGTTAATAGTAATCTAGAAACTATAATTGAGATAGATAGTATGAAATGAATGGGGATGGGTAATCCAGAATTGATTCATTTGTTTTGCATATCATCATATTATACTATTTTGAATTGTTTTAACCATTATGGAAGCAAGAGCATAGTATATGGTTTTATAAAAGTTTTAAGATACTAGTGAGGGGGAAACACGTTCCGCCAAGCGGGTGGTCTCACTAAATGTCTAAATGATTTAAGATGGTAGATTATTATTCATATCAGGCTTTATGTCTGACTCGAAGTTTATGTTTTTCCCTTAAACTTTCGAGTACTCAATCAATTTTGAGTAGTTTGAGAGTTGAGGTTTTTAGGTACCTCTTAAGACGAATAAGCTTCCGGAGACGTGCAAGGGCATGGTAGCTATTTAGAGTTTTCTTTTGATTCCGCTATGTTATTTGTAATGGCAAAGTTGTTATATTGCCAATATATAGTCTGATCATCAAAGAAGGCATCATCATATGTCGCTCTTGGCATATGTTGTAATGAATATATTTTCTCTGAACGTGAATTGCGATTGTGGGATTATGTAATGAATTGAAAATATTTTGAAATGAAATGTGATTTTGTTTGAATTTTAATTTTTTTCCATATTCATGTGTTTATGTATATCAATGAATCTAATTTCGCCGTATTTGGTCACCGAGGATTAATAACTATGAATGACTGCAGCATTCGTAGCCGTTAGTTTTGGACCTCCAAGTAGGGGGATGTTACAATGAAGCTTGGATTCAGATGCTAATGTTAAGTAGTTCCTATGGGATCAACAACGATTGGGTATGTGTTCGGCATGGCGATTGGTCACATGATCGCGTCCAACGAGTGTGTACGATCGAACGGAGTAAATTCGTACCTTCAAGCTTTGACCTTGGGGCACGTATAGTTGATGAATTGTATCGATATCATACTGACGATTGTACATAGTATTGATCTTATATTAGTGATCATATATCGTATTGGCCTTATACTGGTGGTCATTTATATCTAATGGCATCGGTGTTCTTTTGTGGTCTTGATATCATACGACATAAGACTACCATCGTACTCATTTTGATAGAGGCGTACGCAAGTTATTTAAGAAACCATGATGTCTAGAAAGACGGGATGAAATATGATGGTCCACAAAGGTATGGTATGATCCACAAAGGTCTTAGGTATTTAGAGTAGATCACATATCAACAAATCTTGCTTTAGAGGGTACGGTGAGATCTACATGAGACCCATCACTGAGGATGTGGCTAGGGGTCTAAGGTACATTCAAATTCTGACTCTATTTATAATTAGGACTAGGTTTCAAGTATATAGAGTAGGTCATATATCCCCAAAGACGTTTCAGTGGGTACGGTAAGATCTACACGAGACTTTATTTAACTTAGACCCTCGATGGGAATTATTGGATCACGATTGATGTTCATAATGGACTTTACCCATCAGTAATGATCAGTATTAATTTGTATTCTTTGGTTGTCTTTCACTGCTACATTGTGCATATTATTAGTTGGTTGATGTTATGTTGTTACATTTATTATTATTTTGTACTTTGCGATAGATTTATATCATAGTATACTCTACTCTTGGATGTTGGATTACCTTTATCATATATGCTATTACGTGTCAGTAACATTATAGTAGTTGTGTGACTCGTTGATTATAGGAGAAGAGAAGGTCATGGTATATTTCCTATCTTTTGTATAGGTTTACTTTACTTGTTTATGGACAGTCCAAATTACCCTTGAGCAACGATTGTGGAGAGGACCCATTATGCCTCAGGAAATTTATTTTATATAGTTTAGATATATAATATTTTGAGATAGTTCCCCTCACACCAGGTTTTATGTCTGACCCACATTTTTTCTTTGTCTGTTTATGTCATGATAGCTCTTGGGTACTCGATTGAGTAGTTTGGTAGTCATGTGCTTTAGGGGATACGCTTCTAGGATAGTTGGAGCATTTTATAGAGGCGACGTCAATACTTTGCATATATACTTGATACTGTAGTAGTACATGATAGATATGTATTTATATATAAGACTTGATGTATCAGATATTATATTCAGGACTCCATCTGTATGGAGTTGATGTATTCTGACTTTCCGTATGATATTCACTTATCAACTATTTCCGCTAGTGTAGTTTCTCATATATATTGTTATCTTATTATCCATGTATATTTAGTATATTATATGTTATCATTCCACTACGAGACTATGTTGATATGCCTTAATATAATGTTTGTTTTGATTTCCTTTCCCAACAATCTGTCTTTTGTGGTATTCGAAAGTCAGTCGTTGACATTCGGTGCTAATTTCAAGGATTACGAAGGGTGGGTTCTTATACTTGGTATAAGAGCCTAGGTTTAACACTTAGGGCCAAGTAGACCGGTTTAGGTTAAAAAACTAGTATAGGAAGATACGTTATGAGAGCATGCTTGTATTTTCATATTATATGGAAATTGATTTATCTCTATCACTAATCACTTAGCTATCTTCATCAAGCCATTAGTATGAGCAAATGTATTATGAAAGACACCTGTGAATGGCCAGTTTGAGATGTCTAATTTGGTTCAGGGACCATTCGACTACCGCACAAGATGTTTTTCCGTCTGCAAACATTCCCAGCCGTTGCGATGGGCATCAGATATGGTATAGCCCTTGGGGCATCAATATTTCTTGCTTCACCAGCTTTAGACATTCCAAAGCTATGTTGGGGTTTCCTTAGCCTTGACGGGAAGCCATATTGAGTTTTAAGACAGTTGCTAAGACACAGGCTTTGATACGTGCATACGAGATGGCTTTCGCCAATATAGACTTAGGAGATGTTCTCAGAAGGAGAATTATTCCCATGCATCTTGAGAGGGAGCTATTGACTTGATGAGACATAATAGTGGAGGAGACTGATGAGCAGGCCGTAACTTGGATCGAATTTGGACATCGCTTTGGGTCCCGGTTCACTTCTAAGATCTATAAATGAGTGCAGCTTGTGCATTTCATCCATTTTGAATGGGTAGCTTGTCGGTAACGGAATATGTTAGCCAATTCAATCTTTTAGTTTGATTCAGGGATTGAGATGGTCGGTACTCCATTGATGTGGAAAAAGGAGTTTGTAAAGCATCAGTTGGGGATTCATCGCTTAGTCTTACCCCTGTCAAGGGCCACCTTTTAAAGTCTCGTTGAATGGTTCTCCTTTATGGGAGCACCCACGAGATACCGTTGGAGGTAGCAAAAGTGGAAAGTAAACCAAAGCTCTGCAACAACCCGCACCTTAATGGGCTCGAATTTCTATTGAATTAAAACTGAAGTCCATTAGGGTACGTATTGTAAGTGTTGGTAACTTATAATAAACATAGGTATATCAGAGAGTGAATTCATAGCAGAATAGAAAAATATAATAAAACATATATACTGACTAAGTATACTACCTTAGAATCAATATTATTATATCTATTTGCCTTGTTAGTGCTTAGCATGAATGTGAAGAACTCTTCATCTACCGTCCCCATCTTGCACCAGTAGCATGTTCCTCTAAATCTATCCAATGGTGAGGCGGGGGTCAGAACAACATTTTAGTGACTGGTAAATTATATACTTTATCCATAACACTGATTACGATTGAAATCTATTTAAGTGTTATGTCTACTATTCATGGGGTTATCTATTTAATTCCAATCACGCATACAATATATCAAACCTTCTCCGAGGTATAACTATATATATATATATATATATATAGAAAAGCATTGGACTACCCAGAAGGAAACCCCTACCACTTAATACTTCTTAAATAGGGAAGAGGTAGACTCAACGGCCAGTACTTCAACCCCGAAGTAGGCCCCCGATAACATAATCTGCAGTCAACCGGCCCTAACTACGAAGGCCGATGACTCCTAGAAATGACTTTATAATTTTAATTAGCCACATTACTAAAGCATCTCAAAGACTTATTTAAGGGTTAACTAGCCCACCTCCGAGAAACAAACAATTAATTAAACTTTAAGGTCCTTGCATATCCCATACGAACTTTATACTAGTAGGAAGAGAAATTCATTAGGGCGTAACCCAAGTCTATCTAATAACCGCCCGGGACCATTGATAGTCAAAGCCTATATTGCAGCCCTACTTTTATATACCGTTTTTTCAACAACACTGATATAGCCCGCCAACCTCCATAGCCGAAATCCCATTTAGAAAAATCTAATACAAGTCAATGAAAATCTCCATTCTAGTTACACTGCTAGAATCATGTACATAGACATCGACTATTAACCGATGTCTGAAAAAAAATTGATCGATGTTCTTGTCGGTGTAGAGAAAGGTCAGTCACAAAGATATCAGTTCTGGGCCGCTATCTGAGTACTTTATGGACATTGATTTCTTGTAAAACAATGTAGCCCTTCCTTGACAAGCAATGTGGATATTTCCGCTTACTCACTCTCTCACTTTGTGTTTTATGAACACTACAGCCAAAATTATAACCAAAAACTAAATTTCATATATCTGCTGACCATATAAATTGATATCAAATTTATAAACAAAAATAAAACAATTAATCGTAGTAGCAACTATACTAGCCAATTAGCAGCGGTCCTCTCCGCAACAAATCTTTTCCAAGACTCCCTACCAACAAACGCATACTACTTTGGAGGCTTACTCAGTTTCTTCTTCTGTCCAACAAATTGCAGCACATACTTAGTGGTTAGTGAAGTTTTGAATTGTCTCCACTTGACGCCGACAAACTTTAGCACCAGTGCCCCACTTTTTGGAGAAACTTTGAATGTATCTTGGGCGATATGCAAGCACACATCTTAATATCCATACCACATTTTAAAAACTCCATTTCACCATAAATTTATAAAAATTAAAAATTACCTGAATATTGAGCCATATCTTTCCTTTTAATTTAGGATCCACTTTTGGCCAGCTTGGAATGTCAATGGGAACCATAGTCCTAGCCAGCATACCTATGTAGAACTGCAATGTGTGCCTAGTCGACCCATTAGGAATTCCATGTTGGTTGTACGTAACCTTGAACTTCTTGCCTAGAGCCTTCTTCACCACCACTTTGTACATAGCATAAACACTTCACGCACCTTCAGACTTCCTTTGTACCGATTCAGTAGTAGTAATGATTTCTTTTGACATGTTTGTCTGGTTAGGTGTTTCAGAATACCTAAAACACAACAAAATCAAAACAGACATAGTAGCAGAACATTTTATGCAGTGAAATTAAACACATGTCAATGAATAAAATAGGTAAAAAAATGGAGGATGTTCTAAGGTCACTTGTTCACCCAAATCACCTCAACATTCTATCTATAGCACATGTTCACCCAAATGTCCTCAACATTCTGTCTTTGATTGCTAACACTAGGCTAACATCATCAGTGGCATCATAGATAGGGATTTCAGAGTAGAATGGGGGATGTTCTAAGGTCGTGTCTCCTAGATCATCGTTGTAGTACACCTCATGATAGCCTCGAGTCGTGGAGGTTAGCACAATGGACACATATTTATCCTTCTTGTGGCCTTGTTGGATAAAGTCCACAAGTGTGAAGCCAAGCTCATCATCCTTAACGCCTCTATCATTCTCTGCCCATTTACAAAAGAACAAGGGGGCTTTGAATGCATGGTATCCAACTCCCAGATCTCTTCGGTGACCCCATAAAATGTCATATCAGTCTCCACAGGATTTAAAACCTTAGCACTGGAGACTTGGACCATCTTAGCAACTAAAAACACACTACTGTTTTGAATAACCCTTGCATTATCTCGCTCCTTTGTGAAGTATCGGAGCCCATCAACTAGAAAACCTTCATAAGTCCATATGGAAAATGTTAGTTTGCCTGCCAGCCATCTTATCATTTCAGAAACACTTCACTATTCTCCATCATTTCAATACTGACCCTCACACATAGTCGTAAACACAATACAAGTAAATTTCAAAATCCAATAACAGCTATAATTATTCCTAACTTATAAAACACATAGCAAAAGCAACTAGAAGGAAAACAACGTAAACCAACCTTTTTTTCAAACCAATCAGCAAATAGCCGATTATGCTCTCCCATCAGCCACTAAGCACTCTTCTTTTTCACTTGGTAAATCCCTTCCAGAAACTCCTTATGCATCCTGAGAATATGCATAGATTAATTAAACTCAAAAAAATACTTATTGAAAAAAAGATTACAGTAGGAAAAATAAAAATACCTACATAATATGTGGATCCACTTCAGAGTTGTTAAGAAAGACATGCAGATGCACCTTATCTCGTTCTTTTTCTTCCATAGACTTCATTGTCACAGTAGAAAATGGACCAGAAAGCTTGCATTCGTCCTTCGGAAGACTAGTAGTCATGCAACACTGCCTAGCAAACTCCATGCAAAATTCTATTGATTCTTCTCCTAAATAACTTTCTGCTATACAACCTTCCAGATAATAATGGATTCGTACATAACTCTTCAACACTTTATTGAACCGTTCAAATGGATACATCCATCTATAAAACACCGGTGCATATAAATGCACTTCTCTAACCAAGTGGACCGTGAGATGTACCATTACATCGAAAAACAAGGGAGAAAATATTTTTTCCAGCTCACACAAGGTCAATACCACATCTGACTACAATTTATTCAGTTTTGACACATTTATAACTTTGTTGCACAAAGAGTTGAAGAAGAAGCACAATCTTATTATACTAACCCTAACATTCTTCAGAAGCACATACGAATTGCAACTGGGAGTAACTATTGGAGGAGGGTGTGGCATTCATGGGACTTCAGCCCATACAACTTCAAATCAGTCATAGAAACACAGTTTTTGATGTTCGCTGAATGTCCATGGGGAACTTTCAAAAATAAGAATAACGACAACATTTTTTTGCCTTTGACAAAGTAAAAGGGGCAAAGGGAAAGTAGATTCTCTTATCTCCTATTGTGGAGCTAAATCAGCCATAACATCCATTTTAATTGTATTAAGATGAGAGGTCACACTATCCTTATCTTAAATGGCATATTTAGTAACGTCCCAATCAAGTTATCGCACAAGTTTTTCTCGATGTGCATAACATCAAGATAATGACGAACATGGTGAAACTTCCAATACTCTAACTCAAAAAAAATCGACTTCTTCTTCCATGCACATTCCACCCTATTTGACTTCTCCCCCCTCCTAAAAGCAAATGTAATCCGCTGTTGCTGTGCTAACACTTCTTCTCCAGTAATAGGTATAGGTGCGTGTATAAACTCTTGTTCTCCATTAAAAGCTGCCCTTTGCCTCCTATAAGGATGATGTTGATCCAAATACCGATGATAACCTTGGTAACACATTTTCGTACTATGACTTAAATACTTAGCTATAGTGTGGTCACGACATGTTGGACAACCCTTATAACCCCTAATGATGTAGCCGGACAAATTCTCGTATGTGGGGAAGTCATTTATTATCCATATAAAAACTGCTCGTAAAGTGAAATAAGATTTATTATATGCGTCATATACATCAGGTTCACCTTCTTCTCATAGCTTCTTCAAATCATTGATTATTGGTTGTAAATATATGTCAATATTATTACCTGGCTCATGAGGACTAGAAACTAATACTGTTAACATCATAAACTTCCTCTTCATGCATTACCATAGAGGAAGATTACATGTTACTAATACTACTGCCCAATAGTTCTACCTATTGCGTAGGTTATTAGTATGCATGTTTATACCATTTGCCGACAACGCTAAGCGTATACTTCTTGGCTCATTACCAAACCTAAGCCACTTGTAATCGATATTTCTCCAAGAAGAGAATCGACAGGATGGTGCATGTGCCCATCTTGAGTTCGCTTGTCCGCATGCCAAGTAATTAATTCAGCAGTAGAAGCAGATTTAAACATCCGTTTGAATCTGGGAATGATGGGAAAATACCACATAACTTTGGCTGGAATATTAACCCTAACTTTACCATCCTTCCTAACCTTCCAGCGAGATAGATGGCACTTGGGACACTCGAAGGCCTTAAGATTTATACCCCTATATAATATGTAGTCATTCAGACATGCATTGAATTTTATATACTCAAGACCTAAATCAGATAGGGTTTTCTTTGCTTCATATGCACTAACAGGAAACACATGATCTTCAGGAAGGAAAGAGCCAATAAAAGAGAGCACATCAGTAAAGGTGCTATTGCTAATGCCAAACCTAGCTTTGCAATTATGCATTTTCAACATTGACTCTAACATAGTAGACTCACTTCCCTCAAACAAAGGTTGTTTGACATCAGCCATAAACCTCCTGAACTCATACGAATCAATATCATAATCACATTGATTATATGCTGTTTCACACATGCCAACAGTTTCTGTTGTTGCAGTCTACTCTGAAGCAGCGCACGTATTACCAACAGATGACCTAGTACCCCTAAAAGACTTTTCTCCATGCCAAATCCAGTCAATACACCCCAAACTAAAACCATGTTCATATAAATGACCTCTAATTATTGTTATCGACATTTTTTGAAATTAATGCAGCGTACACATGGGAAAAGAATTGTCTTAAGATTACTAGCATTTTCTTCAGCATATATCAAGAACTTTTCAACCCCAATTTCATATTCTAAAGAATCCCTATCTTCTGTAATCCACGACTTATCCATATATTAAGAAACATCATAAAAAAATAAAAAAACAATCAAACAACATGCATCCTAATTAAACACATATTACCAAAAGAAACCTACCAGATATGTCACTACAAACAACAAATATTATAGTGATATAAGGGTACTAATCAACCCATCCATCTAGAATAGACTATGAGCAACACTATGACTGCCTATTATGTAATTGATCTCTTGTTTCAAAGTAAGAATGTAGAAATATTTCACATAAAGAAAAATAAATTAGCAAGTATTAAGTACCAACAGAGAAGAACACATTGAAAAATTTAAAGAACTAGGGTTTCGCCTAACCTAGATTTCTGCCTACACGAATGTATGAACACGTTCTGTAACTACACAAATAGGGCTAGGGTTTTCTGAAATGAAGAGTTATGAGAGGGGCCGTGTCTTTTAATTTTCTTGATTTTGAGGATTTGGTTTTTTTGATGAGAGGCTTATTAGAAGTGAGAAGAAAGGCCCGAGGAGAGAAATGAAAAAGATTTCCCACACTTCATATCTTATTTTTTTAAATGTAAAGCGGTTTTTTAAGTTCTGATGTCTAATAGACATCGTTTCTGAAAATAGCGATGTCATATATACCTTTAACATTGCGGTTTCTCCCAATTGATGTCATAGACCCATTGTCTATGTGAGGTTTTCTAGTAGTGTTACTTAATACCTCTTGTTTAAAAATGAAGGAAACCTTATTTCCTAATTAGGCACCGTCGTAGGTTATTTATGACTTCTTAAGTAAGGAGGAGGTAGACCCAAGGACTATTTAATATCTTCCACCCCGAAGTAAACCCTTTACACCTCTAAAGTTACCGAGTCATTTAATCGTTAAAATTCGGGGCAAACTCTTAGTATATTTTCCCACACCTATACGCGAATGTATACCCCTTTCCCATGAGTCTTATAGTTGGAGACGTCCTGCATTAGTATTACATATACACAACTGCCAGTAGCCTCTAAGTGAAGGGCGTACTTCCCTTGTGTAACTCTACCGACCTCGCATCCCCATCCATACTAAACCAAGCCATTTATCCTTAATCAAAATATTGGGCTAGGCCTACTAATTCACCCTCATCATAGACGTAACATCGAGGCCAAATAATTCCATTATGGAAATTATTATGCTTCTTAAATTCATTTATTAGTATTCATTTGTTTACCAGCTATGAACTTATTCTTATCCTACATGCTTATTTCTTTTATTCTTTATTTCACGAATGCCATTTGTTTCTTCACTTCCAATTAATCGTCCTTTATAAATGGTCATTATTATTCAACTTGGACAATCACTAATGACATTCATTTATTTGTTTCAAATCTAATTTATTATGCATATTCCGTTTTCTCCATAAATGTCATGTTTAATTCTGCAATTAATCCTATTAAACACATTTATGTCCCCATTTGATTTCTATAACTTCTGTCAACTGTGCATTTATTGTCCATTAATATTGCAATCATTACTCATAAAAGTTAGAGTTACTACCTTTTTTTCATTGCAACCTACCAATCCTATGATTTTCTACATTTTTAATATTCAGTCATCCTAACTGTAACTAATACTAGTATAGACGTATATTTATTTACTATGCTTCATCCTTTACCTTCTATATACATATATTTTTAATTAGTAGACAGGGTTATACATATGTAAATTTCTATTTTTAACTCTTTAATTTCTATGTTTAGGAATCTTAATACACTTATGTGTAAATTTTACAAAAAATATTTGTTTCCACATTTTAATATATTAGAGCTATCCTTCCCAAAAAAGAAAATTACTCTTGCTGTAACTTTCATAAACTACCTAAAAATGGGACTTATGCCCCGTTTGGAATTTGAAAGAATTGTATCCTTCCGTTTTTATTGAAATAGATAGTGCAAACTATGAAGAAGGGCATCTGTACTTTACACATCTCTTTCATTTAGGCACATTCCTTATTATTTCAAACGACGCACTTATTAGACATAGTCGAGAAGTTAGATGTCTATGGAAATTTTCACTGAAATAAATACAACTAAATTGTACATTTAATGCTCCTATAAATTAAAACATAGAAATTTACATTCCATGTCAAACTAGGGAATTTCTAATGAATGCTAAACAATTTACAACCCAATTAGCGTAAATATAGAATAAACCTCATAATTCGATAAACATCATACTTTACAATTTTTAAAGACTAATTTCTTATAATTTCAAATTAGTGTGTATATGTCATTCCATCATAATTACATAAGTTTCAATTAAATATATTCATTTTAAACTTATAATTCAATGAATTTTACATAGGAATAATAATCAAATAAAATTCATTGATATAAATTTTAGTGTTATATATAAATCATATAATTTCCCTCTCACCTTTCTATCTTTCCAAATCACTAAATCCAAATTCATTTCATTAATAAACTCCGTTTTCCTTTCCAACCCAAAAATATGTATAAAAAATAGATAGATAACCATTAGAATTATAGATATAAGAGGAGATTTGAGTTAAGTGGAAGTTTAGATTTATAATTATAGAGTTTACCTTTTTTGTAGAATTGATTCACTCCTTCTCTTCTTCTCTTTTATTTTCCACCTTTCTCTGATAAATATATATATAGTAGTTTTATAATTTCTAGAAATAGTGGAGAAGGTAAATCGGCAAAGCTCCCTTGCTCTATTTAGAAAATAAAAGAAGAAAAGTATAGACTAGGCCTTTATTTATAGGCGTTCGAATCAATTCTGATTGTCGAATTAGATTTTATCAAGTATTACTAATCCGGGTCGTCCGGTCAAAGTCCAGGGCATGCCGACCCTAGGTCGATCGGTCGATCAATCCTAGGCAGCGGTCGATAACATAAGGTCGAACGGCCGTTCCCTTGCTGTCGACCAGTGGAGTCCAAGCGTTAATTATTATTCATTTCCTTAATTCCATTTAAATTGTTTTTTATCTGAAAATTTCAAACACTAATAACTTCTTTATTTGAACTCCGATCGCAAAATTATATACATGAAAGTTGCTCATAAAATGGCCACGAATACAATAGTGCAAGTTTCATGGCCAAGTTCTGACGTATGCTCAAATTCCATTTTTGAGCCATATTTAATTATTTATTAATTTCCTTTTATCTATTCACTATTTATTTTACGGGGGGTTACATTCTTCTCCTTAAAAGAATTTCATTCCTAAAACTCCTCAAGGATTGAATCATGTAACATAGCATCCAACCATTCTAAACTATCCAACTAATTAGTGTACATCCAATTTTACAGCTGTTATCCCACCTTTTGGCAAAGCCGAGATACCCAAAAATTAACTAAAAATCAATAATTACTAGTCATGAATATCGATTGTGCATCGCAGGTTCACCATGGATATCGATGAATTTTGTCCGCATCCGGATCGGGCTACAATTGACAAGACAGGACGAGCAAAGCCATAAAAGACAGCATTTCAAGTTTCAAGTCAATCCGGGTTACACCCCTAATTCGAATCCATAGGTGAAACCTATGTTCGAATCCATCGACATTTGTTTTCTCCGAATCGATCGCTACCTCCTTGTTCGAATCCATCAGGAGGTCAAGCTTCGTATCGATCGTCCAATCCCCGCTCCGTATCCATCGCCCGAATCCATATTCGAATCCTTCAGACATCCTGCTTCGTACCCAACCAGGTGCTCTGCTTCGAATCCATGCATGGGTGGCATGTTAGAATCCATTGACGTGCCTTGCATCGAATCCATCCTACTACAACATCTTCGTATCGATCCACCATAGCACGTCACGATCGATACGATGACACTTCTGTTCGAATCCATCTGGGAATGAAGCCTTCGAATCCATCGAGTCAAAGCAGCGAAGTCTCTGGGACGACTCGATCAAATAGGCGAATAAAGCGGATCAAAGCTGAAGTTTCGCTCCACGTCATCACGAAGCCATGTACCATGATCGATTCGAAGTGATCGATTCGATCTTATCGATTCGAACAAACCAGTCTGCCGAGAAACACCAACTCGAATCGATCATAACTCGAGATCTATAAGTCCAAATGCTATGAAATTTTCACAGAAGCTTGAACACATGTTGAAGAATGTCCACACCAAATTTCAGCTCGATTGGATGTTTTCTTGATCGATTCGAATGGACTTCAAATCGATCCCTAAGTGGGCCCGGATTTCCTGAAAGCGGGCATGTGGGCCCCCTCACGTGCCAGAAGTAGTCTCCCGAAATTTAGGCGAAATATCAGCCTCCTACACCTATAAATAGAGCCCCTGGTCATTCGGAAAAGGGGTCGGACAATTTTGAGAGCTAAAAAGCGCCCAGACTCTGGCAGATTTACCCCAGATCACCATTGCTGCCTTAGATTCAGATTATAATCATCAAATATGTTGTACTACGCGATAAGAAATTGTAATCTTCAAGCATCGAGCAATAAAATCATAAAAACCTTAAAGTGGACGTAGGCCGGAGATAGCCGAACCACTATAAATTGTGTGTCACTGTTCATTATTTCTGGATCGTTGTTTGTTGCTTGCTTAGATCTGATATTTGTGTTTGAATATTCCTGATTTGTATTCATACACTGGTGCTTTCACAATACTTGGGGTTTGTGACCAAATTTGGCGCAAACACTTTGGTGCTTTCACTGAGAAGAACTAGCACCCGCTACACCAGATTCAAAGTTTAGATTTGAAAGTTTGAAGGATTCAGATTGACTCGACAATGACTCAACAAACAAGACAAAGAGCTGAGAGAAGCCAACAAGGAGGAAGTCAAGAGGCATCCTTTGGTGCTGGAGAAGGGCAAGCTTCGATCTACCTTACTAGAGATGAGATGGAAGCTATGAATAACCTAATGCATGAAAGAATGATGAAAAGCCAACAAGAGATGCTGCAGAATTTCTTTGAACAGATGAGAGCCATAGGAATACAGAACCTAGGACCAGCTACAGCGGCTATGAATGGGGAACAAGGAGCTAGGATTGCGGAACCCAATGAAGGTCAGAATGCAGATCCAGAAGGCAATCAACAAGGACTTAGGGGCAGACCCTCAGGATCTGATGCTGGAAGGCCTACAGATGGAGCTCAACAAGCTGGAGTCAACGCTGATGCTAACGGGCCACACGAAGAGTATGTACCAGAATACCCTTCAAGACCAAGGGGGCAACCCCAGGATGGAGATGAAAAGATGGCTGGATTAGTCCGACGACTGATGAGAGGAGGATTGTCCAATGGAGGACTAGAGGAAGTTAGTCGGAGTCCGTTCACCCCGAATATCAGGAATGCAAGGAACCCTCCAAAGTTCAAACTGCCTATGCTGGATCCTTATGACGGGAAGTCAGACCCAACAATGCATATTACTCGATACATCAGGCACATGGAAGTGTTTGGGGGCATCCGAGGAAGTGATGGCTCGATGCTTCCCTCTATACTTGTCAGATTTGGTTGCACTTTGGTTCAGGCAATTAGAAACTGGATCGATCAGAACATGGGGCGAGCTTGTAGATTGCTTCATGAGACAGTTTAGGGTCCACGTGACGCGACCCAAGAGTGTGATGACTTTAGCATCGATAAAATAAAGGACCGGAGAGTCCATAAAAGATTTTCTGCTACGATTTAATGCAACGGTGGCTTCTGTAGATCGTCCGGATCCATCGATGATTTTGATGGCGGCAGTAGTAGGAGTTGGAGAAGGCACCGAATTCAAAGATTCTTTAACGAGAGACCCACCACAAGATCTTGGAGAGTTTTACCATGAAGCTGAAAGATTCATTCGATTAGAAGAATCACGAGCCAAGAGGCAGGAAATAAACGCTGTATAAGGCGAAGGAACCGCCAGGGAACAGCCCAGGGCGGACAAAGGAAAGAAAAAGCAGGATGACGCACATGATGGTCCTGACAAACGGAAGAAATTTCGAGAGCCTAGATTCAGGCAATACACAGATTCGGCGGCAAGCCTGGAATGAATTTACATTGAAACCCGAGGGCAACTCCCCTATCGAAAACCACCCAGGAGAGATCCCACAGAGCGGGAGCGTAGAACCGGAAAATATTGCCTATTCCATGAGCTGGATGGGCACACAACCGACGAATGTCGCCACCTAAAAGATGAGGTGGAAGAACATGCCAGGAATGGTAGATTGCCACAATATGTCAGAGAACGGGCAGCGGTGGTAAGGCCTGAACAACTACCACCTCCACCTAACAGAAACGATCCTGGATCGGGATCACGACTCATCATCAACTGATTAAGATGGCAAGGGCCAAGTTTAGGATTTGGACTTTGGTCGAATAATTTCATTAGATTTGTTTTCAGAATAAACGGCTACTCCACTTACTCATGTACGGGAACCAGAGAGATCCCTAGGCATGCTATGAGATGGAGATAGACCGATCTGCCCGAAGAGGCAATGTTTAGTTTTCTCCTGATGTTTGAGATTGAACATCTAGGACCTAAATTTAATAAATAAACTTGAATTTCTTGAAATAAACCTTTGACCGGAGAGTTAAAGGATGAGTATTAAATATCAATATAAAAATGATCGCTTTATGACCCTACCCGAAGAGACGGGGTCCGGAGTGCAAGAAGTGGGTTGCTTCGCCAGAGAGCGACAGGATCGACTCACTTAACGTCGTTTCCCATTCACTAGAGAGTGATTGGATCGGGATTCGATAAGAGCCCGGAGAGGCTATGATCGGCCCACGATTTAGGCCATGACATCTCTTAATGTTCAGATACACTGAACCAGAGTGCAAGAAGTGAGTCACTTCGCCGGAGAGCGACAGGATTGACTCACTTAACGCTGTTTCCCCTTCACCGGAGAGCGACAGGATGGGATCCAGCAGGAGCCCGGAGAGGCTACGATCGGTCTAGAACGACTAAGACATCGCTTTACGCCCTAACTGAGGCCAGAGTGCAAGGAATTGAAAGCAATGCCGGAGTGCAATAGGATCTTTCTATTCGATCGCTAAGTCTGGAATGGGCTTGGCAAGGATCCGGAGTGACCATCGATAGTACGGAGAGACTGTAGAATTTCATTCTTAACTTCCACTGGAAGAAATTGATAACGATTCGGCTTCGAACAGCCATGGACTTGATTGAAAATGCCATAAGCTCTGAGTAAAACATGAACTCACTGCATTCAATTTGAGACTAATCAGAACACACCTTTTGCCAAAAGGCATGTTTTGGGGGGCAAAGTGTTATCCCACCTTTTGGCAAAGCCGAGATACCCAAAAATTAATTAAAATCAATAATTACTAGTCATGAATATCGATTGTGCATCGTAGGTTCACCATGGATATCGATGAATTTTGTCCGAGTCCGGATCGGGCTACAATTGACAAGACAGGACGAGCAAAGCCATAAAAGACAACATTTCAAGTTTCAAGTCAATCCGGGTTACACCCCTAATTCGAATCCATAGGTGAAACCTATGTTCAAATCCATCGACATTTGTTTGCTCCGAATCGATCGCTACCTCCTTGTTCGAATCCATCAGGAGGTCAAGCTTCGTATCGATCGTCCAATCCCTGCTCTGTATCCATCGCCCGAATCCATATTCGAATCCTTCAGACATCCTGCTTCATACCCAACCAGGTGCTCTGCTTCGAATCCATGCATGAGTGGCATGTTAGAATCCATTGACGTGCCTTGCATCGAATCCATCCTGCTACAACAGCTTCGTATCGATCCACCATAGCATGTCACGATCGATACGATGACACTTCTGTTCGAATCCATCTGGGAATGAAGCCTTCGAATCCATCGAGTCAAAGTAGCGAAGTCTCTGGGACGACTCGATCAAATAGGCGAATAAAGCAGATCAAAGCTGAAGTTTCGCTCCATGTCATCACGAAGCCATGTACCATGATCGATTCGAACAAACCAGTCTGCCGAGAAACACCAACTCGAATCGATCATAACTCGAGATCTATAAGTCCAAATGCTATGAAATTTTCACAGAAGCTTGAACACATGTTGAAGAATGTCCTCACCAAATTTCAGCTCGATTGGATGTTTTCTTGATCGATTCGAATGGACTTCGAATCGATCCCTAAGTGGGCCCGGATTTCCTGAAAGCGGGCATGTGGGCCCCCTCACGTGCCAGAAGTAGTCTCCCGAAATTTAGGTGAAATATCAGCCTCCTACACCTATAAATAGAGCCCCTGGTCATTCGTAAAAGGGGTCGGACAATTTTGAGAGCTAAAAAGCGCCCAGACTCTGCCAGATTTACTCCAGATCACCATTGCTGCCTTAGATTCAGATTATAATCATCAAATCTGTTGTACTATGCGATAAGAAATTGTAATCTTCAAGCATCGAGCAATAAAATCATAAAACCTTGAAGTGGACGTAGGCCAGAGATAGCCGAACCACTATAAATTGTGCGTCACTGTTCATTATTTCTGGATCGTTGTTTGTTGCTTGCTTAGATCTGATATTTGTGTTTGAATATTCCTGATTTGTATTCATACACTGGTGCTTTCACAATACTTGGGGTTTGTGTCCAAATTTGATGCAAACAACATCCAATCGTGTATAAGTGCCCGATGTATCACAACACACATGATATGTTTGCTGAATAATACTAAATCGATGCCTCCTATATGAATACATTCTTTTAAAACAATTTTGAAAATATGATGCAAACAACCTATATATATACTAGCAGTTCTATATGTATGCAAGTTTTCAAAAATCAAAATCTATGTTTTCACATAACAAATTCCACACCCCTACAATTAGGAATATGGTACAACCAATTTTGTATCAATCTCTACCATCCAATACCTAACACACAATTTCTGACATCCAAAATTTTGAAAATCTAGTTTTCCTAAATCTATACCCTTATGCCGAAAAAGAAATTTAGATGGAGAATTTTATATTTCCATCCTTCTTTTGGATACCAATTCTACTGTATCTTATAACTTTCTCACTTGCCCCCAAATCTTTCTCAACCTTTTCACGTACATATCTCATAAGGAGGTTTATTCTTTAAATTTTAAAGTAGAATATATTTTAAAAAATAGTTTGTTTACTATCAACAAGGTGTGAAAATAGAAATTCCAAAGCTAAAACAGTTTTTTTTCACTTGTTATTATCAATGTTTTATATAGCATCAACTTATTGAACAGTAAAATTCATATTTACTAACAAGTCGACCCTCTCAACGCTAAGCATGGGGCACTTTAAAATTAGAAACTTTCTCATTTTCTGTTAACCCTTTCAATCTAATTTTTAATAGTTTGAAAATTAATTTTTTCAAAAGCATTTAAACACAACTTTAAAAAAGCATTTTAGAAAAAATTTCCAAAGCATTTTTCTTTACTCTTTTAAAACAAATCAAGCCATATCTTAATGTAATCAGCAATCATACGGTGATCTATAACCATTGGGCTACTGAGGCCTGATTAAGGAGTCATGTACTATCCAGCTTCAAGGATTTTCCATATGCTGCACTCATGCTCTCAATAAGTCAACGTCTTTCCATATGGCCTATCTTCCGTGGGGTGATCGGGGTAGGTGTATATGTTCGTCGATGGAAATTCTATCGGTTTAGAAAACCATCGAATGAATTTATGTTAAAATAACCGCAAGTGCACGGCGAATAATGATAGTACGTGGCGAGTACGGGTCGATCCACAAGCAATTGTTAGATTCTAAATTTCTATTCAATCAAATTAAACCAAAGTTAAGAGTGATTAGCTAAAAATGTAAGAAAATGACAAAAGGAAAGTGATAAAAATATGAGAGTAGAAAGACAATTTAGAGATAATTTCAACTCTCTAGATCATATAAATCAATACAACATGCAATTATGATCTCTCTTTTTTGGTCATTAGTTAGTTTAATTAATGTGCTTATCATAAGTATGGCCTATTTGTGCTATTAGTTAGCTCAACATAAGCCATCAAACTATAACACACCCCTTAAACCACTTACAAACTCATATGAAAAATGACAACAAAGTTGAAAATAAAATCTATTTTAAGTATGGCCTATTAACTATGAATTAGAAATATAGACCATCAAATTTTGATTTCAACATTCACTTCATTATCATCATCATATATAGATGAAGAGCTAATTATTATTTGTGATTGTTTAAGCATAGCCTATTTGGTGTCAACAATATAGGCTATCAAATTCAAAGCAAAAACAACAAGTTAAACCACTTCAAGCATTGTCATTAAGCACAAAAAAAGAGCATAGATTACCAAATTATGTTGAATTTATATAATTAGAGAGCTTCATTACCCCTAAATTAAAGGGGTTAACTTCTCATATTTGTTATCATATCAACAAATATAGATTGCAACATAGAACAAAAACAAGAATAAAAAGAAAGCTAAATGAAATAAAAGCTAATTAAAAAGAAATAAAACTATTCTACTTGCATGAATAAATGAAATTACACTACTAACATGAAAGGAAATAAACAAGAAAAGAGAAGAGCATGCATTGAAATTGCATAAAAAAAGAATTACATAAAAGAAATGGCTAAGTAGCCATGTAAAGAAAGAGAGCTTTGTTTTATTTTTCCTAAACTAATGGGCTAAGAGAGCCTAAGAGAAGAGAGACTAATTACATGAACATAAGTGGTATTTATACATGTATGAACCCTAATTCACTTTTTTTGTAACTACCCAAAATACCCTCTTAGGAAGTGTGGAGGCCAAGTAATCATTAGCATCAAATAATCATCATTTAAGTGTGCATGAAGCTTTAAACTCTATTAGCATGTGCATTAGCCTCTAATTTGTACATTAAGGCAGGTGGGGTCCTCCATTATCATGAGTTTGAATTATTTCCATCTTCATTCCTTTGTATTCACTTGTGCATGCATATTTTTCATGAAACCCTCTTCCATTTGAAGCCAAATTCCTACAAAATCATGTAGAAATTTCTAAGTAAATTTTCATAAATTAATATATGCACAAAAATGATCATTTTTCCTATATTAAGATGAATATATGACGATTTGAAAATAATTTGAATTTTGGTTTAAACAAGTTAAAATATCCAATATGATCGTTTATTTAATTTAATTAGATTAAATATGATGGTAAAAATATGCACATTTACGTGCACATCAGTATATCCTCAACTTCATTAATTATTCCAACTTATAATTGACTATTTCTTATTTTAATGTATGGTTGCAACTACTCTATAGTCGGAACTATCAGCATTTGGTGTATAATATATTTATATTTATAGGCAAAATACAAATACATTCACTCAACGTTTCCTAATTTTTCAAGATCGACTAACCTAAGCTCTGATACTAAGTATAAAAACCTACACCCTAGTGGGCTTGAATCTCCGCTAAATCAAAAACCCAAGTCCACCATAATACGGATCGTTGGTTTGGTATCTTGCAAATAAATAAGTGAATGCATATCGGAGCACTAATGATGTAACTATTCACTTTTTCGACCCTCGAATGTTGACACTAATACATCCATGGTATTCATGTGCCAAGCACCCAAGTACTGGAAAGATGAAAGGTTAAGGTAAAAATAAAAAGAAAACGAAACATATAAGAAAGAAGAGAACACAACATAAGAACCTCACATCGGAATGGTAACATATATGATATCAAAGGAACAATGCAAAGGTTACTTTGTTACAAAAATTTCGAAGTTACAAAACCTATGTACCATCATCAGTCTAGACAACTATAACAACCTGTCGTCACAAATGTTGATATGTACAATATAGTAATATAGCAGAAATAAGAATACTATGGTAGGTGAAACATCTAGCTCGTCTTCTCGAGCTCCAATGAACATTAATGAAAAACTTCTTTCTCAAACTACTCGAAAGACCACACGAGGAATTTAGAGAAACGAAAACCAAGCTTCAGACATAAGTCTGGTATGAGAAACTCAAGAAATATGTGGCCAACGTATAATACTACTTTTAAGACCTCATGGAATGCCATAACGGTAATCCCCTCAAAAGAACCACCATTTAATAAGTACATAAGGTGATATAGTAGACAATTTCTAGCTTGTAGAATATAAATGTTATAACATAGTTGGAATGATTACATTGGTTACATTCAACATCATATTTAGTGTACAATCAGAACCGATAAGGAACGTTCACATAATGGATTTTCCTTTGAGATCTCTCTGGTGGAGCCGAATCCAACCTCCTGCACAAGGGTTAGAAAGTACCTTATGAGTGTCGTATATCTCTAGATAAAATATACCATTTAGGCAAACACAAGTGGCCAAAGTCCAAACATAAATAATAAACAACATGAACCGAATATCATCAACTCCCATTGGTTAACAATCGATAAGTATCTCAAGATATGGAGTTGGTAATACCCTAACATGGGTCAGCTAAATGCAAGGTTGTGAGGCCTACTCCGTTTTAAGTTATTTCCGATGTCAAGGTTACGTCTAGCATCTTTCACACGAGCCTTCATCACTTAAACAGATCACAAATCCCAAATTAGATTCCCACATCTCGAACAGATCTCAAAACCACACATAGATTCCAACATCTCAAACATATCCATTTCCAAGAGATAGAACATGTATCTCAGTCTCGAAGCGCTCTTCGATAAGTAAAACACTTACCAATCCTGGCCTCTCCAAGACTGAATCAACGAATTTGGTCATTCAATGATAACGAGAGTGATCGCATATGAAAATCACGTCTCATATACTTATCATGTTTTCGATATTTTCATCTCACGCTATGCCTCAACCAACAGTTAAGCCGGTAGGTTAGAGCTCTATTGCTCATATCCCTACACGAACATCAGTCTTAATTTCCATAGATAGACAAGCTTACTTCATCGGCTTTTAGTGCTAATTATATGACTAAATATTTTCCATAAACAAATAAACATACAAAGCACGATGAAGTCACACAAAGTACGATCAAGTCACATAAGTGACTTCTAATCCCCTTTTTGTTTAATTAATCTTTTATTTATTAAAACCTCTTTTATTAGCAAAACTTCCTTTATATAATAAAACTTCATTTATAAATTTATACTATTCATCTGTACTCTTTCAATACTTCAAAAAATAATCATATACTTATCTCAAATGATATAAGTATATTTATAAATCAATAACATGATTTATTACTTTAAACCTCTACTTTTTCTATACTTCAAAAGGTATTCATATACTTATCTTAAATGGTATAAGTATATTCACAAATCACTAACAAGATCTTTTACTTAAACCTTTACTTTTTCCATCTTTTATCCAAAAGGTTCCATACTTATAATCTCCTTAAAAATACCCATTTTAAAGATCAAAGTGCTTTCATAAATCTATTCGAAAGGTTTAAGACTAATGTTACTTAAACATTGTCACTACAAACCCAAAACCATTTCATACTTATACTTATCTTTAAAACATTCTTTTTAAGATATATTTACATTCATAAGTATAAATAAAAAAAGTTAAAGACGAATGTAATTAACACATTGTCACGGCCATACTTATAATTTATCTTTAAAACATTCTTTTAAAGATTTATGTTATAATAGGTTAAGTTCGATAGTCGACTAATCGATTATCCAGTCAAAACAGTTGCGTATACAAATCAATGTTCGTATATTAAATCATTTCTGACATTTCAACTTAACTATTCCTCTTCCAAGAGTGAAGCCAGATAAGTTAGAGCACTGGTTGCATCAAATAGACAAGCATACTCGTCGGCTTTTAGTGTTAAATATAGTATTGATGATTTCCATAAACAAGTAACAAACAACATGATTAACCCGTTTCTAACATTCCCAACTTAATTGTTCCTCATTCAAGAGGGAAGCCTGGTAGGTTGAGCTCTATTGCTCCACCTCTACTCGGCATCAATCTTAACTCTTATAAGTAGATAAGCCTACTTCATCGGCTTTTAGCATTAAGAAAATTTCATTACTATTTAAATAAGTAAGTAAACAATGCGATAATACATTCTAACATTCCAACTTAAGTATTCCTCATTCAAGAGGGAAGCCCGGTACGTTAGAGCTCTATTGCTCCGTCCCCACTCAAAATCAATCTTAACTCTAACAAATAGATAAGCCTATTTCATCATCTTTAAGCGTTAAGAAAAATCAATTACCTTTTAAACAAGTAAGTAAACAATAAATTACCACGTTTTCGACATTTCAATTGAACTCTTCCTCATTCAAGAGGGAAGCCCGGTAGGCTAGAGCACTATAGCTTCATCCCTATGCGACATCAATCTTAACTATCACAAATAGAGAAGTCTACCTCGTCGGCTTTTACTGTTAAGCCTAATCAGTTACCTTTTTAAAAACTTATATATACTCTAAAAATATTTTTAAATATATTTTAAATATTTATGTAAAATATTAATTGAAAATAACTAATTTATTATTTGATCAAAAACATGTTTTATATTATTAAACCTCTTTACTTTGAAAATACATATATAATTAATAAAAATATATTTAAACTTCAAACAAACTTTATGGTACTTAAAATTGTGTTTGAAAACATCTCTAAAAATATTAGAGAAAAATACCAAATTTAAATATCATTTTTGAACACTTAAAACCATAAGCAACTTATTATAGCATATATACATGCTGTTAAAAGTCCTCGTTAAAACAATATTGAAACGAACGATGTTTGCGACTAGTTTTAACCACTTCAACAAATAGTTTAAGGCTTGTAATTTTTGTAGTAAGTACTATAATTAAGTTATATAAAAACCATAGAAAGAAATGCCAAAGAATATCTTCCTATTTATTTATAAAATTCCCAAAAACAAAGGACCAAAAGTGCGCTTTTAACGACTATTCTCACTTTAAACACTTTCAAATTTACTTCAATTTAACATATAAGTTAAACAACCATTTAAAAATTAATTCAAGGCTATGCCACATGTTTAAGAGGTAATAGAAGTGATGTTATATAATATAAAGTTATCATTTGCTTTTTAAAGCAAGAGGGGTCCAAAGTTTATAACTTTACTTAGTTAATGTCACTTTAACTTTATACTTTGCACACAACATATACACACACACAATATATACTTATAAGATAGTGAGATAACTCGCTTAGATCTATGTCGAACCCAAGCACGAAGCTACAAGAATAAAAGAACCACCTCCTTCTATCACCATAAGCTTAAAATCCTTTAGCACTTTCAAACCAAAGCAACAACTTCCCTCCTCCTATGCTCATGGTCCCCTCCAAGATCCCCTTCTTCCTCTCATCTTCTCCCACTTTTTACTTGCTAATCATGGTTCCCATAATTTTGAGGCCTATAGCCAAAGTTTAGAAGAGATTGAGATGATTTGGTTAAGATATGAAAAGGTTAGAGAAGAATTAGTGGATTAGTGATTAAGCACTTCCACCATTTTTATTCTCATACTTCATTTCAAGCTTTTGTGAATTAGTGATTTATTGTCTAAGGCATAACCCTCCTTATATAGACCCTGAATGATGTGGTATATGCTTGTTCTCAGCTCCCCTTTCATGACATGTAAGGATCACCTTCTATCACTTCTCCTTTATCATTTTCTAAGAGTTAAGACTTTCCTTTTAAGCTCATTCTAAAAATATCTTTCATTACATCATGAATGACATCATCACATTTAGTTAGCCATAAACACGAAAATATTTTTAGTTTCTAATTATCTCCTTAATGGTTAATTAGACATGCACAAAAAGTTTGAACAACTTTCATTGAAAAAAAGCCGTTTATCGATAAAATGATTTTTGGTCACATTATCGATATTTTTTCAAATTATATATTTTTGTAAATATTTTTCCAAAAAAAGTTTATCATTAGTAATTATGATTGAAAAGAGGGTTATAAAGCTTATTAAATCATTTTAATAATATTAAATCCAAGATTCAAATATTTAAATAGTTCACATATTTAAATATGAAGTGTCCGAAATTCCAGGTCTTTACATTCTCCCCCACTTAGAATATTTTGTCCTCACATTTCCAATATGAGAAACTAAAGAAAAAATCACCTAGTAATACATAAAAATATTAACAATCATCTAGCAAATATTGTTCATGGTTTGCCCAAGTTCAAAATCCTCTCATCACATAAGGATGATAAACGACCTGCTAAGCGTACCATACACTCAGCCTCAAGTTATTACTTAGTCGACAATTCATGCTGCCTTATAACAAATTGAAGTGTCATCACCTAGACTCTCCATTAGCCAACAAAACATAGTATGCATATACTAAAACCCGTATGATGCACATGGACCATCCGTACGCAATATCAATTCCGATCACTTGCTCGATCACATAAATTTCACTTCCCAACTAGTATAGGTCACTTGACCTCTCTAGTGCGGACTCCGATCAGGTTCCTAGACTAGAAACCTCTGTTCCTCTTACATAGCCATATACTATGATAGAAAACTTTGGGATCTTATCAAGAATCTGTATCAAGTATTTGTCGTCAAGAATCTAGTGAAAAATCCTTGTTCGAACCGGTGTAAACCACCTCGAAATCATGTACTCAAATACTGGATTAAGAACAGTCATGCGAGTAAAACGATATGTACAACTTACGTATTTATCCTATTAGTTTCTAAACTATACCAATATCTTTTAAATCACATCCTTTTATACAAATAGTATATCTTGTTAATACTAAAATCATTAATGAACCATTTCATAAAACATAACTTCAAGTTTATCAACATTTTATTCATACTCTTATAATACTCCATGACATCATAAGAGTATATACAAAGCATCAAATTTTGTTTTACTTAACAAGGATGTTCAACAAATTTAATACTTGATTTAACTTACGAACTTCTCAAATTAAAGTGTTATGTAAACTCAACTTTGATATTTTCACAAGAACACTTAGGTTCAAGTTTTATAATGATTCGAAAGTTTCCAAATATCCAAAATCATCGAAAAGAAATTCCAATTCATTTTAACAAATGAAATCTACCAAACAATATATCATACATGATATGCATACCATACAATCCTAATGCATAGGCTACATGTGTCCATAAAATATCTCAACGAATTTCAATAATTTATTAAACATGCTTTACCCAAAAAGGTAAAACATGAAAAGTTTCAACATTTATTCCGGGCTAAGCCACTACCACTCGAGCACCCTACATAGTATACATATAAAACTTTTCTTCATAAAACGTTCATATCAAAATTTCTTTCCAAAGAAGACTTTAGAACTTAACACCGGGTTTTATTTCAAATCGCTTTTGAAATAATAATACATACATATAACTTTAGTATAAAAAAAATCATATTTTTGAAATCAAATAGAAATCCATTTAACTAAAACAACCATGTAGCATTCCCCACTTAGAAACCTAAAAATGAACGCCGATGATGTAGAAGTCACCACCGGAATTATTTTCAAGCGATAAAGGTGAGTTCAATACATCCAATTCATGCCTTTCGGATTTAACCAAAATCATTTTCAAAATGGTATCAAGTACTTTGTAAATATTACTAAGTACCGTTATCTCAACTTCTTAAACCAATTTAATACTTACTTTCAAATAATACTACTATTATTTTCTCTAAAATCTTGAAAAACATTTTCAAAGACACTGGGATTTAAGTTCTCAAAATATCATTTGAATCCATCTTGTTAATAAATCATGTTTTCTAAAAAATACTTATATAAAATCACTTTCTTATATAAAATCCTTTCACAAATGTTTATTTTACAAAATACGTTATCTTTCTCATATTAGAATGAACATCTTTTACTAAATTCAACTTTTAACCCAACATCGCCACCGAACACCTTATAGTCAAATTATGAAACTCAATTCACAAGGTGTTCATTTTAATGTATCTATAATAATTATCTACCCAACCCATGCAGTAAAAAGGTAAAACTGCTTATAAACTGGTCGAGCCTAAATTAACAATCAATCAATGATAGTTAATGCCCACAAACTAGCCGACATAACTAAACTAATTAACGAGGGATAATAGATAAACATCATTAACCCCTACATTAATTGAACTATACTTTGACGATTCACTTATATAAGTTACCTAATATAAGATCTTCAATTTTCGCTATTATAATTACCATTAAGGTATACGTTTATAACAATTACAAATATGCTCTCATATGTATAATAAACTCGACTCATGCCAAGGCATTCCACTACCTACCTCTTAATGAGTCATACCCCACCAAAGCCAAGGTTCTCGCTTAACCTTCAGCTCTGATACCAAGTGTAACGATTCACCTTTTAGACCCCCGAATGTTGACACTAATACATCCACAATATTCATGTGTCAAGCACTCAAGTGCCGAAAAATTGAAAAGTTAGGGTAAAAGGAAAAAGAAAAGGAAATAGGCAAGAAAGAAGAGAACACAACATCAGAACCTCATAGCTGAATGGTAACATCACTATGGGAAAAAACGAATCACACGACAGATATGCTCTGTTGTCTGATTGAATATCTATCTGTCGTTAAATCCCATGCCGTCTCATTGCATATTAGACCACCGAGATGCCCCATCGTTTGATATGCACTAGCACGACAAAAAAACCAAATGTTGTATGATGTTATAGTATCATTTCTGAAGTTCCTATTAGACAACATATAAATACTGACTAATATGAATAATTGTTCACAGGATGAAATTCAAATATTTTATTTAAACAAATAATTTATTTCAAATCAAATTCAAATACAATACAACTTTCACTATCACTCTACTTACATTTTCAAATACTACTTTCACTATCACTCTCATATATACAACATTTCTCTACACTCTCATATATAACATATTTTTTTACTCACATGAGTTTGTTTTTTATGTTGATCTTGATATGCTTGCTCCAGCTTGTGTCCAGTCATCTCTTATACCTATCAAATAAACAACACAGTAAAATGGAAAAGGGAACAAACCTAAATTGCAATAATAAAATTGAATTGAATATTAATATTGCCTCAATTTATGGGTTTGTTTTCTCTTCATGTTTTAGACAGGGACAAATATATATATATGCACAGACAATTTATGATATGCACAGTGTATCACAATGAATATCACAAGGCCGAGCATCGATTTAATCTCACATATTGTTGCAAAGGTCAAGCTCGAAGGCCTAACACTATGCAAATGTGCACAAGGTCAAGCCCAAGCTTCTAGGGCTCAAGTCAGGTGCACATATCATAGAACAAGTTTCAGCAATACAAGTTCAAGAAAAGTTTCGGCAATTCAAGTTCAAAAAGTGCACCCACAGGTGAAACACCAGAATACTCAAACTAGGAATATATGCAATTCAAGTGTGAGATAATACAACCAGAATACTCAAACTAGGAAATGCACACTTGCACATTCACACATATATACATACATATGTATGTATGTACATGAAAATGCACACTTGCACATCCATGAAATGCAAACAAGACAACTAGGTAAGAATTCCAGGCAAAACTGCAGTGCACATAATGTTCAGAACTGCAGTGCACATAAATAGGAATTCAGGTGTACATAAACAAGCTTAGGAAAAACTGTAGTGCATATAAGAGAAACTCAAGATAACTTAAAACAAGTTCAAATCAAAATGGTTCAGAAACTCAAAATGGTTTAGATAAAGGCATGGACAAGGAACACCAAAAAATTCGCACATGAAGCATGTATAGTGGTACATGCACGACAAGCATTTCATGCTATAGATGGCAAGTATATATCATCAAAGTGAGCATGTGCATATATACATATATATGTATACATATACATAGGCATCAAACAACAAATTCTCAGGCAAAACAAGAAATCACAGTGCTGAAGCAAGTATATACAAGCTCGAATGTACATTAGTGTATACAAGTACATACAAGTATATACAAGAACTGAATTGGAACAAGATTTGCAATTAAAAGTGTAACAAAATCACGGTACACATAAACAAGCTCAGGAAAAACAACAAGTGTTGAAGCAAGTATTAAAGTGCATAATCAAGCAACCAAAGCACATGAAAGGGATTCAACCAATGTTAAGGCAGTGCGCTGCCTTGAACAAGGAAGTGCGCAAGTACAAGGACAATGCCAACAGTATAACAAGGCAGTGCCACAAATAGCAAGTGCTACAAATTAAAATAAGGCAGTGCCAAAATTAAAACAAGGCAGTGCCACAAACATTCAGGCAGCAAAGCAATGTACAACTATATATCAACCACCAACATCCACACATATATACATACATTTGTATGTATGCATATACATGGATGATATTGGAATCAAATTGCACTACAACAAGATCAACTCAAAATGGTTCATCTCAAAGCAATAAGGAGAAGCAAGTGACAATGTACATGAAAACATAGGAGCAAATAAACAAGGGACAATGAAAACATTCTTCTCCTGTATAGAAATTCTAGGGACAGTTTCGAGAGGTATGGAAACATATGAAAACATAGGAACATATGAAAACATTAAAGTGTATATGAAAACATAATTATAGAACAATGGACAGTTTCGATATAGAAGCAACAAGGCTCAAGTGCTAGTGCACATAGGAGCAGCTCAAGGCAACTCAAAACAAGATCAACTCAAAATGGTTCAGCTCAAAGCAATTTAACAATTAGTTCAGCTCAAATTGGTTCAAGCTCAAACTAGTTCATATATATATATATATATATATATATATATATATGTATATATTGAGTAGAAATGGTTCAAATCTCAAACCAGCTCAAAGCAATTCAACAAAT
This sequence comes from Allium fistulosum, assembly GCA_030737815.1. Classification (NCBI taxonomy): domain Eukaryota; kingdom Viridiplantae; phylum Streptophyta; class Magnoliopsida; order Asparagales; family Amaryllidaceae; genus Allium; species Allium fistulosum. The sequence goes on along the minus strand of CM060902.1, from coordinate 1,241,546,675 downwards.
GGTTCGGCTCAAAATGGTTCAAGCAATTCAAAATGGTTCACAAACAAATTAAAACAAGGTAGTGCCACAAATAGCATGTGCCACAAATTAAAACAACGCAGTGCCACAAACATTCACACATATATACATACATATGTATGCATGTATATACATGGATGAATTGGAATCATAGTGCACTGCAACAAAATCAACTCAAAATGGTTCAGCTCAAAGCAATAAGGAGAAGCAAGTGACAGTGTATATGAAAACATAGGAGCAAATAAACAAGGGACATATGAAAACATTCTTTTCCAATGTAGAAATTCTAGGGACAGTTTTGACAGGTTTAGAAACATATGAAACATAGGAACATATGAAAACAATAAAGTGTATATGAAAACATACATACAGATATACACATATGTATATACATGTAAATATGTACATAATGATTAGAAAGGCAGCAAGTATATCACTCAGTGTCAAGCATCAGGCAAAAAATTTCATTTCAGTTCAAGGAAAACACTAACCGATAAGTGAAAGAATCACAAGTGCAAGGGGCAACAAAACAAGCAAGTGGCAACCAGCGAAACAATAAAGTGACCAAACTCGAACTTAACTTCCCAAAATCATACGATGAAATTAAAATGAAATTGTAAGGTGCAAGAATCAAATAAACAGGAATCAAAAGGACATTTATACATATACACATACATGTATGTGTATGTATATACATGGAAGCTCAAAACATCCACTAACTTAGACATGAATTAACAAAGCAGCAACCAATGTTTTCACCATCACAACACATATATCTCAAAACATTTATGCACATGACCAAAACATGTTGGTCAGTGCACTTCAGCCAAGTTTTTTTCATTATCACATAAACACCCAAATCATCATAGGCAAATCAAGTCGAGATCAATACAAAATCGAAGGGGGAGGGGCAGAAATCGAAAGGGTCCAAGAAAATACTTTGAAATTCAAATCTCAGCATACATATGAAAATATAGGAAATTAATTCCTATATAAAGAACCTAATTCATTATTAGCAGGATAATCGAAGTTGAGAACAATATAAATCGGAAAGAGCAAATATCATACCAATATCAATCGAAGAACACTCAATAAGGAGCCGCAACCATCAATAGCCATGAAATCGAAGCACGCAATCAACAAGGAATAAAAGAAGCAAAACGATTCAAATGAATTTCAAAGGGGTTGAAACCCTAATTCCAGAAGACGCTCGATTTTTTCAGACGACGAAAAGATTTGAGAGGGAAAAATAAAATAAAAAGGGGGACAAAAATATAAAGGGGTAAACAAAAAAAGCGACCATGAAATAATTGAGAGGGACAAGATGGAGCCAAAACTAAAAATTTGATAACTTACATCAGACGATATATAAAATGTTGTCTGAATAATAAGCATGTACATAGAGATTTAATAGGCTATTCAGATAACGGATGAAAGATTTCACACGTTATTCACACAATTGATGATTTTTCCATATGTTGTGTGAAAAAGTAGGATAATAGGAAATCTACGTTGTGTTGTGTGATCACTGTTGGCTGATTCACTTTGTGGCATAGTGCATATATAATATCAAAGGAACAGTACAAAGGGTTACTCTGATACAAAAATTTCGAAGTTACAAAGCCTAAGTACCATAATCAGCCTGGAGAGTTATAACAACATGTCCTAACAATCACCAATGCTGATATATACAATACAGTAATGCAGCGGAAATAAGAGTGCTAAGTTAGGTGAAACATCCGACTCATCTTCTCGAGCTCCAATGAAGAAAAAAAAACATGCCTTTCTCAAACTACTTGAAATAGCACACGAGGAATTTAGGGAAACAAAACCAAGCGTCAGACATAAGTCTGGTATGAGAAACTCAAAAGATATGTGGCCAACATATAATAGTATTTTTAAAACTGCATGGAACGCCATATGGTTATCCCTTCAAAAGAACCACCATGTAATAAGTACATAAGGTGGTATATTAAATAATGTCTAGGGTGTAAAATATAAATATATAACATAGCTAAAATGGTTACATTGGTTACATTCAATAGCATATTTAGTTTACAATCAGAACCGATAAGGAACGTTCGCATAATGAATTTCCATGGAGATCTCTCCGGTAGAGCTGAATCCAATTTCCTACAAAAGAGTCAGAAAGTAACTTTCGGGTGTCGTATATCTCTAGATAAAATATACCGTTTAGATAAACACAAGCGACCCAGCGTCCGAACATAAACATGAATAAAGTGAACCAAATATCATCAACTTCCACCGGCCAATAATCGATTAGTATCTCTAGATATGGAGTTGATAATACCCTGACATGGGTCAGCTAAACCCCAGGTTGCAAGGCCTACTCTGTTTTAGTCATTTCTAATGTCGAGGTTACGTTCGGCATCTTTCACACATGTCTTCATCACTTGAATAAAACACCAAATTAGATTCCCACATCTTGAACAGATCTTGAAACCACACATGGATTCCAGCATCTTGAACAGATCCACTGCCAAGAGATAGAACACATATCTCAGTCTCGAAGTGGTTTTTGATAAGTAAAACACTTACTGAGACTCTTCGAGGCTGAATCGATGAATTTTGGTCATTCAATGATAATGAGATCGAATGCATATGAAAACAAAGTCTGGTATACTTATCACTTTTTTGATATTTTTCATCTCACTCTATCCTTCAATCGAGAGTGAAGCCGGTAGGTTAGAGTTCTATTGCTTATATCCCTACACAGACATCAGTTTTAATTCCTACAGATAGAGAAGCTTACTTCATCGGCTTTTAGTGCTAGGTATACGACTAAGTGTTTTCCATAAACGAGTATAAAAGGAGTAAACATACAAAGAACGATCAAATCATACAAAGTACGATCAAGTCACATAAACGACTTCTAATCCCCTTTTTGTTTAATTAATCTTTTATTAATTAAAATGGTTTTTATCAACAAAACTTTTTTTATCTAATAAAACTTCATTTATGAATTTTTACTACTCATTTGTACTCTTTTAATACTTCAAACATATTCATATACTTATCTCAAATGGTATAAGCATATTCACAAATCATTAACAAGATTTCTTACTTTAAACCTTTACATTTTCTATACTTCAAAAAGTGTTTGTATACTTATCTCAAATGATATAATATGTATATTTACAAATCATTAGCAAGATTTCTCACTTTAAACTTTTACCTTTTCTGTTATTTTTTTCAAAAGATTTTATACATATAATTTCTTTAAAACATCCATTTTAAAGATCTAAATGCTTTCACAAATCTATTCGAAAGGTTTAAGACTAATGTTACTTAAACATTGTCACTACAAACCTAAAACCGTTTCATACTTACCTTTAAAACATTCTTTTAAAGATCTATTTACATTCATAAGTATAATCAAAAAGGTTTAAAGATGAATGCAATTAACACATTGTCACAACAAACCCAAAACCATTTCCATACTTATACTTTATCTTTAAAACATTCTTTTAAAGATTTATGTTATAATAGGTTAAGTTCGATAATCGATTAATCGATTATATAGTCAAAACAATTGCTTATACAAATCAATGTTCGTGTACTTAACTCATTTCCGACATTTTAACTTAATTATTCCTTGTCCTAGAGTGAAGCCAGGTAAGTTAGAGCACTGGTTGCATCAAAGCCTTGCTTAGACACTTCATTCTTAAATCTCACAAATAGATAAGCCTACTCGTCGGCTTAGTGTTAAATATAGTGTTAATGATTTCCATAAACAAGTAACAAACAACATGATTAACCCATTTTCCGACATTCCTGACTTCACTATTCCTAGTTCAAGAGGGAAGCCCAGTAGGTTAGAGCTCTATTGCTCCGTCCTTACTCGATATTTATCATAACTCTAACAAATAGATAAGCCTACTCAGTCGGCTTTAAGCGTTAAGAAAATTTAATTACCTTTTAAACAAGTTAGCAAACAATGAGACTAACATGTTTCCCACATTCCAACTTAACTATTTCTCATTTAAGAGGGAAGCTCGGTAGGTTAGAGCTCTATTGCTTCGTCCCTACTCGACATCAATCTTAATTCTCACAAAACATAAGCCTACTTTGTTACCTTTTATTTTTAAGCAAAGTTAATTACTTTTAAACAAGTAAAAAACGAGATCGACACGTTTCCGACATTCCAACTGAACTATTCCTCGTTCAAGAGGAAAGCCGGGTAGGTTTGAGCTCTATTGCTCCGTCCCTACTCAACATCAATCTTAACTCTTAGAAATAGAGAAGTCTACCTTGTCGGCTTCCAGTGTTAATATTAATCAGTTACCTTTTTAAAAACTTATATATACTTTAAAATAGGTTTTAAGTGTCTATGTAAAATATTACTTGAAAATAACTAATTTATAATTTGATCAAAAACGTGTTTTATATTATAAAACCTCTTTACTTTGAAAATACATATATAATTATTAAAAATATATTTAAACTTCAACCAACTTTAGGATACTTAAAACTGTGTTTGAAAACATCTCTAAAAGTATTAGAGAAAAATAACAAATTTAAATATCATTTTTGAACAATTAAACCATAAGTAACTTACTACAGCATCAATAAATGCTGTTACAAGTCCTTGTTAAAACAACATTGAAATGTGCGATCTTTGCGACTAGTTTTAACCACTTAATAAATTATTTGAGACTTGAAATTTTTATAGTAAGCACTACCATTAGGGTAATTAAAAAGCATGGAAAGACACCCCTAAGAATATCTTCTCATTTATTTAAAAAAATTCTCGAAAACAAGGGATTCAGAAGTGCACTTATAATGACTATTCTTGCTTCAAACCCTTTGCAACTTACTTCAATTTAACACATAAGTTAAACAACCATTTAAACATCAAGTAAAGGCCACACCATATGTTTAAGAGGGTAATAGAAGTGATGTTATACCATATAAAGTTACCATTTGCTTTCAAAAGCAAGAGGAGTCCAAAGTTTATAACTTTACTTAGTTATTGTCACTTTAACTTTATACTTTGCACACAACATATATATACACAATTTATAGTTACAAGATAGTGAGATAACTCACTTAGGTCCATTCCTAACCCAAGCACAATGCTACAAGAATCAAAGAACCACCTCCTTTCATTACCACAAGCCCAAAGATCCAACCTTTAGCACTTTAAAACCAAAGCAACGCCTTCCCTCCTCCTATGCTCACAGCCCCCTCTAAGATCCCTCTCTTCATCTCACCATCTCCCACTTTTTATTTGCTAATCATGGTTTCTATAATGATTTAGGCATATCACCAAAGTTTAAAAGAGATTGGGGATGATTTGGTTAAGACATGAAAAGGTTAGAGAAGAATTAGTGGATTAGTGCTTAAGCACTTCCACCATTTTTATTCTCATACTTCATTCCAAGCTATTGTGCATTAGTGATTTATTATCTAAGGCATGCCACTTCTTATATAGGCTCCAAATGGTGTGGTGTATGCTTGTTCTCACCCCCTTTCATGACATGTAAGGATCACCTCCCATCACTTCTCCTTCATCATTTTTTAAGAGCTAAGACTTTCCTTTTAAGCTCATTTTCAAAATATCTTTCATTACATCATGAATGACATTATCACATTTAGTTAGCCATAAACATGAAAATATTTTTAGTTGCTAGTTGTCTTCTTAATGATTAATTGGATATGCATAAAAAGTTTGAATAGCCTTCGTTGAGAAAAAAGTTGTTTATCAATAAAATGATTTTCGGTCACATTACCGATATTTTTTTCAGATATTTATTATTGTAAACATTTTTACAAAACAAGTTTGACATAATTACTTATGATTAAAAGGGGGGTTAAAAAGCGTATTAATCATTTTAATAACACTAAATCCAAGATTTAACTATTTAAATAGTTTATATATTTAAATCCGAAGTGACCGAAATTCTGGGTCGTTACAAATGATATAACTCACAACGGAATAAAAATAATAATTAATCACATAGTTACTAACCAAGATTTGACGCTTCCAAGGTCTAGTGCCCTGTCAGTATCGAGCATGGTTAAGGAACCTGTCCTTCTACAATCCCCGTCTTGTACCAGTACCTATCCTTTTAAGATATAATGTGGGTTGTAATGAGAGGGAGGTCAGAACAGAGTTCTAGTGACTAGTAAATTATAAACTTATACATAACACTAGTTTATTTTGATTGTCTTTTATCACATGTGATGTATTTTATTTTTAATTAGTCATCTCGGCTCCATGTACGCATACGATTCACTCCATCTACCCATAGTAAACTATAGCTATATACGTGTGTGTGTGTGTATTAATGTATAAGTACCACAGCCCCCCATTGGACCAAGATACTATCCCCGCTAGTATCCATAACTCGACACCCTGTCAGGATCCATTACCTTGCCGTATCATGTTCTCATCTCCGCGCATGCCCAGGAATTCCCATAGTGCTTAATAACGACCCTTTGATCATTTAGCCATAATCTAAGGTGCTATTTGAGGATTTTCGACTTGTCCACTTCCTGGTTGTAGACTTAGCTCTACGAACTATAAGTATAGTGGACTCAGCACCACCGGCTATAGATTTAGCTCCATAGACAATCCTATGCATATTGAAAGACTTCTCTAAAAGGGTTACCTAGCCTTGCCTCCTAAAAAACAAACTAGCAAAAAATGTTGGCGATGCAAGACCTAGTGCAGACTGTACACTAGTAGGCAGTGTAGCCTGTTGGTGTAACCCTTGTCTTTCTCGTTGACCGCAAAGGATTGATTGTGTTCTTGACCTATATGAAACTCCTACTTCTTAATTTGGTACCAATACGTACTGATATATGGTCATTCTTCACTCGCTATCTGATTCAGATTGCATATTGCAATCAAGGAAATACCCCCATTTTCCTAGTTTTGAAGCAGACCCCATTTACTATTGGGCTATTCCTCCATCTATACATAAGCATATACTCTCCATGAGTCCTACGATTGGCTATGTCTCATATCAGTATTGACTCTACTGACCTCGCATTCCAACCTATTCTAATGACTATGTCATTTTATTCATTTAGTTATTTATTAACTTTAATAGTTCACACACATCATAAATGCATACTTGAGGCTACATATGTGTGTGTATACAAACATACCTTCAGTCATTCTTATTTATTTATTATGCCTCTACCGTTCATTGTTAATAACATTTTTTTTACTTCTTTATGTGTTTACATGTTATTTAATTTAAGATCATTCACCTCTTCCTTTTAAATATCTTTTAAATATCGTTTCCCATTTATTTCCCTTTTTCCCTTACTATTTAACTTTTTATTTCAATTCCTATTTTAACCTTTTATTCCCTTCCTTATTTTAGCGGACACTTTATACCCTTTTATTTTAAATTATGTCTTATCAACCTTTCTATTTCTTCTATTTCACTTCCACTTTACTTGTATTACACATATTCTTTTGGGGCATTTCACCAGAAGGACAAACTTTGCAGTCCAATTAGTTTCTAGGACACACATTCAAAAAAATTACTTTCAAGGCCAAAGTTAGCAGAATAATTATTTTCAATGACAAAGTCAGCAGTCCAATTACTTTCAAGGACATAATTTCATAGGTTTTTAGGCCCTAGAAACTAATTATTTTATGTTTTGTCCTTGAAAATAATTATTTCAATTGTGTGTCCTAGAAACTAATTCCACTTGCTAAAGAGGCCCTTGTGGCTAATTTCCACTATTCTTTTCGTATGCCATTTTTATCACATTTATAATTCTTTACTTTATTTTTATGGTTTTCTATATTTTAATGTATTGGAATTACATTTTTCCCAAATGGAATGGTTGACGTTGTGAATTTCTATATCTTACCTAAAAGTGGATTTGTGTTACGTAGAAATTACAAGGAATTGTCTTTCTCATAGTTATTACAATAGGCGGTACAAAATATGGCAATCAACTCTATTTTACACATCTCTTTCTTTTAGGTGTATTCCATTGTTATTTCAACCGCTACACTTTTATTTGTAAATTTGAAACTTGATAATCTAAAATTCACATTGCAACACGCTGTGTAATTCAATAAATTAAAAACTACTTAAATTCCTACAATTTACTATGATAATTAAACTTGCATTTTTATTTGCACAAATCATTCTAAATTTACAAATCTGGAACCACTATACACACACACACACTCTCTGAACTATAGTTATCCAATGTTTCCAGGTTTACATACAATTCAAGTTATTAATTATAGAATATATAGGCACAGTTTATAATATCATTTCATTTATACAAGTTTAACCTACAACTCCAATTTTCAAGCATACGAGAATAGATCTACAACGATATAAATCCAACATTATATAAAAATATATAATTTTCCACTTACCCTTTTAGCTTTCCCAATCTTCAGATCTATCCTTGTTATTCCACTTTAACTTCATTTTTCTCCTTACTTGGATTTATACACCGCAGATATATATATAGATTTATCAGAAATCTAGATTAGAAAAGAGATTTGAAATTTGATTTGTATTTTAGATTCAAATTTATAATTTACCTTGGCTTTGGCGATTTGATTTGAACCTATTCCCTTCCTCAATCTTCTACAATTCTCCAATTGTGTATATGTATAATCTAGAGCTATTTTTAAGAATTTAGAATTTTGGAGGAAAAGAGAAAATGGCAAAGCTCCATCATTGCTTTGAAAATATAAGTTTAGAAGTGAGGGTCTAGGTCTATATTATAGGGGTTCAAATCAATGTCAACCGTCCGACTAAATTATAATAAATTCGGGCTGTCTAGCCAAAATTTATTATCAAATTAACATGGGCAACGGTCGACCGTTCATGTCCTCGGTTCAACTGCTGCCGGTCGACCTAGGAGTATCTTAGGTCGACCGTTGTTTGTTTAAACGGTGATTTATTTAGTGCGCTGATTTTGTTAATTTTCTTCTTTGTTTAACCGATTGTGTTTATTTGTTTCCTACTTTACATATCTTCTGAGATTTGATTTTAACGTTAACATTTCTTAACGTCTAAGGTTCCATTAATGTTACTAATTAATGTTTAATTTATTTTTATTACCATAATTACATATATAATTATTTTCGGCTCAAAAACATCAAATGTTAATAAATTTTTTGTTTGAACTCCGATCGGAAAATTTCATATATGAAAATTGATCATAAAATTGTCATGAATCCAATGGTGTAAGTTTAGGAGCCAAACTTTGACATTTGTAAAAATTCTATTTCTCGACGTTCTTCTTTATTAACTAGTTTTTTTTAATTAATTGTTGTAAAATCATGGAGTGTTACATTCTCCCACTTAATAGAATTTCGTCCCCATAATTCCTCAAGGACCCAACAATGTAACATAACATACAACCATTCTAAACTAACCAATCAATTGGTGTGCAACCAATTTTTCAACCAATCATGTACAAGTGCACGATGTATCACAATACACATGATATGCATATTGAGCAATTCTAAATCGGCGTCTTCAATATGAATGCATCTTTTTAAAACAATTTTCAAAATATGTGCAACCAACCTAAATATACTAACAGTCTGTATTTATATAGCTTTTGAAAATCAAAAACTTGTTTTTGCATCCAAATTTTCCCATACTTCTACGAATAGAAGCATAGTTCAATCAATTTTTCACCAATTCCTACCATCAGAAAATCTTATCACATTGTTGCTAACATCCAATTTTGAAAAATCAAATTTTCTAAACCTATTTTCTTTATGTCGAAAAAAGGGTTTAGATGGAAAATTCCATATTTCCGTCTTTTTTTCCTCTTGAGTACCCAACTTCCTACTGAAAGTCTATATGAGTGGATCATTTAGATTATATGCAAGTATAGACAGTTAACTATATAATATTACACTATAAACGATAGTAGCAAAGTAAATAAAACTAATCACACCGGTATTTTATACTGGTTCGGACCTCCCGTCCTACGTCCAGTCCCGAAGCTCCTCTTCGGAATTTCCTTTCAACTAACCCTCACTTAACCCGGAGGAACAGGTTTACAATAGCAGAGTTTCTTTGTCAAGAATGTGTTCTGTAACACGGATGTTGACTATTGAGTACAAGATTGCTTCCAATATATATTTATCTACAGAATATCTGAATGAGAAGTTCTATATATATGGAAGAGTTGATTACAGGTAGTTGATTGCTTGTAGATCAAGAATAAACAGAGTACAAGAGATAAGAGAGTAAGTAAGTTAGGTTGTTAACTTCTCTTGAATTCCTGATGCTATTTATAGTGATGAAGAGTCGCTATGTATAGTTGCCTTCATTAACAATCGTTGTATAGTTGCTCCTTTTGGTGATGAAGAGTTGCAGCGAAGAGGAGCGGATGTGACAGTTGGTGTTTGAATTTACACAGTCGATCCCATTTTCAGACGTCTGGAAAGTAGCCTCAGACGTCTGGCCTTTACTTCTGTTTTGTGTCTGGATGTATGTCAGACGTCTGAGTTCTAGATCAGACGTCTGGTTTCTTCTGAGATTGTAATCCAGAGAAATCATTCAGACGTCTGATGTTGGTAACCAGACGTCTGGTTGCTTCTGAATTATGAATCAGAGGAATCATTCAGACGTCTGGCTTGTGCTCTCAGACGTCTGAAAATGTCTGAAAGTGTGCATGTTGCTTTATCTTGTGCATGTCCCATTTCTCTTCAATCTTTTCTGATTTGACGTCTTTTGATTCTTGTCTTGAGTGTTGCTTTAGTCTCTTTGGTGACGTTACTTTATCAACTATCTGTAAATATAGATATATATGTATATTCGATTTCCATTGTATAGTTGTTATCATCGAAACCATAGAATTGATTTCTTAACACCTACTGTACCTTGGAACCATCTCTTTTGCCTCCAATTCTTTTCCAACTTTTCCAAGTACAGTCCACATAAGTAATTTTATTTTAAATTTTTTAAAACAAAGTTATTATAAAACAGTTTAAGTTCACCTACTGAGAGGTATATAGGAAAAGGTTCTATAGTTATAACAGCTTTTTCCCTTATCTCCAACCATATTTTATTTTACTACCGCTTCTGCTGCACAGTAAAATATATACTAGTTAACCCATCCACCATTCCTCCATATCAAGTATGTGGCATTTCTATATTTTGAAAATTCCTTCTTTTCTACTCAAAAATCTTTTTATATTACTTTTTGAAATATTGGTAAAATTTTGGAATAATAAAAATTTTCATCAAAAAATTGTCCTAACTACCAAAATATTTTATTGTTCAAAACCAAGAATTTTGAACAAAAATTTCAGAAGTATATACATTTCCTATATATATATATATATATATTTCCTTCAAAGTAATTTATGTCACACCTCATTAAATCGGGGTATAATCAGCAATCTAACGTCCATAGTGGACTTCACCTATTTACGCCGTAAATTTTAAATTCCAAATTTTTTATTTTATTTATAATTGCAACCAGCATACAAGTTCATTTGTAAATTTTGGCTTTTAAGGAACAGAGATATTGATCTGTGGCTTCGTAACAACTTTCCCCTGTACTTCGCATGTCAAAATTTACTCCCTAAAGATATTCTATTTTTTGGGACTAAATCTTGTTTCTTTTACATAAGTGGATAATTAAATAAACTTTTCTTAATTTATTTCTTAACTTTCAGTCTTTAATATTTTATTTTCTTTTGCATTAGTTAAGTGTCTTTCCTGAAATTTCCTTGTCTTGTTGTTTCCCATTATATTGCGGTCCATGTCGAAAACACATAAAATAAAACATTTGCGATAATATCGTATGCGCTTTTATACAAATAGAGATAACTAATGCTTACAGACCAAACCTTAAAGAAACAACTGTTGGAAGCTGCCCTTTCAACATCTACCGACGTTTATGATGTTGTGCCCCTATCTTCTTCTTATCGGTAATTAAATGGATCTTTCTGACGTGTCATCATTCTCCAAACCACATATCTTAACTTTCCTTTATGCCTTATGATGAATAAGGTCTATCCATTACTTCCATTACCACATCTAATTATGAAATAAATTATGCAGACTTTTGAATAACTCATTGGCAAGTGGCTTGACGGAACAAATTTTTCATACTCTATCTTGTCTTCCTTAACTTTGAGTCTACCAATGTTCTCTATGTGTGTTTGTCATCTCATAACCCTCTGTTACCATCTTCCTTTAATCCAAATCCTTTGATAGGCTCTCAAATTTTTGTATTTACTTTCTTTATTCTTGATGCGAGCGTACCCTAGAACTCATAGAAGTGTACTTTAACACCATTTATCATTTCTTTGTGGTTTCTTCTTATGGCTTGCACACATATCTAAAAAAATATTCCTAGGTTCGCACCGATATTTCATACACTCTACGGGGATTTCTTATTGCTACTCTATGAGTAGTCATTAGTATCTTCTTCATATCCTTACATTTTCCCCATCTTACCTAGGCAGTTATTCATGTCTACTCCATATTTAAAATTTTGGTCTTCGCCGTTTTTTCAAAAATTAGAAAGTTCAAAATTTTGAAATACTTAATCCTGAAATCTTTGTCTTTAAAAGTACAACTTGAAAAACTTTTATTAAATTAAAAAATACTTGGTATTTCTTAAAAATTGGGATTTTTAATTCAAACTATTTATTAAGTTTTTCTTTTAAAAACTCATTTGTTACAACAAATCATTTCTTTTCAAGAATGCACTTTATAGTATTTCTAAAACAACTTTTATAATTTTAAACAATAAAAACTGGAGTAAACTAGAACAACTCTCGCTTCAACATTTTATTATCTCTCAACCTATCTCCACTTCCAATCCTTGGTGGAGTCTCTAATATCATGTGAGTGAGACTTTTAAAAGATACTTGCAATAAATGCACATAACAATAGAAAATGTCCATTTTCCTTTATTTTCCTATGTTGCTTCTAATTAGATTACTAGCATTATTTTTAATATAATATCCTAACATTATTTCTAATTACTAATTGTATTTTATATAAATTCCTAATATTGTTTCCAATAATTAACATTATTTTATTAGAGTTTCTAACCTTGTTTCTAATTATATTTCAAAATTTTACTACTATTTAACTTACTTCAACTTAACCTGCCCTTATTTAAGTCACTTCTATTTATATAGTATTCCTCTCAATTAACTGTCCCTTTTATCCGACCATTGCAGTGTGTTCGCCTGTAGCCTTGTTTCAGGTTCTAATCATCTTTCCTGTACTGCTTACCCCATTTAAAACTAGTACCACTTCTTATTGTCCACCCCTAAAAAGGATTTCACAGCTTAAAATTTTTCATTACAGTAAAGCCCACGAGCTATATTGCACTACCATTTTTTTCTAAAAGAATTAACTCTTTTATTAAAACTCACTTACTGTTATTTTCGATCCAACAAACTTCAAATTTTCTACTAAAACTTCTTACTTAATATAAGATAGTTGTATATATTTACAATCTTCTTTCTTCATAGAGAAACTAGCAAACTATATACGCTCTATATATTTTTTCAAATGAATAGCTTTTCTAAAGCCATTTATGAAAAAAAATTCAATTTAACTAAATGTGTGTATGTGTGTTTTTCAAAATCCAATATTTGCATACTTTTTTAAACATATTAACCATATATTTTTCCCAACTTTTAAAACTATTTTCTATGGGCTGGACTCAAAGTGGATTTCTATTTGTCCCTTCTCTTTGACTTTTTTTCAATTCGCTGACTAATCTTCTTTCCAATATTGAAAATCCAGCTATTATCTTGGGGTGACTACTCCACACGTTCTTTCGGGAAATCCATTGCTTCCGGATAATCTACAACAAATGGATTCTTATTTTTCCTTTTCTTGACCTATTGTACATTATTAACCAGCAATCATATGGGGATCTAAAACCATTAGGCTATCGAGGCACGACCAGGGAGTCACGTACGATCCAGCTTCAGGGACTTTCCATATGCTTCTCTCTCAATAAGTCAACACCTTTCCATACAACCTATCTCCCATAGGGTAATCAGGGTAGGTGTGTATCCTCAACTTCATCAATTGTTCTGAGTCATAATTAACTATTTCTTATTTCAATATATGGTTGCAACTAATCAATATTCGGAATTATAAGGATTTGGCATATAATATATTTATATTTATATGCAAAATACAAATATGTTCACTCAACGTTTTCTAATTTTTCAAGATCGATTAACCTAAGCTCTGATGCCAAATGTAACAATCACACCCTAGTGGGCTCGAATCTCCGTTAAATCGAACCCAAATCCACCAAAGTACGGATCTTTGGTTTGGTATCTTGCAAATAAACAAGTGAATGCATATCAGAGCACTAACGATATCACTCAAAGTGGAATAACAAAATATAATTAGTCACATATTTACTTATCAAGATTCGACACTTCCAAGGTCTAGTGTCCTTGTTAGTATCGAGCATAGTTAATGAACCTGTCCTTTAACCGTTCCCACCTTGTTCCAGTACCTCTCTTTCTAAGATATCATGTGGGTTGTAATGAGGAGGAGGTCAGAACAATGTTCTGGTGACTGGTAAATTATACACTTTATATATAATACTAGTTTATGATAATTGCCTTTTATCACATGTTATGTCTTTTATTTTTAATTAGTCGTCTCGGCTCCACGTACGTGTATGATTCGCCCCATCTATCCATAGTAGACTATAGCTATATACATACGTATATACATATATAAGTACCACCGTCCCCCATTGGACCAAGTTACTATCCCCGCTAGTACGTATAACTCAGCACCCTTTCAGGATCCATCACCCTTGCTGTATCACATTTTCATCTCTACACATACTGAGGAACTCCCATAGGGCCTAATAATAGCTTTTCAATAATTTAGTCATCCTCTAAGTTGCCTTTTTGGAGATTTTCGACTTGTTTGCTTCCTAGTTGTAGACTCAGCTCTATGAACTGTAAGTATGGTGGACTTAGCTCTACCGTCTGTGGACTCAGCTCCATGAACTACCCCATGCACGTTGAAAGACTTCTTTAAAAGGGCTAGCTAGTCTTGCTTCCTAACAAAAAATACTAGCAAACAAACGTTGGTGATGCATGACCTAATATGGACCGTAGACTAGTAGGCAGTGTAGCCCGTTAGGTGTAACCCTTGTCTCTTCTATTGACCGCTAAGGATCGATGGCATTCTCGACCTGTATGTAACTCATACTCCTTAATTTGGTACAACACGTACTAACATAGGTCATTCTTTGCTCACCATCTGATTCTAATTGCCTATTGCAATCAAGGCAATACCTCATTTTCTTAATTTTGAAGCAGACTCCATTTTCTACTGGGGTGTTCCTTTATCTATACGCAAGCGTATACTCTCCATGGGTCCTACGGTTGGATATGTCTCACATCAGTATAATGTATACGCAACCGTTGGTAGCCCCTTGCGGTGGGCAGACTATTATTATGTGATACTACTGACCTCACATTCCAACTCATTCTAATAAGTATGTTATTGTATTCATTTTATCATTTATTAACTTTAATAGTTCACACCCATCATAAATGCATACTTCAGGCTATATGTGTGTGTACACACATACACATATCTATATTCATATCCCAGATCATTCTTATTTATTTATTACGCCTCTATTGTTCACTATTAATAATATTTTCTTCTTTATGCGTTTACATCTTATTTAATTTGAGGTCATTTACCACTTCCTTTTAAATATATTTTCCATTTACTTCTCTTATTCACTTACTACTTAACTTTTTATTTTCATTCCGGCTTTAACCTTTTATTCCCTCCCTTATTTTAGTAGACTCTTCATACCCTTTTATTTTAAATTATGTCTTATCTACCTTTCTATTTCTTTTATTTTGCTTCATTTTTACTTGTATTACACATATTATTTCCATACACTGTTTTTATCACATTTATAATTCTTTACTTTATTTTTGGGGATTTCTGTATTTTAATATGTTGGAATTACATTTATAATTTTTTACTTTATTTTTAGCGATGTATATTAGAGTCGGATTTACAATTTACCTTAGCTTTTGCTTTGGCAATTTGATTTGAACATATTCCCTTACTCGGTCATCTTCTACAATTCTCCAATTGTGTATACATATAGAGTAGAACTGTTTCTAAGAATTTAGAATTTTAGATGAGAAGAAAAAATGGCAGAGCTTTGACATTACTTTGAAAATATGAGTTTAGAAGTAAGGGTCTAGGTTTATATTTATAGGGGTACAAATCAATGTCAGCCATTCCATTATGTTATAATAAATTCGGGTCGTTAGGCCAAAATTTACTGTCAGATTAACATGGGCAATGGTCGATCGTTCATGACCTTCAGTCGACCCCTGCCGATCGAGCTAGAATCATCTTGGGTCGACCGTTGTTTGTTTAAATGGTGATTTATTTAGTGCGCTGATTTGTTTAATTTTCTTCATTGTTTAACCGATTGCGTTCATTTGTTTCCCACTTTACATATCTTCTGAGATTTGATTCTAACGTTAACATTTCTTAATGTCTAAGGTTCCTTTAATGTTACTAATTAACATTTAATTTATTTTTATTACCATAATTACATATATAATTATTTTCAATTCAAAAACTTCAAACGGTAATAACTTTTTCCTTTGAACTCTGATCAGAATACTTTATGTATGAAATTGATCAGAAAATCACCACGAACCCAATAGTGCAAGTTTCATAGTCAAATTATGATATTTGTAAAAATTATATTTTTCTATGTTCGTTATTAATTAGTTTCTTTCTAATTAATTGTTGTAAAATCACAGGGTGTTACAATAGTTGTCATAACTTTTAATACTATAATCTAGGACTTAAGAAGTCAGTTTATATATTAAGTTCAAAAGCTAATGTTAATAATTTAAAAGGATCCTTGCGCTAAAAAAATGAATTACTTCGTTCTTTTCAAATTATAAGAGTCAAGCTTTTATTACATGAATAATCATTAAATCAAAATTTCCTTTTCTAAGGACATTCTACAACAAAGATTTACTTGTTTAAAAGTAGGATTTTTAACTCAAAAAATTTATTACGTTTGCATTCAAGAACCCAATTTTCAAGCCAAACCATCTTCTATAACTTTAACAATGAAAACCGTAGTAGACAAGGATAACTTCCATCCAATTATTTTCGTACTACTCATGCTATTTCCACTTTAAACCTTAGCGGAGATTTCAATAGCCTATAAGGTGGACTTTAAAAGGTATGCACAATTACGGCACATATTTATGGAAACTATCCATTTTTCCTTTTTGTTTGTTCTCCGATATTATTTATAACTAGATTACTGACCTTATTTCAATATAAATTATTAACGTTATTTCTATTTAAATTTCCTAATACTACTACTATCTAAATTTCTTCTACCTAAGTTGCTCTTATATTAAATGGCTTCTCCATATATTGCTTTTTTCTCTTTAATTGTTTTCTTAATTTGATCACTGCAGTGTGTTCGCTATTGGGGCTTTTCGTCATTAATATTAAAAGTGATACCAAATGTACAAATCTATTTTGGTTGTTTTTCTCTAAATTTTCCTTACATGGGAATATTCTTCCTCATTATTGGACAATCTTACCCTTTCATTCTCTTGACCCCATTTAAATCAAGTGCCATTTCCATTTGTTCACCTTTAAAAAGAATTTTAAAACTTTGAATGGATAAAAATAAAGAAATCATTGAGCCAAACATATGCTTTATTTTCCATTTACTTCAAAAATGAAAAATCTCTTTACCAAAAACCTTTAAATTAAAATTTTCTAACCCAGTCAGTTTTAAACTTCGCTACGAATCTCTATATAGCTCCTTAATCTAAAATTTCCTAATTTTCTTGGCTTTTCAAAACAACAACTTTCCAGTAAAGTCCTTCTATTTTTAAGTAGATTCTTTTAAAACTACTTCAAATATTTCTAGAAAAGTGTAAAATATTTTATTAAATTCTTTCACATGGGTCAAATCTAGAAATGGATTTTAATTGTTCTTTCCTTTGGACTTTTCTTTTTTCCCTTTATTCTTAACTTCTTCTTATTAAGAATATATATTAAAAATCCGACAATTATCTTATGGTGGTTAATGTACACTCTCTTATGGGAACTTTCTCATACCTAGATATTTGCAACATATAGTTTCTTATTTCCCATCTATTTGGATGAAATATACGTCACCAATCGATAGTCTAATAAAATCCACAATCATGGGGTAGTCAAGGCCTAACAAAGGAGTCAAGTGCCTTCCAGCTTCTAGGGTCCTTCTATATGTCGTGCTTGTGCTCTTCTTAGTCAAAGCGTTATGGTATACCCAACAATCAATGGGGGTAATTGGGGGTAGATGCATAGATTTAACTCTATTTATTGTTCCAACTTATAGTTGCCTCATCCATCTTTTCAAAATATGGTCGCAACTACTTCTATAGTCGAAATTCATAGAGTTTGGCATATAATAATAATAATAATAATAGTATATTCATACTTATAGGTAAAAAATACAAATATATTCTCTCAGCATATTTTAAATACTGTGTTTGACTAATCTAGGCTTTGGTACCAAATGTAATAGCCCACACTTTAATGGGTCCAAATTTCAACTAATTCGAAACCTATGTCCATTTGGGTACAAATTGTTGGTATTGGTAACTTGTAATAAACATAAGTATATCAGAAAGCGAACTCACGGTGGAATAGAAAATTATAATAAAACATATATACCGACTAAGACTACTACCTTGGAATCAATATTATTCATTGGATATTTATTTGTCTTGTTAGTGCTGAGTATGAATGAGAAGACCTCTCTATCTACCGTCCTCGTTTTACACCAATAGCCCATCCCTCTAAATCTATCCCGTAGGTTGTAATAAGGAGAGGGTTAGAACAATGTTCTAGTGACTGGTAAATTGCATACTTTATCCATAACATTGGTTTATGCCGATTGATTTCTATTTAAGTATTATGTCTATGATTCATGGGATTATTTATTTAACTCCACTTACGTGTATGATATGTAACATCCCATAAAAATTAATAAGAGATTAATTAATAAATTAACATTAAGGCTAAATATGTAGATTTTCTAAATGTCGGAATTTTGCCATAGAAGTTGTGCCGATGCGTTCATGGCGATTTATTGATCAATTTTCATATATAGTTTTGTAATTAGAGCTCAAGTGGAAAAGTTATTAATGTTTGAAGTTTTCGAAGTCAAAATAATTTAAATCGAATTCAAATTCAAATTGTAATTAATGCTAAAATATGAAATTTGAAAATTAATTCTAATTAGAAACTTAGGGGTTAAGTATTAAAGGAAATGTTAACATTAAAGATTAAACAAGGAATTAAATAATAATTAAACGTCAGCAATAAATACGTTCTCTTTATAGGAGACCGGTTGACCATCTACCTAGGGCCAGTCGACCGCTAATGGTCGACCGCCTAGATAGAAGCGGTAGACTGGTATTTGTTATAGCGGTTAGGGTTATTTAGCCCACGGACGGCCCAGATTTTATTATTTTAAACCGACTTAAATCGGACGATTGTGGTGCTTTCTAACCACTTTAAATAAATGCCTATCCCCCTCACTTTTCTTCACCATTATTTGGGAACACAACAGAGCTCTTCTTTCTTCCGCACGATTCAGAAATTTATTAAGACTTTCAGGTAAGGGATTTTAGATATTAATATTCAATTCCTAATTCTATTCTCCTCAAATCCCTAAAAGTCTGAATCTAATTTATATACAATCCACTTATTATATATTTCTAAAGGAAGATATCTGAAAAGAGGATAGCAAGTAGGGGTGTTCATATCGAAAGGAGAAAACTGGGAATTATCTATGAGTGAAAATATTAGGCCCCGTTTGGCTTGTCGTTTTTAGTTTTGTGTTTTCGTCTATACAAAAGTGCGTCCGTTGTATGTATTGTTGAAAAACAAACAATTTTGAAAAATGAAATTAACATGTAAAATAGAAAACAAGTTTATTTTGTTTTTCGTGTTTCGAGAGATAAGAAAAGCACGGAGAACAATCCAACTCCTTCGTTGTTTGTTGGTCGTCGCAACGGCTAAGAATTATAAATCTTCTTCTCTTCTTTCTTCATGTTTCTTAGTGCAAGTTGAAAACACAAAGCTCAAAATACAAAATAAAACCAAACGGGCCCTTAGTTTTTCTTATTTTAGTAATTGTGCAGTATAAATTTGATTCGATACATGCCTTAGGGAATTATGGTTTATAAAAATTTCAAATTTAAACTCCCAAAATTCCCCCAAAGCAAAATATTAATTCTTATATTATTGGAATTTCAATTATTCTATATTAAAATGGTAGAAAATGTGTAGTTACACTACAAGAAAATGTTCTATTAATAGCAAGTGGGAATTGAACGAAAACTTGACTTACTATAATTATGTATGTTACCGATCATTCAGGATAAAACATAGCTTGTGTTCACGCAATCTTTAACCTAAACGAAAATTTGGCAGTGATATTTTATGTTTCCCTCCTTCTAATTCCTAAGCCGCCAAACATTCCTTTTCTCTTCACTTCCAAATTCTGAAATGGCCTCTACGAATCTCCTCTGCACTCACACAAATCGTCTCCAATTACGAATCACTCCTCAGTTTGAAAGCTCTATTCCGCCACCTGCTCTATTCTTCAAAGCTCGCCGTGACATTCATCTACGAAGCTGATTCCTCCATGAAGCTAAAATGCAAATCTTAATGAAGCTAAAGCGCGATTCCTCAAGGCATCTTAAGCATGATTCTGTATCTCGACCGAAGCGTTATTTAAACTCGCGAACTTCACTTTAGGTATATTTTTCAATTTATATTTTTTAATTGTGCTTTTAATGCTTGAATTAAAGTTTTTTGAATGGTTTTGGGAATCTTTGGTGAAGAGAGTATTTTATATAAGTGATGTACACATCAGAAAGTTCGCTGTTTATTTTTTATAGGTTTCGATTTTGGCTTGGCTTGTGATTATTTTCCTTGTTTGCAAATTAAATAATGTTATTCAATTGATTACAATCTAGTCTTCTGTTGAAGCAAATTAGTTTTTCACTAGCAGGTGCCTACAAATTAGTTTTCTTTTGAAGCTGAAGGAAAACAAGATGTAAAGTAATTTGATTTGCAATATTTGATTGAACAGAACTGAATTGAGAGAGTATAATTGATCTTGTTTCATTGATTCAGCAAATATATGTACATATCTAATTTTGACTAATGAATATCTAATAAGTGTTTAACCATGGAATGAATGCGCTGAAAGCTTGATAATGAATATAGTGTATTGTTATACTATTTAGCTATTGTATTGATTATTGTTGGTTTGGAGATTTTATGATGACTGGAGAATGGGTAGTACATAGACGAATGACATTGCTGAATGAATGTAGACATTGGAAAAATAATCAAGTAGTAAAACTCTAGTGGTTGTTTGAAGTAATATTCACCATCTTAAAGTCATTTGTCGAGTATGAAGTAATACTCATCCAATGTCAAATGACCTACAACAAGGGTGTGAATCCGAGTGGAGAGATGTTAGTTTGAAGTTTCTTGGTTTCATAAGGCAAAATGTCAAAGATGGAAAAGAAAGGCGACTGCAGAAAAGGTGGGATGAATTTCCACTAAAGAAATTTCTTCAATTCAGGTTCAATCCTAGACTTTATAGGTATTCTGACATTTGAATTTTAGTTCCAAACTTTTGAATTTCTAGAAATTTTTCTTGTAAGTGTAAAACTGGGATATTCACAGGTTTGGATTTTTGCGTTAAATGTCTGGATCTAAGCTTTGATGTCAAAATCACTTCTGTAGATGACTAAAATATTATGCATTTTATAGTGTGCCTTTGGTATTGATATGAGTGGCTTTTGAGGTTCCAGTTTGAACAACCTTTATTCAAATATAATATTTGTTATCCCGCCTTTTGGAAAGGCCGTGACACCAAGAACTTGACTAGAAACCAACGACAGTTCATCCTGGAGATCGGTTATACATAGGTTCACTATGGATATTGGTAAATTTTTCCTGAGTCTGGATCGAGCTACAATTGATATGACACGACAAGCAAAGCTATGGAAGCCAACGTTCCAAATTTCAAGTCAATTGGAGTTCGTACGTTCAAGATATTGATCGATCACGGTTGAGAAATCCAACTCTATTCGTATCCATCCAATTTCGTATCCATTCCCCAAGAGAGATTCAATTCATATCCATCGCCTACTAACTTCCTTAGCATCCATAAAATGAAGCTACTTCGTATCCATCATGTTAACAGCACTTTGTATCCATCAACAAATGCTCATTTTGTATCGGTCTCCCTCCATGCATCTCGTATTGATCTCCCACCATCGATACGAACAACAACAACCACCAATCGATACGAAGAAAGCAGCATGAAGCATCTATACGAAGGCAGCCTCGAACCATCGATACGAAGTAGCGTGCAAGCATCGATACGAATAGAGCCATGCATGATCGATGCGAAATAGTATCGATACGAAGACGACAATGTCATACAAATCCAAACTTGCATCGATCATAACTCGAGATCTACAAGTCCAAATGCCACCAAATTTTCACAGGAGCTTGCATGCAACCTTAGGAATGTTCATGATCGATCTCGGCTCGATTGGGCCAAATCTTGATCGATACGAATTTCATTCGTATCGATCACGGATCGAGTCCAAACGACCAGGGATCGATCACGTGGGCCCACCCACATGAGAGACGGGGTCTTCCACGATCTGGGTGAGATATTTGCTGCCTACGCCTATAAATAGCGACCCTGGACCTATAGAAAATGGACTTTTGGCTTCTCTACGCTGATACTCTGCCGGAATCACCATTAAATTTCAGTTGTACTGCTGTAACCTTTTGTAACCAGTGAGTAAAGTTTAATAAAAATCAGTCATTTCATAGTGGACGTAGGCAATTCGCCGAACCACTCTAAATTCGTGTGTTTCTGTGCATTTTCTTATCTGTTTATTGGTGTGTTTGTCAGATATGCTTCATTTTACATTTATTTTCTCCATTTTATCTCTTCAAACACATTCGAAGAGTGTTGTGCCCAATTTTGGTATAAACAATATTTAAAACATAATGTTATTAACATTGGAAAATTTTAGTTTAAATATAATATTTAATTAACTATATGTTTTTTATATATACGTAAAACATAAACGATATATTCATATAGTCAATATAATATAAGACAATATATAATATATTTAGATTTGAATATGAAATTTTCAAATATTAATTGATGTCCCGATTCGTTATTTTCTGTTAACTAAGTAAATTATGTAACTTATTTACAAGTTACATGTTAATATCAACAATTTCATATATATGGTATGTGATTTAGGGTTTAGTGATATCAAGATGTTTAGAATTTTAATACAAACCTAATTGTATAAATTGTGCATAAATAACATAATATATCTAAAAATTATACGCCTTTAATATTTTAAGGTTAAAATTTAATCTATCAAGTTTTAGGTAGTCGCATGTAATTTAAAAATGAGTTCGACTTACCATAATATTATGCTTTGTCGTTACATAAGTTAGTTAAGGAATAGCACAAAAATTAAAGGTGACGGTTTCTTAAATGCTCTTAGTTTTAATATTTAGTAACATATTGAAATTTGTTTACAAGTTAGAATTATATATTTATCATTTTCACTTAGGTAGTCCTTAATATGGATAACTCATCAAAATTTTAATCTTCCGTTCTTTTATGTGGTTTCTAAGTATATCGATGAGTATTAAATTATCATTTTTTTTTAATTTTCTTGTTGCAATATTGTATATGGCGATAGAAAAAGATTGGGTGCCATTATAGTTTGGATAGATAATCCAAAATCGAAGATGTTATTCTATGGAGGCCCACTAAAGGATTGACATGAGTTGGAGAAGCCATTGGCATCAAAGTTGCATGGCCTGAATCAAAAGTAGTTATCGAAACAGTTACCACTGCATCATCAAATAATCGTACGAGTAATGTCGGAGTTGTCGAGAAGGTAGGTATCAAACTTATTATATTTGATTCAATTATTTTTTCGTCGTACAAATTATTGAAGCACATAATAAAATAACCTCTTTGTTTAATTGATAGAGTACAAATTCTATAGAAAATAGTAAATGCAAGCTGATCGATTGGTCGGGAAAGAGAGAAATAGTTGCATTAGGCCGCGTGTCTTCAACCGATCCAAATTCAATGGTTCATTGTGTTCCTTTGGGGAAAAATGCAATTAAAGTTTGGGTAGATATTGTAAAAATTCCAAAAGCACATCTATGGAGAACGACGTCCGATTTAGAAGTCATTGAAGATGCTCTTGGTACTACGATAGCTTGGCCTGCTGCGAACATTATAATGGAATCAATTTCTAGTAAGTATAATTCAAACTTTGTTTAGATATGAGACTTTTTTGATTTGGCTGAATACTATCTATTTCTTATTCGCTTTTGGAACATGCTTGTGTGATACGATCACCATGATTGGGCCTAATATCCCAAATCTAGCGTTAGGTTGGTTATATGCTTATAGCTCCTAACGACGAATAAGACACAACATTGCAATAATATACCTTCAATTCATACATCTTCTTCACATTATAAAACTACTCACCTCATAACCTGATATCCCTTTGACCTCAATAAAACTTCCACTTGTTAGCATAGTGTTTGATGGTTGGTAGAAGGTGATTAGAGATGAAGTCTGGTTAAAGGAATTGAATGGAGATTAGGAATACTACAAGCTTGCTATTGCAAGCTTGCTTGAGAGCAAGCTTGCATATGGTGCAAGCTTGCTAGAGAGCAAGCTGGCAATAGAGCAAGCCTGCACAAGGCAAGCTTGCTGGTGCAAGCTTTTTTTCTTTTTTTTCGAACTTTATAATATGAAAAGCTTTTTATTTTTAACAGGTATGAAAATGTTAGTAAATTTGAGGTTTGAATAGCCTCAGCCACATTTGTATCATTAGTTATATATTTTATTAAAGTGAACATGGTAAATATTCACACTTGATAGTTTCTTTTCTATTGAGATTCCCAACTTTAACTGCTACATTATATTATATATGTCTATGTATAACTTAACAAGCAATTTGGAAACAATAGTTTACTTAATTGTGCGGTCCTCTTTGGTTATGACACTATGGTATAAGGCACCTGAAATCGTCTTGGGTGCTCGCCAGCATTCTACTCCTATAATGGTGAAACAAAACATTCTTGAACTTAATGAGGAATACGAATATCATTTCCCATGTTACAATTTGTTGCATTGGAACAATACAAGATTACGATCAATTTAGCAATAATCATGATGTTAAGTGAATAGAATAACATTTGTTCACAGGAAACTACCATTTTTAATCATTATTTTATATAATTGCAGCAAAACAAGCAATATTTACTGATACGTTATTTATGCAACAGCTTTACAACCATGATATATTTAAATGTAGTTTTTGTTGAATCTGCAGGGAAGTTAAGCCACAAAAATAGTTTCAAAAACATTATTGAAAAACATTGGAATTGCGATCATTCTTTGACGATGAAGTAACTAGGAGTTATTTTGAGTCAGTAACTAACCGTTTTTCTCTCAAATAAGCTTTCTCCATTTTAAAATTTAAGTTAAATACTAAAAATATCTTTGAATTACAGCATGTGATAATACTAACGTTTCTGCTATTTTGGTGGTTGCTATAATCCTATGCTTTACGGGCTACTAAATCATATTATAACATACTACTATTCCCACTAAGTACTTTTTAGAAGACTCGTTTATTTCTTTAAATCCTATATTGGTATTTGAGTTTTTGGAAGTGATTGTTTCCTAACTTTTATTTGAGTATATGGTATACCTATGGTATGTTGCTAAAATGGTGAACCAACAACGTTTATTCCCTATGGTCCCTGAGATCGATGAGCTGTTCGAAATATTGTCATAGGCAATAATATATATGTATGCCCAGTCAAAGAGGGATTTTAGTAATATATAATGTATCAAAGGTCCCATGTACCCAAATCCTACATTGAAATTTAATTTACAAACCACGAAGTGATGATACTCAGTTATAACAGTAAGTCCATTAACCTGCTAAGCAAGAATCTAGACGTCCATCTTCTGTTTAGATGAAGGAAAATCAATCTCATCATCGTAACATATTTAGAACACCAGATGAACTACATATATTATATATTTCTGATATTTTGTCCAAATTAGGCTAAAGTATATAAACTTATGAACATCAATTACAAAAGAGTCAATTACAAATACCCTGTTAGACATTCAATACAAACAGTCAATTACTGAAACTATAAAACATTTACCATCCTTACCGAGTCAATTTTCTATCACAAAGAAGACAAGCTTGCCCTCCTACTTCCCCTGGAGATGCAGCCATCGCATTGCTCTGCTCTTTACAAGTTTGCAGCCGTTGCATCTTTACTGAGATGCAACTATTACAAGTTTGCATGAAATAACAAGTCTATTTGAAATAGTTGTTCTTGTCTGAGTTGCTTGTCTACTTTGAGTTAGCCTTTGTGGATGTTTCTTAGTTATTTTGAGTGATTAATTCATAAAGTTTCTGTTTGAAACCATGTAGTTTACTACTTATACATTTCTACATTTATGACTAACATACGCACGTATGTACTTCTTTTTGATAGGTGTTGTATGACACTTTTGAGGTTGCTACATGATGTCGCACTCTTTTTCCTTCAAATCGGTCATGCTTGCATTAATGTATTGTCTATCGACGTTAATGCATCTTTGTTTCTAGTATGTATCATTTTGGTTAGCTACATTTGTATGTATTATTACTTTTGGTCACAAATATTTATATGCTTAGTACTCCATGTATGAAATATTATGGATATTGTAACGATACGGATTTTTCGCGTTCGAAAATCGACATCCATACTTTACATCGTACTCGAATGCCATAGATTCGACCGTTCAAATCCGAGTCGCCAGAGCTTATAACACAATTAAGTAAATAACAACACAGCGGAAATAAAGAAATAGATGATATCATATATAACTCCAATGAATACAATATCCAGTATGATATACAACAATGACATCAATATGATACAACAATATCAGAGATACAAGAAATAGCAGCGGAAAAGAAAATAGATAACACCAGCAGTGGATAGAATATCTCCAATAGAATGCTCCAATCCATAGCTAGCGGAAAGCTAGGTCAGTCGTCTAAGGACTGACTAGCTCCAGATAATCTACTCAACCTGAATATCTGAGAAACCCAACTCTAGACTGCTCGTGTAGAAAATTATGAGCACCCAGAGTTTAGGAAAGGAACAATAAACTCTGAGTCAGTCGTGGGACTGGTGTGAGCAACAAAACAGTTTATCTTTAAAACAACAACAATAAAATTTAATTTCGCAATGCTTTTGGAAAATGAAACTACCATAAGGCCTCCCGCACACACACACACAATGCAAACGCAGAATCGGAGGAGATTTCTCCTTATGATAGTCAAAGATGCTTACTACGCAAAATCATTGGTTATTATTATTAGTGCATAGTGGAAAACATTTCGAAAGTATAATATTAATCTTAGCCAACATACAACCATTATTGTATGCCTACTATAGCTACTATGTTCAATAGCAGGTTACCGCCACATTCCATAGCAGGTAATACAACTAAAATCGTACAAGGTTCGTATTGTTTCTTTGGATTTTCCAACAAATGGTCAGGCTAAGGAACTTCCTTTCCTACTGCCGAATGGGATCGCCTCTGGCTGGACGTTCCGAGAGACAAACTGCTCTCTGCCAACAAGGCCGGGTTACCCCTATAACAGGTAACTCACGAATATGCCACCTCCCGATCCTTTGGGACCTTTATCCGAGCGCTCGGTAACCAACATCACACATAATAAATAAAGTGTGTCCACATGAGTAAGTATCTGGGCTCCATACCATGATACTACCCTTTTCCAAAAGGAAATGACATACCCTAAAGGGCGCGACCCTCATAACCTTGCCGCAACATTCCTATTTCGACCATTTCCGGGTTGTGAGGCCCTGACGAAGTCTCGTCCACAAAGCTACGCTTTGCCACAAAGCCATGCTTTGGGTCAACAGATGATCAAAGAAATGATCACAAAGATAAATGATCAAACAAATGATCATATCACAAATGATCAAACGATGATCATCACACAGCAACACTCAGCATGCCACATTACCAAATTGGGAATATATCGCCGATAAATTTCAACTACATAACCTTTGAGCTCGTACGTCTCAGAGAAGGTTGTTAAGCTAAGAGAATAAATTCTCTGCCACCAACAGAAATGTATTTGAAAGAAATCGGCTTTATATCTCAAAGTGTAATGTCAGACATACAATCATACAAGTCTGTTCCGGGTTCGAACAGAACCGAAGGCACTTCTTACGAAGCCCTTGCAAATCCGGGTATTCACGATCCCGTCCGGACTTCCCATCACAAAGGGTGATAAAATCTCTATATCGGGGCCATTCGATGCAGAGACATTCGACGAGTTGTCCTTTCGTTTTCGCAAATATCCGGTCTTCACCACCGGTCTTCAAATGCTATCCATATACGACGTATCACATATTCGGAATGGGTTATATGACCCAAAGGTCCTTTCCCGGCTAACCCGAATAGTGAGCGAAATATTTAAAAACATATGGATATTGGGATTTCAATTAAGTCACAACTTAAATATTCAACTTCTTTTTTTAAATGGTTTCAATCGATTACTATTTCAAATCTTTTAAACAAAAAGATTTTTTTTTTACAAAGTCCACCCAGTTTCACAAAAATCAAATCACAGGTTTCAAAACAATTTCCGTTTCAATTGGATTAACTCGTTAAATCTTTAAAACAAAGATTTAACTTATAGCTTTTTAAACAATTTCATTTCGAATGGTTTAAACAAAACATCATTTTAAATATGTTAAAAATAAAACAGGTTTAATTCATAGCTTTCAAAAAGAATTCATTCATAACTTGGAAAACCATTTTTCAATTCAATTTTGAAATTCCTTTAATTAAACTGGAATTTCATTTCTTATCTGAAAGCTTTTATTCCTTTGAAAACAACCAGTTTCATTTCAGAAAATCTGATTCATTTATACGAGTTAAGGTTCTTGGGTTAAATCCAAATTCCCAAAATTTTACCTTTAAAATGGTTTAAATTCATATAAACACATTAATAAGTTGAACAGCCTTTTTAAATCCTAGTTTCCAAATCATAGAATTCAATTTCAAATCTTGAGTTCAAATTTAAATCAAATTATTTAAATTTTCAAAACTCGATTAAGTTATTCAAAATAACTTTTATCTTTGAAATTCCATTTCAAAAGCTTTTCACTTTAAACCCCAAATTTCTAATTTCAAAATCAATTGAAATTTAATATTTCCATTTCAAAAACATCAAATTTAAACTATCTGTGACTTAACCGATTTCCACGTGAAATCCATATTTGTGTGTGTAAGAGTGTGGTCCAGGGGTTTTACACACAACAGTGCACAACATCAATCATCACAAATATATCGATAAGCGGTATAATCCATAACGCTTATCTTCATTCATAGATAAAATAAATTTATCAATCATGAAGATTCATCATTACAATTCGATGTGGGTTTCGGATAACCAACTGGAATCCGACTCCCTGTTGCATCGAAATTCAAGTGCCGTTTTACGGGTCAAGGGTTTTCATATTCACATAGTAATATATCACAGAAATAGAAATTTCAGATCACAACATAAATCAGGATGTATCACAAAGCATTACAAATCAGATAGGACAATCAATTCAAGGCATTTCATATAATATAATCATTCATAAGTAAAGTCAAGTATTCAATAGTTATTTATAAGCAGAATCAATTAATCGTTTAATCTTGATAAATTAAATTTATTTCCAAGTAAATTAACTACTTATGAATTAATTATCAAATTTTGATTTATTTATTACAAATCATTTGATATAAATAAATTTATCAATCACCTTAATCAATTAAATTAATCTTGATTTATCATATCAATTAAATCAACCTTTTAAACCAGTTACATAATTAATTGACTTTAAATAGATCAAAATATCTAACATTAATTTCAATTAGTGATTAATCCTTATTAATTCAATTTCTTAATCACTTTCATTTATTAACCTTTAATAAATAAATTCTTCTCAAATTATTTACTTTAATTAATGATTTAAACCTTTAATTACTTATTTACTTCATCCAATTCGTTAATTAATTAAATGATTAAATTATCCATTTTAACTAACTTAACAATTTAAATTTCCTTTTTAAATTCAAATTTCTTTTCCATACTTAACATTTCTAAGTATTAAAACAATTTAAATTTAAAACTTTATTTGTTTCCAAATTTAATTTGAACTTATATTTAAACTTAAATTTAAAACTCGGTTCAAACCTTGGATAGAAAAAAAATAAAATAAAATAAAAATGAAACCAGCTCTTAAATCTGGAAACCAGACAGGCTGAAAGCCTGTAACAGGATGTAACCCGAGCCAAATTCCAATTTACTCGAGTCCTGCTTCGAGTCTTTCCCCAAACCAACCCAAGACCCTTTTAAATTTAAAATTTGTTTAAGTTTTTACAAATTGACTCGGCTAACCCCAAAACTACACGATACCATACTCGAGCAAAACCCCCTCTTCCCCGAAAACAAACTCGAGTTCCATCTTCTTCCCCAATTTCTTCTACTGACACGAATTACAAGCTATGCACGTGTACACTCGATCGGAGTAACTTCGACCATCGTCATCGCCTCCGACACTTCACTCATCACCAGAGTAACACAATTCGACCACAAAACCACTCAAACGAGACTTCGATCAAAACTTGATCATCCAGTCCGCCTGAAACCAAAACAGCCTCCCATAAACTCCCCTCGACCACCAAGCTCCGACCACCAGAGATCAAGGGGTGCTGACCATCTTCTACCGAGCCTACACGCTACCATCTGCCAGAATTTCATAGCACTCGATCCAACAGAGCCCACGTAGTGATCCAAAATCCAAACCATACAAAACTAGGGTTATAAACTAATTCTGATCATCGTCGACACCACCGTCCCCTATAGCCTCAACCACCATTTTTTCCTGAACCCCCATTACCTCCTCCACCTCCAGTAGCAATTCCGACCACTACAAACACTCCAACTTCCAGAAATTACCCAAAACCCAATTTCCAGTAAACCCCAAAATTCTCATTCATTCTAACATTAAAAATTTTGAGTTTTGTTTTAAAAATCATAAATTTCAATGATGATTCGATATATATGTGTGAATCAACATAATACAATACTTGATCTATTACATTGTATAAGAAACCACTGCATTATTCTTGTTTACAGGTAATTTCTAAACTTTAACATAAATTTACATCATACATTAATTTATAACTATCATTCAAATATCAAGTTCAAATGAGGTTTAGATTCGAAGATTTTTTGCATTTTTATTAAGAAAACAACTCCTGTAAATAGAACAGAGATGAAATTTATACAAGTTCTTCTATTCCTAGACATTCCATACCCTAAATCATGCATACATAATAGTATTCATGTAAACATACATTTAATATCATAGCAAAATTCATCACATGCATATAAGTTCAACTACAGATATTATTAAACTGTTTGTAAAAGGGTTTACTCACAAACAAAAATAAACAGATTTAGGGAGGAGATTGCTCACCTATCATGGTTGAAGAACAGAGAATCTTGAACAAAAGTTTGAAATTTTAAAATGATTTGAACTTTTATTTAGAATTTTTGAATCTGATCTTTGTTTTGAACTGGAATGTTGAGTTGCTTCTTGATTTTGCTTTTGATTGTTTTTCTGGAATCTGGTATTTAGTTTGATTCTTTTTCCAATCACCTTGGTTTAATTTGTTTGTGTTTTAGAGGATATTCACTTCAGTTTTTTTTTCCTAGCTTCTGGTGAACGAAACTAGAATGAGAAGTTAGTATATGGAAATGGAGTTTACAGAGTAATAATACTTTTCTTTTCTTGTACAGGTTGATAAAATTTGGTTGTACAAAAATAAGTAGAGATCTTTCTAAGTTTGTAGGCTGATAAGGATATGGCATTAATTATGTTGTACAATACAAAGTAATATCTTTGTACAATAGTCAGTAACATTTCTTTGCTTTAGGGCTGAAGTAATTTATGCATAAATTTTCTTGTACCATGTAAATTTTATTTACTTCGGCTGAAATGATGGTGTTTCCTTCACTTTCCTTTGCTTTGTTTCACATGTGCTAGAGATATTTGCTGTCTTATGCTTTTTAATTCAGTTTGTATTTGTTCAAGTTGTATTGTTATTTTATGTGTTCATCTCATATTTAATATAGTTATAAATCTATTTGAGAAATTTGTTTAACATCAACAAAAAATTTATTTCCTTTTAAAGTTTAACCATCTACATTTAATTTCTTACTTTTATACTTTATGTACATAACATAAAGTTGTTTCAGTCATTTGTATTTGTTTATTACTTAATTTATATCCATATACTTCTATACTTGTGTCAATATCTATATTTCAAAATTATCTTTAAACCATTTATATTAAAATTTAATTAATGATTTCACAAATTATTACATTGAGTTATTTAAATTCAAATCACATATATACATATATATACAATATTTAAATTTAATTGATTTAACACAAATTTATTCGTCTCGGGGAAACTCGCAATCTATTTACCGTTTTATTTCACAAATTTTATTCAAAAATTCAATAAATTATCAATTTAAATTTAATTAAAATCCGGGGTCGTTACAGATATATATTTTGTGGTTTGGCTTATGACTCCATTTGATTGCATACATTACAATGTGATAAGTGTGGTTTTTTGAATTGTTATAATATAGTAGCTGAAATAAGTTTAGTAGAATTAAAAATTGTAAGCTAATGTATATATATGGCAATAAAAAAATGCAATGGAATTTTTTTATATCATTTTAGCTATGCTACGAAAAGAAAAATTGTTACTGCTTTCATATACTATAGCATTATGCTAGTGCTATACAAAATAATCTACAAGGATTAAACAGTTTTCATAGCAAAAAACAATGCTACAATAGATAGTAATGAATTTTCTATAGCGTTTCAATGTGTAATAATAGATTGACATAATATTTCCACGGCGTTTTCAGACGCTATAATAATATGGCATGTCAACATATTATAACAATTAAATGATGTCATAATTGTTAGTATCATAAAACATAACTCTGTGTAAAAGTTCTATAGCAAGCTTCAAAACGCTTAGAAAAGTAGTTGTACCGATATGTCTAGTCTAAGATGGCAACAAAAACGCATTTAAAATTATGTCTTCCATTGCAATTTTGAAAGGCTATTGTATCTATCAGACTTATTATAACTTGTTGATCTATGGCGTTTATAGAAATGCTATAGAAGGCTTTAACGGTTTTTAAACACTATAAAAAGGTCTGCTTGTTGTAGTGTTATTGCATTTTTAATATTTTGCACTCTATTCCACTTCTCATTTCTCATTGATATGATTGAGGGTTTTTAATTACGAATCCCATTTCCCATTTTACATGTGAATAGAGAGTAAAAGATTGAATTGTAACTCTATTAATGTTGGTTATACTATTTTGATATAACTTATTGATTCCATTTTCTTATATAAGTTTATTATAGGCTAAGGATATTAGCTAAATTGTATGTTATGGTATGGAGTTAAACTTATGTAAATTAGAAGTTTTGACATTTAGCAATTAGTATAGAGAGTAATCTTCGCATGCCTAGGAATATATTAGTTATATATTTATATATACTTGTGTATAATTAACGTATTCTAATAGCATAATAAATAGGTTATTAATTAGCATTAAAACTCCACAGGTGGAAAGTTAGGGATGATTATGATTAGTGGCAAAATAAAGAATCTTTCTTTGTATTCTTAGTAGAATGCGGTGAGGTATATGATAGTATGGTTAGGAGAGTGCAAATTATGACTAAGTTATAGGGATGCAAGGTCAGTCATAAGCACACGGAAGTCTGTCCATCTAATCTGGCTACCAGAGGTATGACTTTGGGACTGATGTGAGACATTGCCTATAATAAGTACCCACGGAGGATGCGAGGTTAGTCCCAAATTCTGTAGGGTAAGCCTGCCCAGTTAATCTGGCTTCTAGTGCCTACGAATAGTCAGACTAATATGAGACGTCATAGTTTGGGTTACGGGTCATAATATGTAAGACTTGCTTCCAGTATCGGGGTAGTGAATGGCTGTTATACAGTCTACCTCCTCCCTAATTAGGAAGTATTAAATGGTCGAGGATAGCGTTTAGACATGGTAGGGGGAAATCTAGGGAAGGGTCCACTACGAGTTTGAGGTATTAAGTGGCTATTATATGGTCCGCCTCTTTCAAAAACAAGCATTAAGTGGCCTGATGAGATTCCGTGCGATGTCAGCTAGATAATACTAATGAGGGGTCCACCTTGTGTTAGGTATTAAATGACAGGGACTTACCTAATTCTAGGTATTAAATGGCCAGAGTCTACCTAATTCCCATTGAAAAGATATTAAGTGACTTGGGTACTTTCTCTCACATTGTTTTAGGCACGATAGATGGTAGATGCATGGGACTGGGAAGGAACTTTCGCCTACAATTAAGGGTAAGTTATAGAGTTGGATTTGAACAGTGTAGGTTATAGTATTGGACTAGAAAAGCTTTAATGCTTACAATTGGAGAAATTATATCCATATTTACATATATATATATATATATAGCTAGGATGTGTAAGACATATTCTTATCTAAATTATACTCCCTAAGTACTATTATGGAAAGACTCGAGGTTTTTATTAACCAAACCTTATTGTTCTAACTCCCTCCTCATTACAACATAGGTTACAGAAGACGACGTAGATTAGGAGATGAAGCGAAGGCGGAATCTTATGGTATTTATTTACCAATCTACTTATGTTGTTTTTATATTTCTGATGTACCCGTTTAGACATGATGTTTTTGTATTTTGAGATATTACACTATGGATATTTGGGGTTGTTATGTTGTATTATGTTATGTTTTTTTAAGACTTGAGTTTTTATAAAATGGGTGATGTTTCTGATATTATATTTTATCCTTTCCATTATGAGATTCTGATAGCATTAATAGATAGCTCTGTGTAATGTTAAAATTTACTAACCAACATCCAGCATTGGAATGGGTCTAATATTCAATGGGCCTTTTTTAAGTTGGAAATTAGGCCCATTTCGAGGCGGGTTGTTACATTTAGTATCAGAGCCTTGGTTTCATGATCAATGTGCATAATTATATGTATGAGTGCATAATTGTTCTTTTTGAAAATATCTTTCAAAACCCAACTATATATGTGTATGATTATTTTGAACATACACAAACGCACTAGGAAAATCTTTTATTTCAGCAAATAATACCATCTTATGATTTTGTAACTAAAGTTTAAACCTATAGATAGTTGATAATAGTTGAAAATCATTCCTTTAAGGTTGGGAACCCCTCTACCCAGAGATACCTACTATCCAAGGGACGCCTGAATGGTTCAAGCAATACCTAAGGAATAGAAGAAAAGTTCCCATTCCATGACAAGCTACACCAATAGCACTCGCTGCACCGCCTACTGAAGTAGCACCCCACCCTATAGACTTAACCAAGATGTGTAAAGGCTTCTAGAATGTGGGTAGAAAGTTGTATACAGGAGTTGAAGGTTTTGTGGAGATGAAGATGTGGATTAACGACTATAAGCATATCTTTCTGGAGCTTGGATAGGAGGACCGGATTAAGAGGAAAATGGCGGCATAACATCTTAAAGGAGAGGCCTTAGATTAGTGGACTATCGTGGCTAAAGAGAATGCTGAGAGAGTTATCGCTTGGGCTGAGTTTAGAAACCGCTTTGAATCGCGATTTAGGTCTAGAACTAATGTGAATTTGCAATTGGAAAGCTTTATACAGCTTAGGTAGGGAGATTCCATTTTGAGGGAATATATCAGTAGGTTCGTAGAACTAGCTAAGTTCAAAATGATTTTACTAGATACCCCCATGAAGAAGTCCATGAAGTTTGTGAAAGGCCTAAATTCCCCATTTAAAGAATTTCTTTTCACCAAAGTACCCACTGACGCTACTTATGAGACATTAGTTGAGATGGCTTTGCTTCAGACGATTGGCTCGGAGGAGAAGGAGAAAGAGAAGGAGAAAGTAGGACCGGTGAAAAATCAAGGAGGATCTAAGAAGGGAGGATTTTGGGCAAACAAGAAGGCCAAGGCGAAGTTCAAGAAAGAGGGTGTAATATATCAGAGATGCCAGAAGAAAGGACACATTGCTAAGGATTGTATAGTGCGTTTGATGAAGGAAGAATTCAAGGGGAAGTTCTACTATTGTCATGAGGACGAACATTACAAGAATTGGTGTCCAAAGCTTACGAAGGAGGGGAGGAGTGGGCAAGCCTATGACATTGAAGTTGTTTCTATCTCGAGTAGACCTCCTCTGATAGATCAAGGGAAAGCTATTTGACTTGGGAGCATCACATTCATTTATAGCTAAAAGTGTAGTTCACTCCTTGTATCTCAAAACCCAAGTTGTGACCGTCCCAGTAGTAGTATAAAATCCTATCGAGGGGTCGACACATCTTTCCTTAGTTTGCAAACACCTAGTTATAAGCATATGTAACGTTGATTTTTCATGTAACGTTCTTAATTTTGAGGACTATGGACTTATCTTAGGGATGGATTGGTTATCAAACTAAGAGGTTATCTTAGATTACGATAGGAGGATTGTATGGTTAAGGAGTTGTAAAGGGCAAGAGACTAATGTTCGTTGTACACCCCAAAACTCAGTCGAGTTAAACTATTTATATTCGGTGAGCC
This sequence comes from Allium fistulosum, assembly GCA_030737815.1. Taxonomy (NCBI): domain Eukaryota; kingdom Viridiplantae; phylum Streptophyta; class Magnoliopsida; order Asparagales; family Amaryllidaceae; genus Allium; species Allium fistulosum. The sequence goes on along the minus strand of CM060902.1, from coordinate 1,241,509,719 downwards.
TATCATAGGATGATCTCTCATGACGTAGTTCGAGAATTTCTTGATGTTTTTGAAGAATTCTCAGGTCTCCCTTCTTAAAAGAGATCGAGTTAAGGGTTGATTTGGAGAAGGGCGCTAGACCAGTCGCTCTGTCATTAAGGCACATGGCTCTCAAAGAAAGGCAAGAATTGGGTAAGTAGATCTTGGAGCTTTTGCAGAAAGGATTCATACTCGAAGTACTTCGAAATGGGAAGCACCTATTGTCTTTTCCACTAAGGCAGATGGCTCACTAAGGCCATATGTCGACTATAGAGAACTCAACAAGTTGACTAAGAAGAATAGGTATCCCTTACCTAGAATAGACGACTTGTTTGATTAGCTTATTGGAACCAAAATCTTTTCCTAATTGGACTTAGCACTAGGTTACAAAAACTAAGGATAGCCGAGGATTGCAAATAGAAGACCGTATTTTGCACTTCGGATGGACTGTATGAATAGGAAGTGATGCCTTTTGGATTGACGAATGTCCCCTCATACTTTGTAGATTTGATTACTATAGTATCTAGGGGATAGTTGAATAGATTCATCGTAATGTTCGTGGATGACATCTTAGTATTTTCCAAGAGTGAAGGTGAGCATGAAAATCACTTAAAGGAGGTACTAGGGACTTTGAGAAGGCACTAATCTAAAGCCAAATTCTCAAAATATCACTTTCGGAGGAAGGAAGTCAGATTTATTAAGCATATTGTTTTCGAAAAGGAATTATCTATAAAACCTACGAAGGTGGAAGCTATTCAAGAATGGAAAATTCCAAAGAATGCCATGGAGGTTAGGAGTTTCCTTGGTTCGCGGGTTACTATAGGAAATTCATCAAGAACTTTGCTAAGATAGTAGTCCCACTAACTCGCTTAACCAAAAAAAATCTAACCATTGCATGCGATAGGAAATGCATGGAAGCATTTAAGAAGCTGAAGGAGATACTAACTAGCGCACCAGTATTAACTATTTCCAATAGGATAAAGCCTTTCATCGTTTACACGAATGCATGTGGCATAAGTTTAGGAGTATTTCTTATGCAAGAATGAAGGGTGATAGCTTATGCTAATAACAATTGAAGGACCATAAAAATAGATACCCAACTCATGACTTGGAGTTAGCAACCATCATTTTTGCCTGAAAGATGTGGAGGCACCATCTTTTGGGAGAAAGGTTTGAGTTGTTCACCGAACACAAATCACTCAAATACTTATTTTCCTAGAAAGGTTTGAATCTTAGGCAGCAGAGGTGGATGGATTTATAGCATCATATGACTTTGGAATACAATATATCCCGGGAAAAGGGATGTCATCGTCGCAGCCCTTAGCTGGAGGCATGCTATCCTTAGTGCTATATATGAGTGGAGGTAGTTGGGGTTCCTCTCGAATTTCAATTTTCAATAGCCAGCAGAACCCACACTAGGTTGTTTAGCATCAATGGAGGTTACGTCGAAGTTGATGGACCACATTGGGCTTGAGAAAAAGAAGGAAGAGGCGATAATGGATATTCTGGACAAGTTGAGGAGAGAGGAACACTTTCCTCATGGCGGTAGGTATGAGATCGATCAAAGAGGATGCTTGAGGAGACATGGACGCCTTTCTGCTTGGATGGCTGATAATATTTTGGAGGAAGTGCTTGTAGAGTGTCACGATTTTAGGATGACCATTCATCCCGAAGAAGATAAGATGTATATAGATATATATGAAGAGAATTTTCTATCAGCCAAGGATGAAGAAGAAGGTATTAGAATTTTTCATCAGGTTTTTGACTTGCCAAAGGATAAAGGCAGAACAAGGGAAGCTTAGAGAATAGTTATTACCACTAGAGGTACCAACTTGGAAATGGGAAAACATATCAATGGATTTTATAAATGATTTGCCTATGAGTCAAATAGGCAATGAAGTTGTTTGGGTTATAGTAGATAGACTCACTAAATTCACCTATTTTATTCTTGTGAGGAGTAATAGCACTGCAAAATCTTTAGCACAAATGTATATTAAGGAGGTGGTTCGACTATAATGGAATCCCAATTAGCATTGTGAGTGATAAGGACCCTTTATTTACTAGCGAATTTTGAAGGAGTATGCACTCAGCTTTAGGAACCTCATTAAATATTAGCACCGGTCACCACTCACAGACTGACAGTAAGACTAAAAGAGTGAATATGATCTTCGAAGACTTGTTGAGAGATTGCATCATGGACTTTCGAGGGCATTGGGAGCAACACTTACCTTTAGTAGAATTTGCTTAAAATAATTATCACTAGGCAACGATTGGAAAGACACCCTTTGCTTAAAATAATTATCACCAGGCAACGATTGTTGGTGGGAAATCACTAACGAAATTCAACTCATACCAAACTTGATTTGCGAGACCTCAAAAAAGATAGAATTGATTTTGCAGCGAATGAAGGCCGCACAACATTGTCAAAAGTCATATGTGGATAAGCGAAGGAAGGAATTAGAGTTTGAGGTATGAGACATGATGTTCGTTAAAGTTTCCCTTCATAGGAAGGTTGTGAGATTTGATAAGTCGGAGAAATTAGCACCAAGGTTTGTTGGGCCTTTCCCAATCTTGAAAAAAATAGGGAAACTTGCATATCTAGTAGAGGTACAGATAAGTTCGCAATAGTCCACGACGTATTTCATGTTTCACACTTGAGGAGATGCCTTCGTAGCACCGTTACCATAGTAGAGCCTGATAGTTAGTCGACATTGAGACATAGCCGATCGCACCCCATGCCACCACATGCATTATGGAGTACGGGACTAGAAAGCTCCATAATAAAGAAATTAGGCTAGTTCAAGTACAATAGGGAGAAAATTTTGCGGAAAGCCCATGGGAAACTAATGAAAAGACGAGGACTTCTCATTCTGATATTTTCTCTGGTAAACTTTCTCTTCAAAATTAGGTTTTGGTTGCATCGTGGTTGCAAGATTAGATGGCAGGGGATGGCTGCCACACTTTTTACTATAATTTTTGCATTTTTATAGAACTTTATGCATGTTTAGGATGCTTGCATACATACCTGTATGTCAGAACCTTGCATTTACGCTAGGACTGAGCTCATTTATAATATGTCTGCATACATAATCACATTGCACTTTTGGTTGAGTAAATAGATGTGTAGATACTTGGTTGTATAATATGGATTCTTAGTGCGCGTTGGACAGATGATCAATCACGGATAATAAACATGATTATGAAACCGAGATTCGGCATAGTCGATGGGAAAAAGACGCGAGATACTCGAAATATGAGTTTCGAGAAAATCGAGGTGATTCGGGATGTTTGGAGTTTACTTCGAGTCGCACTTGGGCTTGCTTCGAGTTTTCATGGTGTTCACTTTAGGTCAAAATGGGGTCTACTTCGGGTTCAATTGGATCAGCATATTTTAGAGGGATCGGTGTTACTTCAGGTTGGCAGGAATTAAGGGATCGACATATTTGCTTGGGGTCGGTGAGTATTTTGGGTCGGCACCTAGTACGCTTCGGGTCATAGAGTGATTGGCTTGGATCGGCATCTCGTTTTGGGATCGGCATTGAAGGGAATGGATCGGGTCGGCATCGAGGAGTGCTCGGGGTCGGCAAGTATTTGGATATAGGATCGGCATGGAAAGGAATGGATCGGGTCGGCATCGCTGGGTCGGTGTGAATGGAGGGATCGACATCATATTGGATCGGCATGTTTTGGTTTATCGCTTCCACTTCGGGTCAGTAGCTAGGAAAGGAGTCGGCATGTTGGAGTCTTGGGATCAACATATTGAATAGGATCGGCTGTTTTAGGTCATAGATCCCTTAACTTCGGGTCGGTGCCTAAGTCTCGAGTTGGGGTTGGCAATAGGTTAAGGGGTTGGCTTAGGAGCCTGGGAATTAGGTTGGCGTGGTTCAGATCAGCATAGTGAAGACTCTGGGTCGGCTATGGTGATTACAGCATGGGGTTGGCATTGGAGGAAGCAAGAACTACTTCGGGTCGGCGATGGCCATGCTTTGGGTAAGCCATGAGGTCGGGTCGGTGTATGGGAGATTAGATCGGTATGTTGTATCAGGTGAAAGGGACGCGGAAGATGATCTTAAGGCTATTTAACACTAGAGGGGGGGTGAATAGTGTTTTAAGAATTTCTTTAAAACTTCTTTGATTTAAATTGATTTAACTAACTTAATGCAAATACACAATCACAGATCAAATCACAGAATCACAAACAAATGCAAATATAAATAAAAAGCAAGTAAAGGAAAGAACACACCAGGAATTTTATACTGGTTCGGTGTTACCCTACATCCAGTCCCGCACAACCCATACGGCTTTCTATTCAATAATAATCTAGATTACAATCCCTCGATTCCAAGGCAACGAGGTACACCCTCCAGATTCTCAGGTCTCTGGGTAGAACCACTTGATTCACAGGACACAAGTTCACCCGATCGATTTCCAAGGACACGATCACACCTTTATAACCCCACACAAGTTTCTTTGAGTACAAATGTATCTATAACTCTGATAAGCACTGAGATTCTTTGAAGAGAGTGGCAGAGAATCAAACTAGAGATATTCTGGTTTGATTTACTTAAGATTTCGGCAGAATATGGATAGGATGATTAGAAAATAAGATAAGAGAGTAAAGAGGAGAGAAAATAAAGAAGTAGTTACTGGAAAACGTCCATAACAGTCTCTATTTATAGAGAATGAATGGACGTGTCCATTCAAAGAGGTTTAAACGAATAGACACTTCTTTTGAAAACAACCTTTGCTGTAACGGGAAGTATGTCGACATGACAGGTAAATAGGATGTCGACATGGTCTAGTAAAAGGTGATGATTTGCTTTACTTTGAAAATGATGATTTAAAACATATGCAACTTTATTCAAATGGACTCTATGTATTTGTAGAAGGTATTTAGAAGTAGAAATACTTATGAATGTATATATGTATATATACTAAAATATATTTAAAATCAAAGTAAATAAACTAAAGTAAATATAATATTAAAATAGATTTTGAGGCTAAAATATCAAGGACAATTTTGAAATCAAAATATAACAAAATGATAAATATGATTTTGAGGCTAAAACATTTTTGGAAATGTGAACGAAGGTTTTTCTTTTGAAAAGGAATATTTGAAAATCATTTTATAAAACAAGAGATAATTTTGAAAATCATTTTGAATCAAAATTAGTGGATAACAAAATAGGGCTACTATCCGTTCCACTAGATATTTCGTGAGTTCCATCTCACTAGGGTTCCATCCCTTTAACAAGAACGAAGTGGATTCCATTCCACGAGTAAATTGGATAAAAAAGAATGATAGTGCTTTCAAGGAGTTTTAACAAATATCTAACCTAACTATATTATTTGTCTTGAACTCTTGAATATCTTGAATCTCATGAGTCTTCAATCTTGAACTCTTGATCTTTGTCTTCATCAATTTTGTTTTCTTTACTGTACAGTCTTCTTTTGTTGATACCTGCATATAGATTTCCTGCACATATATATTTTATAACACTTCTATAGTTGTTGTCATCAAAACCATTATCCTATGGACTAACATTCTCCCCCTTTTTGATGATGACAACCTTTGTTTATAAAATATTTATATTCTCCTTATAACTCCCCCTAAATCTAATAACTCCCCCTTAATCTATGCCTAACTAACCTATTTTATACTTCTCCCCCTTTGTCATCAACAAAAAAATGACACTAACTCCCCCTAAATCTATGATATTAATGATAGTGTTATCATTAATAATACTGAAACTAGATATAACAGTGCACTAAACATCGTATACTTAGAATGTTATATATGAGTAATATAAGAATAAGAATAATAAGTGTAACCACAGATTATTTTATTCATTTCAATATTACTATATACATGACTATTTAAACTTATAAACACATAAATAACTAAAACAAGAAAATAAACAACTCAACGGTTGTTTTTGATGATAGGAGACTTGTGGACAAGACAATTTGGGTAATGGAAACAGAAGTTTCCATGTTGTTCCACAATGTTCCCATAAGCATCAAAACAAACTTCCCTTACACATACTGCTTCATCATCAGTTTCTTCCTCCATTGGTTCTTCCTCTTCTTTTTCGTCTTCGTCTTCTTCTTCATTTGCTTCTATGTTAGAAGAATCTTTAATTACAATTGGATTGGCATGATTATCCATGAGGAATTTTTGAAGAATCCTTAGAATTTTCCCTTGTTTCTCTTGCTCTCTTGCCATTCTCAATTGTTGAACTTGCATTTCAGTTAACATTTGCAGCGAATCATTAACTTTCTCCTCTATTTTGATGACACGAGCGAGTATGGAGTTTTGGAAAGGGCCATGTGAAGGAGAAAGGAAAGAAACCGGTGATATTTGATTAGGATTGGATGTGGAAGCCATGGATTTGATGTTTCCAGAAAGTAGAATGAAGAAATAATAATTGGAGGGAAGAGAAACTCGGAATGGGTGAGTTAAATAACCACCCATTCAAAAATTAGAGGGAAAAAACGAACTGTCATTTTTACCGTTGCATGTCGACATGACGCATGAATACCATCTTCTTGACAATAACCTTGTGCAACGAGTCGAGCCTTATTTCTAACGACCTCACCTAATTCATTTAATTTATTTTTATATACCCATTTAGTGCCTATAATGGATTTATCCTCAGGTCTAGGAACAAGTTCCCAAACATCATTTCTGGTGAATTGATTCAATTCTTCTTGCATAGCAAGAATCCATGAATCATCAGTTGATGCTTCCTTTGGATTTTTAGGTTCTATTGAGGATATAAAAGCAACATGACTCATACTGTTTAATTGATTCCTAGTTTTAACAACAGATTGCATATCTCCTAGAATATTTTCTACAGGGTGATCTTTTAAAAGCCTAATCTTTTTATTTGGATGAAAAGTTTCATTTGTAGCATCTACAGATTTATGATTAGAAATAACTAAGTCATCCTCATCATTAGTCTGATCAACTTCATTGAAATTTTCATCAAAGGAAACATGTAAAGTTTCTTCAATAGTGTTTGTTCTTAGATTAAAAACTCTATAAGCTTTACTCCTGTTAGAATATCCGATAAAGATTCCTTTGTCGGATTTAGGATCAAACTTATCTAAATTATCTTTTGTATTTAAGATAAAACATTTACTTCCAAAAATTATGAAATAAGATACCTTAGGTTTCTTATTGAAAAGAAGTTCATAAGGTGTTTTATTGGTTAGAGGTCTAATTAGAATCCTATTCAAAATATAACAGGCTGTTGCAACTGCTTCAGCCCAAAAATGTTTTGGTAATTTACTATCAGAAAGTAGAGTTCTAGCACACTCTTGAATCGTCCTATTCTTACGCTCAACTACTCCGTTTTGTTGTGGAGTTCTTGGAAACGAAAAATTGTGAGTAATTCCCTTCTGATTACAGAATTCCTCAAACTTCTCATTTTCAAATTCACCACCGTGATCACTACGAATAGTGATGATCTTGGAAGAAAGTTGGTTTTGAACTCTTTTTGAAAAACTTTTAAAATAATCAAAAGTATCACTTTTATGTTTCAGAAAGATTGTCCATGTATATCTGGAATAATCATCCACAATTACAAAGACATATTTACTATGGTTGATTGATTGAATCTGAGATGGACCAAATAAATCTAGGTGAAGTAACTCAAGAGGTTTTGAAGTAGAGATCATATCTTTAAGTTTAAAGGAACTTTTTCTAAGTTTTCCTATTTGACATGCATCACATATACTATCTACTTTAAATTGCATCTTAGGGAGGCCTCTTACTAGATCAAGTTTGGATAGTCTAGATAAGAGTTTAAAATTCAAATGTCCAAATCTCTTATGCCAAGTCCAAGGGTCACTTGTATTGGCCAAAAGACATGGATTATCATTTGAAATTTTCATACTAAGAATATAGATATTCTTTTTCCTAACTCCCTCAAAGATAATATTAGATTTATTATCTTCGATGTGACACTTGTCTTTTTCAAATTTAATCCTATATCCTTTATCACATAACTGACTAATACTAAGTAGATTATGTTGTAGATTTTTAACTAACAAAATATTTGAAATAATAGGAGTTTCAGAATTACCTACATTGCCGATGCCAACCACATAACCTTTTGAATTATCCCCAAAATTAACCAATCCTCCATCCTTGTAAATAATGTCATTGAGTATCTCTGGATTTCCTGTCATATGCCTTGAACATTCACTATCAAGTATCCACTTGTTTTTCCTTATTTGCACAGCTTGTCCATTGTGAATAGATTCATTTGTCGCCATGAAGCAAGATTCCTGCACAGTGAGCAACTTTTGTAGATTACTTGATTCTATATAACTATCATGCATCAATTTATGAGACCACAATGATTTGATCATTAAAGAAATATTTTTAGGAAACATTTCAAACTTAGCCATGAACTTTTCAAAAATCAGATTATGAATACTTTGAAAAACTTGCTCTGATACCAAATGAAAGGGACGCGGAAGATGATCTTAAGGCTATTTAACACTAGTGGGGGGGTGAATAGTGTTTTAAGAATTTCTTTAAAACTTCTTTGATTTAAATTGATTTAACTAACTTAATGCAAATACACAATCACAGATCAAATCACAGAATCACAAACAAATGCAAATATAAATAAAAAGCAAGTAAAGGAAAGAACACACCAGGAATTTTATACTGGTTCGGTGTTACCCTACATCCAGTCCCGCACAACCCGTACGGCTTTCTATTCAATAATAATCTAGATTACAATCCCTCGATTCCAAGGCAACGAGGTACACCCTCCAGATTCTCAGGTCTCTGGGTAGAACCACTTGATTCACAGGACACAAGTTCACCCGATCGATTTCCAAGGACACGATCACACCTTTATAACCCCACACAAGTTTCTTTGAGTACAAATGTATCTATAACTCTGATAAGCACTGAGATTCTTTGAAGAGAGTGGCAGAGAATCAAACTAGAGATATTCTGGTTTGATTTACTTAAGATTTCGGCAGAATATGGATAGGATGATTAGAAAATAAGATAAGAGAGTAAAGAGGAGAGAAAATAAAGAAGTAGTTACTGGAAAACGTCCATAACAGTCTCTATTTATAGAGAATGAATGGACGTGTCCATTCAAAGAGGTTTAAACGAATAGACACTTCTTTTGAAAACAACCTTTGCTGTAACGGGAAGTATGTCGACATGACAGGTAAATAGGATGTCGACATGGTCTAGTAAAAGGTGATGATTTGCTTTACTTTGAAAATGATGATTTAAAACATATGCAACTTTATTCAAATGGACTCTATGTATTTGTAGAAGGTATTTAGAAGTAGAAATACTTATGAATGTATATATGTATATATACTAAAATATATTTAAAATCAAAGTAAATAAACTAAAGTAAATATAATATTAAAATAGATTTTGAGGCTAAAATATCAAGGACAATTTTGAAATCAAAATATAACAAAATGATAAATATGATTTTGAGGCTAAAACATTTTTGGAAATGTGAACGAAGGTTTTTCTTTTGAAAAGGAATATTTGAAAATCATTTTATAAAACAAGAGATAATTTTGAAAATCATTTTGAATCAAAATTAGTGGATAACAAAATAGGGCTACTATCTATTCCACTAGATATTTCGTGAGTTCCATCTCACTAGGGTTCCATCCCTTTAACAAGAACGAAGTGGATTCCATTCCACGAGTAAATTGGATAAAAAAGAATGATAGTGCTTTCAAGGAGTTTTAACAAATATCTAACCTAACTATATTATTTGTCTTGAACTCTTGAATATCTTGAATCTCATGAGTCTTCAATCTTGAACTCTTGATCTTTGTCTTCATCAATTTTGTTTTCTTTACTGTATAGTCTTCTTTTGTTGATACCTGCATATAGATTTCCTGCACATATATATTTTATAACACTTCTATAGTTGTTGTCATCAAAACCATTATCCTATGGACTAACATCAGGTCGGTTACTTTGGTTTGTAGCTCACCTAACTTCGGGTCGGTGCTTAGGGCAACATCGGATCGTCATACTCTGAACTGGGGGTCGACAGTGATGTTGGATTTGGGATCGACTATGGTCTTGATGGGCCCGGATCACTCGGGAAGCCAGTAACCTAGATTTTGCCTATAAATACAGCATGCGGGGCTTCAGAAAAAGGCATCTTCATTCTGTTTTCCTTCATCTTCTCCACTAAGGTTACTCTGCCATTATTGTTTTAAAAACTCTGGATTGTAATTGTAATTGATTCTGATATCAATAAAAAGGAAATTTCTGGAGTGGACGTAAGCTAGAGTCAGCCGAACCACTATAAATCCTCTGTTATTACTGCTTTATTTTCAATTTTGATTGTTCTTCATATTTATACTCTCAGCATACACTGTATTTGTTATCTTTGACTGTGAATTGGTGCATTCAACAACGTTTTGGTGTTAGTGACCAATTTTGGCGCTAACATTTTGGTGCTTTCACTACGAGAGCTAGCACTCAGAGATTCCAAAGCTTGGATTTTGGATTTAAAGGCTTAATAACTTGGATTCTGGGAAGTAATGGTTAGGCCATCAACCAGGAGACAAGTGACAGAAAGGAGCAATCATGAAGGAAGTCAAGAGGCCTCTTCCGGAGCTGGATCAGATCAGGCATCTATCTACATCACTAGGGACGAGATGCGGATTATGATGGATTCTATGCAGGAGCAGTTGATGAAAAGGCAAGAGGAAATGATGCAGACCCTTCTTAGACAATTTGGACAGGCAGGAACAGCAGGAGCTGGAGGAGCTCAGATCCATGGAGCTGGATTAGAAGGACTCAACAGGCAAGCAGATGGAGGTGTTCAGCAGAGGGCAGCCCCCAATCAGCAAACAACTATCAATCTGGGTGGACCTAGACTCGGGGGCACACCACCAGGTAATGCTGGACCAATCCATGGAGGGATACCAGATGATGCTGCGCAGCCAGGCGCTAACAGGAATATAGGAGTGCATGACGAGGAGTATGTACCAGAATTCCCTCAAGGACTTAGAGGGCAGTTAGGAAATGTTGATGGGGGCAACCCTTGGTAGGTAACACTGGATTAGCTGACATTATCAGACGAACTATTCGCGGAGGTCTGAAAAATAGGGATTTGAAGGGAGTAAACAAAAGTCCGTTTACCCGTAACATCAGGATGGCTAGGAATCCACCCGATTTCAAGCTGCCCAATTTGGAAGTATGCAACGGTAAGGCGGATCCCACCGACCACTTGATGAGGTACACAAGACATATGGAAGTGCTGGCAGCATCAGAGGAGGTTATGACCCGGTGTTTCCCCCTGTACTTGACCGATATAGCTCCTATGTGGTTCAGACAGTTGGAAGATGGATCTATTAGAACATGGACAGAATTGGTGGACAAGTTTTTAAAACAGTCACTATGCCATAAATGACCTTCTGCAACATTTTTGCAAGGTGTTGCCAGCTAAAATGTTGCGATAGATATAAAATTTTGGTCCTACTGCAACGTTGTATTTATGGTGTTACCTTAGCCATAAAAATGTGTTGCTCTAGCTAAAAAAGTGTAACACGGTGCAACATTTTTATATAGTGTTGCTATAGATATATTCAGATTAAAAAATTAATAAAATTAGCAATCCGCGTGAATACGATCCAACGGTCTACATTTAATCCGATTGTTAAACTGGATCACCGCTACAATTTGCTCCAAATTTTTGTTTTCCCGCTTTACTTTTCATATCATTTTCGTTCTCACCCCCAATTTCCAAATCCCTAATTTTCAAATCATATTTTCGTTTCTTTTTTTTCTTCCAAAAACAAAATCTCGTCCTTTTTTCAAAGTTTCGTAGTGATCTCAGACAAGCTTCGTTCCCATTTCGTTCTCACCTCCAATTTCGCTGTTGTTTGCCTACATGTCGAGCACCGTTTGCTTTGTTGTCGAGATCTCGAAATGTCTGTTCGGCTTGTGAATTGGCGATTGTTGTTGGAGTTAGGTCATGATTGGACTGGGTTATGGAAGTGGGTGATTGCGATTGAAGTTTCAAGCGATGGAGGTGAGGCCAATGGTGATTTAAGGTAGTTCTGGTCGATGGGTTGCTGAAATTGCGGTTGGTGAATTTGATATGGGAGGCGCTGGTGGGTTCGCGATTTGGAGGAGTTTTTAACAGGTTGGTTTTCAGTTTGATTAGTAAGGAAGTTAGGGTGTAGGGGTAGTTCGGGTTGTCGGAGAAGGCAGGTAGGTGGTTGTTGTGATGGTGAAGGCATAGGGTTAGTGAGGAGATGCGAATTGGTTGTGACAGATTGCAGAGGAAGGGATTTGTTGTGCTATGTGCAGAAATGGTTCGATTTCGTTAGGTGATAGGGGCAGGAGTTTGTGGCTGATTGTAGCTGGATGGTGAATCTGGTTGTCGCAGTTTGTAGAAGTTGGATATGAAGGTATGATGGAGGTTGAAGTATATGAAGTGATAGGTTAGAGCTTTGTTTTTTGTTGCGCGTTTGGGATGTTTTGGTTGTGAGATGGTAGTTTGGAAGAAAATGCAGTTTGCTGGTAGGGGTTTCGATAATGAAGTATGCAGTGGTTGCTTGAGAAGGTTGTTGTTGCTTGAAATGTAGCAGGGAGGAGTTTGGGTTAAGGCAGTTTGGATTGGTGAAAGGAAGTTGGTGGTGGAATGGTAGGTTGCTGTTATTGTTTTGTGGAAGGAAGGAATGGGTGGTTATGCCAGCGATTGTGATTATGTGATTAGGCAACATGTTCGATGAAGGGTAATGTATTACTTATTAACACGCAACATGTTCGATGAAATGTCAATTTTTATTTATCATGGTTTCAGGTCTTTTACCAAGGCAGAGCTAAAAGCAAGGTTATTTCAGTTTCCACTGAACAATTTGCTAAGAATGATAGCTGGAAAAAGGTTGGATGATTCAGAAGAAGCCATGAAAGAGTTGCAAAAGTCAATCATCGAGGAGGTGTTCAAATTTGCAGGAGGTGTTCATTTGTGCATCATTTTACGTCGTTTCAAAGAAGGCTCGATCCCCGCCGGGACTGCGGTGCCCCGAACCCCCGCCGGCGCTGCGCCCGGACCCGCTTCTCGGCTCGCCTTCGGCTCGGCACTCGGCTCGCCTTCGGCTCGGCATATATTTGTCAGTGTCGGTGTCTGTATAAATTGAAACTGCATATGTAATGAGTGAACTGAGTGATGTAGTGTGGAATATTTGTATATGTGAATATCAGTGTTATATATCATTGAATTGTAAAATAGTGGAGTCAGGAATTTGTACTATTTCAAATGTTGAAATAAAATATTTATTTAAATAAATTACTGTTTAAATATCAAATTCTGTGCAATAGCATTTTATTAAATAAATATTTATTTTTATTAAAAAATCAAATATGCTCTACATTGTGGGCCCCACAAATTCAAAAAGTTCATATCTATAGCAACATTTTCGAATGTTGCTACAGATACCTATGGGTGTTGCCATAGACCCAAATAGGGTTCTATTGCAACAATAATACTTATGTTGCCTTAGATAGTCAAAATGTTGCCTTTGAGGTCTAAGGCAACGGCAAAAATTGCATCACCCTAAAAGTGTTGCCATAGACCTATGGCAACATTTTTCGGGCCTGAGCCAACATTTTTTTTGTGTTGCCGTAGGCCATTTATGGCGTAGTGAGTTTCGAGTTCACATCAAAAGGCCGAAGAATGTGATGACACTGACGTCGATGAAGCAGAAGACGGGAGAATCACTCGGGACTTTTTTAAATCAGTTTAATGCAGCAGTTGCTTTGGTGGATTGGCCGGATCCATCAATGGTTCTAATGGCGGTGGTGCAGGAGTTGGGGATAATTCAGATTTCAAAGTATCGTTGCTATGGGACCCACCAATGAATCTCGGGGATTTCTTTCAAGAAGTTGAGAGATTTCTTCGACAAGAGGATGGATGTTTAGATATGAGGTCAAAGGAAGTAAACATGGTTAAGGATGGAGAACCTTCCGGTGAAAGTTCGGGTAAAGATAAGGATAAAGGGAAGAGGAAGCGCTGGGGAGAACCAAAATTCTCCACTTATACAGGACTGAATGAGACATTGGAACATATATACTTGGATAATTGGGATCGCCTTCCTTATCGAAGGCCGGCAAGGAGGGAACCCTCAGAATGCGAAAAGGCATCGGGAAGGCACTGTCTCTTTCATGACCTGGACGGGCATGATACTAACAACTGTAGGCATCTAAAGGATATAATCGAGGAGCACGTAAGGAGTGGTTAGTTGCGGCAATATGTCGGAAATCGAATTACGGCGGAGGAACAGGAGCAACCGCCATCTACCATAAACAACGACAGTGTGAGGCCCAGGAATGATGGTCGGTTGGTCATCAACTGATCGTGATGGTTTGGAATAAGTAACAAACTTTGGGCTAACGACTAAGTCACTTACTCATGTACGGGGACGGAGATAACCCATAGGCATGCTCTGAGATGATGATAAACCATGATGCTCTAGTTTGTGAAATCTTTTTTTTCTTTTTGGCTTGGGCACTTGCTTTTTCTGGTTTGGTTTGAACTCCCAGTTTTGTTTGTTTTTTTATTTGGGTTCTGGTTTGGACGTTTGCCTTTTGGTTTGGATTTTTGATATGGATTTCTGGTTTGATCTGGATTTCAGATTGGATTTTGATTGACTTCTTATCTGGTTTTTTGTAAAAGGTCGTCGAGTATGGACTATGCTCGGCAAGGATCCGGGGAGACCAGGATTCGGCCTAGGACTTAGGCCTCATATTATCTATCGGTTACTATTTCAGGTCGTCGGGTATGGACTATGCTCGACAAGGGTCTGGAGCGACCAGGATTTGGCTTAGGACTTAAGCCACGACATTACTCAGCTTTCAGGGACACTGAACTAGGAACACCATGGCTTTACTTAACATAGGTCGTCGAGTGTGGAGTGCGCTTGGCAAGAACCTGGAGAGGTTACGAATTCGGATTTTGGCTTTGAATGGCAAAGGATTGGCTATGGTTCGGAGCGATCCCAGATTTGGATATCGACCCGGAGAGGTCATGAATTTTGTTATTGGTTAATGGATATAGATGGATTATAACTCGGTTATCGGGTTCGGATGGATGTGGAATTGGCTAAGGACTTGGTTACTGGATAGGGATTAGATATCGACTTGGAGCAGTCGCAGATTTGGATAAGGATACGACAATGGCACTTGGATAAAACAGATTGGGTTATAGATCAGATAATATGGCTATGAATAACATACGGACTTTGGATGATGGGTTAACGGCTATTCAAAACAAGCCTTCCTATCGCAAGGCATGTTTTAGGGGACAAATGTTAACCCACCTTTTGGCAAGGCCATAGACAGGCGGATTCAAATAAATTGATTGCTCGGTTATCGAGGCTGGAATACGATAGGTTTGAGTCGACTGAATGGACAGACGATCAATCACGAATAATAAACATGATTATGAAATCGGGATTCGACGTAGTCGATGGGAAAAAGACGCGGGATACTCGAAATATGAGTTTCGAGAAAAATCGAGGTGATTCGGGATGTTTGGAGTTTACTTCGAGTCGCACTTGGGCTTGCTTCGAATGTTCATGGTGTTCAATTCGGGTCAAATTGGGGTCTACTTCGGGTTCAATTGGATTGGCATATTTTAGATGTATCGGTGTTACTTCAGGTTAGCAAGAATTAAGGGATTGGCATATTTGCCTGGGGTCGTTGAGGATTTTGGGTTGGCACCCAGTACGCTTCGGGTCATAGAGTGATTGGCTTGGATCGACATCTCGTTCTAGGATCGGCATGGAAGTGAATGGATCAGGTTGGCATCGAAGAGTGCTCGGGGTCGGCAAGTATTTGGAGATAAGATCGGCATGGAAAGGAATGGTTCGAGTCAGCATCTCTGGGTCGGCGTGAATGGAGGAATCGACATCATGTTGGATCGGCATGTTTTGGTTTACACCGGGTCGGTACCTCTTCCACTTCGAGTCGGTAGCTTAGAAAGGAGTCGACGTGTTGGAGACTTGGGATCGACATATTGAATGAGATCAGATGTTTTAGTCATAGATCCCTTAACTTCGGGTCGGTGCCTAAGTCTCGAGTTGGGGTCGGCAATAGGTTAAGGGGTCGGCTTAGGAGCCTGGGCATTAGGTTGGCGTGCTTCAGATCGACGTAGTGAACACTCCAGGTCGGATATGGTGATTCCAGCATGGGGTCGGCACTGGAGGAAGTAAGAACTACTTCAGGTCGGTGATGGCCATGCTTTGGGTCGGCCATGAGGTCAGGTCGGTGTATGGGAGATTGGATCGGTGTGCTGTATCAAGTCGGTTACTTTGGTTTGTAGCTCACCTAACTTCGGATCGGTGCCTAGGGCAACATTGGATCGGCATACTCTGAAATGGGGGTCGACAGTGATGTTGGATTTGGGATCGACTATGGTCTTGATGGGTCCGGATCACTCGGGAAGCCCAGTAACCCAGATTTTCCTATAAATACAGCGGGCAGGGTTCAGAAAAGGGGATCTTCATTCTGTTTCCCTTCATCTTCTCCACTAAGGTTACTCTGCTATTATTGTTTTAAAAACTCCGGATTGTAACTGTAATTAATTCTAATATCAATAAAAAGGAAATTTCTGGAGTGGACGTAGGCCAGAGTTAGCCGAACCACTATAAATCCTTTGTTATTACTGCTTTCTTTTCAATTTTGATTGTTCTTCATATTTATACTATCTGCATACACTCTATTTGTTATCTGTGACTATGAATTGGTGCATTCAACGGTGTTTGGGTGTTAGTGACCAATTTTGGCGCTAACATAGCCCGTCTGTCCCTTAGAGATTTCGGGGACGTAATCCTTTTTAAGTGGGGGAGAATGTAACACCCAATAAAAATTAATAAGAGATTAATTAATTAATAAATAATAATAAGGCTAAAAATGAAAATTTTGTAAATGTCTGAATTTGGTCGTGGAAGTTGTGTCGTTGCGTTCGTGGAGATTTCAGATCAATTTCTATATATAAATTTTTGTAATCGGGATAAAACGGAAAAATTATTGACTTTTAAAGTTTTCGAAGTCAAAATAATTTAAATGGAATTCAAATTCAAACTGTAATTGATACTAAAATTGAAATTTAAAAATTGACGGTAATTAGAAAATTAGGGGTTAAGTAAACGTTAAAAGATACATTAACATTAACGATTAAACAAGTAATTAAATAATAATTAAATGATAGCAATAAATACGTTCCCTTTTATAGGCAACCAGTCGACCATCTACCTAGGGCCGATCGACTGCTAGTTATCGACCGCCTAGGTAGGAGTGGTCGACGGGTGCTTGTTGTGGTGGCTAGGGTTATTTAGACCATAGATGGTTCGAATTTTGTTATTTTAAACCGACTCAAATTGTTCTGGTGCTTTCTAACCACCATAAATAAGAGCCTAGCCCCCTCACTTTTCTTCACAAATTATTTGGGAACGCAGTGGTGCTTTGTCAGTCTCTTTCTTCCACACGATTCAGAAATTTCTTAAGGCTTTTAGGTCAGTGATTACAAATATTAATATTTAATTTCTAATTCTATTCTCCTCGAATCCCTGAAATTCTGAATCTAATTTATATACAATCCACTTATTGTCTATATTTCTAAAGGAAGAGATCTGAAAAAAGGATAACAGGTAGGTGTGTTCAAATCCAAAGGAGAAAGCTGGGAATTATCTATGAGTGGAAATCTTAATTTTTCTCATTTTAGTAATTGTATAGTATATGCTGGATTTGATATATGCCTTAGGGAAGTTTGGCTCACAAAAACTACAAATCTAAACCCTCATAATTCCCCAAAAGCAAAATCTCAATTCTTATGTTATTGAGATCTTAATTATTCTATATTAAAATGGTAGAATTTGTGTAGTTACTGCAATTTTAATATTCTACATTCTATTTCCCTTCTCATTTTATCTTCGATATGATTGAGGATTTTTAAGTATGAATCCCTTTTCCCATTTTACATGTGAATGTTGAATAGAACTCAAAAGATTGAATTGTAAATTCTATTAATGTTGATTCTGCTATTTTGATATAAAATAAGTTTAGTAATTTATTCTATTTTCTTATAAAATTTTATTGTTGGCTAAGGATATTAGCTAAATTGTATATTATGGTATGGAGTTACACTTGTATAAATTGGAAGTTCTGACATTTAACGATAAGTATATAGTGTAATCTTCGCACTCCTAGATATATTGGTTACGTATTTATATATACTATCACATAATTAACATATAATTAATGATGTATTTATAGCATAATAAATAGGTTATTAATTAGAATTAAAACCCCATATGTGGAAAGTTAAAGATATTAGTAGTGTGACTAGCTATTTGTATCCACTATGGAAATTATATTGCATCCTATGTTTATTTATTAGTATCCATTTGTTTATTTGCTGCGAACTTATTCCTATCTTAAACGCTTATTTCTTATATTCTTTATTTTCTTTTTATATCACTTAAATGTTACTTATTTCTTTACCTCCAATTAATTGTCCTTAATAAATGGTCATTATTATTCAAATTGGACGATCACTAATGACATTTATCACTCATTTCAAATCTAACTTATTTTGCCTATTCTGGTTCCTCTATAAATGTCGTGTTAAATTCTGTAATCAATCCATCAAACACATTTATGTCCCCATTTAGTTTCTCTAATCTTCCATTATTTATGCATTATTACCCATTAATGCTGCAATCATTGTTTATTAATATTGGAGTTATTACCCCTTTTCACTACAACCTCCTAATCCTTTTATTTATTACGTAACTAATATTTAAACGTTTAATCGCAATTAATACGAGAATCAACATATATTTATGTATTTTGCTTTATTTGTGTTTCTATGTATATTTATATTTTTAATTAGTAGGCGTGGTTATATTTGCGTATGTATATATATATTTCTACCTTTAACTCGTTAATTCCTACATTTAGAAATTTTAGATATACACTTATATATACATTCTACAAAGAACATTCGTTCCACATTTTAATGTATTGGAGCTATCCTTCCTAAAAGGAGTTAATTATTATTATAACTTCCATAAACTACCTAAAAGTGAGACTTTTGCTCCGTTTTGAATTATAAGGAGTTATCTCTTTTCATTTCTATTGAAATAGACGGTGCAAACCATGGAGAAGAACGATTATACTTTACACATCTCTTTTATTTTGGTATATTCCTTATTATTCCAACCGGTACATTTTTTATACATGGAAATAGATACAACTAAATTATACCTTCAACACTCTGAATAAATTAAAACATATATATTTACATTCCAAGTCAAATTAGGGAATTCCAAATAAATACTAAATAAATTATAACCCAATTAACAGAATAAACTTCATAATCTCATCAACATCATATATTAACATTTTAAGCGACTAATTTCCAAAATTTTCAAATCAGGGTGTATATGTCATTCCATCACAATTACATAACTTATCGAATATGTAGGCAAGATTTCAATTAAATATATTCATTTTTAGCCTACAATTTAACAGATCTTACATAGGCATGATAATCAAATAAAATTCAATGATATAAATTTCAACATTATATATAAATCATATAATTTTCCACTTTCATTTCTAGCTTTCCAAATCTTCCAAATCCGAATTCATTTCTTTAATTGACTCTGTTTTCCTTTACATCCCAAAATATGTATAACAAAATATATCTAACCTACTAGAATTACATATCTGAGAGGAGATTTGAGTTAAGTGGAATATAGATCTATAATTGTAGCTCTTTTTCACAGATTGATTCACTTATTCTCTTATTCTCTTTTATTTTCCACCCTTCTCCGATATACATACATACATTCATACATACATATATATAATATAGTATTTTTATAATTTCTAAACATAGTGGAGAAGTGAAAATAGCAGAACTCCGCTGCTTTATTAAGAAAATATGAGAAGAAAAGTGAGGGGTTAGGCCTGTATTTATAGGGACTGGAATCAATTCTATTCGTTAGATTAGTATTTATTAAATCTAGTTTGTTAGGCCGAGGTACAGGGCACGTTGACCTTAGGTTGACCGATCGACCGATCGAAGGTGGCAGTCGATTGGTCGTGCCCTGTTGTCGATCGGTGGAGTCAACGCATTAATTATTATTTATTTTCTTAATTCCTTTTTAATTATTTTTGATTCGAAAACTTTAAATGCTTATAACTTCTTTGTTTGAACTCCAATCGTAAAACATTATGTATGAAAGTTGCTCAAAAAATCATCATGAACACATTAATAATTCTAGTGTTTGCCCAAATTCCATTTTTAAGCATTAATAATTATTTATTAATTATGTTTAATTAACTACTGTTCAATTTATGAAATGTTACATTCTCTCCCCATTAAAAGAATTTCGTCCACGAAATTTCTTAAGGCTTGAATCATGTAACATAATGCGCAACCATTCTAAACCATCCAACCAATTAGTGTACAACCAGTTTTGAGCCAATCATACAACTGCATGGTATATCACAACATATTTAATATGTATGCTGAATAATTCTAAACTGACACCTTCTATATGAATACATTCTTCAAAGCAATTTTTAAAATATGATGCAAACAACCTATATATACTGGCAGTTCTATATGTATGCAAGTTTTGAAAAACCAAAAATCTTTGACTTCACACAACAATTTTCACACTCTTACGAATAGGAGCATGTTCAACCAATTTTACATCCAATCCCTACCATCTAATACCTAATACACCATTTCTAACATCCAAACATTTGAAAATACAATTTTCCCCGATCTACACCCTTATGCCAGAAAGGAATATAGATGGAGAATTTTATATTTCTACCCTTCTTTTGGATGCTAATTACGTTGTACTTAGAACCTTCTCTTTTACCCTCAAATCCTTTTCAATTTATCCAAGTACAATTCACATAAGGAGGTTAATTTTTAAATTCTAAAAAATAAATATTTTTTAAAACAAGATTTGTTTACTATTAACAAGGTATGGAAATAGAAATTAAAAAACTAAACCGGGATTTTCCCTTGTTATTATCTATGATTTCTATACTGTCACTCTTATTGAACAATAGAATTCATATTCACTAACACATTGACCCTCCCTACGCTAAGCATGTGGCACTTGAAAATTAGAAATTTTCTCATCTTCTGTTATTTTTTTCCTTTCAATCAAATTTGTAAAATAGTCTGAAAATTAAAGTTTTTTTCAAAAGCAAGTATGGTTTTCCAAAAGCATTTGTCTTTACATCTTTAAAACAAATCAAGCCATGTCTTAAGGTGATCAGGATTCAGTCAATGAGTTAATGCTTGTGATTGACCATATCATTGCACGGTTGGCCTTAGATTTTGAAAATCTTTTCTTTTATTTCAAAACAACAAACAACACATAAGCATATTTATAAATTTTAATTTTTAAGGCATAGGGATAATGAATCGTGGTTTTGCAAGAACCATTCCCTGTCCTTTTTTTGCTAATATTTAACTTTTTCCAGAATTTTAAAGTTTTTTAGGATTTAAGTATTCTTTATTTTTGGTTGCTAAATTAATTAATTTCCTAATTTATTTATAAACTTCCAGCCTTGTATTATTTTTCATCACTAGTTAAGTGTCCTTATGAGACTTTATTTATTTATATTTTTTCCAATATATAGCGGTTAAAGCTCATCCATGAAATCAAAAAAGTAATAAAAAGGAACATATCTCATATCATATTGTATGCATTATCAATACCCAAAAAGAGACAACCAACGATTACACTCCAAATAACCTAAAAGAAACAATCACTGGAAGCTGCTCTTCAACATTAACTGGTATTAATGATGTTGTGGCCCTAGCACTTCTTACTCAAATAAAACAAAATATTTTAGTATGACATTCTACAATAACCCAGATGTCTTAACTTACTTTTTTTGGCTTCCAATAAATAAGGTCCATCCATTACTTCAACGAACATATGGCCCGTGCTATGCACATGGGCAATTATGAAGGTTAAAAGTGTAATTTCATCATGCATAATGTTATGTATAAAGTTTATCACTGAATTTTAAAAATTTATAAAGACAGTGGCGGAGCTAGCTTATGATTTCAGATTAGGCAACGTATTTTCCATATAAAGTAACATGCTTGAGAAGTGAAAAAAATAGTGGAATATATACTTAGATATGTATCGCATTTGCATAAGACAACCAAATATAAAAGGATAGGGCAAGTTTTCAGTTTCAGATAGGGCAAGTTTTCAGTTTCAGATTGGGCCAAACTGAAAAACTGTGTTTTTTATGGAAGGATTGCAAAATTTCAGATTGGGCAGTAGCCATAATTGGCCATTGTCTCTGCCCCTGTATAAAGATGCAATGATTGGTTAGTGTTGAACCATGCATCATACATGGGAAGTTCTGGAAGTTATAATTTGGATGATCAATTAAGTTGTAACATTTTATGATACATGATTGTAATTTGTAGGTAATATTTGCACCCAATATTAATTCGAGTAAAAGAATGGTAGAATAAGATAGATTTTGCATTGAAATACTTGAGTGGGTTTAACTAAGTTGGTACTCAAATCACTATACTTTTTTACCCTTAACTGATAGATACAATTATCATTTGATGAATGTTGAACTACATAATTTGTAGCTTAGATACATGCTTATGTGCTTATGTAGTTATTTATTGATTCATTTTGGATAATTGATATTATTCCCAAAAGCTAGTTATAGGATGATGCAAGAGGGTTGGCAATCAATAGAACTAAATCTAAAACTCTCTCTCTTCCCTTCATTCTTCATATACCTAAAATGGGCTACAGCTTTAAATTAAAGGTGTAGTTATGACATTTTAAGATAGAAGGAACAAAATTTAAAATATTCTACTTTTATATATTTTACAGATATTCAAGTGTGACAAGGAATTTCATCAGCTTAATTACAAATAAAATGTAGTGAACTTAAGAATATTTAAGATGCGCCAATGCAACTTAACGTTGTAAAGAATATATTAAGAATATGTTCCTACTACATTAAAGAAATAAATGATAAATATAATTTTTTATTTTGACTCTACTTTCCAAATTTAATATATTTGAATATCATAACATGGAAAAAAACAATTAGACTAACGCATACTAATTTTCACTAACTTCTTTGGAACAACTCAGCAATAAAACAAAAAACATACACAACCATATGAGAATAGTACTGCGATACTCCATCAAATGACAATTATTAAAACAAACTAAAATATTTTAAAAAACATAAACAATATTATCCATTAAAATATATCATGTTAACAATCAAAGTATATGATGTAACGACCCAGATTTTTTAACGTTTTATAATTAAACATTGAAATTATTTAAATATTTAAATCGTGGATTTAATACAAATAAAAATGATTTCAAAATCATATTTAAATTCTATTTAAATAATAAATGGTTATTGTAAATTTTAATTTATAATTTAAGTGACTAAAATTGTTTTAAAAATAATTTGCTTTAATTAACATGTGAAATTATCATTCCAAGGCACTATCTTGGATTTTGACTAAACCGATGCCATTTGATCCGGAATAATGAATTGTTGTATGTTGACAAGTTTCGTGATGATTAGACGTGATGTGTGGTCGTGCGAGCTCGAAACGCATGGCGTTAAATTCAAAAGAATATAATATAATATTTATTTTCTATAAATACACGTCAAAATCCTTAAAACTTAAATCCTCATACCCTGCTCTCCTTCGTTTCAAAATTTGCCTGTCGCCACCATGCACTTCCTTCTATCAAACTTTCGAGGCAATTGGTAACAAAATCTAGAGATTTATGAAGAATGAAGGGAAGAGAGAGAGTTTTAGATTTGCGCACCCACTCGAACAATGAAGAATGAAAGTACCCAATTATTAGCTTCGAGTGGGTGCGCCTCGTGTGGATCAAGTCGAACAATGTCGAACCCCATCGTACCCAAATCAAAGCGCACCCACTCGAACCTAATAAATGGATTATTTTATAAATTGACTAAAAAGGTATATTACCTGGTTTAATATATGGAGAAGTACTTTGAACTTTAAATGGATGTTTTAAAGTAAATGGCAAGTATAAAAGTAATTTTGGATTTATAGTATCGATGTTTGGGCAACATAACCCATTTAATTATCCATTTGAAAAGTGATTGGATCTTTAAAATGGTATTTTAAAGAGAACGGAATATTAAAGTGTTTTGGGGTTTGTTGTAAACAATGTTTTAATAACATTTATTTTTAAACTCTTGCATAATATTTTAAAGTGTTAAAATATTGTTAAGTGAGTTTAGAAAATACTGAGATCTTTAATAGTGAATTTTAAAAGAGGATAACAAGTATGAATTGGTTTGGGTCTATTGTGGCAATGTGTTAATAACATTCGCCTTTAACCCATTTTGATTATACTTATGAACGTAAATGAATCTTTAAAAAGAATGTTTTGAAGATAATCATAAGTGAAATGGTTTTGGATTTGTAGTGATAGTATTTGAGTAACATTTGCCTTAAGCCCTTTGAAATTGATTTGTGAATATACTTATACGGTGGAGATAAGTATATGTAGCATTGAAATGTGTTGAAAATGAATAGTAAGGTTTTGATTAAACAGTGAAGTTTAATTAACAAATGGAGTTTCATTTATAAAAGATTTTATCGAGTAAAGTGAGTTTTACTAATAAAAGAGGTTTTTAATTAATAAAAGAAGATTCATTAAAAAAGGGATTATAAGTCATTTATATGACTTAATCATGCTTGTTTGTTCGATTGTGCTTTGTGTGTTACTTGTTTATATATGAGGCTGAGTTTCCCGTATGTGATTATTCTCAATGTTATTTGATTTGATCAAATATAATCTAGAAATATCTAGAAGAAACATGGGAATTATATGGTACAGTTATCTTCGGTGATACTATATTGTACGTATAAACTCGTTTTGCTCTTCTAGGAAAAATGATAAGGAAATCCATTCGCTTAAACGGTTAGAAGGTGATTTCCGATCTTATGTATTATATGTTTATTTCCTACAAATTCGGTGTTGAGATTATCGAATAATCTATCGATTATTTTTGGAGCACCCGGTAAGCAGGGGAGTGTACTTATATAAGATGACTTGAAACTGTAACCAATCCAAAACCATATACATTTTCTATGCTTTGGAAGAGGTTCATGATTGGTTCATGACGTTGGAATCTACGTGGACATTTGAGATTTATTTGAAATGCTCGAACACATGTAGTTGTTCGTTGTCTATTCAAGATGTTGGAATCCATGTGTGATTCTGAGACCTGTTGAGGTATGGGAATCCATATATGATCTGAGATCCATTGAGGTATTGGAATCCATGTGTGATTCCAAGATCCGTTGAGAAATCCATGTGTGATTCCGAGATTCGTTTAGGAATCCATATGTGATTCCAAAATCTGTTGAGATATGGGAATCCATGTGTGGTTCCAAGATCTATTCGAGTTGAAGCTCGTATGTAAGATCTGTTTGAGTGGTGACTTGTGTGTTGGAATGCTGGACATAGCCTCATCATCAATATGACAAAAACCAAAGATAGAAGACATAGCCAGTAGGGTTGGGGAACCCATAGGGTGCATGCGACTCCATTTCTAGAGATACTTATTGGGATATGCATGCGGGAGTGATGCATCAGGTCTTAGCAAGACCGGCTATTGTTTTTCTATGGTACATTCACTAGAGATGTACAAAGCTTCGGAAGGATATCTTTGATCCTTGTGCAGTAGGAGTCGGCTTTGATCCGAGGAGACCTAAGTGGAATCCTACACAATTAGCAAATGCACCATAGCGGTTGTGATTATATACCTACTATTGGTCTGATGTATACTCGCATACATCGTAGCTATGTGATTATTTATATTTCACACCTTATACATTATTATATTATCACTGAATTTTATAATAGCTATGGATTATGATCAATACGAGTTGCTATATTTATTGATAGGGATCACTAAACACTTGGCTAGGGCAAACCGAGACAGTATAGTTTTGAAATAGGAAAATGAAATAATTTTATCTAGGATTATATTTTATATATATAAGAGTAATTTTCATAAATTGATATAGTTATTTATGATGTATTTGTTTGTTAGGAAATGATAATATTCAATTATTATCATTTGTTGTTCGATTTGTTATGCTCGACCAGTTTATGAGCAGTTCTACCTTTTCACTACATGGGTTGGATAGATAATGAATTGTGGGAACATTGAAATGAACACCTTGTGAATTAAGTTTCACAGTTTGATGATAAGGCGTTCGGTGATAATATTGGGTTGAAATTTTAATTTTAAAAAAAGTTATTTATTATAATCTAAACAAGGTAAACACTTCGATGATACTTCTATATAGGAAGTGACTTAAATATGGTTTATAAATATGATTTATAAACGAAAAGGATTTAAACTAAGAACTTAAGAACTTAAATCCCAGCATTTTAGAAATTGGTTTTATAAGGTTTTGGAAAATAATACTAGTATTATTTGAAAGAAAATATTTAAAATTGGTTTATGAAACTTCCATCATGGTACTTAGTAATGTTTGAGAAGTAATTGATACCGTTTTGGAAATGATTTTGGTTAGGTCTGAAAGGCATGGTTTGGATATACTGAACTCGCTTCATCGTTGTAAAATGATTCTGGTGATGACTGCAGAATCATCGGCATTTATTTTCGAGTTCCAAAGTGGGGAACGCTATCATAGCAATTTTCTATAAAGTTGTTTTGGTAAAAAAGATTTTGATTTAAATCCCGAAAGTATGATTTGATATACAAAAGTTATAAGTATATATATTTCAAAATGATTTGAAATAAGGTTGGTGTTTAGTTCTTGAGTTTTCGGTAAAGATATTTTATGGACTCATGTATCCTATGCATTACAGTAAGTATAGTTGCGCATTTTGTTTAATCTGTTGATCAGTAATTTTCATTTGTTAAAATGAAATGGAATTATCGACCATTTAGAAAGTCGAAATTTTGAAATTTTCATAAGAAATTAAAGCTAAGTGTTCTGTGAAAATATAAATATGAGTTTATATAACACTTGTACTTAGAAGATGGAAGAATTTAAACAAGTTTTAAATTTACTAAATATCCGTGTTAAGTAAAATGAATTGGATATTTTAGTGTATACTCTAAGGATGTAGTGGAGTATTATATGGATATGAACTTAGGTTATATAATGTTTAATAACTTGAAGTAAATTTTATGAAATGGTTCATAAATGATTTTAGTATTAAATAAGAAATTCTATAAGTGAAATTAAATGCGGATTAATATGGAAAGAAATTGGTGTAGTTAAGAAACCAATTGAAT
Source organism: Allium fistulosum (assembly GCA_030737815.1). Classification (NCBI taxonomy): domain Eukaryota; kingdom Viridiplantae; phylum Streptophyta; class Magnoliopsida; order Asparagales; family Amaryllidaceae; genus Allium; species Allium fistulosum. Next base: position 1,241,482,301 of record CM060902.1, on the reverse strand, counting down.
AGAGTATGTAAGTTGTATGTACATCATTGTATTTGCTTGGCAATTCTTGATCTAGGATTCGAGTACATGGATTTCAAGGTGATTTACACCGGTCCGAGTTAGGATTTTTCGCTCGATTCTCGACGGCGAACACTTAATACAGGTTTTTGATATGATTCTTAAGTTTTCTATCATAATATATGGCTATGTAAGGAAACAAAAGTTTCTAATCAAGGAACCGGATCGGATTCTGCACTAGAGAGGTCAAGTGAGATATACTAGTTCGGAAATTTATGCGATCGAGCCGGTGGTCTGGTTTGATATTGCATACGGATGATATATGTATATCCTATGGGCTTTAGTATATTCATAAGCTATGTGTGTTGGCTTGCAGAGGGTTTAGGGAATGACTCTTCGAATTATTTTGGTAGCATGAGTGATCGACTGAGTAATACCTAAGGTTGTTGAGCGTAAGGTAACACTTAGTGGATTGTTTGTCATCGTTGTGCGATGAGATGGTTTCTGAACTTGGGCAAACTATGAGTTTTGTTTGTTAGTGATGGTAGTACTTTATAGTATTTTTATGGGATTGACTCTATGGTTGTCAGTGGTTGCAATACCATTAGGTATTAATATGTGATTGTTGCTTTATTGCTTGTGTTGGAATTTCGAGGGTGAAATTCCTTTAAAAGGGAAGAATGTAAAGACCTGGATTTTTGAACGTTTTATAATTAAATATCGAAATTATTTAAATATTTAAATCGTGGACTTAATATGGATAAAAATGATTTCAAAAGCTTATTTAAATTTTATTTAAATAATAAATAGTTGATGTAAATTTTAATTTATAATTGAAGTGATTAAAATTGTTTTAAAAGTAATTCGTTTTAATTAACGTGTGAAATCATCTTTCCGGGGCACTATCTAAGATTTTGATGAAACCAGCGCTATTGGATCTGGAATAATGAATTATTATATGCCAACGAGTTTTGTGACAATCGGACGTGCTGTGAGGTCATGAGAGCTCAAAACGCGCATCGTTAAGTTTAAAAGAATAAATATAATATTTATTTTCTATAAATAATACACCTCAAAATCCTTAAAACTTAAATCCTCATTCCCTGTTTTTTCTTCATTTCAAAATTTGCCTACCACCCACCATTAACTTCCTTCCATCAATTATTTCGAGTGAATTAGGGAACAAAACAAGAACTTTTAGATCCATTAGCTTCATATTGGCTAGGTATTCGAGTGGGTATGCTTTGATTTGGGTAAGATGGGGTTCGACAGTGTTCGACTTGGTCCACGCAAGGCTTGGTTTCCAGTTTTGAGAGATCGGAGCAGCGATTGTCGAAGGCGATTGTGGCGTTGTTTAGCATGTGAAGGAGAGTGCGTGGAGGTGAGATAGGGAGGTGCGGTGCCATAATGAGATGTATGACAATTCCTTTGTCGTTTTCTAAGGTGTCAGGTCGCAGTTAAGTAGGGGTTGCTGTAGGTGAATTTTTGGTGGCGGTTGAACTCGTCATGATGCGGGAAGTTGTGTGATGGTGTTTGAAGGCTCTACGGTGATCTGATTCAAAAAGCGAGACATTACTGGCCGTGATTTAGGGCAACGGTCGGAAATTGCAAGAGGTGACTGAGTAACATTTGCCTTAAGCCCTTTGAAATTGATTTGTGAATATACTTATACGGTTGAGACAAGTATATGAATACTTTTGGGAAGTGTTGAAAATGTATAGTGATGTTTTAATTAAATAGCGAAGTTTAATTAACAAATGGAGTTTCATTTATGAAAATGTTTATTGAGTAAAATGAGTTTTACTAATAAAAGAAGTTTTTAATTAATAAAGGAAGATTAATTATAAAGGGGATTAGAAGTCGTTTATATGACTTGATTGTGCTTATTTGTTCGACCGTGCATTATGTGTTACTTTTTTATGAACAGTGTACAGGGCTTAGTTTTCCGTATGTGATTATTATCAGCATTATTTGATTTGACCAAATATACTCTGGAAATATCTAGAAGAAACACGAGAATTATATGGTGCAGTTATCTTCTGTGATACTATACTATATATAAACTTGTTTTGCTCTTCTAGGACAAATGATAACGAAATCCATTTGCTTAAACAGTTAGGAGGTGATCTTCGACCTTATGTATTGTCTATTTATTTCCCACAGAACCGGGGTTGAGATTACCAAGAAATCGATTGATTGGTTTTTGGAGCACCCGGTAAGTAGGGGAGTGTACTTATATAAGATGACTTGAAACCGTAACCACTCTAAAACCATATTTGTGTTATCTACTTTGGAAGGGATTCGTGATTGGTTGGTGATGCTGAAATTTATGTGGAGATTCGAGATCCGTTTGAGATAGTCGAACATATGTAGTTGTTCGTGATCTATTCAGGATGTGGGGATCCATATGTGATTCCGAGACCGGTTAAGGTATGGGAACCCATGTGTGATTCCGTGATCCATTGAGGAACCCATGTGTGATTCTGAAATCTACTGAGGAGTCAATGTGTAATTACGAGATCTATTGAGATATGGGAATCCATGTGTGGTTCCGAGATTTGTTCGAGTTAGAGCTTGTATGGAAGATCCGTTCAAGTGGTGGCTCGTGTGCTGGAATGCCGGATGTAGCCTCATCATTGGTATGATAGAAACCAGAGATAGGCATAGCCAGTAGGGTTGGCAAACCCATAGGATGCATGTGAGTCCATTTCTAGAGATACTTATTGGGATATTCATGTGGGAGCGATGCATCTGGACTTAACAAGACCAACTATGGTTTTCCTATAGTACATTCACTAGAGATGTACGATGCTTCAAAAGGATATCTCTGATCTTATGTAGTAGATTAGAGTCAGCTTTGATCCGAGAAGATCTATGTGGAATCCTACAAAATTAGAAAACATACCTTAGCGGTTGTGATTGTATACCTATTATTATTGTGGTATACACTCACATACATCACAGCTATGTGATTATTTATATTTAACACCTTAGACATTATTATATTATCACTGGATTTTATAATATAAATGGTTTAGTTATCGTCAAGGTAAAAACTCGTCAGTGTTTGTTTGCGACGTGGTCTTACAAGATGCCCTTTTTTGAAGGGTTTTAAGATATAATAAATCTATATGATTTGAGTTTCTCACGCTGGTTTACCAGGATGATCTGAATGTTATTTTCTTAATGCTTAGGTCAGCTCGAGTATGTATCCAGATTTGGCTATGGTTCATTAGAGCTCTTGGAGAGGAGCTGGATGATTTCTTAAAGTTTTTATTTTCCGCTGCATTACTTGATTTTATCTATCAGCATTTGTGAGGACATGCAGTTATAACTTTCCAGGCTGATGACATGTTAGTTTACTCTGATTGATATATGTATATCAAAGTTTTCTTTTTGGTAAAGGCCATTTGAGATATTATATATTATCGACCTGCATGTGATATTCTGATATTGTGTTCACTTCTTTCTTGTTCTATTTCTTATTATTTTTATTTTACCTTAACTTTCTGTCTTTCCAGCACTTGGATGCTCGGCACGTGAATACCATGGATGTATTAGTGTCGATATTCGGGGGTCGAAAAGGCGGATCGTTACACATGACACACTTCATCTTCTACCAATTTATCTGGGTCTTCTCTTCCACTATCCTCTTCGCTTGGTTCACCTTTTGCATGCTAGTATTCATCTTCCATACCCGCTCGACCAACTGATCCACCCAACTGAAACATACCAAAAGCCAAAATATTTGTTATTTGAATCTATTTTCGAGAACCCGAGCCTTCTCTTCTTATATTTTATTTCTTCTTTATCTTGCCATGGCCCCATTTTCATCATTTTGGTCTTCCATTTTTCTCAGGGAGAAATCAACCTAAGAATGAATGTTAGTTTTTTCTACAACTTTAGAAAAGTATGACAAATAACTTTGTGATATAAGCCCCTCATGGGCTTAATTAAGAACTAAAAGATGATACTGACTTTTGTAAAATAGATATGTTCCTATTGGCATTTGAGCTGGTTAAATAGTCTCTATATGCGGTTGAAGAACAGTCCATGGATTCTACTAAAGAGTCCCCACTTGTATTACATACATTTGATATTGCAAAGGTACTTTTTGTTTCTATGCATGGAATCTTTGAGTTAATCTAAACTAGCTTTTGCAAAACAAAGAAAATTATTCAGTTCGTCCACATAATTTTACTCCTTTTTCTTTTTACATATTCCTTTCTCCTTCCTTTTACATTAATTTCTTTATTTTTTTGGTTCCTTCTATAGAAAATAATGTAGTGTGATATCAAATAATCTAAAACTCATGCATAAAGAAAGTAAATTACATCGTAAAAAGCAAGGAAAATAATGAGAAACCTTATTGTATGATCCACAATTAGAAACTCCGATGTAAAGATGGATCAGAAACTTGTTTATGCAAATTGATTTTGTATTTCTAGTATAATAGATTTTGTCCTTTTGAATATATAGTTGAAACGGTATTGATTTATTAATGCTTTACCCAGTTGCAAATTCTATAGTTCACTTTCTCTTTAAATCTTTATTTTATATTGCAATATGCCTACACTATTTTGTTGATATAAAATCTCTTTAATTTGTTAAAAAACACGTTAATAAGATGGTCACACTTTACTCTTGTCTAAATGTAATCATTTTTGTGGATAGTAAAACTACAGTAATAAACAATGATACCCAATTGGATCACCCAGGTGTATAAAAGGCATCACACACAATTTAATTTAGTAAAATTGATCCATTGTTATATATGTTGTTCCTTCGGTGTATCCCTACACTAAAAATATAGCATTGGATCTCCAACTTAGAAATGTATTTTTGATTTTATTTTTATTAAAATTTTCAACTTCAAACACTGTATGTAGTTACATTTAATAAATACAAATTAGTACTAAGCTTTACATAACCAAGCATTCTTTGAAACTGGCCTTATTCTTTTTGTCCTCTTTGAAAATTAATAGGTCCATGCATTTCTTCTTCTAATTCTCTCATTCTCCTCTTATAATTCATGCACTTTTCTCATATTCTTTCATTCATCAAAATATAAAGCTCCAAATATAATATAGTATAAATAACACTGTTTGTAGTTATGGTTTGCCTTAAAATGCAATTATAATATGTTAAAAGTGAAATAGAGCATGCCTCATTTTCTAAACATGTAACTAAGAGTCATGGAAGGGTCTTTTACGAGAATATGGAAAAATTAAAATCATGGTATCCCTCTTATTTTATGATTTATGAATCATGATATGAAATGTGCTTTGAATTTAGATCAGAAAAAACTATTTTCCTTAATTAAATTATTAGGAGTTAAAGAAAACTTTACTTAAAAAGATATGCTGCATGGATTAAATAATATTGTAATTATTTAGTATGAGAATTTCAATAATTAACACGTGAGGAGATCTATAGTAGATTGACTAAAAGATTTTTTATGTATTGACTCATTAATATTGGAATGTAGATTAAGTTATATGATTGGTGGATATGAGTAAAACCTTATTTAATGCAAATAAAGTGTGTATATAACGAAAAAGTAGAAGAAGAATAATGAATGATTGCTTTAATTTGGTTTCTTTATCTATACATCATATTTCATTTTTTCATGATATATTAAAGTTTATCTTGATTTTGCTTTACGTATTGTGTATTAAAAAAATACTATATCTTATGTTAAATGTATTGATTAACACTTGCGTCTAATTCAGTAAAGTAGAATGATGCATATGAAAAAGTATCCATTATTAAGGGCACAACTAATAGTCGTGAAGAAACATATTTTGAAAATTCAATCTGTGACGACCGCCCCATACCACCCGCACATCAATGACCTAAAAGAGCGCTATAGCCATGTAAGGCTGATAGACGATCATTAGAGGTTGAAATTTAAAGCAGAAAACTTGTTGCATATCTCACAGTGCATGAATAAAATATAATATAGAAAATATACAAAAGAATATAGTGAGCCATAACAAATGAGAATAACATCTCCACTAAATCATGAGTTATGGTACAAATGTTATAATATCTCAATACAACATTTTCTCACTACATCCCTCAGAGTACATAGAAACAGATAGCGGAAATTACAAATATAGAGTAATACTCCATAGCTACTCTAAGCTCGTCTTCGTATAGTAGCTACGACTCCAAACCTGCATCTAGTTTACTCATTTAAGAGTACCCTAGATGATAAGAGGAAACATATAATCTTGGGTCAGACAACAGTCTGGTGTGAGCAGTAAATGACTATTAAAAGCTATATTAGAAAATATGGTACTAGACAGGTACAAAAACTCATACCTGACCTGTCCCTGCAACCAAAGAGTTAGCACATAATAATAAGATGTAATATGCTACTCAAATAAACGACAATAGGATAGTATAACAGAATAGGATAGAAGAATCTAGGCAGCCTCTTCCATTGACCCTATTCCCAATCCTTTCTCTAGCATTCCTATAGATGATAGCCTACCCAAGAGAAATAGCAAACATAACAATGATAGCAACCACAACATCTATTAACCAAAATCTATCTATCATCTTCTAAATCCTTGAATATATGATAACTTGTATGGCCCCATCCTCGCTTGCCACAGACTAATGGAAATCCCGGTTCTCGATTGTGTTCCCCCATACTTTCAGGTTCGAAACCCTGCACAGTTGTTTCCTACAATACCTCCGTACCGTCTGACACTAGACCCTCTCGGAGTGGTCCAGGATACACAATTGGGGCTACCAGCCCTTGGGTGCTCCCATATATAGCACCCCTGCTTGAACACAACCAGAACACTTCGATTTATCAACAATTCCTTAGCACTCCCAAATTTTTAGAGCTTTCACAACTCCAACCCATTTCTGGGCACAAGTCCTGCCACTCAACTCAGACCACTATACCACAGCCTCATTCCATCCCGAGCTGTCTATCAACTCCTTCGATCCTACTCCTTATCCGAGCCCCCAACCGATGAGCCGAAACTTCATCATGTTATAACTTCCCAACCATAGAAGCAATCAGCAAGCCACAACTTCCAACATGATCCACTATAACCCCAAAGTCTCCATCCCGGATCTCACATCCAATAGAGCCAACAATTTGGATCGGTATCGATCTGATCCAATTGGATCGGTGCCGATCCAAATACTTGACCATTTTGGGCTCCATTTCTCTTCCAACTTCTAGTTAACTCCCTCTAGATGCCATAAACACTTAGCCATCCCTCTTAGCCTTCAGGTCTTCTCTTCTATGCACCATAGCTGATCCAACAAAGATGATCCATCCAATTTTCAACACTTGGCCTATCCTCCAATCCAACTTCATAGAGCAACTTTACAATCCATGCTCATTTTCCCCTGTGGATCTCACTTCAACCGGTATGCTAATTTTGGATCGGTAACGATCCGATCCAATTGGATTGGTGCCGATCCAAATACTTGCTCCAATTGTCGTGAAATTTTCAAGGTGTCTTCTTGTCGTGCTCCAGAGCCTATCCTCCAAGTTTCATGCGATTCCGACGAAGTTTGTTCCCGATATGCTTCGATCACCGGTCTAAGTCCTAAAACATGCACAACACTACAAACGAATCATGCATATCAAGTAATTTAAACATAACAGCGAATCAAACATAGCAAGTCATCAAATTACATCCACCATAAACATACAAAAAATCCAATTCAATCTACCATCACAATTTTAGCATAGATTTAATCTAACACATAGAATTTCATAGCCAAATATACACAAATGACACTAGATAATGATCTAATCCCAATTACATGTTTAATTAGGTTAATCTAGGGTTTCTATATCTGAAATTACCTAAGTCTAATCAATTTAATTTGATAATTCTAACCTATAATCACATAACTACAACATATTATCCATCATAGACTAGTGAGAGATTATAACCACTCACCAAATCAACTAAACCTATGAAATATGATGAAGATCCGATCCAAACAGCGACAAATCGGATGAAGGTGCAATCCAAATGATGAAAACAAGCTCCTAATTGAAGATCTAGCCTCTAATTTGCAATTAGAGACGAGCTGAGATGAAATCCAATGAGATGAATGAAGAATTAGAGAGGAGTTGTGGATTGCGGCTGAGTTGAAATGAGAGATAAACTTTCAAATGGTCAATCTCACCTCATATTTATAGCCAAACCTGATTAGACTAATGGGCTTGCCAATTCGGCCCATTAATCCTCTTCTAATTCTAGCCAGTAGATTTAAAACTTGAAACTGCTACAACTTCCTAACCACTTATCTGATTAGATTTTACTCCCAACAAATATTGTCTCCACATCTTCAAAGCAAACACGATCGTCGCCAACTCCAAGTCGTGGGTTGGATAATTCCTTTTATGCGGTTTCAACTGTCGACTAGCATAAGCGACAAGTCTCCCTTTCTACATCAACACAGCTCCAAGACTAGTAACACAAGCATCTGTGTATACTGTCATCTCTTCATTCCCACATGGAATAACAAATATAGGTGCACTCGTTAATCTCTCCTTCAGAACCATAAATGCATGCTCACATCTAGCATCCCAAGTGAAAGTCTGAATCTTCTTGGTCAAGTTGGTTAATGGTGCTGCAATCTTTGCGAAGTCCCTTATGAAACGCCTATAATATCCTGCCAATCCAAGGAAATTTCTCACATACGTAGCATTCTTAAGTTGGTTCCAATCTTGGATCACTACCACCTTTGTGGGATCTAGTGTTATTCCTGGCCCGGACACGACATGACCTAGGAATCTTACTTCTTCCTTCTAAAAGTGACACTTAAAGAACTTAGCTCTCAACTTGTGCTTTCTCAAAATCTCAAGCACAACCGTCAAGTGCATCTTGTGCTCTTCCTCCGTTCTGGAGTAAATAAGAATGTCATCCATGAACAGAAGCACGAACTTGTTCAACTGGTCTCTGAAAGCTATATTCATAAGATCCACAAAGTATGCCGGAGAATTGGTCAACCTAAAAGGCATCACCAACCACTTGTAGAAATCCGATGGTGTCAAAATTCAGTAATAGGCACACTTTCTTTAGCCGCTCTCAACTGGTTAAATCCTGTTGCCAAATCCATCTGAGAAAACACCTTTGCAGCATGCAACTGATCAAACAAATCATCAATCTGTGGAAGCAGATACTTATTCCTTTTTGTAACCTTATTCAACTCACTATAATCCACACTTAACCTTAAAGAACCATCCGCCTTAGTCGCAAATACAATAGGTGCACCCTATTCGGATATGCTTCTCTGAATGAATCCTGTTAGAACCTACATTTTATGGTTCCGATGACAACAACTATACAATCACATATATTATATCTTATTAAGATTACAGGTATATACTATGAGAAATCGTCATGCTCAAAGGTATCAAGACTCGAAGACAAACAAAGACTTATGGACCATGCTATGATTAGTAAGGTTGTACTAAGAGTCTTAGAAAAACATTGTAAGGTTTCCTTGAGTATATATATGCACATGCGAATTCGTATATTCAACATTGGCATTAAAAACTATGATAATCAAATAAGGCCATTGTAACACCCCATATTTTTATAACATTATTTAGGATATTTAATTAGCTAAATAAAATAAAATAATGTGAGGATTAATAGATTGAGATTTGATTTATCTAAAGGTAGTCGTGCCATGTTGAATGAGAATCAAAATGAAATAACATGAACTAATGTGTTAGGAAATAAGAAAGGGTAAAATAGGAAATAGGAAAGGCTTATACCCTAAACCATTAGGAGATGAAACGCGGGTTCATTTTCATTATAACAAACTAAAATATATCAAGGCCGACCACCATTTCCATTTTCAATAGAAGATAAAGCTAGGATTCAAGAGAAAGAAGTTAATCAACTAATTCAACATCGAATCTCACATCTTTTAATCTCAAAGCTAAGGTGAATGATTACTATATCCCATTTTTATGGTTTTCGGTTTTAAGTTATACCTAAAATGTTTTTGCAAGTTTAAGCCATGTTTTGGACGATTAAAGTTATGTATATGCTTGTTGACGAATTATACATGTTCATATTAGTTTTTATGAAATGTTTGATATGAAAACCCTATCAAATGACATCCAAAAGCCTTGAAAATTTAAATGTAGATCAAAATGATATTTTAGAGATGAGTTTCAATTTTCATAATTTTTGATTTAATGTGGAATTTATATTAATTTTCTAGTGAAGAAAATGTTTATTGGGTTATAAATTATTTACGGCCAAAATATTAATTAATTGGGTTTGAAATTTTTATATGTTGGAAAACATATTAAAATGGATTTTCTGGAATTTTTCTAGATTTTTCCTAAGTATTTTGATGAATATAAAAAATTATTTAAGGTATGGGACTTAAATGTTCTATATAGTTAATTAAGGAGAAGGGCATTCTACAAAATAAAATCATTATTTATTTCTGAAATTAGTGGCAGCACTGTTTTGAAAAGAATTTATTAACCAATAAGAATTTGATAAACAAAGGCACGTTAGTTGAAAAGTTATTCTTTTAAGTTAAAAATAAGAAAATCACACTTTTAGCATGTTTCGACCACTTTCAGCATTGAAGCTTTCGACCCAGACCTTTCGACAAGGTCGAAGCCAATGCATATGGTATCAAGTAACATGGTATGTAATGTATTGGACAAGGTCGAAGGGTACTTGGTTGAAATCTTAGTTGCCGAAGAGGTTGAAGTATGTTTGTTTTATAAACCAAAAGTAACGTCTGCTTTGCTTTCGAAAAGAAGCTTTCGACTTGGTTGCTTTCGGCCGGGTCAAACATTTAAAACAAAGGTTTAAAGCTTTCGATGAGGTCGAAAGGTTACTGCCGCTTTTCTACCTTTCGAAGCCATGCTTTCGACAAGGTCGAAAGGTATACTTGTCTTTAAAAAACCAGCCGCTTCTCCCATGCTTTCGAAAGAAAGCTTTCGACTTAGATGTCTTACCCTCTTTATTCTAATTGAAGTATAACCCAAGATTTCAAAAGAGGCGTTTTAAAGTATTAAAAAGGCTGGAGCCTATTGTTTTAAAAGAGATGTACCAAGCTTTCAAAGGTGTCGAAAGCAAAGCTTTCGACAAGGTCGAAAAGTAGCTTCCGAAGAGGTCGAAAGGTTTTAAAAGAGGATTTTCCACATGTTTTAAATTGAACCCAATGAGTTTTCGAAAGGTTTATGTTTTAAAGGTTTAATGCTTACGAAAGGTACTATTTACCGAATGGTTTCGAAGGGTTCGAAAGCAAAGCTTTCGAAGGGGTCAAAAACAAAGCTTTCGATGGAGTTGAAAGGTAGCTTTCGAAGAGGTCGAAAGGTAGCTGTCGACAAGGTCGAAAGGTCCTATTTTCTGATGGTTTCGAATGGTTTGAAACGGAAGGTTTTTCCAAGGTTTTCTAAGGCAAAGTTTTAAAGTGTTTTAAGATAGGTGTTTAAAGTTTTAATGCTTTCAAAAGGTAGGTTTTCAATGGTTTCGAAAGGGTTGAAGTATGGTTTCGAAAGGAAAGACAAATAAAGGGATTTTTACTTGGGTTGGAAAGAGATGCTTTCAAAAGATTTAGAAGGGGTACTTTCAATAGGATCGAAAGGGGTACTTTCAAATGTTTGAATGTTTTTATCATAAAAGGTTTGAGTAAAGTATATATAAATTTAACATGGCAATGTGATTTTGAGTAAAGCATAGGGATTATATATTTTCCTTGTGTTAGTTTGATTTAAAGGTTTTAAATCATTTTGAAAAGGTTTTCAAGGAAAATTATGGGAGGAGATCCCTAAGTAAAATGACTCAGATATTAGAATACCAGATAGGACTGGTATAGGGTCGTGCCCTATACATTAGCTATTGGCCCCAGCTAATTGTTGTCCAAAATTCCAATGTGTAGAGCTTGGTCAAAAGTAGACTAAAATTTTTATTACACACCGAAAGGAATATACGTTTGTATACAGATAGGTTATTGGTGAGCCTGAAAAACCATTAGGATAAGGAAGACCTGGGAGATGATTAAGTTAGGGACAGACCGTCCATTAGAGGAGTATTTAACAGATAGTTAAGGACAGATCATCCAGAAGAGGAGTATCTAACAGGTGTTAGATTGATTTTGTTTATATTGTCTAGTAGGCCCGAGTCAGCCAAAGGTTAAAAGTTAGACAAACAAAACTTATGTGTTTGAACAAATAGTTCATTTATTACCTGATATTTATGTATGTTTACATAATGGTGCTTTACAGTATTTAATAATTTTTGGTTGCAGGAAAAGGTTTTGCAAAGATATGTTTTAAAAGGATGTTAGTGAGGGAAAACCAGTTCAGCTAAGCGGCGTAGTCTCACTTAACATATTAAACCGAGATGTATTGTATTATTCACGCCAGGCTTTGTGTTTGACTCAAAGTTTATGTTTTCCCCTTAAACTCTTGGGTGCTCAAAATTGATTTGAGTAGGCTGAGGGGTTAAGGTCTTTTCAGGTTTAAGTAGGATGACGAATAAGGCTACCGGGGGCATGCAGGAGGCAAACGGATAGCTATTTAGGAGTTGCAGTTTTTTGTTTTGTTGTATTTCCGCTGTGTTTGTATTAATTCTATTATGACTTATGACTCTGATCATCCAAGGGGGTATCTTCGTATACCGCTCTTGGCGTAGTTTGTAACAAGTATATTTTATCTGTTCCTAGGAATGTAATTGGGATTATGTATTAAGAATATGGAACGTCTGTTTTGAAGTTTAATGAAGCAATGTTGTTTTGAAATCTGTGTTTGTTTCATATTCAAGTGCTTCTGATATAATAGATACCATTAACATAGCCGTATTTTTTCGCCGGAAGCTAATACTATAGATGACTGCAGCATCTGTAGCGCTTAGTTTTAGGCCTCTTGATAGGGGATGTTACAGCTTGGTATCAGAGCATGGTTTATGAAATACTTTAACAAAAAAAATGGTTTTTGAAAACATAATCCTTAGTAATTAGAGTTAAGATTGGGGTACAGGATAACGCTATAGTAATGTACTTGTATTTGTTATATATAAGTATACGCTATATCTCTGGACTCCTATCTTAGTTAGGTTATTCATCTGTATCTCACGAAGGTTGAATACAGATATGGAAGGAAGAAGGGGCAGAGTTAATCTTGAAGGAGAGAGCACCACCACTAATGGAAATGCCCAACCAAATGCTAAGGTCCAGGTCAGGCTCAAGCTAAAAATGTTGGTGCCGGGGTTCCTCAAGTGGACATGGGAGCCATGTATCGATTTTTCGTAAACATCATGCAAGCTAGAATTGCAACTGGAGTTTTCGGAGGGAATGTTGTTGAAGGAGGAGTACAAGAAGCTTTGATAGTCAACCACTATGCTAATCTGAGTAGAGACTATATCAGGCTTGGAGGGAAGCCGTTCATTGGAGCTGAAGATGCGATTGAGGTGGAAAATTGGCTGCTACATTGTGAGAGGATTTTCGCTGACTTAGGATTGAATGACGAGCAAAAAAGGAGACTAACTTCAAGACAGCTTCAAGGAACTGCTCTATTTTGGTGGAATACTGTTGTAGATGGTGTTGATGAGGAAACCATGACTTGGGTGGAGTTTAAGAGAAGGTTTCAAGAAAGATTTATGTCAGTGATGGCGTAGTCGTTGTTGGTTAGGAAGTTCGTTGAACTGGAGTAGGGAGAGAAGTCTGTTCTAGAGTATGCAAGAAGATTTGAAGAGTTAGCCCAGTACGGGTATGCCATGGTTGATACGGTGATAAAGAGGAACGAGAAGTTTATAAGAGGTTTGAAGCCGGAGTTGGCAAGAGCTACCTTACCGCACTTAAGAGATCCATGTGATGTAGTGGTAGAAATGGCGCTAAGGCAGGAAGAGGCGTTAGCTTGTTTGGAGAAGAAGAAAGAGAAGGAAGTCCAGGTAGGACAAGGCCAGAAAAGAAAGTTTTTCCATAAGAAGAGTGCTCGGAGGGAAGGAGCACAAAAGAAAGGAAAACTGAGGTGGTTTGTTATAAATGTGATGAGAAAGGACACTATGCTCATGAGTGTCGGACTGGAAAAGGAAAAGGGAAAGAAGAATATCTGATGCTTTAATTGTGATCAGATCAACCATTATAAGAACAAATGCCCAGAGCCTGTTAGACAAGGAAAGGGACGGATGTATGCATTGGAGCCCGCAACTTCAAGGCCAGTTGTGCAGGAGGAAGGGAAGGCTATTCTGGGAGGCTCGCTACAGATTCACGATATGTCTGTTAGCATTTTGTTTGATACCGGTGCATCATATTCTTTTATTTCTTGATGTTTGGTAGATAAGCTTAACCTAGAGCACTCATATTTAGTTACTTCCTTAAGGGTTGCAAATTCGATAGGAGGATATGCGACACTTGGGATGAGGTGTGACCATTTAGAGTTTGACTTGCTAGGTCATACTTTTGATTGCTGTTTGCATGTATTTGACTTTGTGAAGTTTGGAATTATCATTGGGATGGATTGGTTAAGTAAATATGATGCTAGAATATTTTGCCATGATAGGAAGATATCACTTAGACCCCCGAATTGTAGTGATCGGATAGTTTATACAGTAGAAAGCCCTAGTTGCGAGGTGAATGCTTTATTGGGTATCATGGAGATGGAGTATGAGTTGCATCAAGTATTTGTGGTTAGAGAATTTGCTGATGTGTTTGAGCTGGAAGTTGGGTTGCCACCGAAACGAGCCATTGAGTTTTGGATTGATTTGGTGCCTGGAGCAGAACCAGTAAGTAGGCCGCTAAGCAAGATAACACCTACAGATATGAAAGAATTGAAGGTGCAGTTGGTGGATTTGGAAGGCAAGAGTTTTATTCGACCGAGTAGTTCGCCTTGGGGAGCTTCCGTAGTGTTTTCTAAGAAGCCGGATGGATCATTGAGGCTATGTATCGATTATCGTAAGTTGAATGAGAAGACAATAAAGAAACGATATCCATTGCCGAGAATTAACGATTTGTTTGATCAGTTAAGTGGAGCCAAGGTATTCTCTCAGTTGGATTTAGCAACGGGATTTCATCAACTTAGAGTGGCAGAGGATAGTATTCCCTTGACGGCATTTAGGACGAGGTATGGATTGTACGAATGGTTAGTTATGATGTTCGGACTAACTAATGCATCGGCATTATTTATGGATTTGATGAACCGAATCTTCCGAGAGCACTTGGATAGATTTGTATTAGTCTTCATTGATGATATTCTGATATACTATAAGGATAGAGGGAGCATGAAGTTCATCTTAAAGTTGTGCTTGAGACACTAAGGGAGCATCAGTTGAAGGCTAAGTTTTCGAAGTTCCATTTTTGGAAGAAGGAAGTGCAGTTCCTTGGTCATGTAGTCTCAGAGACAGGGTTGTCTGTAGATTCGACTAAGATTAAAGCGGTAAATAATTGGAAGAGACCCGAGACAGTGACTGAGATAAAGAGCCTTCTTGGATTGGCTGAATATTACCGAAGGTTTATAAAGGATTTTTCACGGATAGCGGCACCGATGACTAAGCTTACGCGAAAAGATGTGAAGTTTATATGGACTGATAAGTGTGAGGAAGCATTCCAGAGCTTGAAACACTTATTGACCCATGCACCAAGTTGGTGGTACCGGAGGGGAATCAGGATTTAGTTGTTTATACTAATGCGTGTGGAACTGCATTGGGAGATGTGTTGATGCAAAGAGGTAAAGTGATTGCTTATGCTTCTAGACAGCTCAGACCGCATGAAGTTAGGTATCCAACGCATGACTTGGAGTTAGCTGCCGTTATATTTTCTTTGAAGGATTGGAGGCATTATCTTTTGGGAGAGCGATTTGAGCTTTATACGGATCATAAGTCGTTGAAGTACTTGTTCTCTCAGAAGGAGTTGAACATGAGACAGCAGAGATGGTTGGAGTTTATTGCTGCTTATGATTTTGGAATTGAGTACGCACCAGGAAATGGAAACAAGGTAGCGGATGCACTTAGCAGGAAACATCAGAATGCAGTATTGGCTATGATTGCTGAGTGGAAAGACTTGGAAGCATTATCAGCTTGTAGAGTGCAATATAGATCCGAGGCAGGTTTTAGGGCAGGAAGTGATGTATTATATTGTTTAGAAGTTCGACCGGTAATGATTAAGAAGATAGCTTCTAAATAGGAGGAGGATCCAGTTTGGGCTGAGCGGATCAGAAAGCTAAGGGAAGGAACAGAGAGCGATGACTTAAAGGATTTCAGTCTGGACAAGAATGGGTGGTTGAGAAAGAAAGGAAGGTTGTGTGTTCTGAATGTAGGAGACATGAGAAAGGAAGTTCTGGATGAATGCCATCATTCGAAGTTCACTATCCATCCAGGAGGAACGAAGATGTATCAGGATATGAAGAGAAGTTTCTTCTAGGAAGGTATGATACAGGACATTGGTTTATGGGTTAAGCAATGCTTGAATTGCCAGCAAGCAAAGGCTGAACACCAGAAGCCAAGTGGATTGCTTCAACCATTGGATATTCCAATGTGGAAGCGGGATTTTATCTCAATGGATTTTATTGATGGGTTGCCAAGGTCTAGTAGAGGAAATGAAAGCATATAAGTCATAGTGGATAGACTAACCAAGAGTGCCCATTTCATTCCAGTAAAGTCAACTAGGATGGCACCTATTTTGGCGAGGTTGTTTATGAAGAATGTAGTTAGACTACACAAGATTTCTAGTAGTATTATCAGTGATAGAGATTCTTTGTTTACTAGCGAGTTCTGGAAGAGTCTATAGGAAGCTTCAGGAACCAAGCTCAACATGAGTACTGCTTACCATCCACAGACCGATGGGCAAACTGAAAGAGTTCACAAAATCTTGGAAGAATTGTTAAGAGCTTGTGCATTGGATTTCGGGGGATCACGGGAAGACCATCTCCATTTAGTTGAGTTCTCGTTTAACAATAGTTATCAAACTAGTATCGAGGTGGCACCATTTGAAGCTTTGTATGGAAGACCATGCAAATCTCCTGTATGTTGGTTAGAGATCGGGGATAGATTGGTTCTTGGTTCAGATTTGGTGAAAGAAGCCGTAGAGAAACTTGAGTTGATCTGAGCTAGGATGAAGGAAGCTCAGTCTAGGCAGAAAAGTTATGCAGATAGAAGAAGAAAAGACTTGGAATTCTCTGTTGGAGACTATGTGTTTATTAAGGTTTCACCAATGAAGGGTGTGATTAGATTCGAAAAGCCAGGAAAGTTAGAACCTATATTCATTGGACCTTTCCATATTGTTAAGAGAATCAGGAAACTCACTTATAGAGTAGAGTTATCGAATAGTTTGGCTGGAGTCTATGATGTTTTCCATATTTCTCATCTTAGAAAGTGTGTTAGAGACCCGGGGACTGCTATAGCACCTACAGTGTTAGAAGACTTAGTAGTAGAGCCGGATTTGACCATAGTTAGAAAGCCGATTCGGATAATCGAGAGAGATGAGAAGAAATTAAGGAACAAGACAATCAGATTAGTAAAGGTCCAGTGGAGTGACGATGCTAGAGACTGTATTTGGGAGACTGAGAGCAGGATTAGAGATGCTTATCCTTATTTGTTTTGATGGTATATTTTACCTTTTTGCTTGATTGTGTACCTTATTGTAATTTCGAGGATGAAATTCTTTAAGGAGGGAGTCTGTAACACCCCATATTTTTATAACATTATTTAGGATATTTAATTAGCTAAATTAAATAAAATAATGTGAGGATTAATAGATTGAGATTTGATTTATCTAAAGGTAGCCGCGCCATGTTGAATAAGAATCAAAATGAAATAACATGAACTAACGTGTTAGGAAATAAGGAAGGATAAAATGGGAAATAGGAAAGGCTTATACCCTAAACCCTTAGGAGACGAAATACACGTTCATTTTCATTATAACAAACTAAAATATATCAAGGTCGGCCACCATTTCCATTCTCAAGAGAAGATAAAGCTAGGATTCAAAAGAAAGAAGTTAATCAACTAATTCAACATCAAATCTCACATCTTTTAATCTCAAAGCTAAGGTGAATGATTACAACATCCCATTTTGATGGTTTTCGTACCCGAAATGTTTTTGCAATTTTGTGCCATGTTTTGGATGATTAAAGTTATGTATATGCTTGTTGATGAATTATACATGTTCATGTTAGTTTTTATGAGATGTTTGATATGTATAACCCTATTAAATGACACCCAAATGCCTTGAAAATTTAAATGTTGATCAGAAATGATATTTAAGAGTTGGGTTTCAATTTTCATAATTTTCCGATTTAACGTGGAATTTATATTAATTTTCTAGTGAAGAAAATGGTTTATTGGGTTATAAATTATTACGGCCAAAATATTAATTATTTACGTTTGAAATTTTTATGTGTTAGAAAACATATTAAAATAGATTTTCTAGAACTTTTCTAGATTTTTCCTAAGTGTTTTGTTGAATATATAAAATTATTTAAGGTATGAGACTTAAATGTTTTATATATTTAATTAAAGAGAAGAGGCATTTTATAAAAAAAAATCATTATTTATTTCTAAAATTAGTGGCAGCACTTTTCTGAAAAGAATTTATTAACCAATAAAAATTTGACAAACAAAGGCAGGTTAGTTGAAAAGTTATCTCTTTTAAGTTAAAAACAAGAAAATCACACTTTTAACATGTTTCTACCACTTTCGGCATTGAAGTTTTCGATCCAGACCTTTCGACAAGGTCAAAAGCATGCTTTCGACAAGGTCGAAGCTAATGCATATGGTATAAAGTTACTTGGTACGTAATGTATTGGACAAGGTCGAAGGGTACTTGGTTGAAACCTTAGTTGCCAAAGAGGTTGGAGTATGTTTGTTTTATAAACCAAAAGTAACTCATGCTTTGATTTCGAAAAGAAGCTTTCGACTTGGTTGCTTTCGGCTGGGTAAAACATTTAAAACAAAGGTTTAAAGCTTTCGACAAGGTCGAAAGGTTACTGCCGCTTTTTACCTTTCGAAGCCATGCTTTCAACAAGGTCAAAAGGTATACCTGTCTTTTAAAAACCAGCCGCTTCTCCCATGCTTTCGAAAGAAAGCTTTCGACTTAGATGTCTTACCCTTTTTATTCTAATTGAAGTATAAGCCAAGATTTCAAAAGAGGCATTTTAAAGTATTAAAAAGGCTGGAGCCTATTGTTTTAAAAGAGATGTTCTAAGCTTTCGAAGGGGTCGAAAGAAAAGCTTTCGACAAGGTCGAAAGGTAGCTTTCGAAGAGGTCGAAAGGTTTTAAAAAAGGATTTTCCACATGTTTTAAATTGAACCCAATGAGTTTTATAAAGGTTTATGTTTTAAAGGTTTAATGCTTATGAAAGGTAGTTGTTGACAAGGTCGAAAGGTCCTATTTTCCAATGGTTTCGAAAGGTTTGAAATGGAAAGTTTTTCCAAAGTTTTCTAAGGCAAAGTTTTAAAGTGTTTTAAGATAGAATGTTTAAAGTTTTAATGCTTTCGAAAGGAAGGTTTTCAATGGTTTCAAAAGGGTTGAAGATGGTTTCGAAAGGAAAGACAAATAAAGGGATTTTTACTTGGGTTCGAAAGAGATGCTTTCAAAGGATTTAGAAGGGGTACTTTCAATGGAATCGAAAGGGGTACTTTCAAATGTTTGAATGTTTTCATCAACATAGGTTTGAGTAAAGTGTATATATATTTAACGTGGCAATGTGCTTTTGAGTAAAGCATAAGGATTGTATATTTTCCTTGTGTTAGTTTGATTAAAAGGTTTAAATCATTTTGAAAAGGTTTTCAAGGAAAATTCTGGGAGGGGATCCCTAAGTAAAATGACTTAGATATTAGAATACCAAATGGGACTGGTATAGGGTCACGCCCTATACATTAGCTATTGGCCCCAGTTAATTGTTGTCCAAAATTCCAGTATGTAGGGCTTTCACCGGTGGACTAAAATTTTGATTACACACCAAAAGGAATATATGTTTGTATACAGATAGGTTATTGGTGAGCTCGAAAAACCATTAGGACCAGGAAGACTTGGGAGATGATTAAGTTAGGGACAGACCATCCAGTAGAGGAGTATTTAATAGTTATTTAAGGATAGATCGTCTAGAAGAGGAGTATATAACAGGTGTTAGATTGATTTTTTTATATTGTCTGGTAGGCCCGAGTCAGCCAAAGGTTAAAAGTTAGCCAAACAAAACTTATGTGTTTGAACGGATAATTCATTTATTACCTGATATTTATGTATGTTTACATAATGGTGCTTTACAGTATTTAACCAGTTTTGGTTGTAGGAAAAGGTTTTGCAAAGATATGTTTTAAAAGGATGTTAGTGAGGGGAAACCCGTTCCGCTAAGCGGCGTGGTCTCGTTTAATATATTAAACCGGAATGTGTAGTATTATTCAC
Source organism: Allium fistulosum (assembly GCA_030737815.1). Lineage (NCBI taxonomy): Eukaryota > Viridiplantae > Streptophyta > Magnoliopsida > Asparagales > Amaryllidaceae > Allium > Allium fistulosum. The sequence goes on along the minus strand of CM060902.1, from coordinate 1,241,461,938 downwards.
AGTAGGCTTTATGTCTAACTCGAAGTTTATGTTTTCCCTTTATACTCTCGGGTGCTCAAAATTGTTTTGAGTAGGCTGAGGGGTTAAGCTCTTTTTAGGTTTAATTAGGATGACGAATAAGGTTACCGGGGGCATGCAGGAGGCAAATAGATAGCTCTTTAGGAGTTGCAGTTTTATGTTTTGTTATATTTCTGCTGTGTTTGTATTAAGTCTATCATGACTATATGACTCAGATCATCCAAGGGAGTATCTTCATATACCGCTCTTGGCATATTTTGTAACAAGTATATTTTATCTGTGCCAGGGAACGTAATTGGGATTATGTATTAAGAATATGGAACGTCTGTTTGAAGTTTAATGAAGCAATGTTGTTTTGAAATCTGTGTTTGTTTCATATTCAAGTGCTTTTGATATTATAGATACCATTAACATAGCTGTATTTAGTCGCCAGAAGCTAATACTATAGATGACTGCAGCATCTGTAGCACTTAGTATTGGGCCTCTAGATAGGGGATGTTACAACCATCCACAGATGTCCATGGGAAAACCACAGACTTTTGTGGATATTTTCGGGAAATCATTCCCTGAAGTCACAGATGTCTGTGGAAAATCCACAAACGTTTGTCATATAGCGACTGCTCTAATATGAAAGAATGCTTCATTTCATATTGAATAATAGCATCTCTTTTCAACGGTTGCAGCCGTTAAAACAAATAGAGTTTGTTTAACAGAAACAACTCTTCATCTGCATCTCTTTAAACCTATAAATACTACAAAGGTTGAGATTAACATAAATCTATTGTCTTGATTCCTTATTACTCTCTATTTGCATATTTATGCATCTCTTGCTTACATATTCTCAATCTATCATAACCAAAATATCATTTTTGTTAAACCACTTCCTACAACACAAAGTATTCATATTTACATACTTAAAGGAGATCATATGAAGAATTGTACTATTAGTCAAAATCCATATTATTTGGAACACAAGATTGTCAGAGAAATACTCTTGTATTAGCCTATTCCTCCGGGCGAAGTGAGAGTTATTTGGTTAAAGAAAATACCAAAGAGGATCTTCGGGACTGGACATAGGATGGGAGGTCCGAATTAGTATAAAATATCTAGTGTGATCGCTTTTATTATTTACCTTCTTTATATTCAGTTATTATTCTCTGTTTAGTGTAATTTGTAATATACACTCTCACACTCATATATGAGTTGCATTATATAAAGATCCTATAGTTTTTTCATTTGGTATCAGAGTACGGTCATTTCAATCTACACTAACACATAGTTGAAAAATCATTAATATGGCAAGTACTTTTCAAGAAGGTCAATCAATTGAACGACCTCCACTTTTTACTGCTTCTAACTATGCTTAATGGTCAACTCATATGAGAATTTTTATGGAAGCAAATGGGTTGGAAATATGACTAGCAACTCAAAACAAATATGAAGCACCTAACACCAACATTCGCACTTGGAATGATGCACAAAAAGCAGTGGCATCTAACAATGCCAAAGCTATGAATGTACTGTTTTGCTCGCTTGACATAAATGAATTTTCACGTGTCATGCTTTGCACCACTGCATATGATATATGGCACATTTTACAAGTCACACATGAAGGAACAACTAAAGTCAAGCAAACTAAAATCTCGATTTTACAAAACAAATTTCCATCTTTCAAAACGAAAGCAAATGAATCGATTATTGATATGTATGCTAGATTTCAAACCATTCAACACGATCTCATGGTACTTGGGTGAAATTCATAGATTTTGATTTAGTCACATGAATTTTAAACTCTTTGACAAATGAATGGGAAAGAAAAGTTTTAGCCATTGAAGAAGCTAATGATCTTTCTCAACTCAAAGTCAAAGAGCTAATAGGAAATCTGATGTCGTATGAAGCTAACTTACAGGATAGAAATGATCAAAATCATGAAAAGAAAACATAGCATCCAAGCAAGTAACGAAGATTCGGATTTAGACGAAGATGAGATTGTTTTTATTGCCAAGAACTACAACAAATTCAACAAGTTCAAGAAGATGACCAGATTTCAAAATGGTGGCAAACCAAACTCCTTAAATCAAACATCGATTAAATGCTATGAGTGTGAAAATTTTGGCACATGAAGAAGGATTGTCCACAGCTCAATAATGATAAAAAGAAAAGAAAGTTTGATAAATTCAAGAAAAATAAAAGTGCTTTTCAAGTAAGATGGGACGATTCAGATTCACCTTCTTCATTTGATAATGACGGTGAAAGCGACTCGGAACAAGCAAATGTGTGTTTTATGGCTAACGCTGATAAGGTACGTCCTGAACTTACTTATGATGAAATAGTGGAAATTAGCATTGGATTAGATGATAAATATAGAGAATCAAAAAAATTAAATAAGGAATATGTATGAAAGTTAACTAGAGCAGAATTAGAAATTGGATTATTAAAAAATGAAAAAAATCTTAGAAGAAGAACTAGAAATTATTCAAAAAATTACGCAATGTTATTATCTCAAAATGACATCTTATTACATGATTTAGAAAATTACGAGTTAGAAAAAGTTAATCTTGAAAAATAAAAACTAGAATTATAAGAAAATTTAAATTCTAGCAAAATTGAAATTTGTGATCTTAAAAGTAAGTTAGATAAAATAACAAATAGTATGACAAAATTCAACAAAGGAAAACAAAATTTAGAAAATTTGATTAAAATATCTAAACCATCTGGAAATTGAAATGGATTGGGTTTTAAAAGCAAACAAGTTAAAGAATTATAGCACATTATACACCAAATTCAAAAAGGCAAAGTTAGAAGCTAAGATTAAGAATTCATACAAAAGTATGGTCAAAATATGGATTCCTAAAACAAATAATAAACTAATTAGATAAAAGTATATTGAGGAATATTTAAAGAAATTTTTACATAACAATAATTACATTTCTAAAGGAACCAAATCCTTGTGGATATGGCTACCTTCTTCCACTAACACGTAGGACCCTAAACGAAGAATGTGGGTCCCAATTAAATTTTATTTATTTTGCAGGTACCCAAAATTAAAATAAAAAGTAAAGAGAAATGGATACTTGATAGTGGTTGCTCCAAGCACATGATTGAAAATGCTCATATGTTATCCAATATAACATATATCGATGGTGGCACTGTAACATTCAGAGATAATTCAAAAGGATTTGTCATCGGCATTGGAGAAGTCATCAATATCGGTATTTCTAATTCCCCTATTATTACTAATGTTTTATTGGTAGAAAATTGAAACATAATTTACTTAGTATAAGTCAATTATGTGATAAAGGATTTAAAATTGATTTCGAGAAAAACAAATGCAATATCTTTGACCAAAATAAAATCTAATTTTTGAAGGATTTAGAAATCAAAACATATATGTTTTAAACATGAATGTTAAAAACAACACTAATTTATGCTTAGCCGCAAATCTTGATGATCCATGGTTATGGCATAAACGTTTTTGTCACATAAATTTTTAGAATATCAACAAACTAGCTAAAATGAATTAAAGGATTACCAAAAATCAAGTGCAAGGTTGAAACCAGTGTGACGCTTGTCAATTTGGTAAATTAAAGAAAAGTTCTTTTAAATCTAAAAAGGAAATCCCCACTAAGCAATCTCTCGAACTACTTCATCTAGATTTATTCGGAACGACTCAAGTATGCTCAATAAATCATAATAAATATGTTTTTGTAATTGTTGATGATTTTTCAAGATATACTTGGACATTATTTTTAAAACATAAAAGTGACACTTTTGAAATATTTAAAAATTTTGCTAATGAATTACAAATTTGATGAACTTAAAAATTAAAAGTATATGAAGCGATCATGGAGGTGAATTTGACAATGAACTATTTAAAAAAATTGCTACAGAAAGGGAATTAGTCATAATTTTTCATTTCCACGTACACCACAACAAAATGGTGTTGTAGAAAGGAAAATTCGAACTTTACAAGAATGTGCATGAACCTTACTGAATAGTAGTAACCTACCAAAAAGTTTTTGGGCTGAAGCTGTTGCTACCGCATGTTATGTATTGAATCTGTAACACTTAGACCAATGACTAAAAACACATGCTATGAAATATTTTTCAAAAAGAAACCTAATGTATCGTATATTCAAGTGTTTGGATCGAAATTTTTTATTTTAAACACAAAAGACTATATACGAAAATTCGATTCTAAAGCTGATGAAAGAATTTGTTGACTATTCGGATCGAAGTAAAGCATATAGAAATTTTAGTAAGCGAACAAACATTATAGAAGAAAGTCTTCATGTTTCGTTTGATGAAAACTTTAAAAATAATAAAATGATGACGACGAAGAAGTTATAAATAAAATTAATATACCTAAACATGAAAATATGATAATAATATCAATAACAATAATGATAATGTGATAACTTCACCACCTAGGATATTAAAGGACCATCAAATTAGTAATATTATCGGTGATTTAAATACAAAAGTATCAACCAAAAAGCAGTTAAATCAAATGAGTCAGGTTGCATTTATATTAAATTTTGAACCTAAAAATTATAAAGAAGCATCAAAGGATGATTTTTGGATTATTGCAATGCAAGAAGAACTTAATCAATTTGAAAGAAATGACGTATGAGAACTTGTACCGAGACCAAACGATCAATCTATAATTGGAATAAAATGGATGTTTAAAAATAAAGCAGATGAAAATGGAAACATTGTTCGAAATAAAGCAAGATTAATAGCTCAAGGATATAATCAAAAAGAAGGAATTGATTATAAAGAGACATTTGCTCCGATAGCATGTCTCGAAGCAATACGAACATTACTTGCTTTCGCATGTGATCACAATTTTAAACTTTTTCAAATGGATGTAAAAAGTGCTTTATTAAATGGCTTTATAAAAGGAAAGGTTTTGTAAAGATCCCGGATTTTATATAAATTTAAATTGATAATTAATTGAATTTTTGAAGACAATCTGTAAAATTTATCGATTAAAGTGATACGAGTTTTCCCAAATCATTATAAATTTTGTATAAATCATTTAAATTTACAAATATTGTAAATATGGTATATATGTGAATATATATGTATACGTGCATATATGAGTCAATTTGAAATTTTAAATATATGTATATATAGTTGGTTTGAATTTAAATCGTAAGTAAATGGTTTAAGAAATGAAAATATATAAGATATAGAAATATAAAGTAAATACATTGGATAAGATCTAATGACAAATTAGAATCTAGAAATTCTCTTATATTACCAAATGAATATTAAAAACAATTAGTATTAAATCTAGAAATAAATAATTGAGATGGAGGTAAAAAAATACACATTCAAATAACAAAAGAAAATACACATTCAAATAAGAAAGAAAATATGTATGCAAATCTAGAGGACAAGTTAAAAACAAAACAAATGAAAAATAAATGAAATCTAACAACAAAGCTTTATTTATAAAGTAGCATTATAAAGACAAGTTAAAAAAGGAAACAAGCATATATACATAAGTATGAGTCCAGACAACACTTGCAAAAGAATATAAACAAAAATATAAGTATGAACATAAAGCTGGCAGGCAAGTAAATATGTGTGTGTAGTGTTCTGCAAGAAACAAAATAAAATATTCATTTGTGCAACAACAATTAATGTTAGCCACCGAAGTCTCTCATCAACCAGCAAAAGTAGAAGAAAATCTATGTACAAACTCAAATAAAATAAGTATAATTGTACAGGATAATTAATGCATGAAGCATTTGTACACTACAAAGATGCATATCAGCCCCAAGCAAGAAAAATCTATGCTTTAAGTGTACAAAATAATATCATCACCTGTACAAATTTCCTTACCTTGTCTACTTCATTTCTTTTATACATATCAACTCTTCATTTCTCTTCGTCCATCAAAACTGAAGCAAGCATCGTCTAACTTATTTTCAAAAACTTCAAACTTTTAACAACAATACAATCAATACAACTAGAAGGTTGAAGATAGAAGTTTCAGCTGGTATTTTTCAAAGCCTGGGAAAACAAGAATAAAATCCTGATTCAAATAAAAGCATACTCTGTTCTTTCCTACCACTGTGAGAAACCCTTTGACCTTGTTGTTTATTGCTTGAAGTTGCATTTTGAGCTATGATGTGGTTATGCTAATAGGGTGTGTGAATGTGACTGCATGTTGAAATGTATGTGTGCATGTTTATAGGAGAAAAATCACTCCTGTTTTCACCGTACAGGTTTAAAGCCTATCCATTTCTTTAAAGGCTTGGTTGTTAAACAAAACATGTCCAAATTTACAAGATTTTTTAAAATGGTTCAAGTTGAAATGATTAGTAACTATTTAGAAATGGTAAAATAATAGTGATAGATCAAGTTCAGATTTTTGGATCTAAACAGTGAGTAAACCTTCTTTTAACTAGCCTTCTTTGTTTCTTCCACCTGTGAGCAAATTCTAAAATTTTATGAATATACTTTGGATCGAATATGATCAATATTGATGGTGTGAAATGTGAGTGGTATGAGTATGGTTATGTTTATATAGATATGTCTGTAAATACATATATATTTGTTACAGGGATATCTTCTTTTTCTTCTTCCTCTGTTTAAAATTTTAACAAACTAAACCCATAAAACAAATCAAATACTTCTTCCTCGATTTGTTTTAGGTGATAATCTTTGAATAAAGGGTGATTCTAACAACATAATAAAAAATGCTTTTAAGAAGAATCAAACTGAGCATTATGTGGGAATTTGAATAGACAGTGGAAAATCAATAAACATGATAAATTTGAATCTCAGAATTACTCGATTCATATACATTTTTGGGTTCGACTAGAAAATTCATGATTTTTAAAACAAAATTCAAGATTTTTAATTTACTAAATCATGAGAAAACGTGAGATGAACGAGATTGACATTTTCGTCAATCTCTGGTGATCGGCGTAACTGGAGGGGTCAGGGTCTCAATCGAAGCAAGTTTGGTGATGGTCGATGTGGGGAAAAATGTTCAATAATTTTTCCATTGAAGGAGAAGAGGGGACGAAGCAGTTTTAGGGTTTAAACTATGTGTTCTAAAGGTGGAAGTCGCAGGCAGTTTTCGTCGTCGACGTCGCTCCGGAACGTATCGCACTAGGAGGAAATGGAGTGTCGAGGTATGGCGAAGTTTGGATCAAAATCGCGTGACCTCCGGTGATCAATGGCGATGGCTATGGTGGGTTTGCTTATTGGTTTGGTTTCCAGTATTTGGGCCAAATGACTCGTTTTCGATTGATGGTCGTTCTCGGTGATTTGGGTGTTCGTGGCGACTTAGGGGACGATGGGTGGTCTGTCGACGTTGGCGAAGCTAGTCGGAGCTTCGGCGATCAGCTGCGCACGTGTACGTGCATCCTTTTGCATCTGTGTTTTTGGATGTTGGGGAAGAAGATAGGAACTCGGGGTTAAGTACGTGAAAACAAGGGATGGACTCGAAGCAGATGAAAATTTGGGTTAGCCCGAGGAATAGCTCGGGTAAAACAGGGATTTACTCGGGTTTGACTCAAGATTTTCTGAGTTCAAAATGAAACAGTTTTAAATTTTTATACAAGTCAAGTTTTAAATATAATCAACCAAGTTTTGAACTATCTTCTTGAATAAAATTTCTTTAAAATAATTTGATGTTAATTTAAAGATTTGGAGAGATGAAAATTGAATAATTTATTTTAACTTGAATTAATTAAGAAAATTTTCAAGCTTATTTAAAATAAATTAAATGGTGTAATTAAGAAGATAAAAAGTCTTATGTTATTAACTTATAAAGAACTAAGTTGAATTATGAATTAATAATAATTTTGTTTCTAAAGATTAAAAGTTTAAAGATTAAATGTTTTTAATGATAATTGATGAATAATTAATTTTGTTTCTAAAGATTAAAAGTTTAAAGATTAAATGTTTTTAATGATAATTGATGAATAATTACTTTGTGTAAATGATTTGAAGGCTAATTACCTTGTGTAAATAAATTAAAGAATAATTAATGTAATTAATTAAAGTATTTATTATTTAAAGGTAATTAATTACTTAAAGATGATTACTTAATGAAAGTAATTAAGGTTAATTAATTTATGATTTAAGTTTGATTAACCAAGTAATTAAAGAACAATTAATTGAAGGATAATTAATTATGTGATTAACTAAGTAAGGTAATTAATTTGAGGATGATTAATAAATTGAAGGTTAATTAATGAAGGTGGTTAAGAAATGATAATTAATTGAGAATTAATTAATTTACCAGGATTAGTAATTTATTCATTAGTGATTAATCTGATTTAATTTAATCAGATAAACAAATTTACCTTACCTATGGATATTTGGATTCTATTGGATGATTTGATTGTTTGATATCCCTGATATGTGATGTTTTGTGATACATCCTGACTTATGTTGTAATCTGTAATTTACTTATCTGTGATATAGATCTATGATCTGTGAATGAACGATGAGCATGATAGTAATACCGCTTATCAACTATATTTCTGTATTCTGATCTGTGATGATTGTATGATGTTGCACTACTGTGTAAAACCCCTGGACTACACTTTTACACACACAAATATGGATTTCACGTGGAAATCGGTTAAGTCACAGATAATTTAAATTTGATGTTTTCGAAATTGAAAATTTTAATTTCAATTGATTTTGAAATTGGAAATTTGGGTTTAAAGTGAAAAGGTTTTGAAATGGAATTTCAAAGATAAAAGTTATTTTGAATAACTTAATCGAGTTTTGAAAATTTAAATAATTTGATTTAAATTTGAATTCAAGTTTGAAATTGAATCCTATGATTTGAAACTAGGGATTAAAGATGATATAAATGTGTTTGTATGAATCTAAACCATTTAAAAGCATAATTTTGAGAATTTGGATTTAACTCAAGGACCTTAACTCGTATGAATGAATCAGATTTTCCAAAATGAAAACTATTTGTTTCCAAATGATAAAAGCTTTCATATAAGAAATGAAATTCCACTTTAAGTAAAGGAAATTCAAGATTGAATTAGAAAATGGTTTTCCAAGTTATGAATGAATTCTTTTTGAAAGCTATGAATTAAATCTGTTTATTTTTAACAGATTTAAAATGATGATTTGTTTAAACCATTGAAATGGAATTGTTTTGAAAGCTATAAGTTAAATCTTTGATTTAAAGATTTAACGAGTTAATCAAATTGAAATGGGAATTAATTTGGGAAAATCTGTGAATGAATCTTTTGTTTAAAAGATTAAAGTGTGGAAATTGTTTAAACTGTTGAAGGTTGTTAAAATGAATCTTTTTGTTTAAAAATTTGAAAATGGTAATCTGTTAAACCATTTGAAAGAAAAGTTTTGGGTAATAAATTGTGACTTAATTGAAATCCCAGTATCCATATGTTTTTAAAGATTGCGCTCATTATTCGGTTTAGCCGGGAGAGGACCTTTGTGTCATATAACCCGTTTCGAATAATGATACGTCGTATATGGATAGCATTTGAAGACCGATGGTGAAGACCGGATATTTTCGAAAACGAAAGGACAACTCGTCGAATGTCTTTGCATCGACTGGTCCCCGATATAGAGATTTTAGCACCCGTTGTGATGGGAAGTCTGGACGTGATTAGAAAATTATCCAGATTTGCAAGGACTTCTTTGGAAGTGCCTTTGGTTCTGTTCGAACCCGGAACAGACTTGTATGGTTACATGTCTGACATTACACTTTGAGATATAAAGCTGATTTCTTTCAAATACATTTATGTTGATGGCGGAGAATTTATTCTCTTAGCTTAACACCCTTCTCTGAGTCGTATGAGCTCAGAGGTTATGTAGTTGAAATTTATCAACGATATACTCCCAATTTGGTAATGTGGCATGCTGAGTGTTGTTGTGTGATGATCATCGTTTGATCATTTGTGATATGATCATTTGTTTGATCATTTATCTTTGTGATCATTTCTTTGATCATCTGCTGACCCAAAGCATGGCTTTGTGACAAAGCTTAGCTTTGTGGACGAGACTTCGTCAGGGCCTCACAACCCGGAAATGGTCGAAACAGGAATGTTGCGGCAAGGTTATGAGGGTCGCGCCCTTTAGGGTATGTCATTTCCTTCTGGAAAAGGGTGGTATTATGGTATGGAGCCCTGATACTTACTCATGTGGACACACTTTATTTATTATGTGTGATGTTGGTTACCGAGCGCTCGGATAAAGGTCCCAAAGGACCGGGAGGTGGCATATTCGTGAGTTACCTGTTATAAGGGTAACCCGGCCTTGTGTTAGCAGAGAGCAGTTTGTCTCTCGGGACGTCCAGCCAGAGGCGATCCCATGCGGCGGAAGGAAGTTCCTTAGCCTGACCATTTGTTGGAAAATCCAAAGAAACAATACGAACCTTGTACGGTTTTAGTTGTATAACCTACTATGGAATGTGGCGGTAACCTGCTATTGAACATAGTAGCTATAGTAGGCATACGATACAGGTCGTATGCTGGCTAAGATTAATATTATACTTTCGAAATGTTTTCTTCACTATGCACTAGTAATAATATTCAATGATTTGTTTTGCGTAGTAAGCATCTTTGACTATCATAAGGAGAAATCTCCTCCGATTCTGCGTTTGCATTGTGTGTGTGTGCGGGAGGCCTTATGGTAGTTTCATTTTCCAAAAGCATTGAGAAATTAAATTTTATTGTTGTTGTTTTAAAGATAAACTATTTTTGTTGCTCACACCAGTCCCACGACTGACTCGGAGTTTATTGTTCCTTTCCTAAACTCTGGGTGCTCATAATTTTCCACACGGGCAGTCTAGAGTTGGGTTTTTCAAATATTCAGGTTTAGTAGATTATCTGGAGCTAGTCAGTCCTTGGACGACTGACCTTGCTTTCCGCTAGCTAGGGATTGGAGCATTCTATTGGAGATATTCTATCCGCTGCTGGTTTTATCTATTTTCTTTCCGTTGCTATTTCTTGTATCATATCTCTGATGTATATTGATATCTGTTGTATCATTCTGTTGTATCATATTGTATCAGATTTTTGTATTTGTCATTGTATCAATGTTATATATATTGATAAATTCTTTTTCTCCCGCTGTGTTGTTATACTTAATGGTGTTATAAGCTCCGGAGAACCAGATTCGGCGTTTGAATCTACGGCATTTTGAGTACAAGTGACGTACGGATGCCAATTTTCAAAGGCCGAGTTTTTGGGTCTTTATAGGTTTATGTTGAACAACCTCTGTTATTTGTTCATGAAAAATATCCTAATCATGTATTTAAACTTAAAAAGGCGCTATATGGGTTAAAACAAGCACCTTGTGCTTGGTATGAAAGATTAAAAACTCATTTACAAAATTCTGGTTTTCAAATTGGAAAAATGACTCCACTTTATTTATAAAATGATAAAACCATGATACATTAGTTGTACAAATATATGTTGACGATATTATATTTGGTCAACTAATGAAAACTTATGTAATGAGTTTTCTAACATTATGAAAAACAAATTTGAAATGTCACATATGGGTGAATTAAACTATTTTTGGGTTACAAATAAGACAACTAGAGAATAAAATTTTTATAATCAAGGAAAATACCTTCGAGATTTATCAACATGTTTTGGAATGGAAAATATCTCAAGTAAACCGACTCCGATGAGTATTACTTTATATTTAGATAAAGATGAAAATGGAAAAGATTTCGATCAAAAATTATATCAAAGTATGATAGGATCTCTGTTATACTTAACGGTTAGTAGACTGGATATTATGATGACCGTATGTTTACGTGCACGATTTCAAGCACAATCGAAGGAATCACATCATCGTACCGTTAAACGAATTTTAAGATACTTAACCAACACCAAAGATTACGGACTTTTCTACCCAAGAGGCAGCTCGTTTGAACTCGTGTCATATAGTGATACTGATTTCGGCGGTGGCGAAACCGATAAAAAAAAGCACAAGTGGCACATGTTTGATCAATCTTTAGTTTCGTGGTTTAGTAAAAAAACAAAAATGTGTTTCTCTCTCAACACGTGAAGCCGAATACATATCAGCAGGCTTAGCCTTTGCACAAGTAATACATATGCAACAAACTCTTCAAGATTTCGGTAAAATCATAACAAATTCTCCTATATATTGTGATAATACTAGTGCTATAAATTTATCAAAAAATCCTATTAATTATTCTCGAACAAAACACATTGATATTCATCACCATTTCTTAAGAGATAATGTTGAAAACGGAATTATATCACTTGAATTTGTAAATACCAAAAATCAAATTGCAGATATTTTTACCAAACCACTAAGCGAACTAACTTTTATAAAATTAAGACGAGACCTAGGAATATGTTCTTACATTGAATTGTAAAACTAAGATAAATATTTTTATCAAACTTGTATAAATTGCACAAAATAATTTTTGTAAAATGAATTACAAATAATTTTATCCTCATAAAAATAACTAACTTCTGTTAAATTCTATGGTTAAAATTTTATTCAAACAAATAAACTTCTAGATATAGTAAAACAACTTTTATATAAACTAATTTTTCTGCAAACTAAATACACATATTTTTACCAAGCTCCGTTTGCAAACCATTTCTATTCAACATGTCTTCCGATCACGACTCCACTTATTCGACTATCGATTTTAGCTCCCCTTCATCAAATAGTACCTGCGTATCACCAACAAAATCCACACCTCCATCAGTTCGATCAGCTTCTCTAAACATTATTGCCTCACCTACATATCACACTGGCTTTTCTCCAAAGGAAAAGAAAGCCAAACGGTCAATTGATCTAGAATCGACATTTCTCAACAACAAAGTTGATGAAATATATCACTATAACCAAGAAATGATGGGAGTTCAATGAGAAATGTATTATGAGCAACGACGTCAAGGATCTCATCTTAAATTTCTCAAAAATGCATTCCACCAATTTGTGGACATTCACCAACAAAAAATTGCATACATAAAAAATCTTCTCATTTAAAAGAAACTCCTGTAAAAGCTTATAACATTATCCAAGAAATTTATGCAAGCCAGGACCATCAAACCAAGACTAGATTGATACTCCAGCTTGTCCAGGTTGGTCTCCATTAAGTCCGTTAGTTGAAGAAACAAAGGTTAAGCCGAATTTATGGGATTTACAACAAACTAGAAAATCCAACCCCTCTAACAAAAACTAAGGTTATGATAGCATTTTGTCTAAAATATTTACTCGATATTGTAACTATATATATATATATATATATTATTTTATGAATTTTTTTAATACAAGTTAAGCATTTTTAATTTTAAAGCAAATATATTCTGCACAGACAGCCACAGACGTCTATGGACAAAATCACAAACGTTTGTCACTGGTTTCAGGAAAATATTTCCTGAACCCATAGACGTTTGTGAAAATCCCACGAATGTTTATCACTGGGTTCGGGAAATTTTTTTCTAAAACCATGGATGTTTGTGATAACCCCACAGACGTATGTCATCGGCCTCGGGTTCAAGTTTTTGCAGCCCTATATATTCATTGTTTTACCCCCTTCAACTATTTACCAAACTATCTTCCAATCTACACTAAAACCCTAGTTTCTAAAGCTCTAATTGCTCAAAAATGGCTCCCAAGGCAAAGACTCATGTTAGCAAAAGATAAAAGAAAGGTCGATCTTCATCTTCTCAAACTCCCCTGGTCACCGATGCCCACATTCAAGAGTGGCTTCAAAATAGCACGATTGCTAACAAGAGATTTGAAGAACTAAATTAAAAAAAGCTTCATTCCAGCCCATTCTATAGATTGTGCAAGTTTGGCGAATATGGAATTCAAGAACTCAACATTGCCTCCGGCTGTTGAGAGTTAATCAATTTTGACGAAAACGAGGTACAAATAGATCAATTGGCAATCTTTCTTTTTAGCCAATCTATGTACTAATGAAATCTGGACGCCCGAGAATGACGACGGCTGGTTATGGACAAATGTTTACAGTCGTGTTTTAAAAATAAGCGTAAACACAATTGGTCGTATACTAGAGTGTTCCTCGTCCGGACTCGATTTAAAAGAAATTCCCGATCAAAGAAACTTGCCACGTGATGAAATAACACATAAAATTTGGGAAGATAGAATGCCATAGTGGAAATCTGTTTATTTACGCCGAAAAGCTCGGTTATAAAATCGTATGATAATCAATATGATAATTCCACGCTTAGGAAGTCACGAACAAACATAGAAATCGATCACAAAGCCCTCTATGCTATATTTGGTGGGATACAAGTAAATTAGGTTAAGTTTATTCATGACGAAATAAAAAGCTTTTGGTCTCATCACCGACGCTCAGTTACATATGCACCATACATTATGCGTCTCTTACATAGTCTTGGGGGTACCTTCTTATATTTCTCATTTTGAAGAAAATCCCTGTCAAGGAGAGCAGTATAAGATTTTTATCTTTAATGCACCTTCCCCAAAGACCACCTCCAATCGTCTCGCTGGTAGAATGGACCATGCAACATCAAATGTATCTGGGTCCTCAAACTCCTTCTGCTCCTCAATAAACTCATTCACCTTGTCCTTCACAGCAACCTATCTCCTCTAGTCATACTACCGAATACCGTTCTGATTTGGGGATTCAAGAAGCTCGCATTGAACTAATGCAAAACGAATCGATCTGTGATTTAACACTTAAAAATCAAAAGTTAATCACGGTTAACCAGTGGGCTTTGAACAATAAAATGACTGGTTTGGAACGATCTTTCCCAACATGAATGACTAAAAAACTTTAGAAAAGGTCGTCTCCACGTTAGGAAAAGTGATGAGAAAAGTATGTGGCAGATCATCTTCTTGATGATCATCTTCTCCTTCACCTACACCACCTCCTCGAACTCAAACACCAATTTACCATGCTCATATTTTTCATGAAGGAACTTCTCAAGACAAAGTGAAGACTATTGAGCAAGAACAACCTAAAGAGGAGGAAAAAGATAGTGATGATATGTCCTTGTTCGAGCCTCACCAATTTCATTGTCAAAATTACAAGGCTTTCCAAGGACTTTCCATTCAAGAAAATGAAGAATATAACGATTAAACTTATTGGCCATCAGCATACGAGCAGGATCCTTCAGCATATTGGGAGTATTATAAAAATTATGGTAGATTTTCCTATTCTTCAAACTGGTATAACTAGCTTCATTCATTTGCTCTTTTTCTTTCTTTTATGAATTATGTTGTTTAACTTTTATTTCGTTTTATATTACTTATATCTCTTGTTAAAACTTTATCTTATGTTCTATTTTTGTTTGACATGTCTATGATTATATATCTATTTTATATCTACAAAATTTCTTTTCTTTTGTTTTGATAATGACAAAGGGTGAGAAATATATGCATATACATAGCGGGAGACAAAACTAAGGGAAATTTATTTTTATAACTAACAATTGTATAGTTGTCATCATCAAAAAGGGGAGAATGTTAGAACCTACATTCTATGGTTTCAATGACAACAACTATACAATCACATATATTATATCTTATCAAGATTACAGGTACATATTACAAGAGATCATCATGCTCAAAGATATCAAGACTCGAAGACAAACAAAGATTTATGGACCATACTATGATTAGTAAGGTTATACTAAGAGTCTTAGAAAAACATTGTAAGGTCTCCTTGAGTATATATATGCACACACTAATTCATATATTCAACATTGGCATTAAAAACTGTGATAATCAAATAAGGCCATAGACAGATGTCTGTGGGAAAGCCATAGACGTCTGTGAATATTTTTGGGAAATCATTCCCTGAAGTCACGGACGTCTGTGGAAAATCCACAGACGTCTGTCACATAGAAACTGCTTTAATCTAAAAGCATGCTCATTTCATATTGAATAATAGCATCTCTTCTTCAACGGTTGCAGGCATTAAAACAAATAGAGTTTGTTTAACAGAAACAACTCCTCATTTGCATCTCTTTAAACCTATAAATACTATAAATATTGAGATTAACATAAATCTATTCTCTTAATTTCTTATTACTCTTTATTTACATATTTATGCATCTCTTGCTTAAATATTCTCAATCTATCACAACCAAAACATCATTTTGGTTCATCTTCCTACAACTCAAAGTATTCACATTACTCAAAGGAGATCATAAAAAGAATTGTACTATTAATCAAAATCCGTGTTATTTGGAACACAATATCGTCAGAGAAATACTTTTTATATTAGTCTATTCCTCCGGGTGAAGTGAGGGTTATTTGGTTAAAGGAAATACTGAAGGGGAGCTTCGGGAGTGGACGTAGGACGGGAGGTTCGAACCAGTATAAAATATCTATTGTGATCGCTTTTATTATTTACCTACTTTATATTTAGTTATTATTCTCTGCTTAGTGTAATTTATAATATACACTCTCACACTTATATATAAGTTGCACTATATAAAGATCCTATAGTTTTTTCAAATCCTTTCTTCAGCTGATCGTCCACTTGCACCTCTAACTATTTCCGCTCTCTGGGTGCCATACGCCTTAAAGGCATCACTATGGGTCTGGCTCCATCCACTAAGTCGATCTGAAACTCGATCTCTTTTTACAGCGGCAATCATGTAACTTTCTCGAAGACATCAGGGTACTCTCTAGCGATAGGCACAGATGACAATCCTTCTTGTGGAATCTCAACTGAATATAGAAAGCTGACCAATGCTACATCCTTTGGCAAGCAGCGTATCACTACCGTTCACCTTTCCACATTCTCAATTGTCACCTCAAGCTTATCGCAATCCACAACAGCTGCATACCTCTTAAGCCAGTCCATTCCCAAAATAATCCCAAACCCAGCAAAATTAAGAATAAAGCAATCACAAGCAAAAGAACATCCATGACTCGATAAATCATACAACGACTAGTAGATCCTCCAATAGGGTTGGTCACAATCAAAGGTCGGTCTACTATCTCGGGTTCCAAATCTAGTTCGCATACTAAATCACCATAGATGAAAGAATGTAAAGCTTTAGTATAAAAAAGAACTCTAACACAAACATCTCTAATGGAAAGCATACCTTGCACCATGACTACTTTCCCCTTATCCTCAGCAGTAGGAGTACAAGATGAAGTCGGGACTGCATCCAAAGCATATGCCTTCATAATCTGTTTATCCTTAGGCGGTTCTAGACAATCCTTCTTAATATACTCAAGCTTATCATAGTGGAAGCACTTCTTAACAGCCCTGCATTCCTTAATATAGTGGCCTTTCTCCTTACAATTATAACAAACAATCTCAAATTTGCTCTTTTTCCGACCACCTTTTCCTTGTTGTTGTTGCTTCCTCTTTCCATTCCATTTCTTCTTACCTCCACCACCTTGCTGTGGTTTTGGTTCCTCTTTCTCAGCAACAGCAACAATAGCAGTCCTATTCTTCGAATACAGATTATCTTGTCTAAGTGCTTTCTCAACCCACTTCTCAAAAGAAATTTCAATGTGGTCAACCAGCTTCTCTCCCAAGTGGTCGTCCAATCCAGCGATAAATTTATCATTTTTGGTGTATCAATAAAAGACATTCCATACTTCGACAAAGCATCAAATTATGCCACACACTCAGAACCAAACATCTTCCTTGCTTCAACTCAGCAAACTTCTTGAACATCACTGACTTCTGAGCCGCAGGAATGAACTTTTCCTCAAATCTAGCCTTAAACTGGTCCTAAGAAATCTGATCCTTTGGAGTAGCAATGGTAAAGCATTCCACCAATTCATTGCTCGACCCTGTAGCTGTCTTGAAGCAAGCTTCCTCTTCGTATCATCTTCTACATCTATATCCTTGAAAATGCATTCACAAGTATCTGCCCAATCTTGCACTTCAATAGCTGATTCCGTTCCCAAGATTGGCGTCCCTCTAAGAGTAGAATAATCCTTGCAGAGCTTGGCAAAGTCAGTAATAGGCACTTACAAAGGAGGACCACCACCTAAAGTCACACCAGGAGTTGTTTGGGCTCTCCTCACTAGCAAAGCCACCATTGCATCGAAAATGGATTGAAAATTGGGTGTAGTAGCTCCCGATCCCACTCACTTTTCCACTCCTGAAGTGGGGTTATTCCTAGCAGCATTCCTTGTGTTCTAATTCATTCTTGTATGTAACAAGAATGATTAGCCTAATTCTAAGAAAAGCTGTAATGGTACTCAAGTGCATACTATACTATATATCATAATATCTTCATTAATAAGTACGCTCCCTCCTTTAGCATATACTCTTGACTTCCTACGGTTAACTCATAACCAAAGTTCTTATACCAAATGTGACGACCACCTCATACCACCCACACATCAATGACCTAAAAGAGCGTTGTAATCGTGCCAAGCTAATAAGGGACGATCATCAGGGGTTTAAATTTAAAGAAGAAAACCTATTGAATATCTCACAGTGCATAGATAAAATATAATATAGAAAATATACAATAGAATATAGTGAGCCATAACAAATGAGAATAACATCTCCACTAAATCATGAGTTATGGTACAAATGTCATAACATCTCAGTACAATATTTCCTTACTACATCCCTCAGAGTACACAGAAACAGACAGCGAAAACTACAAATATAGAGTAATGCGCCATAGCTTCTCTATGCTTGTCTTTGTACAACAGTTGCAACTCCAAACCTATCATCCAGTCTATTCATTTAAGAGTACCTAAGATGATAAGAGGAAACATAAAACCTTGGGGAAGACAACAGTCTGGTTTGAGCGGTAAATGACTATCAAAAGCTATACTGGAAAATATGGTACTAGATAGGCACAAAACCCATACCTGACCTGTCCCTGCAACCAAAGAGTTAGCACATAATAATAAGATATAATATGCTACTCAAATAAACGACAATAGGATACTGTAACAGAACATGATAGAAGAATCTATGCAGCCTCCTCCACTGACCCTATTTCAATCCCTTCTCCAGCATTCCTATAGATGATAGCCTACCCAAGAGAAATAGCAAACATAACAATGATAGTAACTATAGCACCATCAACCAAAATCTAGCAATCATCTTCTAAAGCCTTGAATATATGGTAATGCGTATGGCCCCGTCTTCGCTTGCCAGAGACTAATGGAAATCTTGGTTCTCAATTGTGTTCCCATGTACTATCAGGTCAGAAACCCTACACAGTTGTCTCCTATAGTACCTTCGTACATTCTGACACTAGACCCTCTTGGAGTGGTCCATGATACACAACTGGCGCTACATCCCTTGGGTGCCCCTGCATATAGTACCGCTACTTGAACACAACCAGAACACTCCGAGTTATAATGATTCCTTGGCACTCCTAAATCTTCAAAGCTTTAACAACTCCAATCCATTTCTAGGCATGAGTCCTACTACTCAAACCAGTCCATTATACCATAGCCTTGTTCCATTCGGAGCTGTCTATCAACTCCTTCGATCCTACTCCTTATCCGAGCCCCCGACCGAAGAGCCGAAACTTCAAAATACTATAACTTCCAAACCGTAGAAGCAATCAGCGAGCCATAACTTCCAACATGATCCGCTACAACACCTGAGTCTCCACCCCGGATCTCACATCCAATAGAGCGATCCAATTGGATCGGTACCGATCCGATCTAGTTGGATCGATGCCGATCCAAATACTTAACCATTTTGGACTCTATTTTTCTTTCATCCTCTAGTGCACTCCCTTTAGATGCCATAAACCTTTAGCCATCCCTCTTAGCCTTCAGGTCTTCTCTTCTGTGCACCATAGCCGATCCAAAGAAGATGATCCATTCAATCTTCAACACTTGGCCTATCCTCTAATCCAATTTCATAGAGCAACTCTACAATCCATGCTCATTTTCCCCTGTGGATCTCACTTCAACTGGCACCCTAATTTTGGATCGGTACCGATCCGATCCGATTGGATCGGTGCTAATCCAGATACTTAGCTTCAATTTTCATAAAATTTTCATGGTGTCTTCCTGCCATGCTCTAGAGCCTATCCTTCAAGTTTATGCGATTCCAACAAACTTTGCTCCCGATATGCTCTGATCATCGATCTAAGTCCTAAAACATACACAACACTAGCAAACAAATCAAGCATAGCAAGTAATTCAAACATAACAACAAATCAAACATAGCAAATCATCCAATTACACCCAATATGAACATACAAATGATCCAATTCAATCTACATCACAATTCTAGCATAAATCTAATCTAACACAGAATTTCATATCCAAATATATAAAAATGACACTAGCCAATGATCTAATCCCAATTACATGTTTAATTAGGTTAATCTAGGGTTTCTATACCTAAGTTTAATCAATTTAATTTGATAATTCTAACTTAAAATCACCTAACTACAACATATAATTCATCATAGACTAGTGAGAGATTGTAACCACTCACCAAATCTTTCGAACTATGAAATATGATGAAGATCTGATCCGAACAGTGACAAACCGAATGAAGATGCAATCCAAATGACGAAATCAAGCTCCTAATTGAAGATCTAGCCTTTAATTTGCAATTAGAGATGATTTAAGATGAAATCTAATGAGATGAATGGAGAATTAGAGAGGAGTTGGGGTTTGGGGCTAATTTGAAATAAGTGATAAACTTTCAAATGGTCTTTCTCACCTCATAATTATAGCCAAACCTGATTAGACTAATGGGCTTGCTAATTCGGCCTATTAATCCCCTTCTAATTCTGGCCAGTAGATTTTAAATCTTAAAATTGCTATAGCTTCCTAACCGCTTATGCGATTTTTCTAAATGACCACCCTGCCGAATGGGAAACCACCATCCCGAAGTAATGAAATAGGTTAGAGCATCTAATTCAGAATCTATCAAAAGTTATAGTCGAAAGAAGATCTCCATGGGAAAAATGGTCACATAGAACTTTAGGAAAAATAATAGATGTGTAAAACATCCCTAAAATCATATCCCAAAATATTAGAATCATATAGCCACAAATGAATTAAATAAAATTATTTTATGATCCTCCAATACGTAAAATACAGGTCGTTACATTCTCCCCCCCCCCTTTAGGAATTTTGCCCCCGAAATACCTAAACAAACATAAGCAACCAAGGTTATTTCGCATGCCTGGAAGCCACTAGCAACACTTAACAATCCAATTAAACAATTAAATCAACAACAGGAAACAAAACCTCTCCTAGCATGTGAAATTCTAATAATATAAGATTCAATGGTGCAAGTAGAAACGACATATGGGTCTTACTACTCGAAGAGTTCTGGATAGGCCGTCCTCATACTCTCTTCATTCTCTCATGTACAGTCGCTATCATCCTTACTCCATTGCACCTTAACTAGCTTAACTACCTTCCTCCTAAGCTGTTTCGTCTTATTCTCAATGATTCGAAGCGGCTTACGAGGTCATGAAACTTCTAGCCCAACCTTTATTTCTTCCAATTGATCTCGTGCTACCACGATACCCGAGTCATGCACAAATTTCCGTAGATAGGAGATATGAAAAAAATTGTGCGCACCCACCATCTTGGGAGGTAGGTCTGTAGAATATGCTAGTGTATGATTTTTGTTTGATGATAATAAACATATATATATATATTTGTTTAAATGTATTAGTTATAGTACTATTTTATTTTTTCCACATAATTAAATAAATATTTGTTGAATAAAATAAATAACTTAGAATTCATATTTAAACAAATATTTTATTCAAACAAATATTTTATTACAAATTCGAATAGTACAAATTTGAGCTCTCACTACGTTTACACATTTTCAATTACAATAAAATTTCAATTGCAACACAAATTTTACATTTACATATTACACCTCACTACAAATGCACTCAACACTCGTATTTGATCTTCAACTTTGTTCCAGCTTGAATCCAGCATCTGAACTATCTGCTAAATAAACACTGACGCGGTAAAATTGAAAACGAAAATATTTTGCACTGCACAATTAAGTGTGTGTTTTGAAAATATTATTTGCCTCGGTTATTTGGGTTGTTCGCCATCATTTATTTTTTAATTCATCTTACACGAACAACTTGTGACATGCACAGTGTATCACTGTACATGCCACAAGGTCGTGCACACCGATATACACTTGCTTGATAAAATTGCAGGGACAGGTGAGCACAAGGTCAAAACCCAAGCCTAGGCTGGATTCAACTTAGGTACAATACAAAAACAAAAATAGAATGGTCAACTACAAGTTTCAATGGTCAGTCAACATGAACATGGACATGCACATGAAACCAGACTTCATACCATCACACAATGCAGACCAGAGGCAACCAGCCAACATACATGAAGATACACATATATGCATATATATGCATATAAACATACACATGTCAGTTTAAGGATGAAGGCTACACAGGGTTTTAGAGATAACAAAGAAATGTGCAGTTTAACATGAATAAAAGTTCAATACAATGGCCAGGCTAAAAAATAACAAGTGCACCAGACTTACAAGGAAACCAGCATGAACAAAAATAAGGTCAAAGGCTACCATACATGTTCATATAAAGACCACACTCCAAAATTCTCTCAAGTTCAATGCAACGGTCAGGAGCAACATAGACAAGACTACAAACACAAAGGCAAGAACCAGACTTCAAGATGATCCATACCAGCATGCATGTGTGGACATGTACAAATATGCAGTGACAACCAGATAGTGGTGAACAAAATACAAGTGAACAAGACCAGACCCAAAATGACTTCAAGTTCTACATGCATAAACACAAGTTCATATGGAATCAGGTCCAATCAACATGAAGACTTAAATTAACATGTGAAACCAGACACAAATGCAAAGCATTCAACATGTACAACAAATGGAGCCAGTAGTTCTATACACATGCAACCAGACAAGCAACTGAACACATAACTCGAAGCACAATGCACCAGATGAATGAAACAGCCTCAACACAAAATGATCGCATGAAAACAATGCAACACATACAACATGGATTCAAACCAGAACCAGAACAAGGCAGTTCAGGCATCAAGTTCCACCAGACCAGAACACAATGGCACAAGTACATGAAGTACACAAGCATTCAAATGGAACCAGTCACAATGCAGACCACCAAATGCAACCAGATATATACAAAGGATGATACCAGTCATAATCAACATGAATGCAAGGCATCATATATATATGTACAGACAAACACAGTCAGTTTCAACATATATATGAAATTCAGTTTCAAGTGCAGACTCAAAATGTATAAAGACTGGAGCACACATATATCAGTTCAAGTAGAAGACGTCAAGTGCACCAGTTCTACATATGAGACAGAGCATATGCACATCACATCACACACATATATACATACATATATGTATGTATATACATGGAGGTGACACACATCAAATCAGACTCTAACAAGTGATTAAGGCTCAGAAATTCAACAGTAGGTAACTTAAGTGAAAATTTCGAATTCATCTTTTCTGAGTTAAAAATTAATGTGATCAGTCAAGTGCAAAATTGTTCAAGCATCAACACAGAAAAGTTGGACAAAATTCGAAATATGCAGCAGTTTTGAACATGTCAACCAGGGAAATATATTCGAAATATATATGCAGAACTTTTGAATATATGAATGCATTAGAGAGTCGTAGATTTCAAAATGAACAAGTCAAGTTTTTCTAGATTTCAAAATGAACAAGTCAAGTTTATCTCAAATTTCAAATGTCGAAGTCAAAGGAGTAAAGAAGGGAACCGACTCAAGCAAGTTCAAATTTATCAATGACTGAGTTGTGGTAGGGTTTTGAGCTTAGAGTTAGGTTAGTCAAGTTAGCGGGTGTCACAAGTTTATGTGTTTTGTGTAAGCGTCTGACTACTTAATTTCTAGTAGAAACCTTGGGGGTAGCACGTAGGCAGGGTTTTGCCGAAGCTGGGTAAATCTGTGTGTGATTTTTACTGCATTACTTTCTGTCATTATTTTTATTTCCGCATTAATTTTAGTATCACCCTATTCACCCTCCCTCTAAGGTAAAAATGATCCTACAAGGTCCACTCTACAAGCCAACTTCCCAATTCTCTCAATAATTGGAAACAGTCCAACAAGTCTGGATGCTAATATTCCCTTCCTACCGAACCAAACAACATTTTTCAAAGGAGAAATCTTAACAAATACCATATCTCCAACTGAGAAATCCAAATCTCTTCTTCTCTTATTCACATAACTCTTCTGACGGTCTTGAGTAGTCTTTATTCATTGTCAAATGATCTCTATATTCTCTGACGTCTCTCTAATCATTTCGAATCCAAGTATAGGTTTCTCAACTAGTTCCCACCAACATGAAGGTGAATTACAAGGTCGTCCATACAATGCTTCATATGGTTCCATGTCAATACTTGACTGATAACTGTTGTTATATACAAACTCTACCAAATGCAAATGATCTTCCCAAGATCCTCCAAAATCTGTAATACAAGCTCGCATAAGATCTTCAAAAATCTGATTCACTCCCTCGGTCTGGCTATCCGTTTGTGGGTGATAAGCTATGCTCAAGTGTAGCTCGGTTCCCAAAATCTCTTGTAAGCTCTTCCAGAATCCACTGGTAAATAACAGGTCTCTATCGCTTACAATACTCTTCGACACACCATGGAATCGAACAATCCACTTAACATACAATTCTACCAACTTGGATGTCGTTCTGGTAGACTTGATAGGTATGAATCTTGCACTCTTGGTCAGTCGATCTACCACTACCCAAATACTATCATATTCCTCTCAAGTCCGTGGCAATCCATCTATAAAATCCATAGATATCTGTTTTATTTCCATTAGGGAATATCTAGTGGTTTTAGCAATCCACTAGGCTTCTTCTGCTTGGCCTTCACTAACTGGCAATTCGTACACTTCGAGATGAATTTTCCAACATCCTTCTTCATACCTTCCTAGTAGTAAGTCCTCTTCATGTCTTTATACATCTTGTTACCACCAGGATGAATGATCAATCTGGAATGATGGCATTCCCTTAGTACCTCATCCCGTAATCTATCATCATATGGAATAACCAGTCTCTTATCCTTACGAAGCCAACCATCTTGGTCAATCTCATGCTGCCTCAAATATTCAGATTCCATTCCCATCTCAATCTTTGCCATGATCTCTAGTAGCTTAGCATCTTGCTTCTAACTCGTACCCATCCTTTCTATGAGAGTAGGTCTGATTGATAGACTTGCCAACATCTCAAGCTCGAGCTCACAATGTAGCCTGAAATCAAATCTAGCTATATACCCCATATGCTTCCATTCAATAAATATAGTTCCTAATCCAGCATGTCTTCTGCTTAGTGCATCTACCACTGCGTTACCTTTCCCTGGAGTGCAGGAAATATCAAAGCCATAAGAGGCCAAAAACTCTAACCACTGTTGCTATTGACGATTAAGATCCTTCTGAGAGAAAAGATACTTCAAGGATTTATGGTCCGTGAATAGCTCAAATCTTTCTTCCGACAAATAGTGCCTCCACATCTTCAAAGCAAACACAATCGCCCCCAACTCTAAGTCATGGGTTAGATAATTCCTTTCATGCTGTTTCAACAGTCGACTAGCATAAGCGACAACTCTCCCTTTCTACATCAACACGGTTCTAGTACCATAAGCATCCGTGTATACTGTCATCTCTTCATTCCTACCTGGAATAACCAATACAGATGCACTCATCAATCTCTCCTTCAAAACCATAAATGCATGCTCACATCTAGTATCCCAAGTAAAAGTCTAATTCTTCTTGGTCAAATTAGTTAATGGTGCTGCAATCTTTGAGAAGTCCTTTATGAAATGCCTGTAATATCCTGCCAATCCTAGGAAACTTCTCACATCCGTAGCATTCTTGAGCTAGTTCCAATCTTGGGTTGCTGCCACCTTAGTGGGATCCACTGCTATTCCTTGTCCTGACACGACATGACCCAAGAATCTCACTTCTTCCTTCCAAAAGTGACACTCAAAGAACTTAGCTTTCAACTTGTGCTTTCTCAAAATCTCAAGCACGACCCTCAAATGCGTCTTGTGCTCTTCCTCGGTTCTGGAGTAAATAAGAATGTCATCCACAAACATAAGCATGAATTTGTTTAACTGATCTCTGAAGACTCTATTCATAAGATCCACAAAGTATGCTAGAGCATTGGTCAACCCAATAAGCATCACCAACCACTCGTGGAAACCCGATGGTGTCCGAAATGCAGTAATAGGCATACTTTTTTTTAGCTTCTCTCGACTGGTGAAATCCCGTTGCCAATTCCATTTTAGAAAATACCTTTGCACCGTGCAACTGATCAAACAAGTCATCAATCCATGGAAGCGGATACTTATTCTTCTTTGTAACCTTGTTTAGCTGACGATAATCCACACATAACCTCAAAGAACCATCCGCCTTAGTCGTGAATACAACAGGTTCGCCCCATCCGAATATGCTTCTCCGAATGAATCCTTCCTTCGGCAAATCATCCACTTGCACCTCTAACTCTTTCTCCTCTCTAGGTGCCATACGCCTCAAAGGCACTACTATGGGTCTGGCTCCATCCACTAAGTTGATCTGAAATTCAATCTCTCTATACGGCGGTAATCCTGTCACTTCCACGAAGACATCAGGGTAATCTCTAGCGATAGGCACATATGACAATCCTTCCTGTGGAATCTCAAGAAAATATAGAAAGATGACCAATACCACATCCTCTAGTAAGCAGCACATCACTACTGTTTGCCCTTCCACATTCCCAATTGTCACCTCAAGCTTCTCGCAATCCACAATAGCCGCATACCTCTTAAGCCAATCCATTCCCAAAATAATCCCAAACCCATCAAAATTAAGAACAAAGCAATAATAAGCAAAAGAACATCCATGGCTCGATAAAACTAAGCCTCGACAAATCATACAGAGGCTAGTAGATCCTCCAACAGGGTTGGTCACAATCAAAGGTCGGTCTACTATCTTGGGTTCCAAATCTAGCCTGCATACTAAATCACCACAGGTAATAGAATGTGAAGCTCCAGTATCAAAAATAACTATAACAGAAACATCTATGATGGAAAGCATACCTTGCACCATGACTCCTTCCTCTTATCCTTAGTAGTAGGAGCACAAGATGAAGTTGGGACTGCATCCAAAGCATATGCCTTCACAATCTGTTTATCCTTAGGCGGTTCTGGACGATCCTTATTAATATGCCCAGGCTTATCACAGATGAAGCACTTCTTAACAGCCTTGCATTCCTTGACATAGTGGCCTTTCTCCTTACAATTATGATAAACAATCTCACTCTTGCTCTTTTTCTAAATCCCTTTTCCTTGCTGTTGTTGCTTCCTCTTTCCATTCCATTTTTTCTTACCTCCACCGCCTTACTATGGTTTTGGTTCCAATTTCTCAGCAATAGCAATAATAGCAGTCCCATTCTTCGATTACAGACTCTCATGTTTAAGTGCTTTCTCAACCAACTTCTCAAAAGAAACTTCAATGTGGTCCACTAGCTTCTCTCATAAGTGGTCGTCCAATCCAGTGGTAAATTTCCCATTTTTCTTCAAAGGTGTACCAATAAAATACATCCCATACTTTGACAAAGCATCAAATTCTGCCACAGCCTCAGAAATAGATATCTCTCCTTGCTTCAACTCAGCAAACTTCTTGAACAGCACTGACTTCTGAGCCGCGGGAATGAACTTATCCTCAAATATAGCCTTAAACTGATCCCAAGAAATCTAATTCTCTAAAGTAGCAATGGTAACAACATTCCATCAATTCATTGCTCGACCCAATAGCTCTCTTGAAGAAAGCTTCCACTTTATAGCATCTTCCACATCCATATCCTTGAAAATGCGTTCACAAGTATCTATCCAATCTTGCACTTCAATAGCTAATTCTATTCCCAAGAATGGCTTCCCTCCAAGAGTATAATAATCCTTGCAAAGCTTAGCGAAGTCAATCCTAGGAATTTACAAAGGAGCACTACCACCTAAAGTCATGCCAAAAGTAGTTTGGGCTCTCCTCACCAGGGAAGCCACCATTGCATAGAACATGGTCTGAAAGTCGGATTAGCAGCTCCCGATCCCGCTCCCTCTTCCACTCGTGAAGTGGAGTTATTCCTAGCAACATTCCTTGTGTTCCGATTCAGTCTTATCTGTAATAAGAATGATTAGCCTCATTCCAAGAAAAGCTGTAATGGTACTCAAGTGCATACTATACTATACAATATTACTATATAGCATAATATCTTCATTAACAAGTATGTTTCCTCCTTTAGTGTATACTCTTGACTTGCTTCGGTTAACTCATAACCAAAGCTCTTACACCAAATGTGACAACTGCCCCATACCATCAGCACATCAATGACCTAAAAGAGTGCTGTAACCGCCAGGCTGATATGGGACAATCACCAAGGGTTGAAATTTAAAGCAACAAACTGTTGCATACCTCATAGTGCATGGATAAAATATAATATAGAGAATTTACAGCAAAATATAGTGAGCCATAACAAATGAGAATAACATCTCCACTATATCATGAGTTATGGTACAAATGTTATAATATCTCAATTCAACATTTTCTCACTACATCCCTCAGAGTACATAGAAACAGATAGCGGAAACTACAAATATAGAGTAATACGCCATAGCTTCTCTAAGCTCATCTTCATACAGCAGCTGCGACTACAAACCAATCATCTAGTCTACTCATTTATGAGAACCTGAGATGATAAGAGGAAACATAATATCTTGGGTCAGAAAATAGTCTCGTGTAAGCAGTAAATGATTATCAAAAGCTATACTAGAATATATGGTACATGTATAAAAACTCATCTGACATGTCCCTGCAACCAAAGAGTTAGCACATAATAATAAGATATAATATGCCACTCAAATAAACGACAATAGGGTACTGTAATAGAAAAGAATAGAAGAATCTAAGCAGCCTCCTCCATTGACCCTATTCCCAATCCCTTCTTCAGCATTCCTATAGATGATAACCTACCCAAGAGAAATACCAAACACAATAATGATGGCAACCATAGCATTCATCAACCAAAATCTAGCTATCATCTTCTGAAGCCTTGAATATATGATAACTCGTGTGGCCCTGTCCTTGCTTCCCAGAGACTAATGGAAATCTCAGTTCTCGATTGTGTTCCCCTGTACATTTAGGTATGAATCCTCGCACGGTTGTCTCCTATAGTACCTTCGTACCGTCTGATACTAGACCCTCTTGGAGTGGTCCAAGATACATGACTAGCGCTACTAGCCCTTGGGTGCCCCGCATATAGCACCCCTGTTCAACACAACCAGAATAGTCCGAGTTATTAATGATTCCTTGGCACTCCCAAATCTTCAGAGCTTTCACAACTCCAATCCATTTCCAGGTACGAGTTCTGCCACTCAACTCAGTCCATTATACCATAGGCTCGTTCCTTCCCGAGCTATCTATCAACTCCTTTGATCCTACTCCTTATCCAAGCCCCCGATCGAAGAGCTGAAACTTCATTATGCTATAACTTACATACCGTAGAAGCAATCGGCGAGCCATAACTTCCAGCAAGATCCACTACAACCCCCGAGTCTCCACCCCGGATCTCATATCCAATAGACCCAATAATTTGGATCTATACCGATCCGATCCAAATACTTAACTATTATGGACTCCATTTCTCTTCCAGCCTTCAGTGCACTCCCTCTAGATGACATAAACACTTAGCCATCCCTTTTAGCCTTCAGGTCTTCTCTTCTATGCACCATAGCCGATCCAACGAAGATGATCCATCCAATCTTCAACACTTGGCCTATCCTCTAATTTAACTTCATAGAGCAACTCTACAATCCATGCTCATTTTACCTTGTAGATATCACTTCAACTAGCATGCTAAATTTGGATCGGTACCGATCCGATCCAATTGGATCGGTGTCGATCCAAATATCGAGCTCCAATTTTCATGAAGTTTTCAGAGAGTCTTCCTACCGTGCCCCAGAGTCTATCCTCCAAGTTTCGTGCGATTCCGACAAACTTTGCTCCCAATATGCTCTGATCACCAATCTAAGTCCTAAAATATGCACAACACTAGCAAACGAATCAAGCATAGCAAGAAATTCAAACATAATAGTGAATCAAACAAAGAAAATCATCCGATTACATCCAATATGAACATACAATTCATCCCATTCAATCTACCATCACAATTCTAGCATAGATCTAATCTAACACATAGAATTTCATAGCCAAATATACACAAATGACACTAGCCAATGATCTAATTCTAATTACATGTTTAATTAGGTTAATATAGGGTTTCTAAATTTGAAATTAGCTAAGTATAATCAATTTAATTTGATAATTCTAACCTATAATCACCTAACTACAACATATAATCCATCGAGATCATAACCACTCACCAAATATACCAATCTATGAAATATGATAAAGATCCGATCCGAACAACAACAAATCAGATGAAGATGTAATCCAAATGATGAATTCTAGATCCTAATTGAAGATCTAGCCTCAAATTCGCAATTAAAGACGATTTGAGATGAAATCCAATGAGACAAATGGAAAACTAGAGAGGAGTTGGGGTTTGAGACTGATTTGAAATGAGAGATAAACTTTCAAATGGTCTCTCTCATCTCATATTTATAGCCAAACCTGATTAGACTAATGGGCTTAATAATTCGGCCCATTAATCCCTTTCTAATTCTAGCCAGCGGATTTTAAAACTTAAAACTACTATAACTTCCTAACCACTTATCCGATTTTCCTATATGACCGCTCAACGGAATGAGATACCACCATCCCAAAACAATGAAATAGGTTAAAGCATCTAATTCGGCTTCTATCAAAAGTTATAGTCGAAAGAAGATCTCTAGGGGCAAAATGGTCATATAGAAATTTGGAAAAAATCACAGATGTGTAAAACATCCCTAAAATCCTATCCCAAAATATTAGAATAATACGACCACAAATGAATTAAATAAAATTATTTTACGATCCTCCAATACGTAAAATACGGGTCGTTACACGATCATCATCAAAGCATCCTAAAAATGACAGCATAGAAATTACTTAATTGCTGGTTTTATAGTCATAGTCCATAAACAAAAAAATATAATAGGTCAATGGTATCAAATATTGAAAGGCTGGGCAAAGGAAAATAATGTTAAAATAGCAATGATCATCTAAATCATACTAAAAAAGAAGCCGGGTTCTCTAATTCAAACATCCATGCAAAATAAAAACCATGAAATTATCACGGTGTTTTTCAAATTAAAATTGAGAATTTGAAAAGTTACCAATTTCCAAGCTTCTATATAGAAAACAAAAAAAAGTAAAAATAAACCCACCACAGGGTCTGATTAATGCTTGTGCAAAAGAAAGAGAGAACGACTATGTATCATTCGGACATTATTAGTCATCATGGTTGAACCTAATTGATGCACACAAGGTGTGACACCCCACCTCTATGCTCACAATAACAAAGAGCATTAAAAGAAATACTGTCTGTTATTACGAAGAATAAGGCTGGATAGGAGCGACCATCCGTAGTTGGGCCTTACGCTAGTATTGGTTACCTCGATAGGAGTGGTATATATTTTTATTTTTCATCTCTTATTTATTTACTCCCATCGACATACCCAATTCCAGTATAAAACGAACTACGATGGTTCATAATAGTTTATGACAATATATATAATAATAACACAAATACTAAAAATGCGGAACACAGATAACAAAAGTCTCATATATATATATATATATATATATATATATATAACTGATGTTAGTTACAATACATTTGACACAATACATATGATACAACTACAACTGTCGACTCTGGAAGTTATATATACAAGTACATTATCGACTAATATACGTGAATACATATCAACCTAAATCAGATACACTGACTACTACAAAATGACGAAGACTACTTCGAAAGATATGAAAAGACTTCATAGCTCTAGCAGCAACCCAAAGCAAGATATCTACAACCTGTAATAACTCGGTCTGACCCGAGTATTAAATTCAAAAGAAAATAATACACGGGTCAGTCTAATTCGAACTCAGTTATTAATGCACGGAAGCAATAATAAGTAAATAACAAATAGACGACGGTCACAAATAATCTCGTCTATCCAATCCTTTAATAAGGAATTGGATAATGATAAATATAACACTTAACAGTGTTAAACAACAAATCAGCAAATTCAAATTATCAACGAAGATAAATGAAAGGAATATCAATGAAGATAATTTAGAAAACAACAGAATTGCCTAACCGGCAATTAACAACGAAATCTAATTATTAAATAAATAATTAGAAACTCATAATCTAATTATCAAATCGATAATTAGACAACAACAAAATCATCAAATTAAATCAATCAAAATACAATTCAAAACATATTGATTTGAATAAACGAAACAGTTCAAACAATTGAAATATCAATTAAAACGTCACTTCTGTTTGGCTGCAGTACACGCCCGCGTGCACTGCCTCACCACTACAGTATGTGATGAATTACACAAAAGCTCGGTGAAAGTTCACAAACGAGCACAAGGTCAAACCCGAGCGTTTAAGCCGGATTCAACTCAATGTACAAATCAATGTACAAGTCACAATACAACAATGTCCAGACCAAATACTATCAATATGGTCGAACAGAGACTCCAAGCATACAAGAAGATATGCATAGATCTGAAACAAAGAATGGCCAGGCCAAACAACGCAATGCAAATGAAATCATCAAAGACCAAGTCACAGCCGAGATGATCCATCACAGTGCAAACGAAAATGAATGCATCAGTGCACATGAGAATTGACTCAGTGCATAGGGAAATAAAATGCATCAGTGCACATGAGAATTGACTCAGTGCCTATGGAAAAGAAAATGCATCAGTTCTAATAAAGACGGGTATATCAAGCAGATAGCCAAATGACGTGCATAGGGTGTACATGTGAAACAGACCAAATGCCATCAAGGGATGCAAGTACTCGAGCTCAAGACAATACAATCCAAAAATGCAACAAAAATGGAACTGTAGCCACCACAAGGATACAAGGGTAAGACTGCAACAAAACTACAGCCACCACAAGATCACAAGGGCAACCAAGTGCACTAAAATATGGCAACACAGCAACAAAGATCAAGGCACCATACACACACAAGTTTTAAATTTATGAAGAGTGTAGTCGAGGCAACATGAAGTGAAACCAGACCACAAAATCAAACAAGTGTTGCTAGAGACAGTGAACTGTATGGCCAAAATCAAACAAAAATCACTTTCGAACAAAGCATCAAGCTAAACTGCACATGAAAATGAACCCAGAGCTCATAGGCATCCAATTCAAAGTCGAGCATTTTTACGTAGCAGTTTTCAAACAAAGGCAGTGCTTAGGCAAATGCAAAGTCAATTTGAATTCTCATAAAAATATATTTTCAAGAAATCATGGCCGCAAGTAATCCGGTGCCCAAAGATGTCGAAGTCAGGTGACTTCAACACAAAATGCAACCCCAAGCAGTAATTAACAAATAAACAAATTTAACAAGTCAAAGCCAAGTATGCTACAGCCATAATTTCGAATCAAAATCAAAGTCAACATCAAACCAATGCAACAGGGCGAGGTCAAAATGCAACTGTTTTTCATATACTCAAGCAAGCTCAAGTCAACAAAGTAGTTCGGGCTTGAAGCTATCAAGTGAACAAAGTACAAACTCTAATGAGTGAATACACCAGAGATTCGGCAACAAAGCAACAAAGGTCAAGCAGCAAGCATTCATGAAATAAAAGTGCTCACTGACTCAAATATCACAAAATACAGCAACAACCAAAACCAATATCATTGCAACGGTGATGGCCGAAGGCCTAGAATTGCATAAAAATCAAGTGACGAATTCAAACAGTTTTATACGAACGAAAATCAAAGCAACGGCCGAAATCACAGAGACGAAATCAATATCGTCAAAATCAAACTCGAAACAGTGATGACCACGCAAAACGACAGTTCAAAATCAACTCGAGAAGCAAGTATCAATGTATACGAATTTGATTAAGTTAGAGAAAACATCAGCTTTGAAACGAAATCGAACAGTCGAAGTATAACACTGAACTTGAATTAGATTGTGAGTGAAAATCACTCACCTTTTATTCGATGACCAAGCAACGAGATCCATCTCTCGATCGAGCAAATCGAAGTCGCGGCACCACGAAGTCTATCGAAGCCCTAATTACCGAAGCAAGGGAAACGAGCATGAACCGCCATTTTTTTCTTGTTCGTTTGTATAGTTTAGGGTTGTCGAATGAGAAATGAACTTAAGGGGAACGGGTCGAATTTATCACGGCATAAAACAATTGAGCCAAGATAACATTAAAGCCCACAAACAAGAATAAAGCATGGGCTACAATAAATTTTAAAGCCCGCATATCTCCTTTAACAAATTTTCAAAAGAATCTCAACCGATTAAAATTCCAATAGAAATTAACAAACAATTTAATCGTCATTTTGACGATAATTAATTGTTACTAACTCCGGGTTGTTACAGACTCCCCTCCTTATAAAAATTGCGTCCCCGCAATTTTCATAATTAAAGTTGTCTATAACAATTATTTTTCTACCATAAACTGGTTAAGCTAGAATAATAAAGATCGAGAACACAAATACCAAAGAAATCTTTTAATCCCATAAAAGAAATTCACAAATTCTCAACAAAATCTAATTATCGAATAGATAATCAGAAAACAGCAGAACTGAATAAATACAATTATCAGCAATATTCAATTATTAATTAGATAATTAGAACGTAGAAATTACAAAACAGCAATATCTAATTATCGATACGATAATTAGAAAACAACAAAATCTAATTATCAGCAAAGATAATTAGAAAACACAAATCACAAATCGCAAAACTGCAAATATCCAGTTATCCCACAATTAACTAGAAATCACGAACTTCATAATCAACGAACTCTAACTATCAACAGCAATAGATAGGAAACAGCAATTCAATGTAATCAACATAATCTAGAATCAATTAGAGACTAGAAAATTTCATAATCAATAAAGTCAGTAAACATCCAATTATCCAAACGATAGTCAGAAAATACAAATATCAAATTATTAGAAATGATAATCAGAAACAACAATTATCTAATTATCAAAAACGATAATCAGAAATCTCAAACCAACAATTATCTAATTATCAAAAACGATAATCAGAAATCTCAAATCAACAAATATCTAATTATCAAAAACGATAATCAGAAATCTCAAATCAACAAATATCTAATTATCAAAAACGATAATCAGAAATCTCAAATCAACAAATATCTAATTATCAAAAACGATAATCAGAAATCTCAAATCAACAAATATCTAATTATCAAAAACGATAATCAGAAACAGCAAATATCCGATTATCAAAAACGATAATCAGAAACAACAAATATCTAATTATCAAAAACGATAATCAGAAATCTCAAATCAACAAATATCTAATTATCAAAAACGATAATCAGAAATCTCAAATCAATAAATATTTAATTATCAAAAACGATAATCAGAAATCTCAAATCAACAAATATCTAATTATCAAAAACGATAATCAGAAACAGCAAATATCCGATTATCAAAAACGATAATCAGAAACAACAAATATCTAATTATCAAAAACGATAATCTAAAATCTCAAATCAAAAATTATCTAATTATCAAAAACGATAATCAGAATTCTCAAATCAACAAATATCTAATTATCAAAAACGATAATCAGAAATCTCAAATCAACAAATATCTAATTATCAAAAACGATAATCAGAAATCTCAAACCAACAAATATCTAATTATCAAAAAGGATAATCAGAAATCTCAAATCAACAATTATCTAATTATCAAAAACGATAATCAGAAATCTCAAATCAACAAATATCTAATTATCAAAAACGATAATCAGAAACAGCAAATATCCGATTATCAAAAACGATAATCAGAAACAACAAATATCTAATTATCAAACACGATAATCAGAAATCTCAAATCAACAATTATCTAATTATCAAAAACGATAATCAGAATTCTCAAATCAACAAATATCTAATTATCAAAAACGATAATCAGAAATCTCAAATCAACAAATATCTAATTATCAAAAACGATAATCAGAAATCTCAAATCAACAAATATCTAATTATCAAAAATGATAATCAGAATTCTCAATCAACAAATATCTAATTATCAAAAACGATAATCAGAAACAGCAAATATCCGATTATCAAAAACGATAATCAGAA
This sequence comes from Allium fistulosum, assembly GCA_030737815.1. Lineage (NCBI taxonomy): Eukaryota > Viridiplantae > Streptophyta > Magnoliopsida > Asparagales > Amaryllidaceae > Allium > Allium fistulosum. The sequence goes on along the minus strand of CM060902.1, from coordinate 1,241,425,636 downwards.
ACAAAAAATATCTAATTATCAAAAACGATAATCAGAAACAGCAAATATCCGATTATCAAAAATGATAATCAGAAACAACAAATATCTATTTATAAAAAACGATAATCAGAAACAACAAATATCCGATTATCAATACGATAATCAGAAATCAACAAATATCTAATTATCTCAAACGATAATCAGAAAACTCATAACAGCAAATATCTAATTATCGATACGATAATTAAATCTCATAACAGCAAATATCTAATTATCGATACGATAATTAAATCTCATAACAGCAAATATCTAATTACCTGCAGATAATTAGAAACAACAAATATCTAGAAATCAATTAAGATACTCTAGAAAATCAACATAAAAGGTTGGATCGATCCCATCAGATGGCGAGTTTTAGCTACGCCGCACGTGCATCAACGAATGGCTGAAGCCTACCAAGTACTATAAAATTTTGGCGCCCATCAGATGACCGGAAGGTCCGCATAGTGACCCGAAGGTCTAGTACTGGTATTTGATCCGAAGGTCCTCAGAGTGGCCCGAAAGCCCAACAAATGACCCAAAGGTCTAGCAGAGTGACCCGAAAGCCCAACAAATGACCCGAAGGTCCAGCAGATGACCCAAAGGTCCAACATAGTGGCTCGAAAGCACACAAAATCATCAGAATCATCAAAACAGCAGATGTTTCAATTAACGAGTCCGGAATTAACCGAAATAGCAAACGCACATGTCTCATACCACGTGTTTTACTAAATCGTTTGATTCTCTTCATCGTTTCCTTGAAAGTGCAAAATTGTGTATTTTGAAAAAATACATTTTACATTCTCAAACGGACAAGTCCGGAATTAAGCGAATAAGTAAAAGAAAGGGTTCATAGTCCTCGATTTTGCAGAATCATTTAAATCGCTTCCTCATTCTTTTGAAAGCGCAAACTGTAAATTTTTTGTATTTTATATAATTAACATTTTACGTTCTCAAACGGACAAGTCCGGAATTAAGCGAAACAGTAAAAGTGAGGGTTTATAGTCCTCAATTTTGCTGAAGCGTTTAAATCGCTTCCTCATTCTTTTGAAAGCGTAAACTGTAAAAAATTTAAAATAATTTTCAGAACACGTGATTAAACAGCAACCTTAGTAGCAATTTCGAAAAGGAAATTGCACTTCTCAAAACATCGTAAAACGAATCTCAAAATCAGCATTGCGGAATAACCGCTTGAAAATCCACTTTTAAAATTTGACGGTTACTGAAGTCAAAGCGACAGTAATTTCTAAATGTCAAAATCTCATCAAATAATTCACATCAAAATGTAATACCAATGAATTTTCATTCATAAAAATGTCAACAAATCACCGTGCTTCAAAAATTTAACATTAGTGTAAAAATCCCGTTATAGAATAACGGCAACAGAATACGTTTAAACCAAACATCGGTTCAACGTAAAATCAATGCAGTAACGTGCAACTCAAATTTACACGTATACTACAAAATGAACAAAGAAATCATTCGAATGTATCTTCAATGAAGATAATTCAAAACAGCAAAAATCTCAACAAAAATCACATAACTGCAATCGCTTTGAATCCTCAAATCGGATTCGAAATTTTCAAAGAAACAAAATAAACCCAGCTATGTAAACAACAAATGAAATTTATTTCAATTTCATATTTTGATTTTTAAATCAAAAAGGTTATCAGCTGTATTCAGCGAAGACAGTCTCACTGTTTCCGCTGCGCACTCTGATAAACAGAACACAAATTATTCAACCATCAAAACACAATTTCATTTTTATTTTTAAATAAAGAAATTTAAAAATTTCATCATAATTTTAAAACTTTAATTTTGACTCAAAACACAACTAAAAACATCGACAAATAGTTGTAACATATGTTCCATCTAAGTTATGTTTTATATTATGTCCATAAACCCCAAGCTCTGATACCAATTGTGACGCCCCACCTCTATGCTCACAATAACAAAGAGCATTAAAAGAAATACTGTCTGTTATTATGAAGAATAAGGCTGGATAGGAGCGACCATCCGTAGTTGGGCCTTACACTAGTATTGGTTACCTCGATAGGAGTGGTATATATTTTTATTTTTCATCTCTTATTTATTTACTCCCATCGACATACCCAATTCCAGTATAAAACGAATTACGATGGTTCATAATAGTTTATGACAATATATATAATAATAACACAGATACTAAAAATGCGGAACACAGATAACAAAAGTCTCATATATATATATAACTGATGTTAGTTACAATACATTTGACACAATACATATGATACAACTACAACTGTCGACTCTGGAAGTTATATATACAAGTACATTATCGACTAATATACGTGAATACATATCAACCTAAATCAGATACACTGACTACTACAAAATGACGAAGACTACTTCGAAAGATATGAAAATACTTCATAGCTCTAGCAGCAACCCAAAGCAGGATATCTACAACCTGTAATAACTCGGTCTGACCCGAGTATTAAATTCAAAAGAAAATAATACACGGGTCAGTCTAATTCGAACTCAGTTATTAATGCACGGAAGCAATAATAAGTAAATAACAAATAGACGACGGTCACAAATAATCTCGTCTATCCAATCCTTTAATAAGGAATTGGATAACGATAAATATAACACTTAACAGTGTTAAACAACAAATCAGCAAATTCAAATTATCAACGAAGATAAATGAAAGGAATATCAATGAAGATAATTTAGAAAACAACAGAATTGCCTAAACGGCAATTAACAACGAAATCTAATTATTAAATAAATAATTAGAAACTCATAATCTAATTATCAAATCGATAATTAGACAACAACAAAATCATCAAATTAAATCAATCAAAATACAATTCAAAACATATTGATTTGAATAAACGAAACAGTTCAAACAATTGAAATATCAATTAAAACGTCACTTCTGTTTGGCTGCAGTACACGCCCGCGTGCACTGCCTCGCCACTACAGTATGTGATGAATTACACAAAAGCTCAGTGAAAGTTCACAAACGAGCACAAGGTCAAACCCGAGCGTTTAAGCCGGATTCAACTCAATGTACAAATCAATGTACAAGTCACAATACAACAATGTCCAGACCAAATACTATCAATATGGTCGAACAGAGACTCCAAGCATACAAGAAGATATGCATAGATCTGAAACAATGAATGGCCAGGCCAAACAACGCAATGCAAATGAAATCATCAAAGACTAAGTCACAGCCGAGATGATCCATCATAGTGCAAACGAAAATGAATGCATCAGCGCACATGAGAATCGACTCAGTGCATAGGGAAATAAAATGCATCAGTGCACATGAGAATTGACTCAGTGCCTATGGAAAAGAAAATGCATCAGTTCTAACAAAGACGGGTATATCAAGCAGATAGCCAAATGACGTGCACAGGGTGTACATGTGAAACAGACCAAATGCCATCAAGGGATGCAAGTACTCGAGCTCAAGACAGTACAATCCAAAAATGCAACAAAAATGGAACTGCAGCCACCACAAGGATACAAGGGTAAGACTGCAACAAAACTGCAGCCACCACAAGATCACAAGGGCAACCAAGTGCACTAAAATATGGCAACACAACAACAAAGATCAAGGCACCATACACACACAGGTTTTAAATTTATGAAGAGTGTAGTCGAGGCAACATGAAGTGAAACCAGACCACAAAATCAAACAAGTGTTGCTAGAGACAGTGAACTGTATGGCCAAAATCAAACAAAAATCACTTTCGAACAAAGCATCAAGCTAAACTGCACATGAAAATGAACCCAGAGCTCATAGGCATCCAATTCAAAGTCGAGCATTTTTACGTAGCAGTTTTCAAACAAAGGCAGTGCTTAGGCAAATGCAAAGTCAATTTGAATTCTCATAAAAATATATTTTCAAGAAATCATGGCCGCAAGTAATCCGGTGCCCAAAGATGTCGAAGTCAGGTGACTTCAACACAAAATGCAACCCCAAGCAGTAATTAACAAATAAACAAATTTAACAAGTCAAAGCCAAGTATGCTACAGCCATAATTTCGAATCAAAATCGAAGTCAACATCAAACCAATGCAACAGGGCGAGGTCAAAATGCAACCGTTTTTCATATACTTAAGCAAGCTTAAGTCAACAAAGTAGTTCGGGCTTGAAGCTATCAAGTGAACAAAGTACAAACTCTAATGAGTGAATACACCAGAGATTCGGCAACAAAGCAACAAAGGTCAAGCAGCAAGCATTCATGAAATAAAAGTGCTCACTGACTCAAATATCACAGAATACAGCAACAACCAAAACCAATATCATTGCAACGGTGATGGCCAAAGGCCTGGAATTGCATAAAAATCAAGTGACGAATTCAAACAGTTTTATACGAACGAAAATCAAAGCAACAGCCGAAATCACAGAGACGAAATCAATATCGTCAAAATCAAACTCGAAACAGTGATGACCACGCAAAACAACAGTTCAAAATCAACTCGAGAATCAAGTATCAATGTATACAAATTTGATTAAGTTAGAGAAAACATCAGCTTTGAAACGAAATCGAACAGTCGAAGTATAACACTGAACTTGAATTAGATTGTGAGTGAAAAATCACTCACCTTTTATTCGACGACCAAGCAACGAGATCCATCTCTCGATCGAGCAAATCGAAGTCGCGGCACCATGAAGTCGATCGAAGCCCTAATTACTGAAGCAAGGGAAACGAGCACGAGCCGCCATTTTTTTCTTGTTCGTTTGTATAGTTTAGGGTTGTCGAATGAGAAATGAACGAAAGGGGAACGGGTCGAATTTATCACAGCATAAAACAATTGAGCCAAGATAACATTAAAGCCCACAAACAAGAATAAAGCATGGGCTACAATAAATTTTAAAGCCCGCATATCTCCTTTAACAAATTTTCAAAAGAATCTCTACCGATTAAAATTCCAATAGAAATTAACAAACAATTTAATCGTCATTTTGATGATAATTAATTGTTACTAACTCCGGGTTGTTACACAAGGTGTTTATCTGAATCCTATCTAAGGCATTAGTGAATATTATCATTAATATTCAGTCCATATATACTCAAGTTATTTGGCCATCATGAGTAGCAAACAGGATGCTCATTGTATAATTTTACCCATTATATTAAAATATACACACACAACTGTGAAGTTAAGAACTGCTTGAAGATGGATAAAATAGAATATCATAAAAACACCAAAATAAGATAATAAATGATATCAAATTTGCATAGAGAAATGTTAACATTTGCATGCTTAAAGGCTTAAATGTATTTGCAGAGTTTATCAGTCAACGATGATTGAAGCTACACAGAAAACTATTTACAATACAAACATATGATAAAATAGAACCAATATATTCAGTGTCAAAATAAGGTTTCAATTTCGGAATATGATAGTAAGGAGGTTTGTGAGGTTTAAGTAATGCCTTTGGCCTACCAACCTACGATTCCAATGCATTTATATATCATGAAAAAATAATTATAATTGGTTTAATATAAAGGTTTACTGGACTTGGATTACGGTGTGTGATTTGAAGATATGCAACAAAACTAATAATTCTTTACTATCATATACATTACTTCTCATCTTAGATACAAATACTTCAACAAATTGCTGTGAAATACGAATTTTTTCATGTTAAAGACCAAAAAAATTGAGTAAATTACCTTCTTTTCCATCTTGTAAATCAACATAATCAGATTTCATCCTCTAGGCTTTTAGCTTATATAAAGCCATGCCTAAAAGTTAGTAGTAACACATGATAAAATAGAACCAATATATTCAGTGTTAAAATGGGGTTTTGGTTTTAGAATATGGCAGCAAGGAGGGTTAGTAAGGTTTAAATAATGCCTTTGGCCTACCAACCTACGATTCCAATGCATTTATATATCCTAAAAATATCATAGTTGCTTTAATCTAAAGGTGCTACCGGGCTTGGATTATGGTGGACGATTCGAAGATATGCAGGAAAACTAATCACTCTTTACTAATATATACATTACTACTCATCTTAGGTACAAATACTTTATCAAACTGTTGTAAAATTCGAACTATTTCATGTTAAAGAGCTAAAAAGTTGAGTAAACCTTTTTTCCATCTTACAAATCGACATAATTAGATTTCATCCTCTGAGCTTTTAGCACATATAAATCCATGCCTAAAAGTCAGTAGTAAATACAAAATGCAAATAAAAAATTTTGTTTGCACAAAATAATAACCTTTTACAAAAGATAAATATCAATTATGATGATCTTGATCTTTTGTCCACTACATAGAACATTTCGAACAACCTTTTTATTATCTATGTCCTAATAACCTTTTAGATATATAATTTATTTAATTTAATAGATAACCAAGTTAAACACTTCCGGTTGCAACTTTTAACTCAAAAAGAGAGAACTATATAGCTCCTCCACTTCTTTTTTGTCAATCTTGCCTTTAAGAGTCAAACTTCACAAGCAAAAGCTTAATGTACCACTTCATTCATGTTACATATGTTTATTTCCATGGAGGTGTAGTTTCTACTAAAAACCCCCAAAATAATAAATATTCTTATAATGAAATCAAAGTAACTGAAAATAGGTTCAAGAGTAAAAACTTATACTACATAAGAAATAATAAAAATACACTGGTATCCATTGAGTCATTTTCTAAAACTGAAAAAAATTCTGTTCATGTACAATAAGTAAAGATCATGAATATAATGCACTAAATCTCCCAACCACATCATATATGGCTAAGTTATTATTAACAGACTAAGACTGCAAATTTTAGATATCTTAATTCAAAATATTGAATGAGGACCATTGCAATATGCAATACTGTGTTACCATTTTCTTTAAACTATTTTCGATATCCATAAATTCAACCATTCATTATGTTTTTTTCAAATAAAATCGACCAAAAAATGCGAACTGATATTGAAATTAAAAAATCATTAATGAAAATGAAATACAACAGAACGAATTGTGCAATTACTTCCAAAAGCTAATATGTAACAAAACAACTAAGACATGCGGTAAATGTGAACTCTAATTATCACAAAATAATAAACTCAAGCTTTCTAGATTTGAAGAATTTCTTCACAAAGTGAATATGCTTAGTTAAGATAAATAAGATATATATATAAATGATGTAATTGAGCTATAACAAATAATAAAGGTTTGAGATAAAGGAATTACATCTTAATTGCTGAAGACCAATAAAAAATAAGTGATTTTTCCTCATGATTAAATCCAATTGATCATGTAAACGAAAATAAAGCAAAATAAAGTAGCTACATCGTGTACCATTATCAAATTGCAAGCATACATGAGTTTCATAAAGATGCAAAAGAAATGAAAACACGAAAATGTAAACCTTAGTAGTAGTATTAATAGTGATGACGATGATGATATAATTAATAATAATAATTGTTTCAAAATAGCTAGTGCAAGTAGAGATAGAATGTACCATTAGAAGTAGTCACTGGGTATAAAATATTTAATTTATGATTATTAAGAAACATTATAGTTTAAGGTAACAACATAAATGAGTCATTTGAATTTTCAAAATAACTACTATAAAAATGAATCATCCTGGATGAGGAAATATCACCAAACAATTAGGTTATATAAACATAGGATTAACCATAATTTGAGTGGGATGCATGTGGTTGGTAAACCTTAATGAAAAAACATATGGTTGTAAAAGAATATACATGCTTGTAACCTGGATCTATTAAAGAACCTTTTAAATAACCATAAATTAATAGTTGCGAACAAAATGCAAATTATAAAGTGGAAAATCATGTAAATTCTATAATTAGGTTCAGAGAAAAATAGATAGGCGTAAACCATCTAATTACCGACATCATATTTCAGCCTTTGAAGAATATGGATGAAAATAAAATAATATAATATAAATTGCATGATAGTTATGAAGAATTAAATCATGAAAATAATAACAATTATACTCGTCATATTTTCTTCCAAACCTTGTATCCACTACTTGCATATGCAGTTTGCATGAAAAACACTCAATTTCAGAGTGGGTTCTTCTAATTCAAGGAACTGCAACCAGAACACAAATGTCAAAACTAGTTTTTCCATAAGGGAGAGAACAAAAACAAAAGTTTCCAATGAAATATAAGAGACATATTCAAATAAATTCATACATCAATTCGACCCATCACCTAAAGCGAAGGTCCATCTTGAAACCCTAGATCTACTGACTATTTTGTGAAAGTTGAGGCGCTATAAATAGGATTTGAAGAATGATGAAGGATTAAGAAAGAAATCAAATGACAGTAAGAGTAACAAAAATGAATTTCATGAAGATGGCCGAGACTAAAGGAGCAAGGGAGAGAGGGTAATGTAATGGTTGGAGTAACCAACGAAAGTGAGGAAGAAAACTGTACGGGATATGAAAATTCATGCTACAAATTATCGTATGCAGAACACATGTTGCACGAACAATTCTTTGGTTTCTATTTTCCTATCTAAGTAATAGATAATACAACCAATTATAGGATAAACTTTATATTTTCATATTATTGTGAGAAAGAAATATAAACTATGCACGTTTAGAATAACTTATTGTAAAATTGGCTTGACGGAATAACATTTCTACCACCTATCTTGCCTTCTTTAAATTTGAGTCAACCAACGTCCTCTATATGTGTTTGTCATATCATTACCTTCTTCTCTAATTATATTACTATCTTCTTTTATTACAAATCTTTTAATAGTATTCAACTTTTGGTATTTATTTTCTTTATCATTAATCTTTCATGTGAGTATACTCTAGAACTCATAGAAGTATACTTTGATACCATTCCTCATTCCTTTGTGGGCGCTTCTTATGCTTGTTGCAAATGTTTAACAAAACATCCCTAAGTGAATACTAATATTCCTTTTATTCAACGGGGATTTCTTATTGCTACCCTACGAGCATTTGCAACTATTTTATTTATAGCCTTAACTTTTACCTCGTCTTTCTTAGACAGTCATCCCTATTTATTTCATATAAAAGTTGGTTTGGTTTTCACCACTTTTTATAAAATTATTAAACCTTTCATCCATGAAGTACTTAACTCAAAATTTGATTTGAAAATATAAACTCATAATCTTTTTATTAAATTCAACAATTTCTTAGTTTCCAAGAGAAGCCATGAAAAATTCCCTATTTTAACCAACTTTAATTGTAGGTGTCATAACTTTTAACACTATAATTTATGAATTAAGAAGTAAGTTTGTTTATTAAGTTCAGAAGTCAATGTTAGCAATTTAAAAAGATTATTTCCTTAAAACAACGCATAACTTTAATCTTTTCAAATATTAAGAGTCAAGCTTTTATTATATGAATAATCATTAAATCAATTTTTTCTTTTTAAGGACTTTCTACCTTGGAGATTTACTTATGTAAAGTAGGATTTTTAACTCAAAACATTTATTATGTTTGCATTTCAAAAACCCAATTGTCATTGCAAACCATTTTTCAAAAACTTACTCTATAACTTTAAACAATGAAAACTATAGTAGATAAGGATAACTTCCAACCTAAATTCTCCTACTACTTAAGTTATTTCCACTTTCAACTTTAGTGGAGATTTTAATAGCCTATAAAGGGGACTTTTTAAAGATATATGGAATTATTGCATTTATTTATGAAAACTATCCATTTTCCTTTTGTTTTTCGCCTATATTTTTTTCTAATTAGATTACTAATCTTATTTTAAAATAAATTTCTAATATTGTTTCTATTTAAATTTCTTAAACTGCTAACGATCCGTATTTTACACATCGGAGGATCGAAAATATGTTTATTTTATTCATATGAGGTCGTATGATTCTATAATATTGGGATATGACTTTTAGGGACAATTTACGCACCTATGATTTTCCTAAATTTTTAAGTGACCATTTTGAACCTGAAAACCTTGTTTGGGTCATAATTTTTGATAGGAGTTAAATTAGGGTAATTCAATTGCTTTAGGATGATGGTTTCTCATTCCGTAGATTGGACATAAAAGAAAAATGGACTTACGGTTAGGAAGTTATGTCTGTTCTAAGTTTTAACAACTACTGGCCAGAATTAGTTTGTAATTAATTTTTCTCATTAGTAAGTCCATTAGTTTAATTAGAGAATCACTATAAATAGAGGGCTGGAGAGTCAAATTAAAACTTCTCTCTTCCGAATCAAGTCTAAATCCCCATTAGTCCTAATTTCATCCAAAATCACCCAAATTGCTGTCTAAATCAAATTAGATCATAGATTAGTGTATAGATCATCGATTGAAAGATAGAGATAATCACTTTGGTCGATTTGAGTTGCTATTCTTTGCTGTCTGCATTAGATCTACATTCAAATTGGTTAAATTTGTTAATTGGTGAGTGGTTTATGCCTTCTCACTATCCTATACTTGTTTGTATGGTGAAATTATAGGTTTTAACATGGGTTTTGGTCTTAAAATCATTTTCTAACCTAAATTACATGTTGACATATATTTGTGACCTAATTGATGAATTTTAATATGATTTGTAGTAATAGCATTGTAATTCACCTAATTCATATCATATGTTCATTGATTGCTTAGATTTGGATTAGAAATTGTTTGATTGTTATATTTCCTTGTATTGCCTATGTGATCGGATGTGAATGCATGTTATTCTATGTTGTGCGTTGTGCTTTGATGTGTTTGTTAGTGTTTTGGATGCATAAGAAGATAGGTTGGTGAATTGAGCAAATTGGAGGCAAGGTTGGTCAGAATTGGACAAAACTTGGAGGAGGGGCTCTAAAGCATAATAGGAGTCTATATGATAAGTCGCACCTCAAGTGGAGTCAAGGTGAAAGGTCGGTGCCGAGTTATGGGGATAGGTCGGTGACGACTTATGGTGCCTATTCTTATAACTCGGTGGTTAGCATGGATGAATGGAGCTTGGATAAAAGAGATGGTTCATAGCTTGAAGCAAGTGATTTGGCTAAGGGTTGAAGGCAATACCGAGTTATCTCTAAAACTTGAAGGGAGCTTTGGATTGATGATGAGTTATCTAGGATGGATGGGTCGAGGTCCAAAGTGCTTGAAGGATAGTACTCGAGTCATGGAAGAAGTTATAGCCATTGATTGGTTAAGTGTATAACTCGGGACCGAGTTATGGCTATAACTCGGTATCGAGTTATCACACTACATGGGATGATGGTGGAACTTCTGAGGACCGTTATTGAGGTTCTGGAGATCATGTTGGAGGTGTTGACTCATTTGCATTAGGGTTGGATGGCGATGTAACATCATGATGAAAGCTAAAATCTTTGGTTTGTGACTCGTGGTGGGAGTAGGTACCGAAGATAATGGCTTGATAAAGAAGGAAGCCATAAAGTAAGGAATGTGGTTAGTTCCTGAATAATGGAAATTGGATTGAGCAAAGGATGGGCTCGGATCTGAATGGAGCAAAGAAGGGCTCAAATGAGTATATACTAAGGAATCGTTGATGGTCGGAGTGTTTTCTTGTGTACTCGAAGAGGAGTATTGTAAGTGGGGATGCCCATGGGTCAATTGAGGGACTTGTATACCCTGGACCAGTGGCTTTGGGTCTAGTGTCTAGTTTTGGGCTATGAGATGCGTATCGAGCTTTGGGATGTGTGATAAGAGAGTACACAAAAAACCAGGATTTCCATTGGTCCCTGGCGGTAAGGAGGTCATATGAGTTATCATATATTCAAGACACATGGGTGAGTGATAGTGGGTATTGGTTGATGGATGCTATGGTTATTTTGGTTTCTTTCTTTAGTGGGCTATCACTGATGTCATTGGGAGTAGTTACTAGAGATAGGAATATCTGGACATCTAGCATTCTATGTTGTACAGTACCTCTATGATATTATAGAGTAGCATATTATAATGTTATGTGCTAACTCTTTATTTGCAGGGATAGGTCAGGTATGGTTCGTGTACTCTTGTTTCTTATCATATTTACCTATATAGTATTTTGAGATTCATTTACCGCTCACACTGGACTGTTGTTTGATCCAAGTTTTATGCTTTGCTTCTTATTATCTTGGGTACTCTATGAGTAGACTAGATAACAGATCTAGGTGATGCAGTAGCTGTTCGGAGGACGAGCTGGTTAAAGCTATCCCGTATTATTACTTATATGAATTCTATGCTTATTCTGATGTGCATCATTGAGGAGCTTTAGTAGTGACTGCATATTACTTGATTTGAGATAGTAATTAAGTTTGTTCCATTGTGTAAACTCTATGACATTTGATGTCTAACTCTGTGGATATTATACTCTGATGATTGGTTTACATTTTTATTACTATCTCTTCTATTGTATATGTGATATTGTTTTTTTTTCATGCACTGTGAGATATACGATAGGTTATATGCTATATTTCTTTTTTCTTCAACCCCGATGATCGTCTTATATTGGTCGGGCACGACAACAGCGCACTATAATATTTGTGCCGGTGGTATAGGGAGGTCATCACATCTGGTATCAGAGCTTTGGTTACATGATTAGCCTAAGTTGATAACATAATCCAGTTGAGACAGGGAAGGTATTATCGCCTTAGATTGGATCGATAGTATATATACACGAGGGAGTGCGTACTTGTGATATCCTTTGGTTTTCAAAACTATATAATATATTATATAGTATGAGCCGCATGTAAATGAGTACATAGACACAGTTTTCTTTATGAGAAACTGATCATTCTAGTTACAGATAAGAATGAGCAGGCATACAAGAAATACTGTGAGAATTGCTTCAGGTGTTAAAGAAGGAGTAGGACTAAGAGCTGCTACGCCTGATTTTCAAGCTATGTTCAATGTTATGATGGCAACATTGATGAGGAATGCTCCTGATATGGTTATTGGAGAAGTTGCTCTTGTGCAAGCGCTTAGAGCTGATTTTGCTAAGTTGAGCAAATATTACTTCTACTTTGGGAGGAAAGCCATTTTGTGGAATACAATTAGCCATAGAAATGCAAGATTAGATTGATACTTATAAGCGGATCTTCAGTGATATGGAAGTGGATGATGTTATAAAGAGAAAGTTGGCTTCTAGATAGCTTTATGAGTGAGCTATGAACTGGTGGAATGATGTTACCATTGCTGCTCTAGAGGATCAGTTCAGTTAGGACTACTTCAAGACAAGGTTCGAAGAGAAGTTCATTTCGACTACTCGGAAGTTGGTTTTGTTTAGGAAGTTTACGGAGTTGATGCAAGGAGAGATGTCAGTTTACAGGTATGTAGTTGAATTCGATGCCCTGTCGAAGTATGGGATGTTATCCATTGATACTCCATTGAGAAGGAATGAGAAATTCATCATTGGTTTACATGACTACTTGAGGGAGAAACTGGTGGATCACATAGATGATCCATTTGAGAAGCTTATTGAGAAAGCACTTCATCATTAGAATCTATATCCTAAGGCTAGGACAACTACGGTTGTTTCCACTAAGAAGGAAAAGCCAAAACTGCAACGAGGTGGTGGATGCAAGAAGAAGTGGAATGGAAATAGAAAGCATTCTAATGGGAAGAATAGCCAGAAAAAGGGAAAGCGGGAAGCTATTGGCTATGGGTGCAAGGAGAAAGGTCATTTGATTAAGGACTACAAAGTGAGCAATAACAAGAAGTGCTATAACTGTGATAAGCCTGCGCATTTGAAGAAGGATTGTCCAGAACCACTGAAGGATAAGCAGGTTGTGAAAGCGTATGCTTTGGATGCAATCCCAACTTCGTCGATTGCTCCCTCGACGAAGGAGAAGGGGAAGAGAGTTGTCATTCCAAGTATGCATTATATTGGTAATGTTCCTGTTCGAGTTTTGTTTGATACTGGGACTTTACATTCATTCATATGTAGTGATTTAGTAAATAGATTGGGATTGAGACCCGAGATAGTAGACCGACCCTTGATCGTGACAAACCCTGTTGGAGGCTCTACTAGCCTGTGCATGGGTTGTAGTGGTTTAGTCTTATCGAGTCGTGGATGCTCTTTTGTTTGTTATTGCTTTGTTTTGAATATCGTGAGGTTCGAGATTATCTTGGGAATGGACTGGCCAAGCTACGGAGCTCGAAAAGGAGTCGTGGCTACTGCTGTATGAACATCAGAGGCGCTTTTGGTTCTTTACGTGCTTCAAACAATTTTGTTTTCTCCATATTACCATATCTCTAGAGTCAATAATTTTCGATATGCGGCTATAGTGGATTGCGAGAAGCTATTGGTGACAATCGGGGATGTGGATGGGCGAATGGTAGTGATCAGCTACCTACCAAAGGATGAGGTGATGTTTAGCTTACTATATTCGCTTAAGGTTCCACGGAGGGTTGTCATCTATGTCTACCGCTAGAGAGTATCCTGATGTCTTTGAGAAAGTGACAGGATTACCACCGTATAGAGAGATCGAGTTTCGGATAGACTTGCTGAAGAAAGCCAGACCGGTAGTTATGCCTTTAAGGTGTATGGCACCCAGAGAGTGGAAGGAATGAAAGGTGTAAGTGAATGACCTATTAAGGAGTGGGTACATTCGAAGAAGCATATCCGAGTGGGGTGCACCTGTAGTATTCGTTACTAAGGCGGACGACTCTTGAGGTTATGTGTGGATTATCGCGAGTTGAATAAAGTGACGAGGAAGAACAAGTATCCACTCCCATGTATTGATGACTTGTTCGATCAGCTGCATGATGCGAAGGTGTTCTTCCAAACGGATTTGGCAACAAGATTTCACCATCTTAGAGCAGCGAAGGAGAGTGTGCCTATTGCTGTATTTCGTACGCCGTCAGGTTTTTATTAGTGGTTGGTGATGCCATTCGGATTGACCAACGCTCCGGCATACTTTGTGGATCTCATGAATCGGGTTTTCAGAGATCAGATAAATAAGTTCATGCTTGTGTTCGTGGATGATATTCTGATCTACTCCAGAACTGAAGAGGAGCACAAGACGCATTTGAGGATTGTGCTAGAGACATTAAGGAAGCACAAGTTAGGAGCAAAGTTATCTAAGTGTCACTTTTGGAGAAAAGAATTGAGATTCTTGGGTCATATCGTGTCGAGATAGGGTATAAAAGTAGATTCTGCAAAGGTAGCAGCGGTCTAAGATTGGAACTAGCCCAAGAATGCTATGGATATTAGGAGTTTCCCAGGATTGGTGGGATATTGCAGATGCTTCATCAAGGACTTCTCAAAGATAGCGGAACCGTTGACCAATTTGGCGAAGAAGAATATGACTTTTTTTTGGGACACGAAGTGTAAGCATGCGTTTGTGAGTCTGAAAGAGAGGTTGACGGGTGCACCAGTGTTGACCATTCCAAGTGGAAAGAAGAGTTGACAGTATACACAGATGCCTATGATACTAGATTGGATGCGATATTGATGTAGAAAGAAAATGTTGTTTCCTATGCTAATCGACGGCTATAGCCACACGAAAGGAATTACCCGACTCATGATTTGAAATTGGCAGCGATAATTTTTGCTTTGAAGATATGGAGGCATTATCTTCCAGGAGAAAGGTTTGAGCTATTTACGGACCATAAATTCTTGAAGCACCTTTTCTCTTAGAAGGATCTCAACCTTCGTCAGCAGCGGTGGTTGGAGTTCTTGGCCTTTTATGATTTGAGTATTTCCTATACACCAGGAAAAGGAAATGCAGTCGCTGATGCATTGAGTAGAAGACATGCTAGTTTGGGAGCGATGTTCTTGGAATGGAAGTGGATAGAGTACATTGTTGGATATGACTTCAGACCTCATTGCGAGCTGGAACTAGAGATGTTAGCAAGTTTGTCGATCAGACCTGCTCTAATTGAAAGGATCGGTGCTAGTCAGAAGCGAGATGCTAGGCTGGTGGAGATCATAGTGAAGATAGTAGAAGGAGTAGAAGATAAATTGATCAAGAGTGCATTTAAGTCATAGTAGATAAATTGACCAAGAGTGCAAGATTTATACCAACAAAGTCAAGTTGAACGACATCCAAGCTGGCAGAGTTGTATGTAAAGTGGATACTATGGTTTCACGGTGTGAGAAAAGGCATTGTGAGCGACCGAGACCCGTTGTCCACTAGTGGGTTTTGGAAGAGCTTACAAGAAGCATTATGGTCCGATTTGCATCTTAGTATAGCTTATCATCCAAAAACGGATGAGCGGACCGAGAGAGTAAATCGTATATTGGAAGATCTCTTGCGAGCATGCATTATAGACTTAGGAGGATCATGGGATGATCATTTGCATTTGGTAGAGTTTGCATACAACAATAATTTTCAGTCTAGTATTGGTATGACACCATATGAAACATTGTATGGTCGACCATGTAACGCTTCTTCATGTTGGTGGGAAGCAGACGAAATGCTGATACTTGTGCCAGATATGATTAGAGAGACATCGAAGAAGATTGAGATCATTCGACAACAAATGAAAGCTGCTCAGGATCGATAGAAAAGCTACATGGATAAAAGACGAAGAGATTTAGAGTATTTTTGTCAAAGATATGGTATTTGTGAAGGTATCTCCTTTGAAGAATGTAGTCTGAATCGGTAGAAAGGGGAAGTTGGCACCAAGATTCATATGTCCTTTTCCAACAATCGAGAGGATTGGAAAGTTAGCATATAGGATCGACTTACCTCAAGAGATTGTGGGCGTACACAACGTTTTTCATATCTCTTATCTACGAAATTTTGTGCATAACTCAGGCGAGATGATTACACTAGATCCACTAGAAGATGTTGAGGTAGAACCAAAAGTTTCTAGATCCCGTAGACCGCTTTGTACTGTTAGGTATGATACGAAACAACTTTGGAGAAAGTCGATAAAACTAGTGAAGGTACAATGGAGCGAAAGTGATGAAAATTGAATGTGGGAAACTATGGAGAGCATGATGACTACGTGTCCGGAGCTCTTTGAGTGGTAAGAACCATTGTTTATCGTATCCACTTTCACCATTGTATATTATATTTAATAGGTTAATATGTTGTATGCTAGGATAAGTTCGCTATACTATTGGTTGCATGGCTGCGCTTTTAATATGTTTGATGGTTGCTTATGATTGGTAAGCATCCGGGATAATTATGGTTGATTATAATTTGCTTTGTTTGAGGATTTCGAGGACAAAATTCCTAAGGAGAGAGAATGTAATGACCCATATTTTACGTATCAGAGGATCGTAAAATATTTTTATTTTATCCATATAAGGTTGTATGATTCTATAATTTTGAAATATGACTTTTAGTGACATTTTACATACCAATGATTTTTCCCGAGTTTCTATGTGATCATTTTGACCTTGAAAACCTTGTTGGGCTATAACCTTTGATAGGAGTTGAATAAGGGTCTCAAACCAATTCCATTGCTTCAGGATAATGGTTTCCCATTCCGTAGAGTGGTCATAGTAGAAAAAAGAACTTACGGTTAGGAAGTTATGCTTGTTATAAGTTTTGGCACTTGCTAGACAGAATTAGTGTGTAATTAATTAAGTCTATTAGTCTAATTAGAGAATCTATAAACAGAGGGTTGTGGACTCAAATTAAAACTTCTCTCTCTCCCTCCCCCCCTCAAAATAGGTCTAAATTCACATTAACCCAAATTTCATCCAAAATCACCTAAATTGCTCCCTAAATCAAATTAGACCATAGACTGGTGTATGGATCATTGATTGGAAGATAAAGATCATCACTTTGGTCAGGTTGAATTGCTTTTCATCATTTTCCACATTAGATCTACATTCAAATTGGTTGAATTTGGTAATTAGTGAGTGGTTTATGCCTTCTCACTATCCTATACGTGTTTATATGGTGAAATTATAGGTTTTAACATGGTTTTTGATCTTAAAATTTTTTTCTAACCTAAATTACATGTTGACATATGTTTATTATCTAAATTGATGAATTTTAACCTGATTTATAGTAATAGCTTTGTGATTCACCTTGTTTGTATTCATATGTTTATTGCCTGCTTAGATTTGGATTAGAAATTGTTTGATTATTATAATTCCATGAATTGCCTATGTGATTGGATGTGAATGCATGTTATTCTATGTTGTGCGTTGTGCTTTGATGTTGTTTATTAGTGTTTTGGATGCTAGGAAGATAGGTTGGTGAATTGAGCAAATCAGAGGTAAAGTTGGTCAGAATTGGACGAAACTTGAAGGAGAGACTCTGGAGCATAGTAGCAGCCAACATGAAAAGTCGCACCTCAAGTGGAGTTAAGGTGAAAGGTTAGTGTGGAGTTATAGGGATAGGTTGGTGACGACTTATAGTGCTTACTCCTGTAACTCGGTGATTGAATTGGATGAATAGAACTTGGCTAAAAGAGATGGTTCATAGCTTAAAGCAAGTGTTTTGGCTAAGGGTTGAAGGCAATACCGAGTTATCTCTAAAACTTAAAGATGGAGCTCTGGATTGATGACGAGTAGGATGGATAGGTCGGGGTCCAAAGTGCTTGAAGGAAAGTGCTAGAAGCATGGAAGAAGTTGTAGCCATTGATTGACTAAGCGTATAACTCGGCATCGAATTATGCCTATAAATCGATACCGAGCTATCACATTACATGGGATGATGGTGAAACTTCTGGGAACTATTGTTGAGGTTCTGGAGATCATGTTGGAGGTGTTGGCTCATTCGCATTAAGGTTGGATGGCGATGTAACAGCATGATGCAAGCTAGAATCTTCGGTTTGTGACTTGTGATGGGAGTAGGTACCAAAGATAGCGGCTCGATAAAGAAGGGAGCCATAGAGTGGAGAACGTGGTGGCTTCCTAAACAATGGAAATTGGATTGAGCAAAGGAAGGGCTCGGATCCGAATAGAGCAAAGGAGGGCTCGGATGAGTACGTGCTAAGGGATCGTTGATACTCGGAGTGTTTTCTTGTGTACTCGAAGCAAGGGTATTGTAAGTGGGGACACCCTGGGTCGATTGAGCGACCTGTATACCCTAGACCAGTGGCTTTGGATCTGGTGTCTAGCTTTGGGCTGCGTGATACGAGAGTACACAGAAAATCGAGATTTTCATTAGTCTCTAGCAGTAAGGTCATACGAGTTACATATATTCAAGACACATGGGTGAGTGATAGTGGTTATTGCTTGATGGATGCTATGGTTGCTTTCTTTAATGGGAATTCACTCGGGGATATCATTGGGAGTAGGTACTGGAGATAGGGATATCTGGACATCCACCATTCTATGTTGTACAGTACCTTTATGATATTGTAGAGTAGCATATTATGGTGTTACGTGCTAACTCTTTGGTTGCAGGGACAGGTCAGGTATGGTTCATGTACTCTTGCTCCTTACCATACTTACATGTACAGTATTTTGAGATTCATTTACCGTTCATACCAGACTATTGTCTGACCTAAGGTTTTATGCTTTGCTTATTATTATTTTGGGTACTCTTAAATGAGCAGACTAGATAGTAGGTCTAGGTGAAGCAACAGCTATTCAGAGGACGAACTAGATGGAGCTATCTTGTATTATATACTTATATGGATCCTACACTTATTTCGTAGTGTAGCATTAGGGAGCCTTAGCAGTGACTGCATATTACTTGTATTTGAGATAGTTATTGAGTTTGTTTTCATTGTATAAACTCTATGACATATGATATATAATTCTATGGATATTATACTCTGATGATTGGTTCACATTGTTATTACTGCCTCTTCTGTTGTATATGTAATAGTATATTTTATCCACGCACTATGAGATATATGATATGTTATATTTATTTTCTTTTCAATCCCGATGATCGTCCTTTATTGGCCGGGCACGATAGCAGCGCACTATACAATTTGTGGCGGCGGTATAGGGCGGTCGCCACATAAATTGCTCTTTTTTTAAATGGCTTCTCCATATATGACTATTTTTGTCTTTAATTGTTTGACTCATTGACTCATTGCAGTGCGTTCGTTACTGCTTTAGCCATTGGGATTTTCTTTATTAACATGTAAAGAGATATGTATAAATCTATTTCAGTTGTTTTTCTCTGTATTTTTCTTATATGGGAATATTCTTCCTATTTTCATTATCGGGTTTTCTCACTATTCCATTCTCTTTACCCCAGTTAAATCAGATACCATTTCCATTTTTCCACCCTTCAATAAAACTTTCGTATTTACAAAAAATAGGAAAAACATTGAGCCAAACATACACTCTATTTTCTGTTTATTTCAAAAATGAAAAATCTCTTTACCAAAAACCCTTTAAATTAAAAAAATTTAACCCACCAATTTTAAAATTCACTAGGAATATCTAAAGAGCTCTTTAATGTAAAATTCTCAAATTTTCCTACTTTTTTAAAATAACACTTCCCAGTGATAGGATCCTTATCTTTTTAAACATATTCTTTTAAACTACTTCAAATATTTCCAGAAAAATGTAAAAACATTTATTAAATTCTTTTATATGGACTCAGACTCAGAAATAGATTTTAATTCTCCTTTCTTTTGGACCTTTCTTCTTTTCCCTCTATTCTTAACATCTTCTTATTAAGAATATTTATTATAAATCAAGCTATCACCTTGTGGTGGTTAATGCACACCTCTTTGTGGGAATTTCCTCAACTCCTATTTATACTTTACATTTGGATATTTACAACATATAGATTTTTAATTCTCATCCATTTGGGTGAAATGTATGTCTACAATCGGCAATCCAGCGAAAACCACAATCATAGACCAGCCTAGGCTGAACAAAGGAGTCAAGTACCATCCAGCTTCAGGGATCCTTCTATATGTAGCGCTCATTCTCTTCATAGTTCATGCTTTATCGTACGACCTAGACCTTATGGAGTAATCAGGGTACGCGCATAAATTTAACTTTATTTATTATTCCAACTCATGGTTTTCTTATTCATCTTTTCAAGATACAGTCGCAACTGCTTCTATAATCGAAATTCATAGAGATTGGCGTATAACATGCGTGTATATATGTATAATTATAGGTAAAAATACAAATACGTTCACTCAGCATATCCTAATTTCCATAATCAACTAACCAAAGCACTGATACCAAATGTAACAATCTACACCTTAATGGGCTCAAATTTCGATTAAATCGAAACCCAAGTCTATTAGGGTACAAATGGTTGGTGTTGGTAACCTATAATAAGCATAAGTATACCAGAGAGCGAACTCATAGTGGAATAGTAAAATATAAAAAAATATACCGCCTAAGGCTACTACCTTAGAATCAATATTATTCCTTGGATATCAAGTTTCCTTATTACTGCTGAGCATGAATCAGAAGATCTCTCCATTTACCATTCCTACGTTGCTCTAGTAGTCCATCCGTCTAATTCTATCCTATGTGTTGTAATGATGAGGGGGTTTGAAAACCTTCCTGTGATCATAAAATTACATACTTTATCCATAACACTAGTTTATGCCGATTGATTTCTATTTAAGTGTTATGCCTATTATTCATAGCTTATCCATTTAATTCCATATGAGCATAAGATATATCCAACCTTCTTCAAGGTATAATTATACATATGCCTATATATATGTGTATATATATAAACATTGTACTACCCAAAAAGGAAACCTCGACTACTTAATACTTCTTAAATAGGAAGAAGGCAGACCCAATGGCCATTTAATATCTCAACCCCAAAGCGGGCCTTTTGTAATGTAATCGCTAGTCAACCGGCCCTAGCTACGAAAGCCAATGGCCCTTAAATATGGCTTTATAATTTAATTAGCCATATTACTAAAGCATCTCAAAGATTTAACTAAGGGTTAACTAGCCACCTCCGACAGACAAACAACTAATTAAACTTTACGGTCTTTGTGTATCCCATACAGATTCTTAGTGAAATCCATCAGGGCTTAACCTAAGTCTTTGCTAACGACTGCTCGAACCACTGGAGTCAAAGCTTATAAGTCAACCCTACTTCTAAATATCAGTCTATTAACAACACTAACATAGCTCGCTGACCTCCCATGGTAGAAATCCCGTTTACATTTGCCTAATACATGTCAATGAATATGCCCCTTTTTTTTTTTTTTTTTTTTTTTTTTTTGGCAAGGCCAGCCGGTTTTATAGTGGACCGTCCACTTTTTATTACGAACGTAATAAAAACATGAAGTACAGGAGTAAGGCAGAAGCACCTTAACTACAAAGAAAAAAGTAAAAACAGCACAGGAGTGTGACAGACATATCACAACTACAACTAACTACTATCAAACTATGACTCCTCCGAAGAGATAGTAAGTCGTACATCATCTTCCCCATGGGAAGAAACCAAAGAGGCGTTCCCAAGAATACCAGAATAGGGGCGAAACAGGAGAGCAAGAGTTGGATCATAAATCTCAGCATCAGGAGAATAAATAAAAGATCGATCCCATGTAATATCAGCAAGCATGGAAGAATTTAACTCAGCATACATTCCATCCAAGTCTAGAACCAAGGAATCACCAGAAGGTCGATAATAAAGGCGTCGAGGGTCCGAAAGATCCCCGGAAACAAATCTAAAATAGGAACCATCAACGGGGTTAAATCGCAAAGCAGAGCGACAATCAACCCAACATCTCTCAGTTTCATCCCAAACGACAGGCAACTCGGACGAATCAAGGACCAGAGCAGTAGAGGAGTCCGCAGAATCAAGAATAGGGGCAATGGGAGCAATAGGGGATGAAGGCCGAGATAGAGTAGACGTAGATCCAGGAATAGGTAACGGTGGTACAGGCGGGACTTTTGGAACCCATTTCCTAAGCGGAGGCCGAGGGAGAGGAAACTTAGGCGCAGCAGCGGAAACAGCAGAATGCTTGCAAGCAGAAACCAAGTGGCCAAAGGAGAGACAGGAGGTACAAATGTCCGGGACCCAACCATAACGAACACGAACATCCACCACATGGCCAACAGCTAGCTGAACTGGAATAGAGGTAGGGAGAGGCTTACAGGGGGAAATCTCAATCAGCGCCTTAGCGTACACCAGCTTATCACGCGCAACAGTATTAGCATCAAAACATTTCAATTTTCCAACATTACATGCAAGCCAATTCAACCCAAGTAGCGGCTGAAGAGCAGAAGGAATATGAGAAAAATAAACCCAAACAGGGATAGAACGCACTTGTTCACGCGCACAAGCAACCGTTGGGGACCAAGGAGTAATTATAAATGGTTTCCCATCAAAAAAAGAAGGCTCAGCCTCCAGAACTCGACAGCGATCCTCAGAGGAAGAGAACAAAAGGAAATACATTGTGTCAACCAGCTTTACACGGAGATTTCCGCGAAGCTTCCAAGCCCTACGACAAATAGATGCCGCATCGAGAAGGCGTTGCTTAGGGTCCAAAAAGAAACCAACCAAATACTCTGACCAGTAGTCAATACCGGCTTGCATAACATTCGGCGGAGGGATCATCACGCCATTTTCCTCAACAATTACAAAATCTACTGGTTCATATACACCCGCATTACGGGGCAGAGATGTAAAGAGCGATGACCAAGTTTTGGGAACAGCCGGGGATGGGACAGCAGATGGAAGCACTTCCACGTTGGGAACACCAACAGAGCCCACAAAGACAGCAGACGAGGTGGTAGCATGCAATTGATCAGCAGTATTCAAAACAGGGGAATTGGGAAAATTATTCTCTGTACCATTTGGACAAACACCTGAAGAGCAATGAGCATAAGCCATTTTCTCAAAAGCCTCAGGAGGCAACACGCTACCCAAAACAACTGTATCATCACCATTAATGCCAGATACACCTACATCATTCACATACATTGCCGAAGTACCACTAACTGGACGACGAACAGTACTATCCTCACATACAGGAGGGTCGCAACCAACAGCAGCACGTTCAGATAGGTTCGCGGAAGGCAGAGGAGGAAACTCAGATTCAGTGAGCGACGGAGGCAAAGGCACTGGATTCCTAAAATTCCTACCAGATCTAGTTGAAGAAGACGTAGAAGATGGGGCTACGGGGAGGGACGGAGAAGATGGGGCTACGGGGAGGTGCGGAGGAGAGGATGGCATGGTGGGAAGGGAAAGAGGACGAGAGGGATGGAAGAACAGATTACAAACGGAATGATAACAAGGCGAGGACGAAATATTCAGAAGCGAACGGATGTTCGCCAGAAAAATCACACCATTGAAATATACCTTTTAGTTACTTAATACCTCTGGTTTGGAAATGAAGCATACCCCAGTTCCCTATTAGGCACTATCGTAGGTTATTTAAGATTTCTTATATAGGGAGGAGGCAGACCCAATCACCATTTAATACCTCAATCCCGAAGTAAACCCCCGACATCCCTAAAGGTATCGAGCCATTTTATACTTCAAATCCGAGGCGAACACTTGGTATATTTTCTCCAAACCTACACATGAATGTATATCTCTTCCCATGGGTGCTACAGTTGAAGATGTCACACATTAGTAGTACGTGTCATAACTGCTGGTAGCCTCTATGTGAAAGGTGGACTTCCATTATGTAACTCTACTGACCTCACATCCCAACCCATACTAAACCTAGTCATTATTAATTAACCTAAATATTGGAATATGCCCATTAATTCATGCTCTTCATAAACGTATTCGTAAGGCCATATAATTTCCACTATGGAAATTATTTTGCCTTCTAATTTTATTTAATTGTATTCATTTATTTATTTGCTACAAACCTATTCCTATTTTATACGCTTATTTCACATATTCTTCATTTCCTTTTTATGTCACTTAAATGTTACTTATTTCTTTATGTTCAATAAATTGTCTTTAATAAATGAACATTATTATTCAAATTGGACAATCATTAATGACATTTATTCATTCATTTCAAATCTAACTTATTATATCTAGTCTGTTTCTTCCATAAATGTCATGTTAAATTCTGTAATCGATCCCATTAAACACATTTATGTCCCCATTTAATTTCTATAACATTCCATTAACCACGCATTTATTGCCCATTAATATTGCAATCATTACGCATTAATATTGGAGTTATTAACCCTTTTTCCATTGCAACCTCCTAACCCTCTTATTGATTATGTTACTAATAATTAAACATTTAATCCTAATTAATACGAGATCGACCTATATTTATTTATTACGCTTTATTCTTTACCCTGTATATCTTTATTTTTATTTAGTAGGCACGGTTATATATATATATATATATGTAACTCGTAATTCCTACGTTTGAAAATTTCAAAATATACACTTATACGTACATTCTACAAAGAACATTTGTTTATGCACTTTAATGTATTGGAGCTATCCTTCCCAAAAAAGAATTTATTACCTTATAATTCCATAAACTTCCTAAAAGTGAGACTTTTGCTCCATTTGGAATTACAAGGAATAACTATTTTCATTTCTATTGAAATAGATAATGCAAACTACGAAGAAGTACATCCCTACTTTACATATCTCTTTCATTTTGGTATATTCCTTATTATTTCAACCAACGCACTTTTTATACACAGTTATGAAGTTAGATATTAATCAAAATTTACATGGAAATAAATACAACTAAATTGTACCTTGAACGCTCCGAATAAATTAGAACATAGAAATTTACATTTCAAGTCAAATTAGAGCCTTTCAAATGAATACCGTAACCCAATAAACATAAATCTGGAATAAACTTCATAATCTCATCAACATAATACTTTAAAATTTTAAGGGACTAATTTCCAAAATTTCAAGATTAGGGTGTATATGTCATTCCATCACAACTACATAACTTATTGAATATGTAGGCATGATTTCAATTAAATAAATTAATTTTAAGCTTACAATTCAACAGATCTTGCATAGGCATAATAATCAAATAAATTCAACGATATAAATTTTAGTGTTATATATAAATAATTGTCCACTAATTTTTATAGTTCTCCATATCTTCCAAATTTGAATTCATTTCTTTAAACGACTCCCTTTTCCTTTACACCCCAAACTATGCATAACAAGATATATACATACTCATTAGAATTACAGATCAAAAAGGAGATTTGAGTTAAGTGGAATATAGATTTATAATTATAGAATTTACCTTTTTTGCAGAATTGATTCACTCCTACTCTCCTTCTCTTTTATTTTTTGCCATTCTCTTATATATATATATTGTATTTTTATAATTTCTAGAAACAGTGGAGAAGAGAAATTGACAGAACTCTGATGCTCTATTCAGAAAATATAAGAAGAAAAGTGAGAGGTTAGTCCTGTATTTATGGGCGCTGGAATCAAGTCTATCCGTTAGATTAATATTTATTAAATCCGAGTCGTTAGGCCGAGGTTCAGGGCACATTGGTCCTAGATCGACCGGTCGAAGGCAACAGTTGGCTGCTAGAGGTCGATCGGTCGTGCTTTGGTGTCGACCGATGGGGTCCAAGCGTTAATTATTATTTATTTTCTTAATTCCTCGACCGATGGGGTCTAGGCGTTAATTACTACTTATTTCCTTAATTCCTTTTTTAAATATTTTTAATCCGAAAACTTCAAACGCTTATAGCTTTTTCGTTTGAACTCCGATCGCGAAACTTTATATATATAAAAGTTACTTAGAAAATTGTCACAAACACAATGGTGCAAGTTTCTTGACTAAATTTTGATATTTTCTCAAATTCTATTTTTGAGCATTAATAATTATTTATTAATTCTCTTTAATTAACTACTGTTTATTTTACGTGGTGCTACACCTTCAGCGGCTGCTATAAGCGATAAGAGGAAAGACAAGGCAAAATGAGCTTACAACAAAATAAATCCTAAGGATCCTCAAACCAATGATTTTGTTGATGTAATCACCGATAGTGGTAAAACATAGAGCACATATGACTATAAGGTGTTGACCAATGCATGTGTTAACGCATCCGAAGTTCCATGAGGACGTTCGAGTAGGAGGTTCTTCTATTTGAGAGTAAATGAGAACTACAATCTGGACTTGGAATGCAAAAAAGAAAGATAGTTTGAGAGCATAAAGACAACATGCTATAACTTGAATACTATATGTACCAAATACAAAGTTATAATAACACAAAGAGGAGACATGCTAACGAGTGGACAATAGTTTAGAGACTTGAAAGACGATTATGATAAAATATATCGTGATACATACGATAGTGATTTCAAGGCTCATGAAGCATTTGAACTTCGCCATGTGAGACCGTGTTGGGTAACTCTCAATGAAGAAAAGGATGTTGGTGAGGGAGATACCGAAGAATTTAATTTAAGAAATGTACCTTCAAAACTCTCAGTAGATTCATCTCGTGGCTATTCAAATGAATCTCTGATGTATATAGATGCAAAGGAGAACAATAACAATCCATTGACTCCTACTTTTAGAATGTTGTATAATGGAGTTGCAAATCAGTCCAAAGGAATAAAATCAAGCAAGAGATCGTTGTTGAGAAACAAGAAAGCAAACGACTTGGTAGTGGCTAGTGACAAGTTAACTGCACTTATTTCAATTACATCTGCCTCAAGAAAAGAGGATCGTTTGAGGTTGAAACAGAAGAAGTTAAAGATTTTGAAAGCGCAAGTTCAACAAAATGTAGGCAGAACTAGAGCTCTTAGAGAAAGAACTGAATTAAAGGGCCGTGAAAGACGTTTACAGGATAAAGAAGAGGAAGAGTATTTAGCAAAAGTTGTTTCACATCTATTTAGAGAGTTTTTAGAGTACATTTGGCCAGAAAACGTAGCTTCTAAGGGCGCATTGACAAAGATATCAAGATGAAGTGGGAAGTTCTGGAATGTAGAAGAACTACAACATCATTGTTTGTATTAGTTATCTAGTACTTTCTTATTTCACTTTCTATGATTGGTTATGTGTTTGTATGTTTGTTTTGGATTTTAATGATCGACTATCCTATTATTATTATTTTTCTAAATTTGAGTTACATTAACCCCAAACACATATACACACAAGCACACGGACGCACGCGCACATACATACATACATACATACATACATACATATATAAATAACTGAAACCCTATTATCTACTTAAAGGCGTATGCATAATTCTATAAGAACTACTGAATGTTAAGTAAAATCCTATTATTAACACGAGTGTTACGACATGCGCTTCGCGCGTGATGATAACGCCCACTTCGCGCGTGAATTGTTTTTCTATAAATTGTACATGTTTAAAACATTCAAGAGAAAATGATTTGCACAAATATTTAAACATATTTTTGCGTTGAAATCATGTGTAGTTGCTTTGAATTTTTATTTCTAAATTGAAACATCTAGCTTTTGGTAGTTTAAATTTTATTTATATTATTATTCAGTAAAACAATGAATTTAAAAAAAAAATTATTTGTTAAATCCTATTTTTAAATGATAAGATTTGATAATATTGTTTGAGGGGCGTTATGCATTTATAAAGAAATTTTAGTTGTTAGATCATAGTTTTATGCGATATTAAGAGATGATAATATTTGTAGAGGGACGTTTTGAAATTGTAACTGAAATTTAATTGTTAGACCTTATTTTCAAGTGATGTTAATGTTTGATCATGTCTGTAGAGGAGCGTTTTTGGTAGTTGACGCTGACAAAAAAAATATGACACTAAAGGTATTATAACTACGAGATTATTTGGCACGTGCAACGCACGTGCATATAATTTTTTTTTATAAAATTATTAAATTTGAAATTTTTATGCCGTTTGATAAAAATAAATTAAAAAATATGAAGAAATAATGTAATTTTTTTGTTGGAAAAAAATTTGAATTTGTAATTTTGTTTATGTTTCAAAATTTCCATTTGAAGATGGATGTTAATTGTTGTTCACAGTGGGATTTGACCGTCTGACATCTTGTTTGAATGTGATGGTAATTTTTGAAACTTCAAGGTCGGATTTAAATATTATTTTTTTATTACAAATATATTAAAGATCACCAAAGAGAAATTGGATTTTTAAAACCCTTTTGTTCTGACGCCTGTAGACCATATAGCATAAACGGTCATTGTGAATCGCCGCTTAAGAGAAATGGGCTCGCTTATTTCCTTCTAGCTTGGGTTCCACCATTTTTTTCCTCTTTCAGTACAGTGGACGCTCTTGCTCCATAATTGTTTAGGATATCTCAAGTTTCCGTTCTCCGCATCCTAGCCTTAATCCTGAATGACGAAGTCAACGGCAAAGTGGTCTGGTGGGCGCTCCTCTCCATCACCTCCCTGCATCTCCTTCGCTTAATTACTTCTCGATTTTTTTTTTCCTTCAGATTTTAATTACAGCATCATAAATTACCAACAAGGTCAGCGATTTTCAATTCTTTTCAATTCGAATTTGTCCTACTACTCTTTACATTGATGAAGTTCAAACTCAAATTTCAAATGCCTGAAAGCCCAAGTTTAGTTGTTCGCAACTTCACAACTCTGCTTAATCGCAGGAACACAAACCTTTATTCGAAGTCAATCCCAATTCCTCATAGAACAATTGAACAACCCCAAGGAATCGATCATGATTTCATAACGGTTGCATATAGCCATATTATCAATGCAGAGTGGCAAAAGCTCAATTCTTTTGCTCACAAGTTGACACCATTGAGAGTTAATCACTTATTGATTAAACTCCAGAAAGACCCAGTTGTGTCCTTCCAGTTTTACAACTTCGCCCTTTCAGAAAACCCTGATGCTTCATCAGTGGATTCCCATGTCTTGATTCTCCACATTTTGACTAAATTTGGAAGATTCAAATCAGCTGAATTGATTTTAAGAGATATTCTGATTCCAAAAACTGTAAAAGCGAAAGACTTTGACTTGTTTGATGCCATTTTATATTCGTACCATCTATGTGATTCATCACCTAATGTTTTTGATTCACTATTTAAGACGTTTGCACATCTTAAGAAGTTTAGATATGCATCAGATACTTTCTGCAGAATGAGGGACTACGGATTTTTACCTACTATTAAGACATGCAATGCTTTTATTAGCTCGTTGCTTGGTTTGGGAAGGACAGATATTGCCTTGTTTTTTTATAAAGAAATGGGTAAGAGTAGAATTTCACCTAACGTGTACACTTTGAATTTGGTAATGTCTGCATTTTGCAGATCGGGAAGATTGGATAAAGCACAAGAGACATTTGAGAAAATGGAGAGCATGGGATTTAGCCCAATCGTTTCTTCATACAATACATTGATAACTGCTTTTTGTAAGAATGGGATTATGGGTGATGCTTTGAAACTTAAAAATGACATGAATGATAAGGGCTTGATTCCAAACGAAATAACCTACAATACTTTGATACACGGGTTTTGTAAGGAAGGGAAGTTGAATGAAGCATACAAGGTTTTCAATGAAATGAAAACAATGAGATTGAAACCTAACACTGTTACTTATAATACACTGATTAGAGGATATGGTCATTTAAATGATGGTGAAATGGGCTTAAAAATTTACGAAGATATGATAAAAAACAAGGTGGATGTGGATATGCTCACATACAATTCTTTGATTTTGGGGCTTTGCAATGAAGGGAAGACAAAGAAAGCTGCATATTTGGTAAAAGAGCTTGAAAAAGCAAAATTTACTCCTGATTCATCCACCTTTTCTGCTCTCATCAGTGGGCAATGCAAGAGGCAAAATTCAGATAGGGCTTTTCAGATTTATAAGGCTATGAAGAAAAGTGGATGCCATCCAAATCATGATACATTAAATAAATTAGCATCGACGTTTTGCAAAAATAATGATTTCGAAGGAGCATTTGATGTTCTGAAGGATATCGTTAAGAGAAATATCACGCCAGATAATTCACTTGTGATCAAAATTTTTGAGGGGCTTAATGTGTCAGGAAAGGGCGATTTGCTTGTTTCCTTAATTAAAGAACCTAAAGCACAAAGGCTCGTGCCCAAAGACTTAGTTGACCATGGAGTTGATTCCTTGAGGAAGAATGTTAATGGATAAACATGGGTAAACATTTCAAATAGAATTTTTTTGTAAATGTCCAATTCAACATCAAATATGAGGATAGTGTTTGGTTTGTCATTCAGATGATCATCACATTGCTGAATATTAAAGACTAAATACATTAATACTTTGAATTGATTGGATTATTTGGGAGACATTCAAGTCCATCGATTGTTCTATATCCATAACAGCATCATGTTCAATTGTTTGTTCTAACGGTAGCTTTCAGATGATATAAAAAAAATCAAAGGAGAAGCTAGTAGTAATAATATATGCGATGACATTGTTAGATTTTACAGAGTATGGAGCTGAACCGGTGCAATATCTGAATGAAAATTACTCCTGGTAAGTTTTACCCTGACACCAATTGACAATTACCTACTGGATTTATTTTTTCCAAATTTACTTTCCTACCCATTTGATGCTCTATGGTAAAAATGTTTTAACTATAAAAAATGAGAATTCATGTGGCTGACCCCAACTACTTGGGATAAGGCAACGATGATGATGATGATGATGGTAACGGTTAAAATATTTTCAATTCTGTTCCTGACATGTTTATACCGAGTTAATGTGACATAAAGTGAAATTTCTTACTACTCTAGCTCATGGTATACACTATGATGTGACTCTAAAGTGTTCAAAGCCTCCAAAATATCTTGAAAAATAACATTAAAACCATGCTGCAATAAGAAATCATTGGTGGTTTTGCTATTTACGTCGGTTATTATATTAAAAAATACGGTACTTGTTTTTGGGCGGTTAGTCAATTTTTTATTCATTAAAATCAATTCAAGGTTAGAAGAAAAAAGTAGCTGGTGAAGGTTTCGAAGAGGTAATACGGGATAATAGGAAGGAATCAATTTTTAAACTGCTCATTTTATTTACAATGGAATATATATGAAACCCTTATAACTTATACTGATGTTTTCACAATAAACTAAACCTACCAAAGCTGTAACAAATTCATTTTCCGTTTTTGCTAGTTCCACATTCTTGGTGTTAATTAGCACAAAAGGACGTGAAGATGGTATTATATGTTATCTAAATCAAGGTTTAGAGCTTGGTTTTGGTCATTTGAATTTTTTTTAGTCTCGGACGAGTTTGGTAGTTTCGGTTCCGGTTCTCAATGGTTTGTTAATGAGAATGCAATAATAATATTTGTAAATAGTCTATAAAGAAATAGTATACAACATACAAGATTAACAAAATTAATTAAATTAAACTTAACAAGTAAATTAAATTAAACTTAGCAATAGAGTTAAACTTAATAAATATTTAAAGTAAATATAACAATTAAATTAAACTAAACTTAACAAATAAACTAAACCCTAATTACTTAATGACCCTAATTAACCATTACTTAATTAAAATAGAAAGTAATTTGTTAGCCTCAGTCCAAACTTTTGTCCATATCTTTTAATTAATCAAATAAAAGTTCTAGCAGCAACCCATTATGAAACATCGTCTCCCACTTCCAACTCCTTCCTCTCAATCTATGTTGGCTGCTAGGCAAGGAGGGAAAAAAACGTCGAAGCTATAAAAGAGGAAGTGAAAGCTCAATTTGCTTTGTTGAAGAAGAAGTCGAAGTCGAATGCGAAAGCTCGATTTTCTTTGTTGAAGATGAAGTCGCCGTTGGATTTTGCTTTGTTGAAGACGAGGTCAACCGCGAGAGGTCAATTTGCTTTTGATTATGATTTTTTAACTTTAATCGGATCAGAATTTTATGCTCGGTTCCGGTTCGGTTAGTGTCGATGCCGGTACGTTACCATTGAAAATTTGGTGTATCGTCCAATACCTCAAACCTTAATCTAAATCCAAGCCCGTTATTTCTAAACTCACACTATGTAAGGGTGTAATATAGAGATAATACTATGCGGTCAAAGGCTTAATTAGGAAACCCACGGGCTCCCTTTTATTTTCTCTTTTCAGTTTGTCGTCTAAAGCTTAATGATGTCATAGCATCTTGTCTTGCTTTGTCCAGTGTCACTTATCTACGACTTGTGCTTTAAGAAGTTTTATCCCACCGCTCCATCAATGATAGATAGCCTATACCATCATCTTGTTTGAAATGCTATTCAAAATCATGCATCAATGGGTCAAAACATGCATATTACCATGTATGCTTATTAATATATGGAATAAATAGTTATGTTGTTTGCCCTACACATAAGTTATAACCAAAGTTGTCAAAGCGCACGCTATAGTGCAAAATAGCCATAGCGCAAGTTGTGCGCTATTTAACGTACAATAACGTACCCGTCAACAATAGCGCAAAAAGGGTGTTATTTTCATAAAATTTACAAATTCTCATAGCGCAAAATAGCGTGCTATTTTTATTTTTTATCCTTTGCAGGCCCAAGTCCAATTCAATTGCTTCCAACCGATTAAAATGAGAATGTATTACTTTCTATTTCTTTGGCCTGTCATTTTTTCCCCTCAGTTAACCTTCTTTCGCAATCTATGACAAAAAACTGCTCAATTTCTTCTCTAATCTGAAGTCGACTTCCTGTTAAAACTTAAATTGAAGCTTGATCTAATTCAATTTTTGGGTTGTTTTTTCTCTTAACAAAATTTCAATTCTAAAGGTATATTTTTCCTTCTTTTCTTCCATTTAAATCGTTTGGTTTTTTTTTTCTTTTATTTCCTAATCTGCTTATGAGCTTCAATATTTAGGTCTAGCTATTGAAAACTAGTTGCTAAGCAAAAAATTTATGCTCTTCCATTCCTTAATATTAATTTTTTATAGTCATACTTAGTTGTTGATAAAATTAATTTTGATTTTTGTTGAGCAGTGAGTACATAAAAAAAATTAACGTGTATAGTTTAAAAAATAGTGAAAAACAAAATACAGTTACAGATGTCACTTCTTTTTTATATGTTTTGATTTAGTTACCTATGAAGCTGTCTAGTAGTTACGTGTGAAAATATAATATCAAACTCTGTGCAATATAATATCAAACTTTGAATAGTGCAAATATAATATCAAACTTTGAATATTGAAAATAGAATATGAAACTCTGTGCAAATATATAATGTCAAACTCTATGAACATATAATACAATTACAAGAAGTGAAAATGTAATATCAAACTCTGAATTAGTTACTTGTGAACTTGTCCAGTAGTTTAAAAAGATTTTTAGCCAAGCACTTAATATTGATTCTTATGCTCGTATTAGTAGTTGATAATAGAATTAGCACAATTTTGTTGAGCAATGAGCAATTAAATTTCCTTTTTGTATGTTTTGTTGTATATTAAAAAAATATAAAATCTAACATGTTGAAAAAAATAGCGCATAGCGCAAGCCTTGCGCTATTTGTAATTGGCTACTTTGGTTATAACTTAATTAAGTTGGTGTAAGAAACGGACTGTAAACTAATCCATTGCAGACAACAATGTGCTTTAATGCTCTAAGAGAAATCTTTAGCTACCAAACCACTGAAGCCAATAAATCTTATGATAGGTGCGTAGGAGTTGATTTTGTTCTACAAATAAGTGAGTTATAAGAGTATTTGGAAAAAAGGCAGTCATGTTAAATTTCAACTTAGAAGTTAAAGTATTACCTTATTTTCTTGAAATCAATTTTGTTGGCTGATTTTGTCTTACAGTGGTCAAACTAGGTATTTCAACGCATATTTTTGGATGCGGATTATATCATATCGGCATCTGAAATCATTTTCGGATTTCTAATATCCATATCCGTGGATATGAATAGATATCAGATATTTATCATATCTATTGCCTGTTAATAAATTTAAAAATATAAATAGAATATTTTAGTTTAACGCAAACAAATTTTGGTCTCATTGATTATAAAAGTACAAAAAATAAACAAATATGATAATAATAAATAGTTTTAAGCACTTAATTTACTTTAAATGCATATAATAGAAATTATCGCCTTGCCAAAAAATAAAAATAGAAATTATTAACTTAATAAAACAATAAATATATATCATTCATTATACTAAAATACACATAATAGAAACTATAATTGAAAAAACCGGATGAATAATTTTCGGATACGGATGTCTTCATATTCATATCTGTATCTGCTTTTCCGGATATCAGATATATATCCGCTTTTCAGATGCAGATGAGTTTTGTATTTTCTAACTATCCATTTACAGGTCAAACTATGAACTTTATATCAGTTTCAACCTAATTTGTACTAATGGAAATTGATGTTTCAAGGATAGGGTGTGTGAATGTGCAAACCATCAAGCCATAGAGCAACCGTTCCAAGTTTAACGAAATAAATTATATTTGATATATTAAAAATATGGTTTCTCAAAATAATGTGGTTTTTACCTAATTAATTTAATATCTTTTGCTTTCGCTTATATTTGCTATGTTCTTTGTTGGTTTTCCAGCCTTTAAACTATATGCATGCTGTTTACGCAAGGTAATGTTAAGGTAATGTTGATGAATATGTGTTAGAATATACACACCTGTTATGTTATTTTAAATTTGTTGCAAGGTGGCGACCTCAATGCATTTTTTTTAATTTTTCAGTGAATTCTATGAGAACAACATTGGATCAGATTGTTTCAATGCAGAATACTGGAGATAATCGAAGAAAAAAGGAAAAAATAAATAAATTAATTAATAAGGAAAAAAAAAGAAGATAAAGAAAGAAAAAGAATATATATTGACTGGTAGGACTTAAGTGTTTATAGGGTTTGTTTTTCACTTAATATCTGGATTTGGTCATGCACATAACACAAGCACACACATGCACACTTGTGCACACACGCACATACACCTGACTCTGAACAAGATGT
The DNA here is from genome assembly GCA_030737815.1 of Allium fistulosum. Classification (NCBI taxonomy): domain Eukaryota; kingdom Viridiplantae; phylum Streptophyta; class Magnoliopsida; order Asparagales; family Amaryllidaceae; genus Allium; species Allium fistulosum. The sequence goes on along the minus strand of CM060902.1, from coordinate 1,241,389,996 downwards.
GCCGTTTAAAATGTCATTAATAAATAAATAAACCCACCAACAGTAAAAGGTAGGTGCTACGCTGTTGGGAAAATTTGAAATAATGTGTTACAAGTTATATGACTGGATAGTATTTATGTGTTAGTATGGGTAATGCATGGAAAATGAGATCATTTCGAAACCTTTAGCATGTTCAAAATGTTAAGTCAAATTTCAATGGTTAAAATATTTATTTTAACCGTCGATTTGAAATATTATTTTGAATATGTTAAAGATTATCCAAATTAACCAAAATTTTGTGAAGATGATACTTGAGGCATATAGGAACATATGTACAAGTTTTCATTCGATTTTAAGTTATATAGCTCGCGAAATCATAGAGGTGCATATGAGGTGTAGCGGAGAGGGGTGTAGGATGAAACATTACATTTATATATTACATGTTTTTTATTCCTTTTCTACAAGGAGACGCCCACTGATCGAACAAATCGGTACGATTTTTCGGTCTTCACAAACTTGGAACATGTAAGAACAATTCACTATGATTTTATTATAGCGAAGAGGATGCTAATGTATTTTAAAATCTTCTATTTAGGTCTATGTACAAGATGTAGCTTTCTTATGTAGAAAATCTTATATTTTGAATACTTTTACGTTTCATAACTACATTCTCAAATATCTTAATGATTTTGCAAACACCCTTCCATGTCATACAGCAGAAAATGCGTAACTGGCTATGTAAATCACTAAACTATTGAAGACCAAGGTTGGTTGATGCATTGGATTTACCGCTCTTAGGTAAGACTGATAAAATCATGCAGGCAAGGGTATGTATATCCACATAGAATCTGTCAAAATATGTGGCCTTCAACTGTATATTCCAATGATCATTGTATATCTTAGTTCCCTTCATATATTTTTAATCTAATGATAGTTACTATATATGCAGACCGAAAGGTCAATTACCTTCATATAGCGAAATATATTAGTACTAGAAAAGTAATAATTTAACAAAGATGACCAAGGTTGCCGCTATGTTCCATAACTTGGCCATAATGATCTCTTTCATTCTCCTCATCTCTACAACAGATGCTAGGCTTTTCGACAGTGAGTTTAGTAGTAGTTATACTCTCTCAATTTCTCTTTACTTATCAACATATCTAACTTTGACTGGTTGTCTATCAGTTGGGAAGCCCCCTACCACCCCCCCCCCCCCCTTTTTTTCTTTTCATTTCATATTCTATCAAATTTGATAGTTTTTCTTTCATATGATTTTATCTTGTGTATGCTAAAAAGATGAATTTGTAGATGCAGTTGTTCCACCAACATTGAGCTGCCAAATAGTTCAAGGAATTAAAACCGGAGACACTTGCTTTTCAGTTCAGCAAGAATTCAAGCTCACTCCTACCGAGTTTGAAACTATAAATCCTAACCTTGTTTGCACCAAGATGTTTGTTGGTCAATGGGTTTGTGTCTCTGGAAGTATGTGAATGTCAAGACTGCTCCTTAAATTTTCAAGTTAGTGTTTGAGTTTGTTTGTGGTGAATAATCCAGGAAATTAAATTTTCTGTTGTTGATTTTGCTTTTCTTTTGTTATGTAACTGGTTTATGTATTTTAATTTAAAATGATATTTGTTTGAATTAATTTTTTTTCCCTTTCTTGTTCTGCAATCAGTTTGATTTTCCTTTTAGCTACACAGATATTTTATCGAATTGATATTTCTTTTGTACATGCATCAGTGTCATATTTTATACGGTTACAGAAAAGAATAAGCTGAAAGAACAGGACAAATAACAGGTATGTGATTGTTCTCTTGTTGTTTAGTTACTTTATTCTTTTTTCCTCCATATGTATTACATACATACACATCAACTGATATCTTTTTGAGTTTCTTTTATAAATCATTTTCATTCTTGACAATGATGTTATAACTAAATCATCTACAAACCCTTTTTCCATGTTTTAGGAGCGTAAAAATAGCTGTACAGTATTCACTAACAAAATTTTAAAATCCGTAATGTTTAGCACGTCCCCATATGCAATGTTTTGCATGTGCATTTATAATGCACTATGTATGAATGATTTGAAATGTATTGACCATTGGCATTGATTAAGGTTGAAGCTACATGATAAGAATATGTTTTAAATTTTAGTATTTAAAAGTTTTATAGCTTTTCTTTAATCAGGGCCCATGATTGTTCAGTTCATTACCTAATTGGACATCCTTCTGTTTTTTTCTTTCTGTACGTATTGCATACTACATTATAATGTTGTTATTCTTGGAACTTCTTATGCATTATTGTTTTTTTTGTTTAGATCGCACCGTATGCATGCAGAGAATGAAGATCAGATGCAAGTACAGTTTGACCGCAACAACCAACATCCGACATGGTGATAAAATAGCAACTTTTATTTTATTTTAGCCATTTTGTTAATTTAGTTTGTGATAGATATCCTTAAATTATAATCAATAATAGTCTTTCTCGTTATTATTTTTGAATAATGTGACATTAACATGGAATATGATCTTTTTTCTTTATTAATTGCAGTAGAACAAATATACTAAATTCCTATACTTCTATAACAATATCAATACAACGTAGAATAAAACAATGTTTTATTATTGTATCGACATTCAATTTTTGCATTATACTTTATTGTGAATTTTATGCTTTGCCAGTTTGCCACTGTCGTTTGGCAGTATTTTTGGGCGTTAAGTAATAATTACGGTACAAAATGTACCATGGTAAAGCATTTAGTTGAGGAAGCTTCATGTATAGGAATAGAAATGTTTATTTCTTTTTTTTCACTCTTTTTTTTTTGAAATTGAATATTTTACTACAAGTCTTAGGAAGTATACAAGATACTGCATATCAATATATGTTCGAATCACGCTAAACAAGTTTCAAACCTATGACCTCTCGTACCGAAGTCGAAGCGCCTAACCACTGATACAATGGTACTGGTCGGAATAAAAATGTTGTGTGTCTACCAGAGAATGTAATGTTTTATTTGTGCCCGATTAGAAAGGGTGAACAAGATCTTACTCTAGATTTTGCTAACAATATCTTACTCGAGATTTTGCTTCACTTGTTCATGAGCAACAATTACTACTTTTTGTAGTCTATTTCTTTTAAAATTGATGGTCCGAGCGTTGGATTAGGTGCACTGACAGCATGAACAATTGAGTGAATTTCGAAAAAAATTCTTTTTATTAGTTCCACAAGATCTTTAATTTGTGTTTTGTAAATAAATATTTGTTTATACTAAATTGAATTTAGTATTTTGACTAATAAATGAGGTTTTTAATATTTTGATTTAATTTTATTAAAATATTTATTTTTTATTAACGGTTAAATAACTTTATCTATAATTTAATTATTAATTAATATATTAATTTAATTTACATGTCTCACAATATGGAAACCAAAATTACACACATACATATAGGGGAAGGATCGATTACACCTCATTTTTGCTACATCACAAATCCCCTGATTTCAACCATATGATTCGAATTAAATAGCAGAATAAGGTGGCAACAGAGAGAAAGTATATTATTTAATTCGAAATGTGGTTGAAATCAGGAGGAATTGAGGTGTAGCAAGAATGAGGTGTAGTCGATCATTGCCCACACACATATAACACTTGGTCATCGTATTGACCGTAGAACAAAGCGGTCGTTTTTCTCCCTTTGACACTTAGTCATCCTATTGACCATAAAACAAAGCGGTTGATTTTTCCCCTTGAACCCCTAGTCCGGGACACACACGTATGTGTGTTAAGTGTGTGTATAGCTACAATAGCCCTTTTTATTTAGAACCATTTGTGGTCCTCTGATATCAACCACAAGTTTGTATTTAAATATTTGGTTTATGTGATAGAAAAGAGAAAAACAAACATTTAAATAGAAACTTGCGGCTGGTATCGAGAGCTACAAAATGATGCTAAATAAAGAGGGCTGTTGATCCTAGCTCACACACACACATACGCACGTGTGTGTGTGTGTGTTGATATAATATAATATAATATATCCTATTTGAAAAGAAACAAAAATTGTTCTTTTAAATTCAGCCATTTAAAAATTAGTTTTTTTATTTGCCGAAAATAAATATAGACATAATATATACATATATAATTTTTATAGATTTAAATATATATGTTTATATGTTTTAAATATATATACAAGATTTAAAATAATTAAATAATTAAAAACTATAATAATCGAATGAAATAATGTGACATGATGATATAATAAAATATTTACATACATACTAATAAGTGAATAGGTTTAAAACATACCCCTCATTAATTAAGTTTGGCCATCCCTATGGGGGTAGATATTTGCATAGTCAACAGTCCATTGACCCTTGGTTGAATCTCCACTTAATTAATTACTTCCAGCCCAGTTATCAAACGAACCATCATATAACTTTTATACATTAATCTATCCGATTTTTAGCTCCGAATAAATAATTAAAATACTCATAAAATATTAACACAACATTTGTATTAATTTATTTTTAATTTATAACAATTATAAATTAATTTTACCATTAGTCGAACTCGGAAATAATTAACGCGGTAGTGCTGACTCTTTGGCGTGAACTTAATCCACAATCAATATTTAAACAATTTAAACGTTGAAGTCTGTATGGGCTTTGCTGAAGTATAGTATATGGTCAAGTTCGACGCTTATAGATCATTTAGGTGAAATCATGTTTCTGATCTAGTACAAGCTCACATAATAACGATAATTCGTACACATATTCTTCTCGTTGTCACTATATCACTTAGACATCTAGAGTTTGGTCTAAGATCAAAAAACTCTATCAGTATCCTTATTAATTGCATTGGTCAATTTTAAAGTTCTTGATTCAGTCCAATAAAGTTTATCGATTAACCGATTTGCTCTGACCAAAGGCTTGACTTTATTTTGACTTACCAATTATGGTGATACCAAACTTACTATAACAGAGATGAATCCTCTCTTGAGTAGTGTTTTAAATCGAGTATTTCAACGTGTATCAACTATGACTGTAACATGGTCGCTATGCCACGTCCTTTCCCATAATCAAAGTACAATATACATACTCAAGTTTGACAATACTCTAAAATTAGTAGACTACTGTACGTCGGTATCTTGAGATCTTTTATTTGGACTAAATTATATAACTTATAGAAGACTCTCGTCGAGTTGTTCTATGATTGTTCCAAACAACCACAAGTACGTAACCCCTCGGTGCCCTAGTTATGAGTAAGTCACGGTCCATCGTATGAAGAGCGTTGCATATACCGGTCTCAATGGATGTATCAATATCCTTTTCTCGACACCTCTCGTTTAGGAACATTTAAGGAAGCGTGTTTTGTTAATATCGGTTCAATACTCATGGCTACGAACTTATTCGTAACTGCAATCGGTAAAAAATTATTGTGTATGTTCAATGTTAATTATTCATTACTTATATCACAATATAACAAACATATAAAATAAACAATAAAACCAAACACATATTTTAGTTCGAACAAGATTGTTTATAGAATTATAATTGCATAACAAATTATATAATAGTCCCTAGGGCACACCCTTAATTCTATCAATCTTCTACTTGCACTTGGGACCAATTATGGAGCTTTATCCTCATGTCTTCGATCGATCTTCCTTAAACATACTAAGAGAGCACCTTAGTGAATGGATCTGCAATGTTATCTTTTGTATCCACTCTCTTGATCACGATTCTGCATCATTAATAATTCATCTTATCATGTGGAACTTTCTGAGTATGTGTTTTGACCTCTTGTAAGCTCATGGTTCCCATCAATCTAAATTTCCGGATTGTTGTCACAATACATGAGAATTGGACCTTCTATGCTTGGGATCATACATGGCTGCTTAATGAATTTGTGTATCCACACTGCTTCCTTTACGACATCGTTTAAGACGATGTGCTTAGCCTACATCGTAAGATCTGCTACAACTTCCTGCTTGGAACTCTTCCAACTAATGACCCCTTCATTGAGAGTAAAGAGAAACCCTGAGATTAACTTACTGTCATCGATATCATTTTGAAAGCTCGAGTCCAAATACCACTTCATAAGGAGTTCGTCGCTTCCATAAATCAGAAATAAATGCATAGTATTTCATAAATACTTAAGGATGACTTTGACAACCTTCCGGTGGTTTTCTCTCGAATTCGATCGACATAGACTTACTACATCTAGTGCAAAAGCGATGTCTGACCTATTACATACCATGACATACGTGATCGATCCTATTGCCAAAGCATAAAGAGCTTGACGCATGTGTTGCCTTTCCTCATCCGTAGATGGGGAGCCTTCTTAGAAAGGACAATTCTGTGTCGCACTGGAATATTTCCACGCTTGTGAATTCTCCATACTAAATCGTCTTAGTATATATCTATGCACATAAATTGGAACAATCCTAATATCCTTTTCGATCTATATCTATAGATCTTAATATCTAGTGTTTAGGACGCCTCACCTGAATCCTTCATCGAGAAGTTATAAGACAACTATGCTTTCACTGACTGTAATATTGGTACATTGTTATCAATCAGCAGTAAATCATCGACGTATAAGACTAAGAATGTTATAGCACTGTTTTGCTCTTTCTTGTATATCCACGCTTCCTTTATGTTTTGATAGAATCAAACTATTTGATTACCTTATTAAAACATTTATTCTATCTTTGAAATGCTTGCTTAGGACCGTAAATCGATCTTAAAAGTCTATAAACCCTATCGCCACTTCCACTGACCTAGAAATCTCTGACCGCGACATATAAACTATCTTTTCTAAGTCACCATTTAGAATCCTATTTTAACATCCATTTGCCAAATTTCGTAGCCATAGTACCGCGAGTAGAATCCTAATGGATTTAAGCATAACGACTGTTGAAAATGTTTTGCCATAATCAACATCCTTAATTTAACAAAAACCTTTCGCGACTGTAACATCCTCATTTCGAAACCCAAAGATGGAACATCAACGTGCTACAGTTACCTTGGAATTATCACAGAGATTGGATCTCTTATATTAAATAGTTTTAAGTAAATAGAACAGAAATCAACCAAAGTTAAGAAACACATTATTACAATTTAGGTTTAACAATTTAGTTCTCAAATTCATGCCCACGAACAGGTCAAAAATATTGTATTACAAAGATAATGGTGTTACGTCTGAAATATAAAGATGCTGACATAAACATTTAGTACAACAGAATTAAAATAACAATTAATACATCTAACCTTCCGCTTCGTCTTTCGCTTCATTATTTGTCTGCCCAAAAGCATCTTGTCTAAAACCCTTAAACTCAACCTACTTGAATGAGTACCAGTGAGTTTATTGGGAAAACAATGATAAAACATGATTCATACATAAAGTCTAGTATGACAATATATTATCCTAAACATAAAAGTTTGTGAGACCATGCCGTTAAAGCATTGATCGAGTTTCCCCCTAGCTATAACAAACATTCATTTTACATCTGCAAATTTAAACATACACAAAGTTCAATCTTTGTTGTATTGCTCTTTTCTAACCGAAACTAAATCATTGTATCTTAGTCTGCTACCGAGGCCTCGCGCCTTCTACAAATAGATGAAAGGTTTAAGTCTTAACATTTGGCTACCACCAAAGCCTTGTGCGTTCAATTAATCCAACAAATTACACTATCAGTTTTAGATGCCACTCCAAGCCATAAACCTATACTTATGTGTTCGGTTGTCCCACTAGGCCTTACACCTACGCTCTTGTTTTCGGTTGTAACACTAAGCTTTACGTCTACCTCGCTTTTGGTACTTAGCCTTATGTTTTCTACCAAATATTTGTTTTCCACAACATGCCTTACACCATGTTTCGCATCTCAGATGCCACCTTAGGCCTTACTCCGCACTTTCGACTATTGTTGCCACTTTAGGTCTTACATCTACACTTTCATTTTCGGTTGCCATTTTAGGCCTTACACCAATGCTTTCGTTTCGGTTTCCATATAGGTCTTACACGTACCTTTCTTTTAGTACTTAAGTGCCACATCTAACCTTATGTGTGATGACCCGCCCTTCGTAATACCCTGAATCAACGTCGAATTAAACGTCGGATTTTTGAATACCACAAAAGACAGTTTGTCGGGTTAAAAATTAAAACAAAACACCATACCAAGGCACATCGATACAATCTCATAAAAGTTTAAATTAGCTAATAGACTCCTTTACCGACAAGCTACCCTGCTGTAAATGGATGAAACGCTCGAGCTACATGCCCATTTTGATATTAGCAGTAAACTTAGACTCAAAACGATGTCTAGAATCAATCCTAGTCATGGCCTGCTCATCAACCCCTTCTACTACCTTGCCCTAAGGGCTACATCACCTTCAACACCTACCGCAACTAGTGGAATGTTTGCGGATGGCAAAACATCCTTCGCGATATTCCTATTGTCTCTGAACCAATCAGGTATCTCAAACTGTCCATCCACTGTCACTCGTGCACCTCGTCAACTTATATGATAGCCTTAAAAGAAGATACCTAAGCCACCAGTGAGTGAATAAATCAAAGTTCAAGAGACAAGCATTGTATGTGGTATTATATAGTAGAAAAAATACAAACATGCTCTCTCAACGTATCTCCATCTACCAGATTGCTCAACTCAAACTGGTCTACTTGGTTCTGAGTGTTGAGCCTAAACTCCGATACCAACTGTGATGACCCGCCCTTCGTAATACCCCGAATCAACGTTGAATGACAACGTATGACTCCCGAATGCCACAAAAGATAGTCAATGTAGGTAAAAATTAAAACAAAACACCATACTAAGGCACATCGATACAATCTCACAACAGAAAGATAACATATAATATACTGAATATACATGAATATAATAGGATAAACAATATACAAGAGACTGCACTAGCAAAAGCAACTGATAAATAAATATCAATATAGAAAGTCGGAATACATTAACTTCATTCATATGGAGTTTTGAACATAGTATCTGATATTACAAGTCTCATATACAAAATAGCATGTCTGTCATGTACTACATCACCAACAAGTATATGTATCCAATATCGATTTCATGCCTCCAGAATGCTCCAACTGTCTTGTAAGCCTACTCCCAAAAGCACCTGACTTCCAAACTATTCAATCGAGTACCCGAGAGTTGTCATAACATAAACAGACATAGACAAAACAAGGGTCAGACATAAATCCTGATATGAGGGGAACTATCTCTAAGTACCTGTATATACATGCAACCTATATACATCTAATAAACGTAAGCAAGGATCAATGGGTAATACTAATCATACTTTGCCATACTTTATCCATACACCAAGTTAGGATGATTCATAATAGTATTTCTTTACTTAAAATAGTACCTACTATAACAGGTCATGCTACTGAATGTAAAAAACGAGTGTAGGGGTAACACTACACTTCATAAGCAATGGTGCCATAGCTCTCTCAGTCCTTATTGAAGCTTCTGCAATGCAAAAAATACAACGATGTGACAATGCTACTAACATAGCATCCCCATATCCAAAATTGAAATGCGAATATCTATCGCCGATACCCGTGTCGAATTGCCATTAGCTACCAAGAGACCTATCGAGAGCTATAACTAACTTGTAGACTCCCCTGAAAATCAACACCTTAAAAGAAGTTGGCATGTAGGTCCCATCGTAGCACCCGTCAGTGCAACACAACAATATATGACCTACTCTAGATTGGCATCTCAATCTCTCTCCGCCCTTGCTCCGAAACCACGTCTGTAGGTCGTGCGTCTCAATGGTACAATGGATTCCTTTTACAAAATCGATATCTTCTGATTGTCTATGGATAGACAATCCAGTTTCAAGCTACCCTATATACACCCTTCCCACACATATACACAACACCAAAGTATTGTCGTCCCCACGTGGATTATGATTTGTTCTTGAAGTGCCTTGCAGTACCCGGTTGCCCTAAGTCAGACATAGCAAACAAATATATTATATATATATATATACCAAACCGTGCATCTATATATATATAACTTAAATCACATATTTATGCATCTTTATAATATATTTCATCCACTATTCGATAATCTTAAGTCGGCATAACGAACTATACATACGTTTAAATTGTGTATCTTTAAATCATGCTGAATTGTCATTAGTTACCAAAGAGACCTATCAAGAGCCACAACTAACTTGTGGACCCCCTCTGAAAACCAACACATCAAAAGAAATTGGCCTATAGGTTCTGTCGCAACATTCGTCTGTACAATGCAACAATATATGACTTACTTTATATTGGCGTCCCAATCGCTCTCCGCCCTTGCTTTGTAATCACATCTACAGGTCGTGCGTCTCACTAGTACAATAAATTCCTTGCACCAATTGGTAGCCCCAAGTCAGACATACTGAAACTATATTTATATATATAGACATATATAAATCACATAAACCGTATGCAAGGTTATATAATCATTCCAATTATATGGAACTAATAAACACATATCGTGCACGTTTATATACACAAAGGAAATACACAACCAAAGTAACATATCTATCATGTCAATACCAATAAAAATTCACAAATACAATCATAAACACAATTCAACAAAAATGCATTTTACTTAAATCACCAATCTAATAGTTATATATTCTTCCTATTATTTTATAGAAGTTTCACACTTATTTTATAAAATAATGCATTTGCCTATCAATCATACTATAGCTTATTTTTTCTTCATTCTTCTATTTAAATTAAGTTTAGCTATTAATAAGGCCTCAAAATATTATATATCTCATGTATATAATTTCTATATATATGCATACACATATATCTCAAACCATTTCTTAGGCTCTAAAGTTAACAAATCACATTATTATAATATTCATGATTTTATAACCTTAATCAAGGCCTATTAAATAATACAATACTTGTTTTTAATTCCTTACTTCTCAAATCACCTTTATAGAAATGCACTAGCTAGCTAATTATTGATTTACACTATAAAAATCAATATCAAGGCCAGATAAAATTCAAAGCCATTTTAATACATGTTTAACCTACCCAAATCATTATTTTAGCCTTACATCTTATTTTAAAGTCACACTTCTAATTTCCGATTAGTAATAAAATATATATCATAATATTTCTATCATGAATATAACTACAAAATAGAGTTTTAATTAATTTATAACCATGTTATAAATTAATATCAACTCCATTTAATTTTATTCGGTATGAATATAACACAATATTTATATCAAATTATCTTGAATATTAGTAGTAAAATATATAATAATATTTTTTTCACTGATCTAACTATAGATTAAAGTTAATTAATTTAGAACCAGGTTATAAATTTATATCAACCTTGTCTAACTTCGTTCAATACGAATAGGATACAATATCTATATATACAGGATCTTAATCAATTATCTCAAATATCTACACAAACCAATCCTATCAAATGGGGAAATAATCACTTCTATATATTATTCTCTCTCCTAGGTGATATTTTTTGATATATTTAATTATGAGAGTTTATCCTGAAATATAAATTCAGAGTTATAATTTTGTTCACTTGAACCATAATTTATCAAGTGTCTACATTCTATCCAAACCTATGCTACATCATAGATTATCTCCATAAGAGTACAACGGCGAAGACCGCATCTCAATCGGACCTCGTATGTAAATGATATGAATTAAATATAAATAAAAATTAATTAAAATAATTAACAATTAATTTCCTTAATTATTTTAGTTCCTCTCTTTCTCAAATTAAAAATCCCCCTTCAACACACCATTGCTGAAGTTACTCGCCGCCGCCGATACCGCCAAGGGATGCCAGAACACCTCCAGCCAGCACCAATCTCATCCCCGTCGCAAGCTGAGCCCATCCACACCAACACCATAATCTCCGGCCTCCTAAAAAAAATCACGACTGTGCCAAACCCAAACCCTTGACCATCATTTGACCACTGCTCATCACTGCCTCATCGACCTATGCCGCTCTTCACCACCACCAACGCGCTGCTGTGACCAAGCCAAGCACGATTGTACCTCCCTTTCCCCTTTCTACCTATCTTACCAAAACCCAATTTTCGACCAACTCCTCTTCATCAACTCATGTAGCCTCATCTTGCCTCGCCTTCCTAGCTCCAATGAGAACCCCTTTGGTGAGCCACATAAAGGAGGATCTATTATAGGAGAAGAAAGATGACACTTTTGATATCAGCTTTAAGAAAAAAAAGATTGTAGATATCATGGAAAGTAGATATTATAAAAGAGGAAAGACGACAAGAGGAAAAGTCAGAGTGGATGTGAGCATATATATATATATATCTCTGTGTGTGTGTATACACATGCATGCACGTGCGTGCGCGTGCGTGTGTATTTATTAATTTCATTCCTTAAATAAACCACCATAGGTTTCAAGCTCATACGATCATATGGTACATCGGTTCGTCACGAAATTCGTCAGTGCACGTCACCTCATTTTTCCGATCTCGATGATATAAATTTCATCTCCATCCGAGATGGCTCTCCACGATGATAATTTCATGTATTTTGAGGTTGTTTTGGCCATTGGACCACCTGATTCTAAAAATTCTTCAACCACACATCTCAAAATGAAGTCCTCATTTTGGAAACACAAGCCATTGGTCAACATCTCAATAGACTTGACTACACATGTGTTTTTACAAAATAAATGCAACAATACACAAATTGTAAAAATGTCGGGACTCCAAATACAACGATATTAATACTCATTCTGATTCACAACGTCAATTCAAACTTAACGGAAGTAGTCTCGAGTCTTTATTCGCTTGTATGTGAAAAGTCAGATTTCTGGACCTTCAATTAATGATCGATGATACTTAATTTTTTTCAATATCCATTTGTTAAAAAAATGTAGGTTCAAGAAATTCATCTTCGAAATTCCTATGAGTATGACAATGCAACCCGACCGACCAAAAATTCAAAGCACAAATTATACCTCCAACTCTTCGAATTCTAAAGCCCCTCTTGTTTTGGAAAAATTCGGCAGTACCTCCTTTGCATGGCTAGCTCCAAAAAAAAATCCCAACACAACACACATATATACATCTCATATTTGAGGCATTCCATATTGAGGCATCTCATTTCTAAGTCATACAAGTATATATATCCATGCCATCTACACTACAGACCTTACGTACCTCTTTTAAAGGAAGAGCATGCCATTTGGATGCGAATTTGAGCGAATGAGTGTCCCAAATAGTGCATATCTACTTCCATGTACCTAATCATGTGCTCAACCAAGAGGATGAAACAAAATTACTACACTATCATGAATTTAAGCATGCTAAATCATATATAGCAAGCATCTCAAAAAAATATTCTATATCAAACCATGCAATAAGCATCTTGAATAAACACGTTACAACAAACAGTGCAACAAACATTGTTGAATATGCTAGTATATGATTTTTGTTTGATGATAATAAACACATATATATTCGTTTAAATGTATTTTTTATTGTACTATTTTATTTGCACACAATTAAATAAATATTTGTTGGATAAAATAAATAACACATAATTCAAATTCAAACAAATATTTTATTACAAATTCAAATAGTACAAATTTGAGCTCTCACTACATATATACATTTTTCAATTACATTACAATTTCGATTACATCACAAATTTCAATTTACAATTTTGACCTCACTACATATATTCACTCACACTCGTATTTTACTTCAATTTTGTTCCAGCCTGTATCCAGCATCTGAATTATCTGCAAAATAAATACTGACGTAGTAAAATCGAAAAGAAAATATTTTGTAGTGCAAATTAAAGTGTGTGTTTTAAAAATGTTATTTGCCTTAGTTATTTGGGTTGTTCGTTATCATTTTTGTTTGAATCCATCATACACGAACAACTTATGACATGCACAGTGTATCACTATATATGCCACATGGCCATGCACACTGATATACACTTGATAAAATTGCAGGGCATGTGAGCACAAGGTCAAACCCGACCAAATGGTGGATTCAACTTAGGTGACTCGAAGAAACTGCAACAACCCACACATACCAAAGACCAGAATTCAAGAGGACAGCTAGCAGTTCAGTGCAACAAGACTCAAAGTACACCAGACATAGCTAGACCAATGTACAACATGCTACCATACATGATGTACATGTGAAGCAACTCAACATGACATGGTTAGAAGCAACATGAAATGAAGACATCAACACATGTACAAAGTAAGCACATTGGAAGCAGATTCTCAGTGAACCAAGCACTCCAGAGAATTATGAACAAGACCAGTGTGGATGTGCAATGCTCATGAACAACAAAGGCAAAAAAACCAAAGCAGACTTTAAAAACAAGTTCAAATCAATTCAAGCACAGTTACATATATAGTTCGAAATTAATGTGACCAATACAACATGCATTCAGACATGTACAAAGCAACTACAATAAGAACTCAGACCAACTACAAGTGAAACAAGACTCAAAAGGAACCACATGACAACATGACATAATTACAACAGAGATCAGGATCAACATGCAGTGCAACATGAAGACCAGACAAGACTACATGAATAATCACTGGCCAGGCTCACAACGACAAGTGCACCAAATCACAAAATTCAACACAGTAGAGACATCAAGCCAACCAAGTGGATAGACATAAAAATCATACACATATATACGTACATATATGTATGTATATACATGTTACAGTAATCACTGTTGCAAGTCACAGTTCAAATGACGTTGCAGTGATTTTCAAAATGAACAAAAATTTATCATAATTTTTAAATGCCAAAGTCAAATGCAAAAAGAACAGAGAAATTCGAATTCATGGATTAATTCGTATACGATGAAGAAGCACTCAAAGCAAATTGAAGAATGAAACAATATCAGTGATCAATTCAAACAAAGCGACGGCTTCATCACAAAGCCCTAATTATTTTAAAGAGGAACGAAGCAGACATTACAAAGCAAATAAGAAAGTTGGCCGAAGTAAAGTAAAAGAGAATAAAGGGCGACATCTTTATATTTTTATTGGGTCGGCCTTTATATATTTTATAGTGGGCTTAAAATATTAAATAGGGTTTTGTTTAGTTTAGTTTGTAATTTTCTTTTCAACTTGTGTAACTTTCTAGTCATACGAACTACGGTGGTGTAGTTTGAGAATTCGCAACTCAGTGGCTGAGTTGTGGCAGGGTTTTGAGCGTAGAGTTGGGTTAGTCATTAGCGGGTGTCGCAAGTTTACATATGTAAGCGTCTGACTACTTAATTTCTAGTAGAAACCTTGGGGGCAACACGTAGGCAGGGTTTTGCCGAAGCTGGGTAAATCTGTGTTATTCTATTTCTACTTTTATTATTCTGCTATTATCTGTGCTGCAATTATTATATATATTTCCGCATTAATTTTTTAATATTATCACTCTATTCACCCTCCCTCCTCTAAGGTGAAATCGATCCTACAGACATCTCTAATGCAACTAGCATCTTAAATAAACACGTCTTCATCAAAAACAATAAGCACACTTGTAAAATACAAGCAACAGCAAAGTGAGCTCTACACTATGCTTTCTCACATTTTAACAAAATAAAAAGGAAAATAATTATTTCTTCTTTAGTAATTGGAGGCATACCAATCCAAGACGAGAAAAATGAGTATAAATTGCCTATGTTTGGAATCGATAATTTTCAGGGACGAATAGTTTCGGATGAAAAGAATTTGGGCTAAACTCATTAGTTGCCTATAAGTGACTAACTCCTTTCATTTCCTCTCAATCACTTCTCATTCATGTTAGTTTCTTCTCCTCCTCTCCTAATCTTTTCAAAATCACCTCTTAATCCCTCTTTAATCCCCCAGCCCTAAGCCATTCAAATAAATTACCTAAAATCAAATAAAAATCACCATAAATCCTCTCTCTATAATCTCTACAATACCCACAAAGGAATTAGCATGAAGTGGAGTTTAGATGGAGATCTCAAATTTAAAGTAAGCTTGGATTTGGGTTTTGATGATTTTGAGCTTTGTTTGGAGAAAAAGAGATGAGTGAAATGATTCTCTTACTTAATTTACATATTATACTTCATATATTTGTTTATTAGTAATTATGAAGTGATATGGGATGGCTTAGAGAATGTTAGTAATGTAATTAGGCTTATGTTTATGACTTGAACATGTTTATACCATCACAATATTTATTAGAAACCTTAAAGACCATGTTTTGAAAAGTTAGTAAGCCCTAGAATGAGTTTTGAGTTAATTGGATGATTGGGTGTGATATTTGGTTTGATTAGAGACTAATTGAGTAATGTAATGATGTTTATGTCATTAGAAAGCATTAATTAAACCATTTGAATTAATTTAAGAAAAGTCAGTAGGCTAATTAAGTGGGTCCAGAGCTCTACACTTATTATTAAAGTGATTAGAGACCCAATGAAGCTTAACTAGTATTTATAAATGTTATTTAAGAGAAGACATGCTTTTATAAAATAATGGAATATTTTTATAAAATGAAGTTAATAAGCTAAATAAGCAAGTTAAGGCTTACACTTATTATTAACATGATTAGAGGCTTAACAAAGCTTAATTAGTACTTATAGTTATTATTTAAGTAAATAAATAATTTTATAAGTGTGATATATTTCATAAGATAGAATGAGATTTTATAAAATAGTAACAACGATACATTTTACAAAATAAAATGATATTTATAAAATAGTAATGATGACATATTTTATAAAATAAAAGAGATTTTATAGAATAGTATAAAGGTGATATTTTATAAAAGCATGAGATTTTATAAAATAATATAAAGGAAGTATTTTATAAAAGTACGAGATTTTACAAAATAATATAGAGGAAATTTTATAAAAGTATAAGATTTTATAAAATAATTCAAAGGAATTATTTTATAAAGTGGTTATAACGTTTTATAAAATAATTATAAGATGAATACTTAGCTCTTGATAAAGGAATTAAGTATTATATGAGCTTAAAATGATTTATAAACTAGTCTTGTATTTTATAAATAATGGAATGATTTTATAAAATAGTAGAAAAGAAGATTTGACTTTTATAGAAAAGATTTGATAAATAAAAGTAAGGTTTGATCATTAAATAATCAAATTTTTATTTAAATATATGTGCATGTATATGTATATGGATAAGTATACGTGTACGTGTATTTGGAGTTATATAATAATCAATACAATGCTTGTATCATAATTAGAATTGTTGAATAGTTTGGATTGATGATAATGTTTGTTTATTTGTGTAAATAATTATATACGCATATGGGAATGTCCATTTGTATATACAATTACGTTACGAGCAATCTCATGTAGCCATAGCGACCACCAGGTGCGCTAAATTGCATAAGAGAGTGCCAGGTCGAGTAATCGCTTCGGTGAAGCTCGAAACATGGTTTGTGAAGTTTTACATGTTTGCGTATACGTGTGTGCGTATGCATACTCGAGCGGGTGTATCGACATACGTGTGAGCATCACATGAGGTGAGAAAGTTGGTTGGGTTCATTTGGGCATGTTAGAGGAGCCCAGGTCGTTGAAATCGTTCCAGTGAGACTATACGAAAAAGAGAGAGATTCATATCGAAATCAGTTTTTGAATACTTAAGAGACCACTTCTAAAACATCAACAAATGAACTCCGAAAGAGGTTCATGCAGCAAAGGCAAACGACGAGAGCTTGGCGACTCATCGGGTGAAGCATTGAAAGAAACGACACGTGAATCAGCGCCGTTTAGAGGGTTTGTACATGTCTTAGGCTTACTGCTTAGGACCTGCAGATTTCAGTCAACTGAGGGAGAGGTTCAGTCGACTAAATGAGAGTACAAATCAATCCTGAGGGGGAACCTTAAACAAAAGACTAGGGAAATCTAGTTCAGTTGACTGAATCAAAGCCCCATTCGACTGAACCCTTGGGTTGAGAATGTCTTTGGGGAATTCCTTTCCCCGTTCGTGTGCAGTTCTTCATGAGGTCTTGGCACGGCTTTGAAAAGGCTTCAAGCTACTTGGGAAAGTGGAATGCAAGGCAAAACTCGAGATCCGAATGTGAATGTTAAAGTAATTCCTATGGGATTTACAATGATCGAGCACGGGATCGACATGGTGATTGGCTATGATCGCGTCCGACGAGCGTGCATGATCAAACGAAGTAAATTCGTACCTTCGATTTTTGAGTTGAAGTACATATAGTTTGATAAATTGTATTGGTATTATATTAGTGACCGTACATGGTATTGATCTTATATTAGTGATCATACATTTTATTGGCCTTATATTAGTGGCCATGCATGCTATTGGTTTTTCAGTATTGACCATCTGTATAGATAGACGATGATGAGATATCAGTCTTCGTTTGTGATAGGCATATTTTATTGTGTGACGTTATATTTTGATATATACATATGTATATGTATATGTATATGGTATTAGTGTTTCTTTGTGGTCCCGATAGCGTATCATACGGCACACGCTCGTGTTCTCCTTTGTAGATGCATTATATGAATTTGCTTAGGAATCCATGATGACTAAAAGGGAGATGATGATGATCATCTACGGGTGGATCATATATTAATCATGCTTGATATGTGGTATGGTGAGGTCCACATAGGTTTCAGATATCCAGAGTAGGTCATATATCACTTATGCTCGATATGGGGTATGGTGAGATCTACACGAGTTCGTTCAATCAGGATACAACACGGGGTCTATGGTATGATTAGGTACTAACTCTATTTATTTTGGACCCTTAATGGAAATCATTAGATTGAAGTGAGATATATATATGTGTCGGATATCTAGAGTAGGTCATATATCACCTATGCTTGACATGGGGTACGGTGATACCTACACGAGTTCGATCACACTGGATGCGCCTCGGGGTCTTAGGTACTGACTTTATTTATTGTATGGACCCAACATAGGGATCATTGAATCGCAGTTAATGCCAACTTCGAATTTCACTCATCATCAATGACGAGTATCGATTTACACACACTATTCGTCATGCATCATTATGATTGTGCATGCTATATTAGTTGGTTGATGACATTGTTGTGCATTCTAGGATATGATTGTATTACAATATTTGTATTGTCTCTGGATTCATATATTGGATTACCCAATCAATATATAATGTTATGTATCGGCCACATCATATTAGTTGTGCTGACTCGTTGATTACAGAAGAAGAGCATGTTATGGTATGATTTCCTATGTTTTGGATAGGTTTACTTTACTTGTTTATGGACAGTCAGGATTACCACTGCGCCACGTTTGTAGAGAGGGATGGTTGTGGTTTAATTGTCTCATGTTTATTTGTATATAGCTTTAATATACAGTATTTTGAGATACTTTCCCTCACACCAGGCTTTAAGTCTGACCCATGTTTGGTCTTTGTCTATTTATGTCATGACAACTCTTAGGGACTCGATTGAGTAGTTTTGGATTCAGGTGCTTTTGGGGAACACACTATTAGGAGGCACAACTAGAGCATCTTGGAGGTGCCGTATTGATATTTTTGATATGTATACTTGATTTTTTAGTAGTACATGACAGACCTATTATTTGTATATGAGACTGTTGTATCAGATATTATTCATAACTCCATAATGTTGGGAGTTGATGTATTTTGAATTTCTGTATTGATACTTATTTATCAGATGCTTCCGCTAGTGCGGTCTCTTATATATTGTCCATATTCTATTCATGCATATTTAGTATACTATATGTTATCATTTCGCTGTGAGATTATATCGTTATGCCTTGATAGTGTTTCGTTTCTTTTTCTTTCATCCCTTCCTCGACAAGCTGTCTTTTGTTGAATTCGAAAAATCAGTTTGTGGACTCTTGGGGTTTCATGAAGGGCGGGTTGTTACATTTGGTATTGGAGCTTATACTCAACACTCAGGACCTAGTAGACCAGTTTGAGTTTGGAAAACTGGTAGAAGGAGATACGTTGAGAGAGCATACTTGCATTTTTCTACTATATAATATTGCTTACACCACTTTTCTTCGGAACTATGGTTTATTTATATCGCTTGTAGCTAAGGTAGCTTCGTCAGGTTATCAGGATGAGTAGACGGGATACACGTGCAGTGGCGGTGGGTGTTGAGGGTGTTGTAACGGTCGAGAGTACTATCATTCTAACTCGATGCACGAGCTTTAGGGTTGAGTGGAGTCGGCCGATGAAGTGCCACTTGGATTTACGTCCAAGTAGGATCCGGTAGTTGCCTAGTAATGAGTAAAGACCGAGCGGGTGATTTATTAACACTTTGTGTGGAGTCATTCTTGTTTAAATTTTTTATCTTTGTGTTTGTAAACCTTAGGCAATGAGAGTAATCCACTGTATTGAAAAGGTATTTCTAAGGATCAGTCGATTCTTGTACCAGTTTCCAATCCCCAGTTCGAGCGTAGAGTTCCTAGGTGATTTGCACCAGTTGGGCAATGGTCTTTCACTAGATTCTTAAAGGCGAGCACTTGAGTTAGATCCTTGAGATGACCGAGAGATTTTCGAAGCACAACTCGGGTCGTGTGAGAGAATTTCAATAGTCGGATCAAGGAACCAGATCAGAGTTCGCACGAGAAAAGTCAGGTGGCCAACACTAATTTAACAAAGGAACCTTGCGAGCAAACGAAGGGTTGGAATGAGCATCATGTCATTTTAGTGAATCTTAGTTATTGTAAATTATAAATATAACATAGTTAAGTTTGCTTGGAATAGTTTGGAAAAGGACTTCTCGACTAGTTTTGTGGAGATTCGATTAAACTTCTAAGTGGCAATATGATACTTGCCTAGGCAAGCGTCGTGATACACTTAGTATATTATCCTTATTAACATTGTGCGGTTGAGATGAGTTTGAACGCAAGCAAATACAAGAAATTGTAGATCTTCATTTAATGGCAATTTAATTAGTAGAATTTTCTCCTGTGGAGAATGAGTTCTGTTCGGAAGAAAAGGAGAGATAAGGCGTTGGTTTCTGGATTTATTCGAGAATTTTGAAACTCGATGATCTTGCATATCATATAAGTTTTCCTTTTCATAGCAGATGGTGTAATAGTCTTTCGTGTATTATATTCACGAAAGGGATTACACCACTTAGGCGTGTATTCCTTTTGAAGGTCGAACAGACGCATTTGAGTTTATGGTTTAACATATATGTTTGACTACTGATTGGTTACCATGCATGTCGATATAGACTCTTTCTGAATTATCTATTGCTTTGTATGCTTTTTGTTGATTATTGATTGGTTGTTATTACATTAATTGTATGTTGATTGTTTATTGTTGATTTTTTACAACTGTTGTTGCTTGCTGTTTTTTGTCATTTCTCATGTTTGCTTGCTAATGTTTAATGTGGTATGTTGTTGTTTGATTTTGTCGTTGGATGATTTTTATTGTTAATTTTTGTTGATTGCTTGCTGGCATGTTTAATAATTTGTATGCTGGTTATTTTGCTTGTCATTGTTTGCTACTGGTTGATGGTTGCTTGTTGTTTATTTTTGTCTATTGTTATTGATTGATTGGTGCTTGTCTTATGTGTTTGATTGCTTGTATGGTGGTTACAATTTCATAATTAAAGTATGATTGGAAAATGATAACGATTGCTATCTGAAATAGATCACATAACATTCATGCCCACTATGTGGTCTAGATGGGATCTATATGAGTCTACTGCCTTTTGATGCGACTTGAAGTCCATGCTATATTTTGATACTGACTTATTTTAGGTTACTCTTTAATTTATACTCATGTATGGTTGTGATAGTATTGGTTGCTACCCCTAAAATTGGTGCATAATCCTCTTTGTATAGTACAATTAGGTACTTAAGAACTAAAATATAGCTATTTAAATGCCTAATTGTTGAAATTTGCATTTAAATGGTGACAAGTTTTCTTAGAAAGAGGTATATATCTTTGGAAAATGTGGGATAATGTAGGTTATCACATATTTTCTAGATGTGAGATGTGTTTTAATTTGGGAGTTTCTGTAACATTGGCTGTGTAAAGGAAGTACTGCTGGGATTTTCCGAGGTTTAGACATAGGAATTTTTGGTTAGTCCTTTTACTTTCTGGTACTCATAGGAATTTCGAGGATGAAATTCTTTTAAGGTGGGGAGAATGTATGACCCCACAACCTTAAGGATTGAATATTTAAATGTTTTTTTAAGTGGAAATTAGCCACAAGGGCCTCTTTAGCAAGTGCAATTAGTTTCTAGGACACACAACTGAAATAATTACTTTTAAGGACAAAATGCAAAATAATTAGTTTCTAAGGTTTAAAAACTTATGAAATTATGTCTTTGAAAGTAATTGAACTGCTGAATTTGTCCTTAAAAGTAATTATTCTGCTGATTTTGGCCTTGAAATTAATTTCTATGGATGTGTGTCCTAGAAACTAATTTTACTGCAAAGTTTGTCCTTCTAGAAATGCCCCAATATTTAATCATTAATCGATGGATTCCTGTTATACTCAATTTTTCTAAGACGGACGAATTGGGTATCGAGACACCCGTAGATGAGACCGCTTTTTCGAGATGAGAAAAATGTGCATAAACTTATCTATGTTTGGTATCGATAATTTTTGAAATGAATACTGCCAAATGAAGAGAATTTGGGCTAAGCCCATTAGTTTCCTATAAGTGGCTTACTCCTTCCACTTCCTCTCATTCATGTTAGTTTCTTCTCCATCTCTCCTAATCTTTTCATAATCACCCCTTAATCCCTCTTTAATTCCCAAGCCCTAGCCCTTCAAATAAATTTCCTAAAATCAAATAAAAATCACCATAAATACTCTCTCCCAATTCTCTACAAAATTCATGAAGGAATTAGCATGAAGTGGAGTTTAGATAGAGATCTTGAATTTAAAGTAAGCCTGGATTTGGAGTTTGATGATTTTGAGCTTGGTTTGGAGAAGAAGAGGTGAGTGAAATGATTCTTTTACTTAATTTACATGTTATACTTCATATATTTGTTTATTTGTATTTTGAAGTGATAATGGATGATTTAGAGAATACTAGTAATGTAATTAGGCTTATGTTTATGCCTTGAACATGTTTATATCATCACATTAATTATTAGAAACCTTAAAGACCATGTTGTGATGTTTGGTTTGATTAGAGATTAACTGAGTAATGTAATGATATGCATGTCATTAGAAAGCATTAATTAAACCATTTGAATTAATTTAAGAAAAGTTAGTAGGCTAATTAAGTGGGTCAGGAGCTCTACACTTATAATTAAAGTGATTAGAGGCCTAATGAAGCTTAATTAATATTTATAAATGTTATTTAAGAGAAGAAATGATTTTATAAAATAATATAATATTTTACAAAATGAAGTTAGTAAGCTAATTAAAAAAGTTAAGGGCTCTACACTTATTATTAAAGTGAATAGAGGCTTAACGAAGCTTAATTAGTGCTTATAAATATTATTTAAGCAAAGAAATAATTTTATAGTTGTGATATATTTCATAAACCAGAATGAGATTTTATAAAATAGTAACAATGATGAATTTTATAAAATAAAGCGAGATTTTATAAAATAATAAAGATGATATATTTTATAATATAAAAGAGATTTTATAAAATAGTATGAAGGTGATATTTTATAAAGTATGAGATTTTATAAAATAATATAAAGGAAGTATTTTATAAAAGTATGAGATTTTACAAAATAATATAGCAGATGTATTTTATAAAAGTATAAGATTTTATAAAATAGCAAGAAGGAATTATTTTATAAAGTGGTTATAATGTTTTATAAAATTATTATATGATGAATACTTAGCTTTTGATAAATGAATTAAGTATTATAAGAGCTTTAAATGATTTGTAAGCTAGTCTTGTATTTTATAAAATAATGGAATGATTTTATAAAATAGTAGAAAAGACGATTTGACTTTTATATAAAAGATTTGATAAATAAATGTAAGATTTGATTATTAAATAATCAAATTGTTATTTAAATATATATGTATGTATATGTATATTGATAAGTACACGTATACGTGTATTTGGAGTTATATAGTAATCAATACAATGCTTGAATCAAAATTAGAATTGTTGAATAGTGTGGATTGATGATAATGTTTGTTTATTTGTGTAAATAATTATATACGCATATGGGAATGTCTGTATGTGTACAATCACATTACGAGCAATCTCATGTAGCCATAGCGACCACTGGGTGCGCTAAGTTGCATAAGAGAGTGCCAGTCGAGTAATTGCTCCGGTGAAGCTCGAAACGTAGTTTCTGAAGTTTTACATGTTTGCTTATACGTGTGTGCATATGCACACACAAGTGGGTGTATTGGCACACTTGTGAGCATCACGTGAGGCGAGAAAGTTAGTTGAGTTCATTTGGATGTGTTAGAGGAGCCTATGTCGTCGAAATCGTCTCGGCGAGACTATACGAAAAAGAGCAGGATTCATATCGAAATCAGTTTGCGAATAATTAAGAGAGCACTTCTAAAACATCAACCAATGAACTCTGAAAGAGATTCGATGCGATAAAGGTAGACTACGGGAGCTAGGCAACTCATTGGGTGAAGCATCGAAGGAAACAACACACGAATTGACGACCGTTTAGGGAGGGTTGTACCTACCTAGGCTTACTGCTTAGGACCTGTATATTTTAGTCGACCGAGGGAGAGGTTTAGTCGACTGAATGAGAGCGCAAATCAATCCCGAGGGGGGTCTTAAATAGAAGACTGGGAAATCTAGGTCAATCAACCAAGCTCGGTCGATTGAATCTGAGTCCCAATCGACTAAACCCCTGTGTTAAGAGTGTCTTCGCGGATTTCCTTCCCCGTTCATGTGTGGTTCTTCATGAGGTCTTGACATGGCTTTGGGCTATTCAGGAAAGTAGAATGCAAGGTGAAGCTCGAGGTCCGGGTGCAAATGTTAAAGTGATTCTTATGGGATCAACAACGATTAAGTACGGGATCAGCACGGTGATTGGTCACGATCACATCCGAGGAGCTTGCACGATCGAACGAAGTAAATTCATACCCTCGGGTTTTGACTTGAGGTACGTACAATTTGATAAATTGTATTGGTCTTATATTAGTGACTATGCATAGTAGTGACCTTATGTTAGTGATCATAAATCGTATATGCCTTATATCAGTGCCCATGTATACTATGGGTCTTTCAGTAGTGACCATCCATATAGACAGACGATGATGAGATATCAATCTTCATTTGTGATGGGCATGTTTTATCGTGTGACGTTATATTTTGATACACACACACACGGTATCGATGTTCCTTTATGGACCTGGTAGAGTATCATACGGAACACGCCCGTCGTTCTCCTTTGTAGAGACATTATGTGAATTTTCTTAGGAATCCACGATGACTAAGGGGGAGATGGCGATGATCATCTATGGGTGGATCATTTATCACTTATCCTCGATATAGGGTGTAGTGAGATCCACATAGGTTTCAGATATCTAGAGTAAGTCATATATCACTTATGCTCGATATGGGTTACAGTGAAATCTACATGAGTTCATTCAATCAGGATGTGACTTAGGGTCCATGGTACAATTAGGTATGACTCTATTTATTTTTGACCCTTAACGGAAATCATTGTATGGCAGCGAGGTCTTTATAGGTGTTGGATATCTAGAGTAGGTCATATATCACTTATGCTCGATATGAGGTGCTGGGGGTCTATGGTATAATTAGGTACTGAGTCTATTTATTATGGACCCTGCATAGGGATCGTTGAATCACGGTTAATGTCCACTTTGGATTTCACTCATCAATAATGATGAGTATCAATTTACACACACTATTCGTCCTGCATCATTATGATTGTGCGTGTTATATTAGTTGATTGATGACATTGTTGTGTAATCTAGGATATTATTGTATTGCAATAGTTGTATTGTCTCTGCATTCGTATATTGGATTACCCGATCAATATATAATGTTATGCATCAGTCACGTTATATTAGTTGTGTTGACTCATTGATTATAGGAGAAGAGCAGGTTATGGTATGATTTCCTATCTTTTGGATATGTTTACATTACTTGTTTATAGACAGTTCAGATTACCCTTGTGCCACGTTTGTGAAAAAGGCCGGTTGTGGTTTAATTGTCTCCTGTTTATTTGTATATAGTTTTGATATACAGTATTTTGAGATAGTTCCCCTCATACCGGGCTTTAAGTCCGACCCGCGTTTTGTCTTTGTCTGTTTATGTCATGACAACTCTTGGGTACTCGATTGAATAGTTTGGCAATCAGGTGCTTTTTGGGAATACGCTATCAAGAGGCATAGTTGGAGCATCTTAGAGGTGCGACATCGATATTTTTGATATGTACACTTGATATTAGTAGTAGTACATAACAGACCTATTATTTCTATATGTGACCTGGTGTATCAGATATTTATTCATAACTCCATATTGTTGGATGTTAATGTATTCTGACTTTCTGTATTAATATTTTTTTATCAGTTGCTTTTGCTAGTGCGGTCTCTTATATATTGTCCATGCTCTGTTCATGTATATTCAGTATATTATATGTTATTATTTCGCTATGAGATTATATGTCTTAGTAGAGTGTTTCATTTCTTTTTCATTCTTCCTTTCCTCGATAAGCTGTCTTTTGTGGAATTTGGAAAATAAGTTTGTGGATACTTCAGGTTTTTTGAAGGGCGGGTGGTTAAAAACTCATTCTCCTTAGGAGACTTCACCAATGAAATTATTAAATAACAATCTACAAATTCTTAGGTCGTTTGGGTTCAAACTCACCTCAACTGCGCAATAATAATATGGATAATATACTATGTGTACTGCGATATCGTCACTTAGAAGATTATCTGAATTATCACAAAACTAGTCGAGAAGTCCTTCTCGAACTATCCCTAGCTATCCTTGCTATACTATACATATACACATAATTTGTAATGAATAGAGATCATCTAGAATAATATACGATGCTCAATCTAATCCTTTGTTCGCTTGAAAGGTTTCTTTGTTAAACATAGGTCGACCAACTGATTCCTCTTATTTGAATTCCGATTTGGTTCCTTTGTTCGACCAGTGAAATTTTCTTGCATGACTAGAGCTGTGCTTCAAAAATCTTAAAGTCACCTCAAGAATCCGACTCAAGTACTCACCTTTAAGAATTGAGTGAAAAACTTTGCTTAACATGTGTAAATCACCTAGAAACCTCATGCTAAAACTAGGGACTACGAACAAGTACGTAAATGGACCGACCCTTAAAAACACCATTATGGTTCATGGGATTAATCCCATCACTTAAGATTTGCTAACTCAAGGTCAAACACTTCTAACACGAATGACTCAATGCAAAACGTAGAAGTCATCCATTCAGTCGTTGCTCATTTCTGGACAATCACCAAATTCTACTTGGAGATGGAATCCAAGTTACACTTCATCGAACAACCCCAACCTACTTGAAAACTTATGCATCAATTTTGAATGACAGTACTCTCAGTCACCCATACCTTAGCTTAACAACCAAGGCAACCTATAATATCAATGGTCGGGAATGGGATATGACTAAGAAATAATCCCCAAATCCATGCATTAAGACCCCATGCAAGCTTCCTTCCCTATTTCAAAGGAGTAATAACAATCTCAACTCTGAATTTAGCCAAAGTTTAAATTAGCCAATATACTCCTTCAATGACAAGCTAACCTACTGTAAATGGATGAAATGCTCGAGTTGCATGCCTTTTTTGATATCAACAATAAACTTAGACTCAAAGCGACATCTAGAATCAATCCAATTCATGGACTTCTCCTTAACCCCTTCCACCGCCATTCCCCAAGGGCTACGCTACCTTCAACACCTATCGTAGCTACTGGAATGCTTGTTTATGATGAAACATCCCTCGCGGTATTCCAATAGTCTCTGAACCAATTAGACATCTTAAACCACCTATCCTTAGTCGCTCGTGCACCCCGTCAGCATATACATATAGCCTTAAAAGAAGATACCTTAGCCACTAGCGACTGAATAAATCAAAGTTCAGCTGACAAAGGGTGTATGCGGTATTATATAGGAGAAAAAAATACAAGTATGCTCTGTCAACGTATCTCCATCTACCAGGTTGCTTAACTCAAGCTGGTCTACTTGGTCCTGAGTGTTGAGCCTAAGCTCCGATACCAACTATGACGACCCGCCCTTCATAACACTCTGAGTCAACGTCGAATGACAACATCTGACTCCTGAATATCACAAACGATAGTCTATCGGGGTAAAAATTAAAACAAAACACCAAACCATTGCACATCAATAAATTTCAGAATGGGAAGATAACATACAGTATACTGAATATACTTGAACAGAATAGGATAAACAATATGCAAGAGACATCATTAGCGAAAGCAACTGATAAATAAATATCAATATAGAAAGTCAGAATACATTAACTTCATTCATATGGAGTTCTAAACATAGTATCTGATATCACAGTCTCATATACAAAATGACCTATCTACGATATACTACATCACCAACAAGTATATATATCCAATACCGACTTCATGCCTCCAGAATGCTCCAACTATCCTGTAAGCCTACCCCCTAAAGCACCTGACGTCCAAACTACTCAATCGAGTGCCCGAGGGTTGTCATGACATAAAAAGAAAAAAAAGAAAATAAATCATGATGTGAGGGGAATTATCTCTAAGACTTGTATATACATGCAACCTATATACATCTAATAAACGTGAGCAAGGATAATGGGTAATACTAATCATATTTATACAAATAGCCTTAGAAGTAGATACCCTAGCCAGTAGCGAGTGAATCAAATTTCAAGAGACAAGCGGTGTTCGCGGTATAATACAATAGAAAAAATACAAGCACGCTCTCTTAACGTATCTCCATCTACCAGATTGCTTAACTGAAACTGGTCTACTTGGTCCTGAGTGTTAAGCCTAAACTCAGATACCAACTGTGATGACGTGTCCTTCATAATACCATGAATCGACGTCCAATGACAACGTATGACTCCCGAATACCACAAAAGACAGTCCATTGAGGTAAAAATTAAAAAAAAAACACCATACCAAGGCACATCAATACAATCTCACAATAAGAGGATAACATATAATATACTGAATATACAAGAACATAATAAGATAAATAATATACAAGAGACTGCACTAGCGGAAGCAGTTGATAAATAAATATCAATACGGAAAGTCGGAATATGTTAACTTCATTCATATGGAGAACTGAACAAGTATCTGATATCACAAGTCTCATACACAAAATAGCATGTTTTCTATGTACTGCATCATCAACAAGTATATATATATATCCAATATCGACTTCATTCCTCCAAAATGCTCCAACCGTCTTGTAAGCCTACCCCCAAAAGCACCTGACTTTCAAACTACTTAATCGAGTACCCGAGAGTTGTTATGACATAAATAGACAGACAAAACAAAGGTCAGACATAAATCCTAGTGTGAGGGGAACTATCTCTAAATACTTGTGTATATATATGCAACCTATATACATCTAATAAACGTGTGCAAGGATCAATGGGTAGTACTAATCATACTTTGCCCTACTTTATCCATACACCAACAAGTTAGGATAATACATAATAGTGTTTCTTTAATTAAAACTGTACCTACTATAACAAGTCATGCCACTGAATATAAAAAATGAGTGTGAGGGTAATATTACACTTCATAAACAATGGTGCCATAGATATCTCAATCCCTATTGAAGCATCTACAATGCAAAACAAATACAACGATATAACAATGCTACAAACATAGCATCCCCATATCCAAAATAGAAATACGAATATCTATCATCGATACTCATACCGAATTGCCATTAGCTACCAAAAGACCTATCGATAGCCATAACTAACTTGTGGACTCCTCTAAAAACTAAAACCTCAAAAGAAGTTGGCCTGTAGGTCCTATCGCAGCACTCGTCCGTGCAACGCAGCAATATATGACCTACTCTAGATTGACGTGCAAATCTCTCTCCGCCCCCAGCTCCAAAACCATGTTTTCATGTCATGCATTTCAATGGTACAATGGATTCCTTTTACAAAATTGATATCATCTGATTGTCTATGGATAGAAAATTCGGATTTAAGCTACCCCACGTACACCCTTCCCACATGTATACACAACACCGAAGTATTATCGTCCCCATGTGGATCGTGATTCGTTATTGAAGTGCCTTGCACTACCCAGTTGCCCCAAGTCAGATATACAAAACTAATATATATATATATATATATCCCAAACTGTGCATTTATAATTATATATATATATATCTGTGTGTGTGTGTGTGAGCGCGTGTGTCTATTTATATATCACTTAAATCACATATTTATGCATCTGTATAATATATTTCATCCACTATTCGATAACCCCAAGTCTGGCATACCGGACTATACATACGTTTAAATTATATATCGATAAATCATGCTGAATTTCTATTAGTTACCAAAGAGACTTATCGAGAGCCACAACTAATTTGTGGACTCCCTTTAAAACCAACACCTCAAAGAAGTTGGCGTGTTGGTCTTGCCGCAACACTCGTTTGTACAATGCAATAGTATATGACCTACTTTGGATTGGCATCCCAATCTCGCTCCTCCCCTGCTTCAGAACCACGTCTGCAGGTCGTGCGTCTCAATGGTACAATGGATTCCTTCACCAATTGGTAGCCCCCAATCGGACATATTGCAACTATATTTATACATATAGACATATATAAATCACATAAACTATATGCAGGTATATATAACCAGTCCAACTATATAGAACTAATAAACACATATCATAAACCTTTACATACACAAAGGAAATACACAACCAAAGTAACAAATCTATCATCTCAATATCAATATCAATTCATACATATAATTCAAAAAAAATCATCTTACTTAAGTCACCAATCTAACAATTATATCTTCTTCGTATTATTTTATAGAAGTTTCACACTTATTTTATAAAATAATACATTTTCCTATCAGTCGTACTATAGATTATTTTTACTTAATTCTTCTATTTAAATTAAGTTTAGCTACCAATACGGCGTCAAAATATTATATAGCACATGTATATAATTTCTATATATATGTATAAACATATCTCAAACCATTTCTTGGGGTCTAAAGTTTATAAATCAGATTATTACAATATACGATGTTTTATAACCTTAATCAAAGCCTATTAAATAATACAATACTTCTTTGTAATTCCTAACTTTACCTTTAAAAAAAATCACCAGTTAGCTAATTGTTGATTTACACTATATTAAACCAATATCAAGGCGAGATAAACTTCAAAGCCATTTTAATTCAAGTTTAACCTGGCTGAATCGTTATTTTAGCCTTATAGCTTATTTTAATGGTCGTACTTCTAATTTTCGATTAGTAATAAAATATATTATAATATTTCTGTCACTAATATAACTACAAATTAGAGTTCTAATTAATTTATAACCACGTTATAAATTAACATCAACTCCGTTTAATTCTATGCAATATGAATAGAACATAATATTTATATATACACGACCTCAATCAATTATCTCAAATATCAGTAATAAAATATATAATAATATTTTTTCCATTGATCTAACTACAAACTAGAGTTTAATTAATTTATAACCATGTTATAAATTAATATAAACTACATCTAACTCTATCCAATACGAATCGGACACAATATCTATATATATGGGATCTTAATCAATTATCTCGAATATCTACTCAAACCAATACAATCAAATGGGGTAATAATTACTTGTATATATTATTTTACCTCTCTAATGTAATATTTTTTAATATATATAAATACAGAAATTTGTACTAAAATATAAATTCAGAATTATATTTACACTCATTTGAACTGTAATTTCTAGTGCTGAATTCAGTCCAAGCCTATACCATGTCGTAGATAATCTCCATACGAGTGCAATGGCGAAGACTACGTCTTGATTGGATTTTGCATGCAAAAGATACGAATTAAATGCAAATAAAGATTAATTAACATAATTAATAATTAATTACCTTAATTCCTCTTCTCCTCGATTCAAAAATGCCACCTTAGCATGCCATTACCGACATCGTCTTGGGCTATCAAAACACCTTCGTCCACCAAAAATCTCGTCCCCGTCGAGCTGAGACCATCCACACCAACACCACAACCTCCGGCCTTCCCAAAAAAATCGCGACTATGCAAAACCCAAATCCTTGACTATTGTTTGACCACTGCCCATAGCCACCTCGTCGACCTATGCCACTCCGCACCACCACCAATGCGCTGCTCTGACAAGCCAAGCCCGACCGTTCCTCCGTTTCCTCTTTCGGCTTCCCTTTTTGAAAACCATATTTTCGACTAACTCCTTTTCATTAACTCGTGCAACCTCATCTTGCCTAACCAGCCTAGCTCCGAGGAGAACCCCTTCGGTAAGTCACACAAAGGAGGGGCTATTACATGAGAAGAAAAAGGACACTTTTGGCATCAGCTTTGAGAAAAAGGAGATTACAGATATCATGGGGAATGGATATTATAAAAGAGGAAAGAGGATAAAGGGGTAAATTCAGAGTGGATGTGAGCATATATGTGTGAGTGTATATGTATAATTTAATTTCTTAAATAAATTGCCATACGTTTCAAGCTCGGACGATCACACAGTACATCGGATCATCATGAAATTCATCCGCGCATATCACTTTATTTTTCCGGTCCTGATGGTATAAATTTTGTTGCCATCCGAGATGATGCTCTAGAATGATAATTTCATGCTTTTCGAGGTTGTTTTGGCCATGGGATTGCCCGATTCCAAAAATTCTTCGACCGCACGATTCATAATGAAGTCCTCATTCCAAAAACACAAGCCATCGGTCGAGATTCCACTGGACTCGACAATGCATGTATTTTTACAAAATACAGACAACAATACATAAATCTTAAAAATACAGTGACTCCAAATATATTGATATTTATACTCATTCTGATTCACAACATCAATCCGGACTCAATGGAAGTGGTCTCGAGTCCTTATTCACCTGCATGCGAAAATTCAGATTTCTAGACCTTCAATTAATTAACTATCCAATACTTAAATTAATTATCTAAATATCCATTCTTTAAAAATTGTAGGTTGTTATAGCCTGTTTTCTACTAAATCTTTGTTTGCCACAATAAGGCTTACACCAATTGTTTTCATGTCTTAGATGCCACCTTAGGCCTTACTTCACACTTTTAACTAGGTTTTCCACTTTAGGTCTTACACCTACGCTTTCGTTTTTAGTTGCCACTTTGGACCTTACACCTACACTTTCTTTTTTAGTTTCTACACTAGGCCCTACACCTACGCTTTTAGTTCCTTACTACCACTTCAATCCTTACATCACCTATCGAACGTCACTTATCTACCTAACTAGTCATACATTAGGTTTTTCACTTTGCAATTTATTAAGCTACGTTACTACATTATCATCAAAAGTTTTAATTATTATCCTCGATAACTTAAGCCTTAGCATAAATTCTCTTCCGAAAGTCAATTAGTTTCGAGTTCAACATTTTGTCGAGAACTACACTACTCTTGGTAATCACTACCATGATCTCGTTTAGGAAGTCTATCTTAGTTTGGCTTTGGTGATTTATAGTAATTAAATATTTAAATTTATGAAATCAGCTCTTCTACTAGAAATTCAACCTTAGGTTTCAGAAATAGCCTTCTTTGCCTAAAGTTCATCCTCAACCCACATCCTGAAAGCGACTGCTACGCTATAGGATCGAAATGGCCAACAGTTGTAAACAATGTGAATGTAGAGGCAGTGCGACATAAACTAAGTTATCCACTGATGCAGAATATGAGTATAATAAATAACTATAAAATAACTATAAAATAATAATAACAGTAAAATGACACCAGAGATTTTTATACTAGTTCGAACTCCCGTTCAACGTCCAGTCCCAGACTCCTTCTGGAATTAAAACTAGCAGCCCTCACTTAACCCGGAGGAACATGTATTACGCCGTCTGAGCAACCGAAAAGGACTTGACCACCTGAGCAACAGAACAGGACTTGACCGCCTGAGCAACCAGACAGGACTTAACTGCCTGAGCAACCGAATAGGACTTTCTTACAAACTAGATTAACTTGACTTTGTGTGTTCTGGATAACATGGATTTGTCACTTGTAGTACACCCTTCCTATAATCTTATCCTCAAGTATGATGTGTATGATTGTGTGTATACGAAGAATAGGAAGTTTCAAATTGCTTGAAAGATATGAAATTGAAATCGTAAGCAATAAATATATGAAAGCAAGAAAGCAATAGATTCGGAGAATATAATTCAACTTAGAGCAAGAGAGAAAAGTAATTGAAGTTATTTGATCATTAGAACACAAGCATATATACAATAGATAAGGAGTTGCAACTGTTTGTGAAGAGTTCTCAACGAATAACAATGGCTGCAACTCTTCGTGAGGAAGAAGGCTATTCGAAAAGGAAGTGTCTTTTCAAAAAAATGACAGTTACAAACAGTTCAGTCGATTGGTATAGAAGCTTCAGTCGACTGAATTCAAAAACATGCATGTGCATTCAAAAGTGCACAGATTCAGTTGACTGACTGAATGTATTCAGTCGACTGAATTCTATTATTAAACAAAAACTACCATAGCTCATTTGGTTAGAGCACTTGCCTTCTAAATTAGTGACCAGGGTTCGAGCCCTGCTCCATGCATTTTTTGAAACTTGATTTTGATAAAAATATGCATGCAAATTTATTTGAATGTGAATGATGATTCTTGACGAAAGATTTTAACAGAGCACTAAACTAGACTATATATACATATTTGATGACTCTTGTTAAAATATATAACTATACGAACCATACTTTGAGTCGTTGAGTCCGGATGTTGTCGTAGTTGTAGATTCGTGAATTGTTGTTTTATGTCAGCAACCAAAACCTATGATCCAACATTCTCCCCCTTTTTGGTGATGACAACTCCATTTGCTACGGACGAATCTTCGACAAGCTTTGTTGACTTATCTCTTCCCCTGAATATATTCCTGTAATTGTGCTATAGATTTCTCCCCCTAAATCTATGCTATATATTCCTGTAAATAATTAATCTTTTCTCCCCTTAATATGTGTTTGCATCGTTTATTCCTGCAAATAGTGTTAGAGAAATATCTTTCTCCCCCTTTGTCATCGACAAAAAGGAGAGTTTATATGATGACATAAATTATATTCCACATAAGTGTTAACATAGAACAATACAGAACAAAATAACTACTACTTATAATGCAAGGTATCAGAAAAAAATTAACATTTAAAGCATGCGATACCCAAGGTTCTTATAATTTCCTAATTTTTAGGAAACCATACCCATTTGGGTGTGGTTGAACCTTTATAGATATAGTTTTCATTACAAATCACATTCTTATAATAGTTGCTAATATAAAGTTGTTTATTATGATCAATCATATTAGCTGGAATCCATATCTTAATACTATTAGTCATTAGCTTAGTACATGAAAAATAATTTCTATCATTTCTAAACAAAGTATTATTATGATTGCAAGTGGTTTTAGAACTATCTTTGTTACTAGTACTATCATAAAAATTTTTATACAAGAATGCATATCTAGTACTATTTTTACTTTTAGCTTGTTTATAGCCTAAACCGCTTTTATCATTGTGAGCTTTAGAATTTGTAACTAAGGAAGATAAGTTATCTTTACCTTTGTTAAAATTTATTATTTTTGTATTTAATCTTTCAAAATTTTCCTTAGAAACACAAACTTCTTTTTGCAAAATATTATTATTATTAACTTTTAAAATCTCACATTCTTTAGATAATTCTAAATTCTTTTTAATTAAAGCTTCATTCTCTTTTTCCAGAGACAAAATTAAAGAACTAGAATTGTTTAAAGAATTTTCCAAAAATGTATTTTTATTTTTCAAAACATTGATTTCCTCCAAAAGATTAGTGTTTTTCTCTTCTAACTGCTCATTTTCTTTTTGTAGGAAATCTTTTTGTAAAACAAGTTCTTCTACGGTATTTTCAAAACATTTAGTTTGTTTTATTAGAAATTTATTTTCCTCTTTTAAACTGGAAATTTCTTGCTCACAATCTTTTAACTTAGCTAAAGCAATTCCATTAAATTTATTCAAAGTTTTACAATCTTTTAATAATTCATCATGTGCTAACAAAAGATCTTATATAAAGAATCTAAGCATACCGTTTGTGATCTGAGTTTAGCCATGAAGCATTTGCTTGTTTGCTCCTTTGATTCTTCTTTATTGCTCTTCCTCTTCCTATTACCTTGACTAAATCTCTTTATGGCCATTTATTCTAGGATGTTGTTACGATCTCTAGAATCCCGGGCTCTGATACCAAATGAAAGCGACTGCTATGCTATAGGATCGAAATGGCCAACAGTTGTAAATAATATAAATGTAGTGGCAGTGCGACATAAACTAAGTTATCTACTGATGCGGAATATGAGTATAATAAATAACTAGAAAATAATAATAGCAGTAAAATGACACCAGGGATTTTTATACTGGTTCGAACTCCCATTCTACGTCCAGTCCCAGACTCCTTCTGGAATTAAAACTAGCAGCCCTCACTTAACTCGGAGGAACGGGTATTACATCGCCTGAGCAACCGAATAGGACTTGACTGCCTGAGCAACAGAACCAGACTTGACCGCCTGAGCAACCGAACAGGACTTGACCGTCTGAGCAACCGAACATGACTTTCTTATAAACTAGATTAACTTGACTTTGTGTGTTCTGGATAACACGGATTTGTCACTTGTAGTACACCCTTTATATAATCTTATTCTCAAGTATGATGTGTATGATTGTGTGTATATGAAGAATAGGAAGTTTCAAATTGCTTAAAAGATATGAAATTGAAATCGTAAGCAATAAATATATGAAAGCAAGAAAGTAATAGATTCGGAGAATATAATTCAAGTTAGAGCAAGAGAGAAAAGTAATTGAAATTATTTGATCATTTGAACAAAAGCATATATATAGTAGATAAGGAGTTGCAACTGTTGGTGAAGAGTTCTCAATGAATAGCAATGGCTGCAACTCTTCGCGAGGAAGAAGGCTATTCGAAAAGGAAGTGACTTTTCAAAAAAATGTCAGTTACAAACAGTTCAATCGACTGGTATAGAAGCTTCAGTCGACTAAATTCAAAAACGTGCATGTGGATTCAAAAGTGCACAGATTCAGTCGACTGAATTCTATTGTTAAACAAAACTACCATAGCTCATTTGGTTAGAGCACTTGCCTTCTAAATTAGCGACCAGGGTTCGAGCCCTGCTCCATGCATTTTTTGAAACTTGATTTTGATAAAAATATGCATGCAAGTTTATTTGAACGTGAATGATGATTCTTGAGGAAAGATTTTAATAGAGCACTAAACTAGAATCTATATACATATTTGATGACTCTTGTTAAAATATATAGCTATACGAACCATACTTTGAGTCGTTGAGTCCGGATGTTGTCGTAGTCGTAGATTCGTGAACTATTGTTTTATGTCAGCAATCAAAACCTATGATCCAACACGTCCCCTTTGGCTTTCTGCTAACACCTTCAGTTTAATAACCATAGCCTCGTATTAAGCATTATTTAGCTTTCATTCTTAGGTTTTTATACTAAAAGTTCTCACTTATTTTACTTTTAGTTTGACGCCATGTCCTTCGGCACTTCCTCTTAATAAACATCGGGAATTATTTTCTGTACGGCTGGCACTAACTTTACACATGTTGATTTCTGATTAGTTTGACTTAGTATTTTCTTATCGTTTCGATGTACTTTCCTGCCACGTACAACACAATTTATGAATCTGGTCTACTGACCAATTATTAAATATTTTATTTTATTTGATTACCTTCCGGCCCCAATTATTTACTCTTCGACCAATCATATTTCCTTTTAGAAATTATCACCTTTCATCCTAGAAAATCATAGAAAATATCTACATGTGTTTTAACATAGAATTTCTCGAACCCCATATTGTTAACCATTTCCTTAATACACGACGATCAAAGAATTCATATTAATTTATTTGCTTTTGGGAAAATTCTATAAATCAAACCCGTCTCCAATAATATGTTCCTAACATCGTATTAAATTTTCGGACCAAATAGATTACAAGATGCATGAGAAGCACTCATTTACTTTGGCTATAAGTAAATTTAGGAAAGAGAAAATAGGATTAGAAAATATATTATTCACCTATATTCCTTAGTTGATTGGCATTTCTAATTCCTCTAACTTTGATCCTTTTTTTCCTCTTTTTCTTGATTAGACTACAATCACCATTAAAGAGATTCAAAGATTTGTATTTTATTTTTGAAAGTGGAATGAAGTGAAAAAAGGAAAACGTTTATCTTTATGCCAATGGACAGTACGCCAGCCCATTCCCTTCTTCATTTAATTCCATTTGCTTAACCCTTATTTAAATAACAGCTCCCCATAAGTAAATATCCACTCAAGTACCTATCACAATATGTTGGTTAATATCATTATTTAACCACTTAAATCTTTATCCTCATAATTAAGTCCTTAATTCATTGGTTCTTAATTTATGGGGTGTTACAGTGACAAACCATTCTTTATAGGTTTTGATCTTTCCATCTACACCAATCTTATTTTTAAAGACCCACTTGCAGTTAATGGGTTTTATACCATTGGGTATATTTCCCAAAATCCAAGTTATTTTCTTATACATGGAATCTATCTTGGATTTTATAGCATCAAGCCACATGGAAGAGCCTTTACTCTCCGAAGCATGTCAGTACGTGAGTGGATCGTCATTGTGAATGACACAATCTTCATTCTCACCGTAAATAATAGTATTTTCATTGGGAGTAAAAGTATTTTCATTGTACTCGGTCTCTACAGAAGTTATTTTGAGCTCATCCAAGTCTATCGTATTGCCACTAATTTCTTGTGAGAGAAATTACTTTTTTAAAAAAATGGCATGTCGAAAAACATAAACTTTTTGTTCCTCGGTGTGATAGAATATGTATCCATGAGAATTTCTTGTATATCCTACAAAGTTACACAAAATAGATCCTGCCTATAACTAACGCGGGTTTATGTTCTGAATGTAAGCTGGACAAACCAAACCTTAATATGATTAAGGCGGGGTTTCTTCCCAGTCCATAACTCATATGGAGTGTTAGGCATGGACTTGGAAGATCTGTAATTCAAAACAAATGATGTTGTTTCTAGCACATATTCCCAAAACGAAAGATGTAACTTAGCATCACTGATCGTCGATTGAACCATGTCCAATATGGTTTGATTTCCCCTTCTAGATGTGAGAAATGCGGATTAAGGATCTTAAGGCTAGAATTAACACTAGAGGGGGGTGAATAGTGTTTTAAGAAATTTGTTAATCTTTTTGAGTTTATCTTACTTTGTTAACAATGTATACACTAGTCAGACACAGATATGAACACAGAATCAAACACAGATGCAAATATAAAGTAAAAGCAGTAAAGGAAAGCACACCATATTTTATACTGGTTCGGAGTTACCCTACATCCAGTCCTGCACAACTAAGTATGGATTTCCTTTCAAAATCAATTCAACAATTACAACCCTCGGTTTCAAGGCTACGAGGTACACCCTCCAGAATCACAATCCTGTGGATAGAGATACTTGATTTCTGGGGCAACAAGTTCACCCAATTGATTTCTAGGGCTACAATCACACCTTCTCTCGCTCAATTGATTACAAAAAGTCTATAACTCAGATTAGCACTTGGATCTTGTAGAGTTAGTGGAGAGAATCAAAACCAGAAATTATCTAGTTAGATTCGATATTGATTTCGGCAGAGTAATGGTGTAATTTGTAAATAAGAAAGTGGAGAAGAAGAAGAGAAGTTAAATCAGAGAAAAGTATTATAAAATTCGTTGGAACTGACCCCTATTTATAGAAGAACAACAACCATGACCATTCATGAAAAGTTATGGCGAATAGACACTTCTTTTGAAATTTGAATTTTGAATTAAACTATCACCATGTCGACATGGTGCCTATGGGCATGTCGACATCCCTCAGCCAAATTTGATGTTTTGAATTTCTATAAAAATAATATTTATCTTATATTAAAACTTTATAAATATACTTGAATATAGTTGAAATTCATAAGTAAATATAAAGAACAATATATATATTATTTAACTATAATTTAAATCAAAGTATAAATAATTTAAAAAGTTAAATATATTATTTGAAAATATAGTTTAAAATCAGGAGAAATTTTGACTCTGAAAATAAAGATGTTTTGAGGCTAAAATTATTTTAAAAACGGAATCGAGGGTTTTGAATCTTTTTAAAAGGAAAGTATTGAAATCATTTCGAAAATAAGATAATTTTGAAAAATCATTTGAATTAAGCTTAGTGGATACAAAACAATGTCCCACTAGATTTTCGTAGGTTCCATCCTACTTAGAGTTCCATCCCTTTAACGGGCTCGAAGTGGATTCCATTCCACGAATAAATTGGATATTAAGATGCCAGTGTTTTTCTACGAGTTTTAACAAATATTCCTAATAAAACAAACTTAACCTTGAAATCTTGAACTCTTGATAATCTTGATACTCATGAGTCTTCTATCTCTATATCTTGAATCTCTATACTTTACAGTCTTCATTCTTGATACCTGCATGGTTAGATCCTGCATATACATATATATCTAAACTTGTAATGTTAGTATTTATATTTTATAATCTATTATAAGGTTGTTGTCATCAAAACCATCATCTCATGGACTAACAATCTCTCCCTTTTTGATGATGACAACCTTTGTTTATAAAATATTCCTTCTATCCTAATAACTCCCCCTAAAACTAACAACTCCCCCTTAATCTATGCCTAACTACCCTATTTTATATTTCTCCCCCTTTGTCATCACCAAAAAACTTACTCCCCCTTATTCTTGGACTTCAGTACCTGCATTGATAAACTATACAACGGAATATATAATATATAGATTAAGAAATAATGATACTTATGAGCATAATAACTTAATTAAAGACTATATTCATTTCAGTGTATATATATTTATGTTTCACACACCAAACTTCAAACCAAATAAAATCAATCCACACAAAGTATCAATTCAAACCAAATTAAATCAAACAAATTAATTCAAACAAATCAAACAGAGAAAGAAAATTAAACGTTACGAGGAACATCTACCCATCCATCTTCTCCAAATATAGGGTCTGCTTTAATTGCATCCCAATTCTGATTGTCATTAATGAGAGAGACAGGAGGATGTGCTTCATTATCATCCTTGTGTAGAGAGGAGATCATCCATCGTATTGCATCGAAGTGTCTCTCTTATTCCTTGATCATCTGTATTTGACTCAATTCTAAGTGACGCTGGTTTCGTAGAATAAAAGAGAGAATATTCTTGAATGAATTGAGTGTTTCTTCAAGATTTTCAGATAGATTGTGAATAGGATTGGCCATAATTGAATTAGAGAAAGAAATGAAGGATATAGATAATGAGAAATAAATTTCAATGAAGATTTCTGGAAGAAAAAGGTATATATAGGTGTAGAAATTCGTTTGAAATGAATAGACATTTGGTAGTTATTCAAATTTCAAATTCAAAATCAATAATCACTTCTGACCAGTACATGTCGACATGGTCTTCTAGGGATGTCGACATGGGTTAGTGAAAATTTATGACAACTTTGATTTTGTGAATAATTGTGTATATGTATATATTTATATAATATACTAACATTTATTCTAGAGATAAGATAAGATAGATAACAGAAAGGAAATTTCATTTCATTACGATAATACAAAGATTAAGCATAATAAACTACACGAACATTCGAAAAAACAAACTAAGACAAATACAATAAGATACTAAAAGATAAAACTAGTTAGAAGATGATGATGATGATGAAGATAGTCCAAGTTTCTTGCTGACTTTTGAAAAGAATTTGTTCATCTTCGAAGAAATGTTATCCAACTTCTTACTAACGGATCGTTTTAAAATCCGTTGATTCTCTACAATTATCTTTTGGTTTTTGAGAAGGGTTTTGTTGGATGGATTGGAAGGATATTCGATGCTTTCCAAAGAGGTTTCACCTTCTTCTTCTTCTTCAATTTCCATTTCATCCCTTTCTTCTTCTTCTTCCTCTTCCATTTCTTCATGAGCCAAACGCTCTTCCTTTTCGGCAAGAGTCTCATAAGGTTGAAAAACATATGGGATTTTCATGAGAGAAATGTTTGAGATATTAAAACTTTTCTTGAAATAAATTCTTCTCCTTTGAAATTTACTCCAAAATAGTTGAAAATCCGAGTAAGGTAAATTCCATGATATAAAGTGTTTTCTCCCATTTCAAAATTTTTAGGACGAAGTTCATCCAAAATAACTTGCGCCCAATTGATATCATAATTTCCGAAAGTAGCAAAAAGTGCTTTGCACACTTTTGAAGTAGGATTGTTAAAATTTCCCGATCTTGGGGTCAAAGTATGTTGTAAGAGAAGATGGACAATTCTTGCTTTAGGATGAAAGTTTCGGTTTTTAAATTCAAAGTTTTCATCTCCTTCAAAAATATGATGAAATGTCTCACGATCATGTTCATTGATTTGAAAACTAGAAAGATCCATTCCCGTGCTTTTGCAATTGAGAATGGTACCCAAAAGATCACAATTCAAAACAATTTGAGTGCCTTTGACACTACTCCAAATTTCATTCTCATTTCCAATATAAAAACCACGGTTTAAATTAGCATAGAAGATTTTGACAAGATTAGGATAGCAAACAAAATCATTTTGAGAAGAGTCAATAAGACTTAAAATACCATTGTTTGCAAAAAGAGAATCAATTTCATAAGAAGAAAAATCTTGAAAAATAGCAAATTTTCTGGAATGGACTTTGGCATAATTAGCATAATTGATGTATGCTTTAATTGCCTCCGGATCATTGAATAATTGCTCTTTGATTTTTCTGGAAATTCTCATGGTTGAGGGGTTGCTTGAAGAAGCCATTAGAGTAGAGAGTAGAGAGCTTGAAGATATGAAGAGAGAGTTTGAATTTGAAAATGAAAGTGAAAAGATATGATAAAAGATAGTGAATAAATAGACTTTCGAAGGACATATTCTCTGGTCAAAAGGTATCTTTTCAGAGAAATAAATGAAGTGAAAAGGTGGAGGGAAATTCAAACATTTGAATTCAAAATTTGAAATTCAAATTCAGGTAGGCATGTCGACATCATGGTAGGGGCCATGTCGACATGTGGCTTTGAATTTTCATGAAATGATTTTTCCTAAGTTATCTAATATACATATATATAAATATTATTATTAATGTCTATATTTTTGAAATATTATTGTACTTATAATATATTTCAGAATGTGTCAAAAATAATAAAAATAATAATAAAATAATAGTAAAAAATAGAAAATAAATTTTAAAATTCAAACAACATATCAATTCAAAATCAATCAATCAATCAATCAATTCAAAAACAACCAATCAATCAATCAATTCAAGCATGCAATTTCGGCCAATGTATTGTAAATGTGTACCTTTTTTAGATTCCATGTCTTTGGTATTGACTAAATCGAGAATTGCTGTGAAACACAGATTTGAATTATCTTTCTTCTGTTCATCGTCGCTGGAGGATGAGTCAGAGTCATCTAGAGTAGCAGTGAATGCACGTTTCCGTTTCTTTGCAGAATCATTGTTTGTATGAGGGTTTTGCTTATCTGGATGCGGACAGTCTCTTTTGATATGACTTGGTTCGTCACAATTGAAGCATTTGATAAAGTTTGGTACTGTAGTCTGATTACCGGAATTCTTAAAGTTGTTTCTCTTGGAACTATTCAATTTTCTGTACTTCAGGAATTTTCGAAAATTCCTGGTCATAAATGCTATCTCTTCATCATTATCACTG
Source organism: Allium fistulosum (assembly GCA_030737815.1). Taxonomy (NCBI): domain Eukaryota; kingdom Viridiplantae; phylum Streptophyta; class Magnoliopsida; order Asparagales; family Amaryllidaceae; genus Allium; species Allium fistulosum. Next base: position 1,241,345,997 of record CM060902.1, on the reverse strand, counting down.
TTTGAGTCTGATTCGTCGATTAATGCATTGAATGCCATTGACTTATTTTCAGATGCTTTGCTTTCTCTTGTCCCGATCATTTGAACTTCAAACGACATTAGATTTCCAATCAATTCTTCTATCTTTAAAGTACTGATGTCATTTGCCTCTTCAATTGCAAGTGTCTTTTGATCCCATTCTGGAGTGAGAGAATTTAAAAAATTTCTGACTTGATCTTCTTCCGAAAATTCCTTTCCTCAAGATATTAAAGAATGCATAATATCTTGAAATCGACTATACATATCTGAAATAGACTCATTAGTATTCATTTTAAATAACTGAAACTAATTTGTGAGCATGGAAATTTTGGTCTGTTTAACTTTGCTTGTTCCTTCGTGAGTTACTTGCAAAGTTTTCTAGATTTCATATGCAAACTTACAAACTGACACTCTATTAAATTCATTTCTTTCAAGTGAACAAAACAGAATATTCATTGCTTTAGAATTATTTTGTGCAACAGTCTTTTGCTCAGTGGTCCACTGTGCAAAATTAGTTGTGGGTTCAGAATATTCAGTTTGTATGATATTCCAAGTATCTAATCCTACAGATTGTAAATATATTTTCATCCTACATGCCCAATATGCATAGTTACTGCCATTAAAAAGTGGTGGTCTGGCAGTAGACTGACCTTCTACAAATGAACTAGTGTTGGTGGTAATAGCAGTACTAGTGTTAGTAGCCATTTTGAAATTTTTCAAAATTCAGATAATTAAACTTTTGAAAACAAGGCTTTGATACCAAATGTGAGAAATGCGGATTAAGGATCTTAAGGCTAGAATTAACACTAGAGGGGGGGGTGAATAGTGTTTTAAGAAATTTGTTAATATTTTTGAGTTTATCTTACTTTGTTGACAATGTATACACTAATCAGACACAGATATGAACATAGAATCAAACACAGATGCAAATATAAAGTAAAAGCAGTAAAGGAAAGAACACACCAGATTTTATACTGGTTCGGAGTTACCCTACATCCAGTCCCGCACAACTAAGTACGGATTTCCTTTCAAAATCAATTCAACAATTAAAACCCTCGGTTTCAAGGCTACGAGGTACACCCTCCAGAATCACAATCCTCTGGGTAGAGATACTTGATTTCCGGGGCAACAAGTTCACCCAATTGATTTCCAGGGCAACAATCACACCTTCTCTCGCTCAATTGATTACAAAAAGTCTATAACTCAGATTAGCACTTGGATCTTGTAGAGATAGTGGAGAGAATCAAAACCAGAAATTATCTAGTTAGATTCGATATTGATTTCGGCAGAGTAATGGTGTAATTTGTAAATAAGAAAGTGGAGAAGAAGAAGAGAAGTTAAATCAGAGAAAAGTATTATAAAATTCGTTGAAACTGACCCCTATTTATAGAAGAACAACAGCCATGACCATTCATGAAAAGTTATGGCGAATAGACACTTCTTTTGAAATTTGAATTTTGAATTAAACTGTCACCATGTCGACATGGTGCCCATGGGCATGTCGACATCCCTCAGCCAAATTTGATGTTTTGAATTTCTATAAAAATAATATTTATCTTATATTAAAACTTTATAAATACACTTGAATATAGTTGAAATTCATAAGTAAATATAAAGAAAAATATATATATATATTATTTAACTATAATTTAAATCAAAGTATAAATAATTTAAAAGTTAAATATATTATTTGAAAAGATAGTTTAAAATCAGGAGAAATTTTGACTCTGAAAATAAAGATGTTTTGAGGCTAAAATTATTTTAAAAACTGAATCGAGGGTTTTGAATCTTTTTAAAAGGAAAGTTTTTAAATCATTTCGAAAACAAGATAATTTTGAAAAATCATTTGAATTAAGCTTAGTGGATACAAAACAATGTCCCACTAGATTTTCGTAGGTTCCATCCTACTTAGGGTTCCATCCCTTTAACGGGCTCGAAGTGGATTCCATTCCACGAATAAATTGGATATTAAGATGTCAGTGCTTTTCTACGAGTTTTAACAAATATTCCTAATAAAACAAACTTAACCTTGAAATCTTGAACTCTTGATAATCTTGATACTCATGAGTCTTCTATCTCTATATCTTGAATCTCTATACTGTACAGTCTTCATTCTTGATACCTGCATGGTTAGATCCTGCATATACATATATATCTAAACTTGTAATGTTAGTATTTATATTTTATAATCTATTCTAAGGTTGTTGTCATCAAAACCATCATCTCATGGACTAACACTAGAAACATTGTTGTCTTGCGAAGTATATGTAGGAGTAAGTTAGGAGAGAACCTCATTTTCTTTTAGCATTGTTGGAGTTTCGATTTAGTGTACCCATCTCCTCAATAAGATCGTAGAATTTTTTTCTTATTGCTTTTGTTTTCAACTTTGTTTTTATATTCAATGAATTTTTCATAGACCTTTTATTTATTTTTTCATAAGATACACAATATCTATATCTAGAAAAATCGTCGGTAAATGCAACAAAGTAAGAAGTTACACCTTTGGTGGTTGTAGACATCGGACTACATACATCAGGATGTACGAATCCTAAGAGTTCATCAACTCTTTTGTTGCTCCTGCTAAATAGTGCTTAGCCATTTTACCTTTAATACACCACTCACAGGCATCGAATGATATAAAATTAAACAATGGTGGAAACCGTTGAATTCCTAACTTGTTAAGTCATTTCTAACTGATATGCCTAGTCTACATTGCCAAATATAACAATCATTAACTTTAGATGCAGAATCATTTTCAATAGCAAATCAACGATTTAAATTAAGCATAAATACCATTATTTAGTGTACCGAATCCAACTATTTTATTCTCAACATAAATATTCATAATAGTATATTTAAAAATAAAACTATATCCATCATCTATCAAATTAGATATGAATATTGTGACGACCTGCCTTTTTGACCCTCAGAAATCGACACTAATATATCCATGGTATTCACGTGCCAAATATCCAAGTGTCGGAAAGGCAGATTGATCAAGGGTAAAAAGAAAAATAAAGACAAAACAAAATCTTACACAAATGGAATAACATATATTATTTCAATATATAATCTTTACAGCGGAAATTTTAAATACATACATCAGAGTCTATCCTAAGCTCAGCCTAGAATGTTATAAAAACCTGTCCTTACAAATGCTGAAAAATGACAAACATAGCGGAAAAGTAAATTACGTCCATATGTTGATGAAGATCTCCAGCTCTCCTCTGGAAACTCCAAGTGCCTTCAACTAATCCTGAAACTACTCAGATCTGATCCGAGTATTAAAAATACTCGGATCGGTCTAGCTAGCCAACGTGAGAAACACAAATCATAAATATATGTGATAGTGTCATAGACCGACTTTGATGCCAAACAAAATCTTTGAAAAGAAGAGTATCTCATGAGATCACGCCGCATATAAACACGGACGAGTTTTTACCTTATGATAACTAAAACATTTTTATCAAATCATTGATATTATTTCTATTGACATTTGTTTGAAAACGCTTTTAAAATAAATGTATATGATCTTAGCCGAAATTGTTACATTTATTAAATTCCAGCATAATAGTTTTACAACTAAAAACATAAAGGCTCGTATTGGAGAATGGATTCCATACAATGACAAGGTAAGGGACTACCTTCTGACAGTACGTCTCTAGAGGGATGCACCTGAGGCTCTAACCTCCATCAACACAGAACCAGCCTACCTGCACCATAAATAGTATCGAATATGACATCACCCCGGTTGTTCCCAACCTACCTGAGATGTCTCATAACATACACAACAAACCCGATATATAGAGGGTGATCTAGAAAGGTGATGACTATATCCTAATGGGCGCGACCCACTTAGCCCTGCCGTATCTACCCTATTTTTGTCATTCCCAATGTTCGAAGCTTAAGGTAACGTTTTACCTTTCACAGAACAAATCCTACTTCAAATGCCACATTGCCATTTCCAACAACACAAAATTGATTTCCACAAAAGTAAAATCTCTGAGCTCGTACGTCTCAGAGAAGGGTGTTAAGTATAGGAGGGGTTGCCTCCTACACCACCAACAGATGTACGTTTGTAAAGATCAATATACATGGTCTAAGAAATGCAATGTCAAACATTCGTCCATACAAGTTGCCCAGGAACAGGACAAGCCAAAGGCACTTCTCATACTACATTCTGTATCACCCCTAGGATTAGTAGCGAGTGGTCCTTGCATCGAAGATTTCAAATTGAAGGAACCACTACCACCATATATATGATAAGGGAATTACTCCAGAGGTTAGTGGCAAGCAGCCCTACATTATGAAGATCTTCATCTTCAAAATCCTTGTCTTCAACATATTTTCACTTTCGAACGTATATTGCTTCGAAGTGGTTTTCAAATAGGAATCGCCCAAATCCAACCCCGGTTCCTCCAAACCAATTTATCGATAAAAGATGTTAAGTATAGGGGTGATTATTGTTCAATTTATCAATATCTTTTATCCAGATAAAATATCTTCTAGAGATATACATCTTTAAACCATTCCTTTTTCAGTATATATGGAATCATTAAACCTCTTTTATCAAATCCTTTAGTTAATTAAAACCCCTTTTTATCTTTGGAAATACCAAATCATTTCTCTTTAATTACATAGGAAAACATTTCCATCTTCTATTATTGGTATAATTCAATCTCAATGGAGATTACTTATTTCCAAAATATGTCTTTTAGTGGGTTAAAAACAATGTTATTTAAGACATCGTTTACTGTATACCCAAACCAATTAGTACCGAGTAAAAAGGATTCATAGATTTTAGATTAATTATACTCAATACTAATTTCTGTATTCAACCTGTACTATTCGTCGAATAACAGTGAAATCACCTTCTAAATTCACATGGATAGTACGAGTTCCCTCCTTGGAATTTAATACAAAGTTTAACCAATACATTTCATATATCACCAAAACCCTATTATTCTAAAATCTTGTTTAACTTTTGAAAATCTCCAAATCTCTTTTTATCTTAGGAAAATGTGGTCCGAGTAAATCAAATTTACTATCCCTTCCGTTGGGCCAGTACAGATAGCTAGAGCAGAACCTAGACACTGGTTGTCCAAGCTCGGGTCTAGAGACTATCTCTCTGTCACCCATAATGTTGTCAAGTTATTTGATCAACTCTAAACTCTTATATGATCTTTTAAAGATGATTTTCATTTACTTAACACAATTCCAAATATTGTTTAAAACAATTTTCCTTTAACCATTTATTTAAAACTCCTTTAAAATAATTATAAAACTTCCAAATCATCTTCCAAATACTTAATTATTCATTTGAAAAGATTAATAAAAAGATTGGGAAAGAATAATTAAGTTAAAAGCATAATTTGCAAATGTTACTAAAACTGCTGCAAAAGCTACTGCGAATAGTGTTTTTAAAGCTTCTTTGCTCAAAATACTAATTCCATTTCATATAAGTCCATTTTTGCAATTCAAATCCCTTTTAAAACAATTTAACGTATTTGTAAAATTTATTTCATATTTCTAAAGATTTTTCCATTTTGGTTTCCGAATTGCCAAAGCGTGGCGTTTTTGAAAAGTCGGTTTGGATACATCTAAAATTTTACTTAATGAAATCTTGATTTTTCTTCTTTATTTGAAAACCATAGTTATAAGAATTCGGAAAATTCTTATTTCGAATCATTCCGAGCTATATTCCACTTTACACCTTGATTTAACTTCTACGATGCGAAATTGCGAACCGCCGTTACGCGACGCGCCTATTTTTGACTCCAATTTCATATCTTGTCAAAACTTCTCCGAAATGAATTTTAATGTTTGTATAACATTCATAAACCATTTTAAATCATTTTAAAGAGGTTTAACCATTCTGTAAAACTTCTATAGTTCATATAGGAAAGTGATTTCCTTTGTGTAAATTTGACATGTATTTAACGTGAATTATTTCTACAACAAAAAAACATATTATCACATCCAAACATGACGATCAACCAAAGAAAACAATCATAGAAAACATATCATATCATTATATAATTTATAAAATAAATTAGTAGAGTTTCCCACCTTCATTGGTTTTTATATTTTCTAAATTTGACTATAGCTTCGCTACTATCTCTCTGAAACTTATGGAATCAACCCTGGTTCCCTTTAGAAGTGCATGGCCTAGGCTTGTAGGAGAGATGGACTCGGCCTTGACTTGTGAAGGTGGTGGCTGTGGGTTTAGAAGAAGAGAAGGAGTTTGAACTTGTTTTTGAAGTGGATTGATAATATATATATATATATATATATACTTATACAAATTTACTTTCTCTTTGCCATAATTTTACCATTATTTCTCTAACGTAAGTGGCCATTAAAATAGCTTCAGAGGAAGGAGAAGATGAAAAAGATTGGTGTGTAAAATTATGAGAGAATGGGTGGGTATTTATAGAAAGAAAATGTGTAAAATATCTAAATGGTACAATTACCATTCTACCCCTCGCCCACACCCCTCCTCTCCCATCATGCACGGTCGTCCCCTCCTCACCCACACCCCCTCCCATGTTCTACCTCCATGTGGTGTGTTAGCGTGTAAGGTGATGTGAAGTCTTGTTTTATTACCTTTGTATAAATATCATGATATTTTGTGATATTTATATATGTATATGTATGTATGTATATGGTATGTATACATGTGTATATCTATATGCTAGGACATGCATGTGTATGTTATGTATGTGCACAAGGCATATCAACAACATTGCAATCACTTTGAACAACTTCCGTTCGTTAAACCGTTGAAAATTTGAAAGCCGATTTCCGGCCACATTTTCACTTATTAATCAAATTACATATAAATGTAAAGAAAATTTGAAAACTAATTTCTCATCATCATTAATTAATTAAAATGATCACATTTGAATTATAAAACCATATAAACCAATATTAAACAAGTATTTACAAAACGTGTTGTTATATCGATAAAGCGTTATGAATTTTCTTATATCTTCAAATCAAGTATATATATTTTTATAAAATTATTATAAATGATTTATTATCACTATATAACTAATTAAAATGGATTATTATTATTTTAAAACAAATATTTGATTATTTAAACTTAATTTAAAATTCCAGAAAATATATAAAAGCGATGATATCCCTGATGATGTCATAAATATATTTTATTTTCAAAAATAAAATAAATAATTTTTATTTCATATTCTTTCTTAAATGGATAGATAAGTGTATATATCCAGTTACATTTGCTTTATTTTTTAGAAAATCTCAATTTTCTCGAAAACTGATTTTCGTCGTTTTCTGATGAAAACCCCCAAATACCCATATTTGTTAGTATACCATTAAAACAAGTTTACCATCATTATTTATGGTTCAAAACATTATAATTTTTGTTATAAAAGATTGTATTTGAATATTTCAAATATAAATATAATTTAACAAAGTGGTAAATTTGCGGGTCGTTACAAATATTATTTCAGAAATAAAATTAGGTCCATAGTAACAGTTTTCTTAAAATTAAATCATGTCTGCTCTTTGGTTTCAAATGATATTCCCCCATTGCTTCAGCAGAGTCACTAGTTTTATTTGCAGCTTGGAATTATATTCTCTTTCTAGCAATGGGCCTCTTACTCCTAAGTCCTTGTAAAGAATTATAGATATGAGTTCTAGAACCAATATCTAAAACCTAACAAGAAGTGCATATAGATAAACAATTTCTAATATGGAAAATATGCTTAGGAGTAGAATCATATTATTTTCCTTTCAACATCTTTAAGTACTCTAGATAGTTTCACTTCAAATGTCCTTTCTTAAAGCAAAAAATATAGTCACCATTATCTTTCACCTTTGACTTTCCTTTGCCCCGCCCTTTGACTTAAGTTTTCTCTTCTTCAAATCTTTCGACAATGAGCTACTCTTGACAGCAAGCATCACACTTGGTTCTTTCGTGAACTTACCCTCGACAGTCCTTAATATATTAAGGAGCTCAATGACGGTATACTTCAACGAATTCATATTCAAATTCAATATGAATGGGCCAAAATATGGAGTTAGTGACCAAATAAATAAGTCGGTATGTAGCTTGGTATCTAAAGTAGTACCTAGCTAGGCTAATCGCTCAATGTACCCAATAATATAGAGTACATGATCCTGGATTGAGGAACCTTTGCTCATCTTTGTGTGATACCATTTACATGAAACATTGTACCTTGTAGTACGAGGTTGTTCACCGTACAACTTTTGTAGACGACTGAATATTTCATGAATGTTCATTTCTCATGTTGTCGTTAGAGTTTGATGCTCATAGTGGACAACACGTAATAATGAGCTAGTTCACAATCCATTTCCTGAGCCTCATAAGCCTTAAATTTTTTTGGCCGTGGCAACTTTTTTGGATTTAGTTAAAGTTTCATTAGTGAAAAAGTACCAAAGCTTTTCATATGTCAATGAAATCTCAGAATTTTTTAGCCAATCTTTGTAGTTTGTTCCAATTAAGGTGTTCTTTTCGAAGAACAGCTTCATAGTTGCTATTTGTCTACGCAAATTCATTAGAGTAAATTAGGTATCATTGCATATGTTCTTATACTTATAAAATGGTTTATTATGTTTATCTAATAAGGCTCTCATTGAATTCTACATCTCTCAAACCTCAAAAAAGATGTAGGAATTTCATAAATTCCTTCATTGTGTTAGGATCTGTTTATCATGGTAACACAACCTTGAATTTGTTCAAAAAATTGTAGTCCCCATAAACTTAATAATTATATCTTATATAACTCGTAACTTACATTTTAACTATGCTCCTAATCATCTTCATGACATTGAATTTGCTCAACAAATCATGAAGTACATTGGATACCCTAGACCCTATCATTTTGCGAAATCCTAAGAGGAATTATGTAACCCTTGAGTTTGCCCAGCAAAGTTACATACCATTCTTGTATATCTATAGATAATATGAACACTACCTTAGATATTATATGCCTTGAGTTTGCTCAACAAATATAGATATGTAAGGTACTCTATTCATATTATAAATGATGCAGAATGTTGTTGTTGTTGTTGTTAAATTCATAATTTAAAATAATTTCGTAGAGTACCATCGATTATTTTAGGGGGATCAGTATATAACATTTATAACTTATGACATCGAATATCTTTTATATACATCCATTGTATACTCCCTTATGTCTAATAGTTTTATTTATACCAACCTCCCATCTTATTTATCCATGTAATATATATATATACACATTTAATTATAACATTTATATTTCATTTAGTTATATATACATATTTGTATGTATTTTTTGAACACTCAAGTAAACCAGACATCAAACGGGTTAACCATCTGCAACACGTTGAGGAAGTTATACATCGATCCCACAACACATACTTTAGGTAAATCAAAGTGGAACACGCCTTCGGGATTCACCTCATGTCAAGTGGTTTTCTTTATAGAAGCCACATCCATTGGGCTACCATTTTCAGGTATAATTATGTATTATTTTATTAATTAAACAATTTATTTAATTTATAAATATAACATTTATATTATAAATTCAAACCAATTTTAAATTTACATTTTATAACCCTTTATATAATTAAGTAACTACATATTTAATATAAAACAATTTTAAATTTGCATTTTATAAGTTTTATAAAATAATGTATTTAATTATTTATTTAATTTAAATAATTTAAATTTATTTTATAATGTTCAAATACATTATTTGAATTAACCTAAGATTTAAATAACATTCGAGTCTTCTATAAAGGATCTTAGAATCAAACTATTTCAATGAGCTAGTAAGGGCCAAGAGATCGAGAGGTTTCCTACATATAATGGTTGTTAATTAGAGTAACATTCTCCTTAGTTTAAGCATCCTTTCCTAAACACCCATCTACTTTGACTTTTTGTTAATGCATTTCCCTTGGTATTGGTTAGTTTATTTACAAGAGCATAATGCGACGTTGATACTATTGTTGGATCAGGTGCATTGGTAGCAGGGTTAAAAGAGTGAATTTCAAAAAAAATTCCATTTATTAAATCGCACAGGATCTTTAATTTATGTTTGTGTACATAAATGTTTGTTTATACTAAGTGTAGTTTTGTATTTTGATTACAAAAGAGGTTTTCAATATTTTTATTTTATTTTATTAATTAAAATATGTATTTGTTATTTTGCAAGCAAAACAAATTATTATTATTTTACATATGCAAGCCAATTTTATAGTAGTTGTACCACTATTACAAAATTATTACAGGTGTGAGGGGGAGAGACCTCAGCAGCTACTAAAAAAATTATCATAGGAGAGAGGCTAATTATGTCTACTACTTCGACACATACGCCTCATTACAACAAAACTCACATAACACCAGCAATAAATCTATTTGCACACCTAAGCAAACATATTTGCAGAATAAAATCATGATAACTAAAGGCTACATTGATAAATCTCTTGACACAAGAGAGGAAATTTTTCATTACACATGTCATAGGCTTTTCAGCATGGTGTACACACGCGATAGTTCCAATTCTCATATGACAAAACCTTCAACTATTTCTCCAAAAAGAAACTTTACAAAAGTAGTAAGCAATGAAAACCAAAGCTACTAAAAACACTGCCCAAAACCAAAAGGACAATTGTGAAGTAAAAAGATACACATATACAAGCATATAAACATTTCAAGGCTAAAATACATGACAGAACAGTCCAACGCAATGAATACTAGAAGAGGAAAACAACTAGCCAACACAGAGGACAAGGAAGCAAGAGGAGTGTCAGCCAAAAACTCATAAAGCCTCACAAGCTACTATAATTGGAAAACCCTCGTTGCATAGCAATCGCCAAGGTGCCCAGAAAGGTAATGGAAATTGTAGCCAAGACACTCAATCGAATGAACCTAGAAACATGTAAAGAATTGGCTGCTTTCTCCAACAAGAATGAAAAGAATTGCTATATATGACAATAGTGCAAACCTAATGTCGTAGTAGTAAATACCATTCGATCAACTCAAAGGACATCCAAATCTTGGATCGAATGTGTAACGACCCTCCTTTTCGATCCTCAGATGTTGACACAAATACATCCATGGTATTCACATGTCAAGCAACCAAGTGCCGGAAAGATAGATTATTAGGAGAAAAGAATAGGAAAAGACAAAATAGAATCTCACATCGTATCGTACAAAATGAAATCTTTGATATTTAAAACAGCATTAGGGTCTAACCTATTATCAGTCATGGACAGTTATAATAGCACGTCCTTACAAATGTTGATAAATACAAACAAGCTACATAGCGAAAATAATTTTTTTTGAAAATATGTCTTAGAGGCATCCAACTTGACTCCTGAAGCTCCAAAGCATCCAAAGCTAACTTTGGAAAAATACTCGGGTCTGACCCGAGCTTTATAAGAAAATAACACCCTAATCAGTCTAGTAAACCAGCATGAGAAACTCAAATCACAAGGAATTGTTATATCTTATAAAATTCTTTTAAAATAAAAGGGTATCTCGTAAAACCATGCCGCACATAAACACTGATTGGTTTTCACCTTACGATAACCAAACCATTTTTATAGAAATTCTAGTGATATTATAATAATGCCTAGGGTTTAAAATAAATTATGAATATTGTTGGAATGCTTGCATCTCACGTTCCAGCATAGTTAGGCACAGCTAAGTTCATATTGCGCTTATTGGAGAATGGATTCCATACGATGACAAGACTACTGGGGTATCGCCTACCATAGTACACCTTTAGAAAATGTATTGAGGGCCTCGCTTAGACCCCTTGCAAATCAGGACCGGCCTACCCCCTACTGGATAGTACTGAATATGTCACCACCACGGTTGCTTTGCAACCTTTTCCTGAGAGCTCTCATGCACAACCAAATCCACACACACACACATACACATACATACACACACACACACATATATCTTGAAGGGTGAAGACATACCCTAACGGTAGTGAACCACATAGCCCTGAAGCATATCCCCTGTTTTAGTCATTTTCGGTTGATGAGGCTTGAGGCTACATTTTACCTTTTAGATAGCAATCCCACTTGTAATGTTAACACTGCCCTCCAAGCGACAATGCAATGCCAGCATTCATCTATACAAGTTGTTCAAGGATAAGAACAAACCGAAGGTACTACTTCTACTACATCTCTTTTGGAATCACCCTTAGGATTAGTTAAAGTAGCCCTTACAATTCAAAGAACTCTGCTTCAATCCCTTCATCTTCAAGATGTCTTCAATTCGAACGCTTGAGTTGGTTCGAAGTGGTTTTCAGATAATTCATACTTATCCGATCCCGGTTCCTTCGAACCAACATTTGATAGTTTATGGTAATCTCAACTCCAGTTCTTTTGGAAATAAATAGATAATACATAAGAGCAAAGATCACCTCCTAACTGTTTAAGTGGATGAATTTCATTATCATTTGTCCTAGAAGAACACACGAGTTTACATGCACAGTATAGAAATGTCGAGGATAACTGTACTATATAATTCTTGTATTTTCTCCTAGACATTTCCAGATTTAAAAATTGGTCCAGATTTAATAGTCGATTATTTAAATATCAAACAAACAAACAACCAAACATAGATTAAATTTCCTATGGGATCCACCTAAGCCTTATTTAATTTATCTTCATAAATTAACCACTTTAATTATATACGAAAATATTCATATACTTGTCTCACCGGTATAAGTATATCCTCGAACCATTTTGTCTATATATTGAAACCTTTACCATATACTTATACAATAGTATAAAAATATTCACAAAAATTTATGAAAGATTTCTTATTTCTCAAAATCATATTAAATGAATCAAAACAAGGTCATTCAAAAACATTGTTTACTATAAACCCAAACTACGTATCCTTTGGTGTTAATTATGGAAGAAGGCTTCCATACCACCATAATTAAGTAGGATTTATTTATTAATTTCAAAAACTTGATTTTTCATTAGTGATCTAATTCATATAAATCAAAGTTTTATAAACCGAAACCTTCTTTTCCAAAATTCCAAGATCCCTTTCCAATCTATAACTTTAATAACCTTTTATTTAAAAATAATTCTCTTTAATAAATAATTTTTTACCGTAAACACTTTTTATTAAATAAATTAATTACCTTTAAAAAAACTCCCCTAATAAATAATTTATTAAGTTCAAAACATCATTAGTAAATAATTAATTAACTTTAAAACACCATAATGAATAATTAATAAACTTAATCACTATTAAATAAATGATTAACCAACTTAAACCACTATAAATAAATCATTAATAAATTTCAAAAACAACATCATTATTAAATAATTAACTAACTTAAAATACCATTAATAAAATAATTAATTATCTTTAAAATAACTTTAATAGTATAATTGATTACCTTTTAAAACAAATTAAATAAAATAATTAAGTAACTTTTCAAGTTTAAAAACATCATTAAAAAATAATTAGTTAACTTTAAGATATCATAATTGAAATAATACTAACTTAGCCATTTAAATAAAGAAAATATTTTACTTAAAATATTTTAAAGTCAAGGTAAATCCAAACTCATTTCTTTTCAAATTTTGAAAAGAGGCATAGCGACCACACCGGCACTTAGACAAGTTACCACTATTTTCAGTTCAATAATCCAGAATATATAACTGATATTTACATAAGCAACACATGTAAATAAAATTCATAAATAACAAACGACAGATAACACATCATTTGTTCTAGTCAACTGAAAAATCAATAAATGCCCAAATTTAATAAAATAGCAGTATGGGGATTTATTTTGCTAAATAGGTGTCCAGCAAAATCTATCCAATTTAAATATAGCAGAATTGTGTTTTATTCTGCTAATGGAATGTCAGTGATAAAATATTATTAACAAATGATGTAATTATTTCTATGACTATTTAATAACCGATATTTTACGCTACAACACATCTATCCAATAATCACACGGATGTGTTCTACTAGTTGAACCGAACCTAACGACGAAATCCATGGATCAAACGGACTCCGTAGATGTGCGCTAAGATTTTTCAAAGCTTTAACTTAATTAAATTAAAACTTGAATTTCACTTAACACTACCAAACTTACTACCCTCCCACCCTCCAACCAGCCCAAAGCCCATCGGGTCCAAACCCAAACAAAGAACTAGGCTTTCTTTACAGACCTATTTCCAAAACAAATACCAAATTCAAAACCTGGAACCCACACGACATGCATGCCTGTGCACGTGCACAACCTTGATCCACCTGCAACCGACACCGCGACCCCTCCACAAACTCTGCCAACCATGCGCAACCCACCAACACCATCGTCGACCACCATAATAACCCAGAACGAAATTGACCTCACGACCCAAAAATTCAGAAAAAGGACGCGCCAAACGAGCCCAGGCGAACCAAATCGCCTTGATCATCACCGCTCCGGCTACCTGTAGCGACTACCGCCTAAACCATTACCCGCGCTATCCACCCCTCAACGTTTGGCTAGCAGCCTAGCCAACTCAGTGCTCCTCTGACGTCGACCGAACCCAAAACAGATGAAACTCGAAAAAAAACCCTAAAACCTAAATCAAGCTTGACCAAATGCCTCCAACCACCATATGCCGCACGACCACTTCCCACCTCTCCACCTCAACCTCAAGTTGCTGCAGCCGCTGCTGCTAGCTACCTCGACGCTCTGATCGCCGAAAATCAATTTTTAAAGCCAAACCGATCATCTCTCCGCCACGATCAAATCTCACAGCGTTAATCCACGTGAACAACCTTAAAAATCCCAAATTGATGATATGAACCCACTCGTATCCTCCGTTCGTCATTTTGCGATCGAAGAAAACTCACCACTTTCCCCACACTTACTAGAATCAAGCAAATTCGACCACCATAATCGACGAAACGTCGATAAACCATTTTTAAAAATAAATTTAGACTATAACGAACAACTCCACAATTGATCATTTTAGCCAAATCTGAAAGGATTATGAGATATTGAATTTATAAATCTTAGGGTGGAAAAGGTACTACATTTTTTAAGAACAGTAAGTATAAAACATGACGAGATTTTCTAGTAAGTATATTTCCATTTTCAAATCAAATTCTGAATTTTTTTAATCATGATAGATGTTTCTAACAAATCAAACAAGCTATAAATTCCACACATTTATCACATATAGAATATAATCAAATAAAAAAAGAAATGAGATCTCACCTTTCCAAATATTGCAAAATCTAACCAAAATGGTTTTAAGTTAAAAGATGTGAATTTTAATTCCAACATTTGAATTGTAGAGAAGATGGGAAAAGATTAGAAGTATGGAGATGAATAAAAGTGAAAAGGATGTATACATATATAAGGTTAAATAAAAATAAAAATAAATAAAAATAAAAATGCCCTTGGACTAAAATCCCCCTTGATTCATAATTTTAAACCCCTTCCATCAAATCTCAAGTCACCAAAACGTCGTGCATTTGAAACCATATTGGTTAATAAACTAATCCCTATACCTTTGCAAATCTACACACTTAAGGAATCTTTCCTTTTCTAATCTATCTTTTCATTTGAAAATTCAAATATATTTATATTTATAAATCCTTATTATTCTTACTTTATTTTTTCTTACATTTCCAAATAAAATTTTCAAACATTTAAACGATTTTTAAAGTATATATAAAGATATTACAACTTTCTATAACTTATAGTTGGATAAAAAGCTGAAAATTCGAAAAACGTGTTTTGGTCATATTTTCAGTTTTCTGTCGAACTACCTATTTATGTAAATAGAATTAAAAATTGAATTTTTCCATCATTAGTTATTAATTAAAAGAGGGTTATTTAATTATTAAAATGATTAATTGAGCATTTAAAATAAATTAAATACTAACAAACCAAGCGATAAAATTTCGGGTACAAAATTTGAAGATGAAATACAATATTGTTACTTCGAGGTCAAAACCAAAAAACTCACATATAAATCTCAGTAACCATGAAGATGGAAGGCGAGTTCAAATCAAAACCATAAGGAGGCAAGGAGAATGCGAGAGAAGCTAAGACGAGGAATGCGGAAAATGAGGCAAATAACGGACACGAAGAGGGAAAAATAGCAATAGTACAGAAAGCAAGGGTAGGGCGAAGGGAGACACAAAGTGGTGGTGGAAGAGTGAATGATAAAATGGTCGAAATTACGAACTAAAAAAGGGGAGAAAAGAGGCGGCTAAGAGGAGAAACCCTAGTCCCCATTTATGCTATTTTTTAATTTTTAATACCTTTTCAACTGAATAATTTGTGAAAATCAAATTATATATGTATTTGTTATTAATGTATAAATAAATTTATTTATAATTTAATGAATAATTAATATATTAATTTATTTAACATGTCAAAATATCTTTATGTACAATATGGACATCAAAATAATATATATAACTATATTTTCTAAATTAGGGGTTCACGAGGAAAAATTGACCGCTTTGTCCTATAGTAAATAGGATGATTAATAGTGATATTAAATATATAATATATCCTATATGAAGAGAAATAAAAATGATTTCTTAAAATATGACCATTTGAAACTTCAAAAACAAAAACATATATGTATATAATAATATATCTAAATCCATTTAAAAAATATACATATATAAAATCTTTATAAATGATTAAATATAATTTTATTTATTGCAGAATTATCAAATAAATATGACATAATCTATATTTATTTTGGTCTATGCATATTTAATTAAAATAAAATTCAAATTTAAAAGTTTTAACTTATACAAAATAAATTTTTTTAATTAAATACTTCAACTGCCAAAAATAAAATATTTTCTTATAAAATTATTTGCAGGCAAAATTTATAATAATTTTAAAATTTTGAATAATGACTTGGTAAAATAATTATAAAACTATATATAATAAATATACATCATATCCATTTTTTCAAAATAATACCCAAAACTTATATAATAATATATGTTTATATATATATATATGGATATACACACACATGCATACATTTTAAAACAACACAAATTATATATATATATATATATATTAAACTGAAATTTAATTTATATTAAATTTGTTGTAACTATTTATGTTTATATAAATAATCCAAATCTTAGTTTTTTTTATTTTGCCAAAGATAAATATGGATATAATATATACATTTTTTTTTATAGATTTGAATATATATGTCTATATGTTTTTTATATATATATACATGATTTAAATAATAAAATATCAAGAACAAATATAGAATTTTTAAGTCAAAATAATAACCGAATGAAATGAAGGGGCATGATGGTATAACAAAATAATTACATACATATTACCGTCATTAATGTTTGCTCGATGCATCTTATATTCACCGATTTAAGAGACGATTCACTATTAAATGTGTTGAATGTTTATATGATGCACTATAAGTTTGATAAGAGAATGCTTTAGAGTGATGTCTCGAATTTAGATCCCTCACCCTCGACCCTTGGGTAGTTTGGAAGATATTAGTCTGATTGTATTTTTAAGGGATGTTCACTTACAGAAGGCGACATCTCTGCATGGATGTGTTTGACCAGTTTATTATTAATGGTAATAAAATTGAGCTACCACTTAATAATATGTGGTTCACATAGTCGAACTCAAGAGAATCCCATCAATGGTGCTCTTTGATCATTTCTTCGTTAGCGTTTAGATTCGAAAATGGAAGATAAGTTCCTTTTTTGCATGTTAATGGGCTCCTGTCTTTGTATTTCGAACATTGTCCTATTATTCTATCTTGTAAAACTACCTTTAATGCACACCAACATTTAGATTTGAAAAGATGTGAATTTTAGAAATTAATTTTGTTGATTTATTTACAAATAAATGGTTATCTATGAGTACTAATAATATTAAATATTTAAGTAATATAGCTAAAATATTTGTAAATAAATTTAGGGACCAAAGGCAATTTCTTAACAAATAGAATAAAGATGTTTTTAGCAACATTAGAACAAGAAAAGAAAAAATACTTTCAGAAATTATAAAATTAAATCACTAGAAGATGTTGGAACCCTAAACTCTTCTGAGCAAAATTTACTTTTAAATGTTAATAAAGAACCAGACAAAGTCATTATGCAAGAGGAAATAATGTGGAAATAGAGATCTGGGTCCAATGGATTGACGAAGGAGACAAGAATACCAAGTTTATTCATAAAATAGCTAATGGTCTAGAGCGTAGTGACCATAAATTCCCTACTCATTAATAATATGGAATTTTTCAGCCAAAATGAGCTCAATAAAGCATTCACTAACTACTACGAAGATATTTTTGGTACTAATAAGGGCCATAGAATTAAAGCTAGATGGAACAACCTATACCTAGAAATACTGGGAATGCTTTAGATGATCTGTATATTTCAATCACAGTAGAGGAGATCTTTAATGCTATTAAAGATATGCCTAGTGATAAGTCACCTGGGTTAGATGGATTTTCTATGTTATTTTACAATAATTTTTTGCATGTTATAATATATGACTTACTAAAAATGTTTAATGAGTTTTATAATAGTAACTTACAATTAGGAAGATCTAATTGTGCTAATAGAATCCTTCTCCACAAGAAAGTGGGTGCGATGGAAATTAAGGATTTTAGGTCAATCTCGTTAATAAACTGTTCATTTAAAATTATTTCAAAGCTCTTAGCTAACATGTTAAGCACTAAAAGGAACAATTTAATTGATATCATGCAATCTGCATTTATTAAGGGTAAATTCATGGATGATGTCATTGTAGTTCAATAATTTCTAAACTATCGTTGTAAAAATAATATCATTTTGCCCTCTTAAAACTTGATTTTGCTAAAGCTTTTGATTAGATTGACAAGTTATTACTTCAAGATTTATTACTGGCCAGCGGTTTAGTACCAGAAGGGTAGTTTGGATTATGTCCTTGCTAAAACCTTGGAACTTTAGTATTGTGGTCAATGAATTTTAGGATAAAATATGATCTAAATGTAGAATTAGACAAAGCGATCATTTGCCACCACTAATGTTAACCCAAAAAATGGATCAACACCCTGGGTTGAGTGTGAAAGCACATGTCCTGTTTATCAAGGCAAATAAAATAGAAATACCAATAGTAAATCATAGAAAAACTAAAGAGACAAGAGATTTTTATAGTGGTTCGGCTGTTAAAGAAGCCTTCGTCCACTTTATAGCTTTTATTGATTAACTGCTGTTACAAAGGAGTTTGGATCACAATATGATTCTTCTTTCCTAAGTTAGCCACCATTGTTAGAATAAAGCCGAAGGATCTAAGTTGCCCTTTAATGGCGTTGCGAGGGAGAAGAAGAGTAAAGAAATAATGGTAGAGTTTCAGTAGAGATCAGAGCAGATCCCCTTTTCTATTGAAGGTAGGATGGTATTTATAGGATTTAGAAAGCTCTTGGGTTGGAACCATTGCACCAGAAGCCCGTAGTTACCCATAGGAAGAAGCACGAAAAGTTTGGAATATGAATATGAGCTAACATTTTGAATCGGTACCGATCCAAAGAGTTGTGCAATTTTTGCACAACTTCTATCCAGTTGGCTTCCCTACTTGCTTGTGAGGCTCTCCATGTAATTTCATAGCTTGTTGACTTGTTTTGATGATGGTTAACCATAAGTTTGACTGAACTGTAGTCTGAATCCTATAAGTATTTACTTCTCGAAACCGGATGCTTGGATTGCTGCTAAACTTGGTAGATAAGCTTAGTAGAGAGGTGGAAACATAATGCAAGTGGTTTGGAGGAACCACAAGCCAATCTTTTGGATCGGTACCAATCCGAAGTGTTGTGTATTTTTGGGTCAAACTTCCATGGTTCATTTGTCTTGTACTTTAAGCCTTCCGGTCAAGTTTTGAATCATTCTTGCTTAATCTGGATGTTCTAACTCCTTCTGAATTCTGCTAGGTTAAAAACCCAGTTAACATTTGCCCCCCAAAGCACGATTTCATTGGTAATAAGGTGTGCTTTGGAATTTTTTTATCTTTGGGTCTCTGTTTTAAGGAGTTTCATTCGTCGTAACAGGTCATCTTGAAGAGCTGCCTATGACGCACTAGCTAACTGTTCTGTCCTTAGTGGGGGAATCTCCATTATTCGTAATTGCGGAGTGATCTTGATTTGATAATTTTCAAAATGAATACAAATGTCGAGTAGGTCGCATGGGGAAGATTTGAGATTATTTGGAGAAGTAAATTTGGATCGATACCGATCCAAATACTTATAATTTTTGGCGACCTTCTTTCCTCCTTTTTATGCAAGCCGCCCCCCCCCCCAATTTGTATCATTTCCACTCAAACCAATCCTTTGCCTTCCAGCCGATCTGACTTCGTCCATACCCTAACCTACCAATCCGATCGCTTCATCCACTCAAGAGCCACCGCCGTCGATCCTTGCTTCCATCGCCACCAGCCGCCGCTCTCTGGAGCTGCTATCGACTTAAGTTGGTCCTGATTTCGTGGTTTCCATTTCCAGGCGTTGTCGATCCATCAATACCCTAGTTTGGGTTGTCTTGCATCATAGATCGGATCACTTTTCTCCATTTTGAAGGTTGGTGATTTGGATTTTGGCGCATTATCAGCGATTGGTGATGAAGTTGTGTTGGTGATGGATACAGTGGAAAATTTGAGCTAATTGTGATTGTGGAAGAAGATAGTAAATCGAGTCTTAAGTTCATCACGGAATGAAGCTAGGGTTTTGCCCCAATGCTTGATATGTTTTGCTATCTTCATCCATAAAGTCAAAATTAACTTTCACCGAGTTACACAGTCGATCCCGGCATGATGCCTTGCGGATTGATTTTGGTTTTTCTGGGAGGTGATAATAGCTTAGGGTAGCGTCTTGTATGTAGCTCGGGCTGTTATCACTTTCCAGAGAACTAAATTCGACTTATGCTGAGAATTCTCTTCCCGATTCAAACCCATTGATCTATAGTTGCTTGTTTTGGACTGGTCATTTCCTTGCACGGATGGTGTACCTAGAATAGGAAGAGCTTTCCCTGTCGCTTCGGACAATGGATCTGTTATCGATCATTGATCGATAACGGTAAGTATAGAAGAAAAAAAATTAATAGGTGATATGGATTGTTCTTTAATTTTGGTGTGAGTGAGCCATCTACATAGAATGGTTTTTTCACAGCGTTTAGGATACCAGACCCATTCTCACTTAGACTACATATCACACATACCCATAGTTAATACTTGGAATCCAGTCGGTGGTTGGTACATGTCCATTATCTTCCGAATTTCAAGTATCAACTATGCTAGGGTCTATACTTTAGAGATTTGGCACACCTGACCGTTTTGAACACAAGCTTTCTTACATAGAATGATGTGCAAATCTTCTCGACGAAAGTCAGTTGAGGAAAGCTCACCTACTTCTGAAGCGGAGTCTTTGTCGATTCCAGCAGGGTCTGCTACTTCCACAACTTCGGGTCAATATGGTCGTCCGATTCCTGTTGACCCTATCGTCGATCGCACCCCTCCTAACTTCAGAGTCTTGCTTGATCCTTCGGAGAAAGTTCCTTCAATCCTTACATGTAGGATATTGCGAAGAATCTGCTCGTATTATGGTATCCTAGAGGATGACGTGCTTCTACCGTCGAGAGGGGAATTCACTCATAGGCCCCCCTTCTAGATATGTAGCTTGCCACTGCTATATGTGTATGTACGGTCCAGTGCCCCCGTTCAATCACTTTTTAATAACAATACTTCAAAACATAGGTTTGCCTCTATTCCAAATTCTTCCAAATGGATATGCCATGCTGACGTGCTTATATGTTCTGTTCATGCAGACACTTAATTGTTCCCCGAGTTTCGTCGAGTTGCAGTATCTTCTATTATTCAAAAAGAGGGAGGCTAATCCATCACTCGCTTATATCGAAGCGCAACATAGCCAGAAACTTATACTGGATCTTCCCAGCAAGGTTCCTTCATTCAAGAATCGGTTTTTTTGGCCAAATGTCTAGAGGGATTCACCCGTCTGTGGACCATGGGGGGTAAGTCTCATTCACCACACTTGGAATTTCCTTTAATTGTCATAAGTCTTCTGAACGATCGCATATTCCTTGCAATTCTTCCAAAGATTAACAAGGATTCGACTCTCGGCGCCGTTCTTAGCTCCTTGAAAGTGGTTGATGCTTGAGAGCGCACAATCAGGTTCTTGCTCACAAATGAAAATCTTCATCGGTGTGGGATTTTACATCCTGGGAGGTCCGTTGGATTCGTTGGCGCCCCTTCCCGCTCCAGAGCCCGGACCCGCTCAGTTTCCTCTTCCTATGACTCTGATGAAGATGATGACAATGATGAGGACGAAGAAAGTGACTCGTCCGACGAGTCAAAGAAGACTTATGTGGAGATTCACATTCAAGTCAGGGTCAGCAGTCCGCTCAAAATGCCATCAGTCCCGGAGGAGAAAGAAGAAGAGTTTATTCAATGGACGGGCAAGGCTTCGTTGATTGAAGGGAAGGAAGGAGAGACCAGTGAGGGGCTCCCTTTAACGAAGTGGAAATAGATTGGGATACTGACACCGATGAGGGTGATGTCAACTTAGGCAACAAGGCCTCGGAGTTGAGCCCTGAACATGCTCCCTCACCTCTTTCAAAAGAACACAGTGAAGAAACTTCTCTCAAGAACGAACCCGTTCCCAGCCCTTTGCCAGAAGGTGCTGATATTAACTTGCGAGATACGAGCGATATTTTGTAAATATGGGTGGCTTGATGGATGACTTCACCTCGGAAGGGTTGCCTTCCCAGCTTACTCAAATCATCCCTACAGGAATCAATGTCCTGACATTAGTCGGTGACCGATCTGGTTTGTGTATTCTACTCGGGTCGTTAAACTACAACACACACTTTACTAGGATTACACACTTTATATTGTAATTATTTTCTAGGTTATTTTAGTCCGTCAAATGCCTCTTTCCTAAAGCCCTTTTTATATCATTCGCTGCAGGAATCATGTCTCATGGCTTTTACAGTGATCTTGATTGAGTACTGGAGTCTCAATGTTCGCGGAGACATTATTCAAGGTATTACACTTCCTGAGAGATTGATGAGGAAAGGAAGAGGAGGAAGGAAAGGGAGGCGGAAGAGCATCGTCGTGCTGAGAAAGATAAAGGCCGCGATAGAGGAAGTGGCCATGAGAAGAGGAAGAGCCCGATTGAGCAGGAAGATTCATCAAAAAAGCTGAAAAGAGACCAAGAGCAGTAACTCGCTTCATAGCTTCCTGCTTTTATTGGAATAACCGTTTCTGCTTTCGGTGTCATGACGTCCTCCACTTATGCTGCTATGACCACCTCTCTCCCAGCTTCTAGGTGTTCTCCTTACATTCTCCCCGCTGGTCCCCAGCACCTGCAGGTTGCATTCCCCAACTTGTTCTTAAGGGGGGTTATTTTCGATAAGCCCAATTTGAAATCAGTTCGTTCAAAATCCCATTCACCCCATCTTCACGCGATTCAGAGCTGTTTGGAGCAAGCCGAGAGGTAGAAAAAATTGTGTATGCAGCTTCCCACTGTTAATCGAACCAATTACCAAGAAATTCTCTCATTTGAGTCCGAAAAGGATGAGTACGAGAAGCAGCTTGCATATCATGACGCGGAGATTGAGAGGCCGAAGAAGGAGAGGGATGATGCCCTTAAGAGAGAAAGTAAAAGTACTTCTTTGTTTAAGGAGTTGAAGGAGTCCACCGACCGGGACACACTCATATTTTGAGACGAAATGAAGAAGTGCCATACTGATGAGGCAGCTTTAAAAGAAAAACTGAGGATAAGCAAGACGATGGTTGAGACGGAAAAGAAAACCGTCGCCGAACATGCCTATGAAATTGCCTCTCTTTGTGAGCGAATTTTGACTTTGGATGCTGAGAAAGATAAGCTGGCGGCAGAGAAGGTTAGCACGAAAGCCAGCTTCTCAGAGCTTCAGGACTCCTTCGCAAAGAAGATGGAAGGCTTGAATGTTACTATTTTGGGCTTCTATGCTAATTCTGTGCTACATCAGGGGAGCCTCAGTTACTTGGGTTCACTGTTCTCTCGCATGCTTGTTGTAATCTGGGAAGAGGTTCTGGCCCGATTTTAAGACATAGGCAGTGGTTACACAGAAGAAGAATTGGTTTGGGTATACCTGAATGAAGAATCCCGCTAAGCTTTAGTGGAAGACCAAAAAATCTTGAGACTGGAGAGGGAACGAGAAGCCACTGATGTCATGGCCACTACTAAGGCTGTTACTGAGCATTTTTCTTCAGGCTCGGGTGAGCCGTCTTTGCATTTCGTACTGATGAGAGGATAGTTTCTACTTCTCTCGTAATCGTACAGCCAGCAAAGGAGGGTGATGGTGAAGGCTTTGAGGTTCTGACACACGAACAGACCCCCACAGGTAATTTTCTTATCTCTCCCATGCTTGAAGACTTCCAATTTATGCTTGATGAAATTTCCAAGATAACTTCCCTTTATTCTAATATTATAGATCAACCCTCTCTTCCTACTGAGTTACCTCCTCGTCACGATGCTAGATCTGCTGCCATTCTGACCGCATCAACCATCGTCTCTGCATCTGGCTCACAGCCCGGTTTGTAATCTGAGCAAATTGCAGTGCTGCATGGTTTGGATAACCCCTCTGTATCTCAAGAGGAAGGCTTGGCGGCTACTGATACACGGGAGTATGCAGGTCAAGCCAGCAAACCAGAGAAAGTAGAGACCGAGTAGCCGACGACCGAGCAACAGATGATAGCGGTGAAGAAGGAGAAGGTCGAGGAATAAAAGAGGTCGTCGAAGAGTTCTCACAGATCCCACAAGCACAAGGGTAAAGGAGGATCTGCCAGTGGCCATGCTTCGGAGAGCGAGATTGCCTCGGGAGGGGACAAGCATGAGAAGTTGCCGATTAGAGGCGGGAAAGGTAGCTGGGGAAGCGGTAAGAAGAAGTCATGATTTGTCTTTTGCTTCTTTTGTTTTTTGATTACTTTTTGTACAAGTGCAGAACCTTCACTTAGCATTTCTGCCTGTTGTTGCCATAGTAGTGTTTGTTTTTCTATTCTTGGCCGATATTGTGCGGGCACGGCCCCCGCTGTTTGTTGTTGTACATCAAAAACATTATAAGCAATAAAATTGTTGAAATTTTGATTGTAGCTTTATTTTGTCTACTCATCTATGTTTCATGCACTTATGCCACTTCTTATTTTCAGTAATAAAATAAGTAATAAAACAAAATTATTTGTTTGGAGTAACATAACTGTGAAGTGTTTGCTACTTTGGTTGAGTGTTGGTGCGTGTGATCCCTCTAGTTCACGGGACTGTTCACTTTGAACACTTGGCATGAGAGTAGGTGCCCCTGGTAGCCTTCCGAATGCCCACAATTAGGTCTACACTGCAACTCCTATCTTTGGGGATTTCTGGCTTGAGATATTCATGAAGCTCTTTAGTAGCCTCACGGCGAGTACTTACGTACTCAAGTGATTTACATACTTAAGTGATTGACGATGTCGGAGCAAAATCGATTTCTTGATTATTTGTTAAGTTATTTCATCATGATGCTGACATTCAGGCTATCATGCACACATATCGCTCCTTGGAGTGCTATTTTCTTGGCTCCGAGGGCGGCATGCGATTTTTTGCAATATGAGAGTTCCTCATCTTTGGATGCGATTTTGCTGATCCAAGTAGTAGTGTGCTACTTACAAAATGTCCACAGTGGGATCAAGGCTTACATGTCGCAGTTTTGCGAACCAAGAAGCGATGCGCGGCTTAGGTTATTGTGTTTGCTTGGACCTGATTTCACAATCCAAGAGGCGGTGCGTGGCTTACGAAATGTGCAGCTTTGATTTGGGCCTTCCTGGTGTCGTCGGAGCAACACCGGCTCTTAGAAGGCAGGATCGAGTTCCGTCGATCCAATGGTTTGAGTCGATTTGCTTCCATCGACTTGGTGGGTAGATGGGGCGTACTTGAGCATGGTTCCACTATCTCAAGTAGCGATTGGATGGTTTTGAGTCGAGTTGACCCCGTCGACTCAACATGTTGCTTTTGTGAACACAGTTTTATCGGTTCCGAAAGCAAAGAAATTTCATTAATAAAAGTTGGGCAAATTCTGCCTATTTACAACGCTTCTGGTATTTTGAGATGGCTTATTTACAAGAAATAGGAAATACATAAGATAGTCTTAGATAAAGTAACGACGCAGTGATTCGCTGTTCTAAGCTCAAGGGAATTTGGGCTCCATCAACGGTTGTTAGCTTGAACATGCCATCTCCTAGCTTTTGGCTGATCACATAGGGCCCTTCCAAAATTTGGTTCGAATGTTCTTGGTATAGGGTAGACCTGTTTGAGGACAAGGTCTTCCACATCCAAAGTACAGACATTAAAGTTGAAGTATCGTGCGACCCTTTTTTGGTGAGCAGTAGTTCTTAACTCGGCTTCTTCCCTCTTTTCATCAACCATATCGAGCGACTCGAGCAGGAGTTGCTCGTTTTGTCTTTGATTGAAGTTTTGCCTTCGATGAGAAGGGAATTCTAGCTCGATTGGGATCATTGCTTTTGAACCATATGCCAGGACGAACGGGGAGTGCTCGGTTGCAGATTTGTGCGTTGTCATGTAAGCCCATAGCACGAGTGGAAGTTCATCAACCCAATTTCCTTTAGCTTTAGTTAGCTGCTTTTTGATGGTGGATTTGATGATCTTGTTAACTACTTCCACTTGCCCATTTGTCTGTGGTCATGCAATAACGGAAAAGCTTTCCTTGATTCAGAACCGTTTGCAAAAGTGTTTGAACTCAACGCTTTCGAATTGAGTCCCTTTATCCGTGATTATTTTCTGTGACACCCCAAACCCGCAGATAATGTTATTTTCTAAGGCACCCCTAACCCATAGATAATGTTTTTAGTGACAAGATTAATAACTTTCTTTGTGGTAATAGTGGCCAGCGGTTCCGCTTCGGCCCATTTGGTGAAATAGTCAATGACAACGATAGCGTATTTGGCTCCTCCTTTGGCCATTGGCAATACACCAATCAAATCGATTCCCCAGATTGCGAATGGCCATGAGCTGACCATCTCCATTAGCTCTGTTGAAGGAGTTATTTTGATTTTGCTGAATCTTTGGCATTGGTCACACCATCAGGCATAATCTGCTGCGTCGTGGTTTACTATTGGCCAAAAATACCCATATCGGAGAACTTTCTTTACAAGGATTTGCCCCTGGTGTGATCTCCACAGTCACCTTCATAAACCCCCCGGATCCTCCGAGCTTCGCCATTGGGTCACACACGTGAGCAAGGGGTTAGAGAATCCCCTTTGGTAGAGTATCCCATCCTGTATTATGAACCGTGGTGCCTTTCGAAGAAGCTTTTTCCGCTGATTGTTGTCTGCGGGGAGTGTTCCTGTGAGCAGATAGTCCTTGATCGGCGTCATCCATGTCTTTGGTTCTTCGGTTGTTTCAAAAATCCTATCGACTTCCATCTCGCCTATGCTTGGAGCGGTTATAGTTTCAACTAGAACTAGTCCTAATGATCGAGCTTCTCCATAACTGGCCAGTTTGGCTAGATAGTCCACCTTCATGTTTAGTTCCATCGAGATATGAGTTATGGTGTAATTTTCAATGTCATTCAGCAATTCCTACACTCTAGATAGATACAGGGAAAGGTTCTCTCCCCAGGCTTGATATTCTCCTTTCACCTGATCGATAACTAGCCGAGAGTCGCTATAGATGTGTACGGATTTTATCCCGAGTTCCTTTACAACCTTCAGCCCAGCTATCAATGCTTCATATTTCACTTCATTATTTGTTGCAGGGAATTCCAAGCATAAGGCATAACAAATGGATTGTCCTTCAGGAGTTTCAAGCACGACTCCTGCCCTCGAGCAGAAGTTGTTAGATGCTCCATCAACGAACAACTTCCAACATGTCTCCACTTCCAGAATAATTTCTTCTTCCTTATCTCATATAGTAAACTCGAAATGAAGTCTGCCAATGCCTGCCCATTGATCGTCTTTCGAGGATGGTAAGTGATTTCATACTGACTCAACTCGATGTTCCATTTAATAAGTCGTCCAGAGGTCTAGGGGAGGTACAACACTTGCTTCAAAGGTTAATCTGTTAGTACTTTGATCGAGTGTGCTTGAAAGTAGGGTTGTAACTTTCTGGATGCAATCAAGAGGCAATATGCTAGTTTTTCAACTTCGAATAGTTCTTCTCGGCTCCAGCGAACCATTTACTGATGTAATATACGGGTCCATGGACCTTAGCTTCTTCTTGTACGAGCACGACACTTAATGCATGGGGCGAGACTACTAAGTAGATGAACAAATCTTCTCCGTCTACCGGCTTGCATAGGATTGGAGGAATTTCCATATGTTGTAGTAGCTTTTCGAATGCAGTCTGATAAGCCTGATTCCACTCGAACTTCTTCATTCCCTTCTTTAAAGTGTTAAAGAATAGAATACACTTGTTGGTTGCTTGAGATGAATCGGCTTCGTGCTACGACCTTTACATTCAAGCTCTGTAACTCTTTCTTGTTCCTTGGGGCCTCGACTTCTCGTAGAGCTGTAATTTGTTTGAGATTTGCTTCGATTCCCCTGGCACTTACAATAAATCCCAAGAACTTTCCGGAGGCTACCCCGAAGTGACACTTGAGTGGATTGAGTTTCATTCTATATTTGCAGAGTATCTCAAACATTTTGGCGAGTTTGTCCCAGTGATTTGTAGCTATGCGTGATTTAACCAACATGTCATCCACATAGACTTTCATAGTTTTCCCGATCTGATGCTTGAACATGGTGTTCACTAGTCGTTGGTAGGTTGCCCCGGCATTCTTTAAGCCGAATGGCATCACTTTGTAGCAGTATAATCCCAGATCAGTAATGAAGTTGGTGTTTTCTTGGTCAAGTTTGTGCATCATGATCTGGTTGTATCCCGAGTAAGCATCCATAAATGAAGAAATTCATGTCCAGTTGTCTCGTCAACAAGCTGATCGATTCTAGGCAGAGGAAAGCTATCTTTTGAGCAAGCTTTATTCAGGTCCGAGTAGTCGATACAAGTTTGCCATTTCTCATTGGACTTCTTAACCAAGATCGGGTTAGATACCCATTTGCAGTAGGTTGCATCACGAATAAAGCCATTCGCCATTAGCTTATCCCCTTCTTCTCTTAGCACTTTGGACCATTCGGGTCCTAGGCTGCACCTCTTCTGCTTCACTGGTGTATGCTTGGGATTAATATTAAGTGCATGGCATGCAATTTTCGGTGACACCCCACACATATCGGTATGTGTCCAGGCAAATACGTCCAAGTTGGCATGAAGAAATTTGATTAGTCCTTGTCGCATCTTGTTTCCAAGATGTGATCCAATTTTCAGGACCCGTGTTGGGTCATCCATATAAACTAGGACAAGCACCATCAATTCAGTTGGTGCTGCCCGATCCTCCCCTGACTCTTCTTTCTAGGGTCAAAATCCTTATTGAATCGGCTATGGTCCCCAAGCCAAGGGCGGCTCTGTAGTTGCTATTTGGTTGGTTCACGAATGTGGAGAGTTCTCCCCACATTCTTTCCTTTTTCTTTTCTTTTAGACTCGCGCAGTTCTGCGATGTAGCATTCTCTAGTGACACTTTGGTCTCCTTTGATCACCCCAACTGCATTCTCTATCGGAAATTTCATGGTTAGACACCACTAAGCTAAAGCAATCCTGAAGTCTGCCAAAGCAGGTCCTTCCAAGAAAGCATTGTAGGCGGATATTTCATCTACAATCACAAAGGTCTGGTTGAGGACGACTCTTTGGTCGCCATCCCCAAGTTCTATGGGTAAATCAATTGTTCCAACTAGTTGCTTAGGTTCACCGGTGAATCCCTGGATCTTTGTTCGGCAAGTGGATACGTCTTTCATTTAGATCTTCATTTGATCAGATGTGTGTTTGAACAAGATGTTCTTAGAGCTGCCACTGTCCACCAATACTCGTCGGACCATGGCTTGTTCGATTCCTACCAACACGACCATGGGGTCGAGGCTTAGAGCTTCTATTCCTTCGGTGTCTCGGCTCAGGAATATTATGTCATCGTTCAAAGTTCTCTGCTGCTTGGCAGGAGTTCCATCTTCGATCGCGAAGCTTGGATCTTTCAGCACGTGTCTTAATGAGCTTGCATATCGCTCCATTTCTCCCCAACTCTTCTGTGCGGGATGAGGTCCTCCGGATATTGTTTCGATGATAAGTCTCTGGTCGGTCCATTTGGATCCTTCTTCATTGGTTCCAACTTGGTTTCCCCAGTCTCTATGAGCTTGGGGGCTACAGGCTAGTCAAGATTCTGTGGTTTCCCCACATACCACTGAAGCTTGTTTTCCCGATTTAGTTCTTCAATCAGGTTCTTCAAGTGACGGCACTCATTTGTGGTGTGACCATGTGTTTCATGGAAGCATCAATACTTTCCAAAACTATTTTTTTGTTCAGTCGCTTACTTTTTAGACGGCTACTTGTACTCCTCTGTCTCTTATGTTGCAAGGTAGATGTTCTCCTAAGTATCATTGATCGAGCTGTATTCTTCGAGCCTGAAGCCTTTAAGTCGCTTGTTACTTCGGTTTCGCTTGTTGGAATTCTGGTTCTTCCTTTTCTGATTCCTATCCTTTCCTGCGTTTCATACAGCGGTCCCAGAGGTATTTGCATCTTGGTTCGCCGCCATACCGTTCTGTGCAATGTTGGTTGATTATAGGTTAGCAGGTTTTCCTTCTAGCTCCTCCGACTCTTCCAATCTCAAGTACTGGCTTGCCTTTTAATTAAAGTCCTTCCTAGTGGTAGTTTTTTCATTTTGATCCATTTTCCGAATTCAATGTTGGGATGGATAGTGCAGACCAGGGCCATGAAGACCATATCTTCGTTTGGGTTACTTACTTCAGTCGCTGTGGTGTTGAGCCGACTTATGAAATATTTCAAAGATTCATTTAGCCCTTGGAATAGGCCAAATAAGGACATCACGTCTTTTGGTTGTGCCGTGTGAAGCCTAAATTGATCAAGGAATTTCATTGCTAATTCATTGAAGGTAGAGATGGATTTTTGTGAGAGCCCGATGAACCATATGGAAGCAATTCCCTCTAGGAAGATTGGAAAACATGTACATCGAACAGCATTCGAAGCATTTGCTCCATCCATGTACCAACTGTACTTGTACAAGTGGGTTTCGGGTCTCTAGTTCCATCGTACGATGGAATAGTCGGCATAGTGAACTTTTTAGGGTACTGTTCATTCAGAATGTCATCAATGAAGGGAGTCTGACTTGGAGCGGATTCTCATTCATTATCTCTCATATTCTTACTTTCATCCATTAGGCGCTTGATCGTGTCCGTGATATACGCCTCAGATGTCTGGTAATCCGTAGGTTGGCTATCAGTAACTATATCAAGTGTTTGACTTTGCAAATGGTCTTGGTAGGTGGGCTGAAACCTAGGCTCTCCTATCTTCAGGAAAGCCACTCCCTTGGAGTTTTGTTAGCTTGCGGTTGGTTGGGTAGGGGAAGTTTGGTCCTCCTTGCCTCTATTGAGTGCATTAGCAGTTTCTTCCAACTTGTCATCGTCAAGTTGCTCACCATCTTCTAAGTCGGAGAGATCCACTGCTATATCTTCCCATGGGGTTTTTGTTCCTAGATTCGAGTTCGTAGCGGGTTGCTTTGTAGTTGGTGGAGTGCTTGCATTTCCTTCCATAGCGATTCCTGCAGCTCCACGCGCTACTATTTTTTGTCGTTGTCTTCCATTTCTCCTATTTAGGCCAAAAAAAGAAGAATTTTCCTGTTCCATGGCAACCGCGGGCTCTGGCATGGTTGTTGGAACCGCAAGTGATTGCAAGGTCGGGAGGGCATTTAATTTGTCCATAAGAGCTTTTTGGCTGTTTTCCATCTTTTGATTGATTTCATCAATCATCTTATTTAGTTCACTTCTAGTAACAACTTCATAGTTGGATAGAAGGTCCCAGCACCTGATCTCCTGAGTTGGCTCTAGAATTTTCTGATTAATGGATTGTTGGCGCCGTTGACCTTAACTTGTTAAGGATTGGTTTCTTCTCTAGCTATCACAGCTCCTATGGATCTTTCAGAAGCAGTTATCTTTCTTCCCAATGCCATTGATTTTTAGCAGAAAATCGTCTAAGCAAAGATTATGGATCTAACTTCTGTACCTATCTGATCCAAAGTAGATAGCTAGATCTAAGCCTGAGTTGGAGTTCTCAGTGAAAGCACCAAAATGTTAACCCAAAAAATGGATTAACACCCTGGGTTGAGTGTGAAAGCACCAACCCTGTTTATCAAGGAAAATAAAATAGAAAAAGCAATAGTAAATCGCAGAAAAAGCAAAGAGACAAGAGATTTTTATAGCGATTCGGCTGTTTATCAAGGAATGTCGTTTATAGTCAAAAAACATATATACTTGTTGAATTTGGTTAAATGGGTTAGATAGAAGTCAAAACCATTGGCATTTTCATAATATATTGATTTTTCGGAATTTAGGCTAACTATGTGTTGTTTCTAGCTTATAAATAGAAATGTAAACCATATTTTCTAATCCTATTTGAACCTAAACACCATACCACTAATCTTGATCATCTTCCTTACCTAATCTCCAAACAAAATCAAGCCAACTTCACATCAAATCAAAACGCAATAATAAAACATTATAAAGTAAGCAACTTTGAAACAAATCAAGCCGGATTGAGGGAACACATCAGGCCAACGATAAAGGAGGATTCTAATCGAATCATAGAGGATAAACGGCTAACCGACTAGTGGGACTCATGCAATTTGGGTATATGTTAGTAAGACGGTAATTCATCTCTTATGGTCGTAAGTCCCATTACAAATGATTAAACTTAAAATTTAAAATTTAAAATGATTTTTAAATAACATGATTAGGGTATAGTATGTCGCTGGTAAGATTTTTTATCTTACAACACTCCAACTAAAGATGAAGTAATTACCGAACTAATTATCTCAATGATTTTGAATTAGAAAAGTTAAGTAATATTAAATTTGCTGTTAGATAGTAATTACACCGCTGGATACTTGACAATTAGGCAGTTGCATTTTAACTGTTTGTTAAAATGTCAAATCGAGCTAGTATTTAATTCTAATATAGAAAAGGTAAGATCGGATACTGAAAACTAGGTGTGTAAATGACAAAATGCAGAAATAGTAAAGGACAGGTGGATTTTTACATGGTTCGAATGTTAAAGAATCCTATGTCCACTGGGGAAATCTTTCTTTCTTTTTTATTCTGGTAAAGGTTTACATAGCAAAGAGTATGATAAAATCTTAAAAGTATTCAAAAAATGAAAAAGGTAAAAAATCCCTTTCTTGCTACAATGTTTTTTCTATTTATAGTATGATATTGCATGTGGATCACCATAATTTATTTCTCGCCATTGTGTTTCAATCCTCGGATCTTGCCAAGTGTCGTTAATCCGCATCCTCTGTTTGATATACTCGAATTGTTGATGTGTTCTTGTTGGGAAGTTTGAAAGGAAAGCGGGAATTCTTGAAATTATAGCGGGATCATTTGAAATGATGGCAGGAAACCTCAAATTTGAATTGACTCTATATTCGGGTTCATGCGAGGAAAATAAAAATTGCTTCGTTGGTTTTGGGGCATGCTAGCACATTTAGAGTGAGGCTATACCAACTAGTATGTGGTTGTTCTGA
Organism: Allium fistulosum; assembly: GCA_030737815.1. NCBI lineage: Eukaryota > Viridiplantae > Streptophyta > Magnoliopsida > Asparagales > Amaryllidaceae > Allium > Allium fistulosum. The sequence goes on along the minus strand of CM060902.1, from coordinate 1,241,312,283 downwards.
GCTGCCTGTGATATGAGTTGCTCTTGTTGCATAGGTTATTAGTAAAGGTGATCTCATATCTTTACTTCTTTCCTGTAAGTGTGGATCTTCGGTGGAGCGACGCTCGAGTGGTCCTGTGTGTAGCCCTTTGAGATGCTTCTAACTTCACGTGGTAGCTTGAGTATGCGCTGTGCAGATCTGAATTGAGGGTGTTAACAAAGTCTGAGCTTTGGGAATGAAGGCAGCGTCGTGTAGTTATTCTTTTATTATGGCTTGTGAGTGCAGTATTTCATCATCTATTTCTACTATCCCTATGGCTTATATTATGAGTGCAGTATTTTGATCTGTTGTGGCTTCCTGCCTTTTGGCTGTAGTTCTCTTGGTTGGATCGAGTATCATGACCACATACCAGCCTTTGTACAGTACCTGTTCGATTACTCAAATCCCTTCTCCTTTTGACTTTTTATTGCGAGGGCTGCTCTTTCGGCTCTGAGCCTTATTTAATTCTTCTTTTATTTAGCTTATGAAACATGTGTGTAATATCTTGCCCCCCAAGTCTGTAACGATCACAGATTGATGTGGACTTGTCTTTGCTTATTCTTGTTCTTCACATCTTATGATCGGCTTTTGGGATATTGTCTTTGATGTAAGCTCTGTTGTGCATTTAGCGTGTTCTGCCCCGCAATTTGAGGATAAACTATTTGTTGTTTCTATGCCATGTAGTTGGCGTGATCATCAAACGACGGTGGTGATATGCAGGAAGTTATTTATTATCTTTTGTTTAACGTTACTATTCTCATTTCTGAGATTGCCCCTATCTTTTATATGCTACATTGTCAGTGTAGTTTTTAAATGATGGCGGTGAGCTATGAAAGATTGTTTATTTGTGTGCTTGGCACGGTCTACCTTGTTTATTTGGGGCAGACTGAGGTTTTTTTAGCATCACTGCTCCCATTTTAGAGAGTGCCATTTTCGTTTATATGCTGCATTGTTATTGCAATCATTAAATGATGGTGGTGAGCTGTGAAAACTGTTTCTTCGTGCCTTTATAGACGCTGAACTGAGCTTATGACATGAGTATTCTACTGCATGTGGGGCGTGACCCGCCCCCTTTTTCAGAGACATGTTCACGTTCGTGCGCTTGGCATGGTCAGCCCCGCTAGTTGGGGGTAGATAGATATTTGACTGTGAAGTCGGGTCATGTGTTTACAACCTTTGCATGCACATGATTTTTTGTACTGGTTATGGCTGTCTTGTATCTTTACGTCCAATGTGATATGTTAGAAGAGCTAATAATAGAGGGGTTTTTATACTAGTTCGGGCCATCCAATATCCCAAGTTTGGCTAAGAAGCCAAGCAGCATTATAAGCTGCTCCATATTGATAACTGGTTCGAGCAGTCTAATATCTCTACGTCTAGTTTGGCTGAGAAGTATTTTTGATGGCTGGTTCAGACCATCCATATCCCTACGACCATTTCGGCTGAGAAGCCGATCTGTGTTGAGCAGTATTTTTAATGGCTGGTTTGGGCCGTCTAATATCCCTACGTCCAACATGAGTATTTAACTATCTCAAAATAATTAACATAGAGAGACTTTTATACTGGTTCGCACCGTCTAATATCCCTACGTCCAATTTATTGTATTATTACTTTCTAATATCCCTACGTCCAATTTATCTTCTCAGCCATTTCAACCTTATCCTTTTCTAGAACCTTCATATTCTCTACATGCAACAATCTGGCTTTCTTCTCCTCATCAAGGGAGGCGGCAAGTTTTCCCTTCTAAAGAATACCATTATCCTTTTCCACGGTAAGCGAAGAGACTTGCTCTTTGAGTTCGGTAATTTGAGTAGAAGGCCCTTAAGAGATCTGTTAGAGAAAGAACATGTGCTTGCCACCTAAAACATACAATGGGCATAAGTTAAGTAAGGATATACCAAGTTAAAAATTTAATAGCTAAACCCAAGAAGATACATACTAGCAAAAGTTGTTGGAAAAGAACATAAAGATGATCCGTTGAAAAGGATGACGACTGTAATGAAATAAGAGAAGCCACGGTTGGGGATTGGACAACCAAACGAATAAGATTATTGAAGTCTGTCAATAAGAGTAGTTTGAGCTTGAGTCTCTGAAGGAAGAGAATCGTTGGGAAGGGGAGATAGACCTAGCTCCTCAAATAAGCGTTGAAAACCGAAAGCCGAAGTAGAAAGCGATATATTTAGCAAGTGGTTAGGGGTATGAACCTCCTCTGCATGTCCTTATGCATCCCAATCCAAAGAGCCTAAGTCATTTTGAGTAGTCAAGGAAACATCCACACTTGACTTCCCGACAACAACATCAGAAGCATGGTTATCCCTAAGCTTAGGCTTCTTATTCGGGGGAGGAACTGAAATATCAACTAGAGCACCGGTGCTTGCTTTCTTTTTTAGCTCACAACCGCCTTGGCAATAGAGTCCATAACAGGAGCAGGTTTAGTCAGCTTAGTTAAGATAGGAACATGGTCTTTGGCCTCCTTCTCCTTGGAATCAACAACGAGTGCAAATGAGACTAAATCAAAAGGAGAAGTTTTATGAGATAACAACGTAAGAAATTCCATTTAAGTTGTAATGAAAACTTACCAGGAGGTTTAAGTTGGACAAAAGAGGAGATAGAGAAAGCCTTCTAGTTACCAACGACTAATGATTGTTTTCCTTGAGCATTCCCCTTCATCATTGGGGGTTCTCCCAACATCTTGTGGTAATCCAGAATTAGAGAATAATAATGGAGATTCTCCTCCGTCAAGGGTGTAAGCCTATCACCCATACACTTAGACACATGCGTCAGGGACTAATTGTATCATCAATAAAAGGGCTAGTTGGTTTGGGAGTAAAATTTAAAAGAAAGCATTCATCATAAGAGGATGAAAAATATAACATAAATTATGGAAAATAGAAACTTACTGATTACAGAAAAGGTTCCCCTAAAATTAGGGGAGTAGCATTTACATAGAAAATTTGGTTCTCCCACTCCTTTGTCTTATTAATGGGATGAGTAATTAAGATTTTCGCAAAAGGACGGAGACGATACAACGGACTATTTAGGTTTTCGCTAATCCTCACTGGATTTTCCAAGATTTGAAGAGTCTCAACACTCAGGGAAGGGAGTTTAGCCTCCCTAGAAAGGACTTCTAGGAAGCTCGGATAAGTGTATGAATTGGAGGTCATTTGGATCGGAGCAATGTTCAAATGTTCCAGGAGTTGCAAGTGGAAATCTAGAAAATGTAAATACCCCGAACGCTAGATATGGATAGGAGTAAAGGCAAATAACCCCTCTAGAGGATTTTCTATCCTGTCAGAGGGACCGACATGCATGGCCATTATGTTTGTAATCCCAAATTGTCGGAGAATCATGTATGCTTCCTCCTGAGTAACAATGTAAGATTTGTTGAGCCAGAAGTTCCCCTTCTTTGCAGAACGAAATGATTTAGAGCTCTTACTTGATTTATTGCTTTCTATTTGCCTACTAGTTGATATTGCGTAAAGTCAAGGAAGTACTGTACGTTTTAGAATGCTCATATATGCAAATTAGAAAATTAAATGCCTAAACAAAAGGTAGTTAATTAATTAGAAATTACCCAAGTCCTAATAATAAAGTGTTGAAATTCATAAATAGTTATTGCACTTGCAATAAGTTAATAATCCACTAAATAGCTCATGTTAAATTGATAAAATACTTGACAAGTTTATAAGCAATTGAGGGTATGTATACAATTGTTAAATCCATGGTGAAATGGTAAGTTTGCAACTAGTCCAAAAGGTCTAATTTAAATATCATGTTATTAACATCTTAAATGGGATATCGAAATAATGACCTAATATCGAATTGGGAAATAGTAGAAATCAGTAAATAATGTCGAACGATTTAGAAATACTCTAACCAATTGTTAAACTCATAAAGGTATCGAATATACAAGTAATTTATAAGTCTGTTATATGATAAATACATGGAAAACTAGTAATGCCGTATAAGATTTGAACAAGAATGTTGAATTATCAACACTTTAAGTAGTTGTCAAAAAGGGATAACAACCTAGTATAGAGTTATCAAATCTATATGACAACCCTTTAAAGTGCAGGTCGAATTGCTAAATAGTTATCGCACGCCAAATTGGTTACCGACATTATAAGGATCTCGTATTCTAATAGTTTCCAAGCTTTGAACTAGTTGTTGAAATAATGATGTCGAACATCGGGTTAAATATTACATTTTGTAGGGCAATAGCTTCAAAATCAAACAAATTAGTGAATTCTGGAGCGAGTTTCAAGTTTCTTATAAACAACCCACTTTTAACTAAACCAAAAGCTCTTAGGTTTTTAAATTGATATCGACAATCTTTAATTAATCACTTAAGCCTCAAACAATATAATAACTCAATGGTTAAATTCACCAATAAGCATAACACATTTATGATCTAACTTATAATTCAAAGATCAACAACCAAAACCTGGTTATTAAATCCTAACATTGATTCAAAATCAAAAATGTCCAAATAAAATCTTAGCTATAATTCAAATTCAAATTTCCTTAATCTAACTTGTCGATTCAATTGGTTAAAATGAAAATTGTACCTTGATTTAAGCTGGGACGCCGAAAGATTAGATGATTTTTGAATAAAATTTAGGAAATTAAAAAATTTGCTTCGAGTTTAATGTTACGGGTAAAAGAAGAATGGAGAAGAAGGATGAGTATTTATAGAGATAAAGAGGAAGCATAGGAGCCATTGATCTAAATTCGAATAGACGGCCCAGATTTAAGAGGAACATCAATAGGTGGTAAGCGCTAATATCAAGGGATTGACTTGAAAAGTCGATGTTTTCTCTACATTAAGGGGGAAAATGTTACTACAAACTATGATGCCAAAAATAAGAAAGCATGTCGAAAACAAGGATTTTGAAAAGGAGGCAAGAAAGCATACAAGAGGAGATGTCTGATGTCGAAAGAATGGACACGACATGTCAAAGTCAAGAACATCGAAAATAAAGCAAGGGAGCATACAACAATGGATGTCACAATGCCTTAGAGGGACATCAAACATCTGAAACACACCAAACTCTCATAAGCTTTCATTGAGAGACAAGGGAATTCGTGTTGCATAGAAAGAAAGGATGTCAAAAGCTTACAGCTAACAATGATATCGTATGACACTAATGACGCACTTCATCAATATAATAAGAGATGTCGGAGGCAAGCAAGTAAGAGGATATCAAAAGGCGGAAATATAAAGAAAGATGTCATAAGTCATCAATGCAATATGGATGTCGCACGTCATCAAAGCAAGAGTGTATGTCATGAATCACTGATTAAGCATAATGCTGCATATCAACAGCATTATAGAGGTTATCGAAAAACGACAATGAGTAAAGAAATGCTATATGAGTAATATTATGAATCATTAACCTCTCAGTGGATATTGCAACTACCAATCCTCAATGGATATCGTAGCACAACAATACAACAAAGGATGCCGCATGCCATCAACATAATGAATGGTGTCGAATGTCAAGCATCTCAAAGGACACATGGCAACTATGCCACACACCTCCACCCTTATAAATACGGGTCCAGTTATTGTAAAAGGGGCGATTCATTCTTGTCTCTTTTACATTTTTAATTTTGTAAACCCTAAATTGAATTGAGGATTTCTAATGCCTATTGTAATTTGATGACTTATGCAAATAAGGACTTGTACAATTAACATTGCATAGCATTGCATAGTATATTGAATAAAGATTCTTAACTTATGAATTGTATTGGACTTTTGCACTTATGACTTCGACCTGTACATGGCTTTAACATGGGACATGCATATTTCTAGCAAGTTGACATAAGGCCGCTTAAGCCTAATCATAACCAAGCTTCACATACTTTACACATTTCGGGGTTAACAAAGAAATTTGTTAACAGAAACTATATAGTAGTATATATAGTATATAAGTCGCACTTCACATATGAGTATCATCCTTATTATAGATTGAAGAATGAGTCATCAAACAAGGAATACTGCTAGGAACTTAACCTCGAGAGTTGAAGGAGGAGCTAGCTCGGGAGCTACTAATCCAAATCTGCAGACTATGTTTAGTACCATAATGAGGAATATGCTGTTGAATGCTCAAGTAGCTGCCCCAAATGTGTTGTTGATGGTGGTGTTTCGGTGCAGGCGCCCAGAGCCAATTTTGCTAAGCTGAATAAAGACTTTGCTAAACTTGGTGGCAAATCGTTTCTTTGAACGAAGTTGGCAGTGGAAGTTAAGGACTGGCTTGACAATTGCAATCAGATATTTGATGATCTTGGACTTAACGATGCTATGAAGAGGTGGTGGCCTCACCTTAGCTTTAGGGAAGGGCGATGAACTGGTGGAACACTGTAAAAATTGCTACACCCAAGGATCAGCTTACTTGGGATCGGTTCAATGCCCGCTTTAAAGAGAAATTTATCCAAGCTGCTTAGAAGTCGGTCATGTTCCATAAGTTTTCGGATATGAAGCAGAAAGATATGATGATCTTAAAATACGTTGTTGAATTTGATGCTTTGTCGAAATAGGGATGTCCTTCGTTGACGCTCCATTGAAGAAGAATGAGAAGTTCCTCATCGGCTTAGATAATCACTTAGGAGAGAAGCTTGTGAGCCACATTGCCGAGACTTTTGAAAAGCTAATTGAGAAGGCTTTAAGGCATGAGAGTCTTTATCCAAAGACGAAGGCTATTGTTCCAAAAGAAGAGCCGAAGCCATAGTTGAGTGGGGGATGCAAGAAGAAGTGGAACAATAAGAGGAAGTAGTTCCAAAACAAGGATGCTCAGAAGGAGAAGCTTAAAGGTGGACCTACTTGTTATAACTGTGGAGGGAAAGGCCACTTTAGCAGGGACTGTAGACTCAAGAGAAAGAAATACTTCAATTGCAACAAGGTTGGACACATTCAAAAAGAATTTCTAGAGTCGTTGAAGCAGAAGCAAGTGGTGAAAGCACATGCTACCAATGTTGTTGCGACTTCGTCTAATGCTCCAACGACGAAAGAGAAGGGGAAAGGAATCGTTATTCAAGGTATGCTTTCCATTTATAATGTTCCTATATGAGTTTTATTTGATACTGGGGCTTTATATTCCTTCATATCTAGTGACTTAGTAGATAGATTAGGATTGAAACCCGAAATTATCGACCGACCTTTGATTGTGATGAACCCTGTTGGAGGCTCCCCTTGCTTGCATATGGTTTGTTGTGGTTTGGTCTTATTGAGTCATGGTTGTTCTTTGCTTGTGATTGCTATGTTTTGGGTTTTGTGGGGTTCGGTATAATATTGGTATGGACTAGCTTCATATATATGGAGTGATGGTGGGTTGTGAGAAGTCATTGGTGACAATAGGGGTAGATGATGGGTGGACAGTAGTGTTAGGCTGCCTTCCAAACGATGATATGATGGTTATCTTTCTATATTTGCTCGATATCCCACATGATGAGTTGTCATCGGTGCTTATTGCTAGGGAGTATCCGGACATATTTGAGGAGGTGACTGGACTTCCACAACACAAAGAGATTGAGTTTTGTAATGATTTGATGAAAGATGCTGAACCGATAGTTATGCCTTTGAGGATGGCACTTAGAGAGCAACGACAGCTCGAGGTGCAAGTAAATGACATGTTATGACCAGGGTTCATTCGTAGAAGCATTTTTGAGTGAGGAGCACCCATAGTATTCGCCATGAAGGCGGACAGCTCTCTTAGATTATGTGTTGATTATTGTGAGCTGAATAAAGTAAGGAAGAAGAACAAGTATCCAACCCCACGTATTGATGACTTGTTCGATTAGCTTCATGGTGCTAAAAAATTTCTCAGTTGGACCTTGCAACAGGATTGCACCAACTAAGAGTGGAGAAGGAAAGTGTACCAATTACAGCGTTTCGTATGCCACTTGGATTTTATGAGTGGCTGGTTATGCCATTCGGACTAACCAATGCATTGACATACTTTGTTGGTCACATGAACCATGTCTTCAGAGGTCAGTTAAACAAATTTATGCTTGTGTTCATTAATGACATCCTCATCTACTCACATGTGGAAGAGGAACACAAGAGCATTTGAGGATAATATTGGATGTATCGAGAGAGTACTGACTGAAGGCGATGTTTTCTAAATGTCACTTCTAGAGGAGGGAAGTGTGATTCATGGGTCACGTTATTTCTGAGCAGGGAATTGCCATTGATCCTACAACAGTCGCAGCAGTTCAAGACTGGACTAGACCCAAAAATGCTACAGATGTGAGAAGTTTTTTCGGGTTAGCTGGATATTATAGCCAATACATCTAGGATTTCTCTAAGGTAGCAGCACCGTTGACTCAAATGATGAAAAAGAATCAGACTTTTACTTGAGATGCAAGATGTGAACATGTATTTGTGAGTCTGGAGGAAAAATTGACGAGTGCACCAGTATTGAGCATTCCGAGTATGAATAGGGATATGATGGTATACATGTATGCTTGTGGTATCAGATTGGGTGCGATATTGATGCAAAGAGGCAAAGTTGTTGCATATGCTAGTCGACAACTGAAACTGCATGAGAAGAAATACCCGACCCATGATTTAGAGTTAGCAGCGATTGTGTTTGCGCTGAAGATTTGGAGGCACTACCTTTTAAGAGAGAGGTTTGAGCTATTCACCAACCATAAATCATTGAAGTGCCACTTTTTGCAGAAGGATCTTAACGTTCGCTAGCATCGTTAGTTAGAGTTTTTGGCCTCCTATGATTTTGATATTGCATATACACCCGAGAAAGGTAATGCAATTGTCGGTGCCTTGAGTAGGAGACATGCCAGCTTAGGAGCAATGTTCCCAGAGTGAAAGCAGTTATAGTATATTGCTTGTAACATCCCATATCTAGAGGCTCGAAACTAAGCGCTACATATGCTGCAGTAATCCATAGTATTAACTTCCAGTGACCAAATACGGTAATGTTAATGGTATTCATAATATCAGAAGCACATGAATATGTAACAAAATCACGGATTTCAAAAACAACTTTTCTAATTACATTCCACAAAACATGTTTCATATTCCATTACATAATCCCAACCGTTTCCCAGGTTCAAATCAAATATAATTATTACAAAATACGCCAAGAGCGACATATGAAGATGCCTCCTTGGATGACCAGAGTACTATATAGGCATAACTGTCTTAAATACAACACAGTGGAATAAAACAAAAACTGCAACTCCTAAATAACTAACTTCATCCTCTTTCTCGTCTTCGGAAGCTTTATTCGTCCACCTACTAAAACCTGAAAATCCTCAACCCTCTGTCTACTTACTCAATTTTGAGCACCCGAAACTTTGAGTCAGACATAAAGCCTAGTGTGAATAATACAATACATCTCGGTTATTTGATATTAAGTGAGACCACACCGCTTAGCGGAACGGGTTTCCCCTCACTAATATTTCTTTAAAACATATCTTTTTGCAAATCATAATCCTGCAACCAAACTGGTTAATCAAACTGATTATATTAATAATAGTAATATCATATATGCTAAAAACAGGTATTTACTGGATCAGCTGTCCAAAACAAATGTAGTTTTGTTTGGCTAACCACTAACCTTTGGCTGACTCAGGCCTACCAGACAAAATAATAAATATGTTCTAACAACTATTAGATAAGTCTTCTAGACGGTCTGTCAACTTACTTCTCCAAGGGTCTGCTGATTCTAATGGTTTTGCGGGCTCACCAATAACCTATCTTCTTTTCTATACATATATATTCCTTTCTGTGTGTAACCATCATTTAAGTCTACATGTGACTAAGCCCTACACATTGGAATTTTGGACTAAAATTAGCTTAGGGTAAAGCTAATGTATAGGGCGCGACCCTACACCAGTCCTATCCGGTCTTTTAATATCTGAGTCATATTTCTTAGGGTTAAATACCCTTTAAATTTTCCTTGAAAACCTTTTCAAAATGATTTAAACCTTTAAATCATACATATACACGGAAAATATACTCTTTGCTTTACTCTAAGTTATTTGCCATGTTATATATACTTTACCCAAAATAATGTTGATGAAATATATTAAGGATTTCCCATCCCTCCAAAATAAGTTAAACCCTTTTTAACTTAAAAACACTTAGAGTGTATTGCCAAAAGCAATTCATTCGAAACCTTTGTTTATAACCTTTAAACAACCCTTTCGAAACCATTGAAAGTACCCATTTCGATATAAGTAAACTACTTTACTTTATAACCTTGGGCCGAAAGGCCAAAACATACCTTTTGAAACTATTTACCATAGTCCTTTCAAAAAAATTGAAAACCCTTTCTTTCGAAAGCTTTGAAACCTTAGACATCTCCTTATCAAAACATATCACTTGCCTTTCGAAAGCAATTGGAAACCTTCCATTTAAAATGCTTTAAATACCTTTCGAAACCATTGGGGAACCTCCCCTTTGAAACCATAGTTTATACCTTTCAAAAATACTGGGGAACCTCCCCTTTGAAACCTATATTAGTTACCTTTCGAAATCATTAAAGTATGCTACTTAAAACAAACCTTTCGAAAGCATTGGGTTCAAGTAAAAGCTTGTGGAACATATTTTCGAAACTATTAAAATCATTTAAGTCGAAACCTGTGGGTTTATCTTTCAACAGAACTAAGGGTCATAAAACATCTAAGTTGAAAGCCCTCTTTCGAAAACATTTTTCCTAAGCAAAGAAAGTAGATGGTTTCGACACCATCCCTTTTGAAAGCATTGGGGAGTGGCTTCTTTAATAAAATCGAAAGCCTCCTTCCGAAACCATGTTTAAAGGCAACGACCTCAACTGGGTCGAAAGGTTGAATAGCGGCAACGTTGGTTTCGACACCGTCAAAAGCGAATTTAAAAACAAAGGTGGCAACCGAAGTCGAAAGCTTATCTTTAAACCAATTAAGTCGAAATCCATCTCATTCAAAAGCAAGCAAGCACATTTCTTTCCAAAGCCAAAACATTGTTTCGACCCCTTCGAAACCCCTATTTCGACCCTATGCCTTCCACCTATTTCCAATCCACTATGTACCAAGTCTATGATACCCTGTGTATTGGTTTCGAGCTAGATGGAGGCAGAGGAACATGGTCGGAAGGTAGCTGCCGATTGACGTGAAATAGCAAATACTTACAAAACTGCTTTATTTCCTTTTAAAGTAATTTCTTTTCCAACTAACTTGCTTATTTGTCAAAATGTAATTGGTTGCCAATTTCTTTTATAAAAGCTTTTCTAAAAGTGCTGCCGAATTCAGATTTTTTTAATTAAAACATATGCAAAATGCCCATTCTCCTATTTTAAACATATAAAACATTTAAGTCTCATACCTTAAATAATTTTATATGCTTAATAAAACACTTAGGAAAATTCTCCAAAAATTCCAAAAAAATCTCTTTTAATATGTTTTCTAACATATTTAAATTTCAAACCCAAAACCATTATATCTTGGCCGTAAATAATTTTAAACCCAAAATAACATTTTCTTCACTAGAAAATTCATAATAAATCCACAATAATTCAGAAAATTATGAAACTTGAAATCCATTTCCAAAATAATATATCTGACCTCTAAATAATTTCTCAAATCATTTGGATGTCATAAACTAGGTTTTCTAAATCAATTCTCATCATAAAATGCATATAAAATAGCCTAAATCATCAACAAGCATACACACACACAGACACACATTTATCATTCAAAACATGGCAAAACATTTGCAAATACTTTTGGATTTAATCTAAAACCGAAATCAATCAAAAATATGAGATGTAGTCATTATTCACCTTTACTTTGATGTTAAGGATATGAGATTTGATCTTAGATTTAAGTTAATTAGCTTCTTCCTCTTGATTTAGCTTATCTTCCCCTCTTTTCTTCTTTAATGGTGGCCGGCCTCTAATTTGGTTTTAGTCTTGTGAATATTGAAATGAACGTGTGGAATGAATGGTATGAAGGTTTAGGGTATAAGGGTATTACTTATTCCTATAATGCCCTTGTCTACTTACCCTAACTTAATTCATTTTAATTTCTTTAGTTCATTTGTTTTAACTTGGCACAGCTACCTCCTATTATCACAAATCTCAATCCCCTAATCATTATATTATTTTATTTTATTTAACTAATTAAATATCCTAAATAATGTTACTCAAAAATAGGGTCGTTACATTGTTGGTTATGATTTGCGACCTAGATGTGAGGTAGAGCTGGAGATGTTGGCGAGCTTGAGTATCAGACCTACTGTGATTGAGCGGATTGGTACTAAACAAAGGCGCGATGTCAAATTAGCTGAGATCATTGCTAAATTGAAACTGGAATAGAGTCCGAGGATATGAGACAGTATAGAATCGACCAGGATGGTTGGCTCCATAAGGATGAGAGATTGTTTGTTCCCGATGTCGATGGGTTAACTGATGAGGTTCTACGAGAATGCCATCATTCATGATTGATTATTCATCCGGGCGGTAATAAGATGTACCGTGATATGAGACAGACCTTTTTTAGGAAGGGATGAAGAGAGATGTTGGGACATTCATCTCTAAATGTATGAATTTCCAGTTGGTTAAGGTAGAATAGAAGAAGCCTAATGGTTTGATGCAACCGCTAGAAATTCCCGAGTGGGAATGAGAACAAGTATCGATGGATTTCATCGATGCACTGCCGAGGACTCAAGCAGGGTATGATAGCATTTGGGTCATAGTTGATCGATTGACCAAAAGCGCCAGATTTATACCCGTCAAGTCAAGTAGGACGGTAGCCAAACTGGTCGATTTGTATATGAAGTGGATAGTACGATTCCATGGTGTGCTTAAGAGCATTGTGAGTAACTGAGACCCGTTGTTCACTAATGGGTTTTCGAAGAGCTTACAGGAGGCGTTAGGGACAGAGATGCACCTCAGCACAGCTTACAGGAGGCGTTAGGGACAGAGATGCACCTCAGCACAGCTTACAAGAGGCGTTAGGGACAGAGATGCACCTCAGCACAGCCTATCACCCTCAAACTGATGGCCAAACTGAGAGAGTGAATTGTATCTTAGAGAATCTCTTGCATGTTTGCATGTTAGACTTTGGAGGCTCGTGGGATGATCACTTACACCTTATTGAATTCGCATACAACAACAATTATCAGTCTAGCATTGGTATGGCACCATTCGAGGCATTATATGGCCGACTGTGCAATGCTCCTTGTAGGTGGGAAGTGGGCGAGGAACTGATACTTGGATCAGATATGATTAGGGAAACATCGGAGAAGATCGAGATCATCTAGCAACGGATGAAAGCAGCCCAAGATAGGCAGAAGAGTTACGCTGATAATAGACGTTAAGATTTAGAGTTCTCTGTCGACGATATGGTATTTGTCAAGATCTCTCCATTGAAGAATGTCATTCGTTTTGGTAGTAAATGTAAGTTGGTCTTGAGATTTGTATGTCATTTTTCGATACTAAGGAGAACTGGGAACCTTGCTTGCAGGGTAAGCTTACCTCAAAAGATGGTAGGAGTGCACAACGTCTTCCATGTTTCTCACTTGCAGAAATTTGTACACGACTCAGGTGTAACTGTCGCACCGGATCAGCTAAATGATATCGAGATTGAACCAGAGACTTCAAGACCTCTAGGCCTATTCGTATCATCGAACATACAAAGCAGCTTAGGAGGAAGACAGTGAAGTTAGTGAAGGTTCAGTGGACTGAAAATGAAAGCGATTGCACTTGGGAGACCAAGGAGAGCATGAGGATAGCATATCCAGAGCTCTTTACTTAGTGAGACTTTCTATTCATCGCTTTTACTTTCACTTATGATATTATGAAATATAACATGGTATAGTATCCTGCATGCTAGATAGGCTTGATGTCTCCTAATGTATTTAATGCTATGTATGCATGTTTGATGTGTGATGGTTGCCTATGTTTGTATATGATGGTTAGGCATGCGGGATGACCCCATTGACTTGATTATGGAATTTCGAGGGCGAAATTCCTAAAGGGGAAAGAATGTAATGACCCGTATTCTATGTATCGGAGGAACGTTGAATATTTACGTCATTTTCGTGTGAGGTTGTATAATTCTAAAATTTTGTAAATGGCTCTTAGGGACATTTTCCACATCTATGATTTTTTCCAAATTTCTATGTGACCATTTTGACACTGAAAATCTTGTATGATCCATAACTTTTGATAGGACATGAGTGAGATTCTAAAACCACTGCCATTGCTTCAAGATGATGGTTTCTCTTTCCGTGGAGTGGTCAAATAGGAAAAATGACTTACTGTATGAGAGATATTGTTGTTTTAAGTTTTAAGGGCTTCTGGGCAGATATATGGGTAATTATGCGGGCCCAAACCCAAGCACATTAGCCATTTTAGGTTTCTGAGCTAGGGAAAGGTGTTAGGGCTAATATGGTTCACTTTTCATCTTCCCAAAAACATCTCCAAACCTCTATTTCTCATCTTTCCTTCAAAAAATTCACCATTTATTGCTTAAATCTAGCTTAGATCTTCATTAAAGGGGTAATTAGTGAAGAGGGATATTTGATTCATCATTTTTACACCTAGGAAATCGGGTTGCTTGTTGTTCAGTTTGGATTCAAAGGGAAGGGTGTTAGATCTGGGTACTTGGTGAGTGATTAACTCTCTTACTTGCTAATTAGGTCGTTATACACCCTAAACGATGTTTTTAAAATTATATAAAAATCTCTAAAAAAATGGATTAGATTATCCATCTATGTGAAATTTAGACAATTTGGACTTGATTTACAAAAACATGTTCTTATAGATCTTTAATCTTAGATTTAGATTTCATTAAGATGGGTATATTTTATTGTTTGGCTATTGTTATTGCTTGTATATTATGTATGTATGTGTAACACCCCGAAAAATCATGTATAATTTTAATAAAATAATTAAAATATAAAAACGTGAAAAATATTGGATTTAATAGATTAATTAAATAAATTAATTGTATGGAGGGGCAACATAGTAATTTTACAAATAGTGCAATTTAAAGAAGAAACTTGTACCATTGCAATCATCTCGATTTTCTAAGTCGAATAGTATATTTGTTTGTTTCATTTGGAGTCCGTATGAGAGAATTATGTGCAAAATAGTGATCAAATTGAACGGGTGCTAAAAATGAGATTTGAATTTGAAAATCTGAAAAAACATTCAGAGGGTTTCCCTCCTAAGATAAAAACTGTAGTACATGCTCAAACTTCTCATTTCAGAATCTGCTCCGTATTCTTCCTTCTTCATTTCTACAGAAAAACCACTTCACTAAAATCAAAATAACATTCTCAAATCTTAACCGATTTCAACGAAACCAGAAGCAATATGAAGCTATCGGATTAGACTATAATCCAGCAGTGAATTAGAGACAAAATCTTGAACGTTGGAGGAGCAGCAAACCCGAACAGTGAGGCAATTTACTGGGATTGACTATCGGTGAGTGATCTACGCTCAAATCCCCATATAATGCAATTTTAATGTTACAATACGATCTGTAGGCTATGTTTAGATTAGTAGCTCATCTATATACACTTATTTTCAAATTAGTTATGGTTAGGAGGGATTTGGGTTAATCAAAGTATTAGAAACTAAGTTTAAGTAAAATTCTAGAAATTAGAAGTATAATACTTGAATTCGTGAAACGTTTGATATATTCGGACTTGGAAACCTAAAACTAAGATATAATGACGCTCTATGATAACCTAAGGCAAAGCAGTGGCAGCTAAAGTCAAAACGGAGGCAAAAACTACAAATTTCTAAAAACCAGAAAACCTTCAGGAAACGTGTACACTGGTCCACCTGTGGGCAGCATTCCTGTCAGATTGAACCTTGGCCATAAGGCCCAAATAAATATCAATTAATCAATTCGACACCTGTTTTCTCTTGCATTGTGAAGGTGATCCAATACATAATAATATGAATGATGGTGATAAGGAATAAATGAATACATGAGATGGTTTTTTGGTTGTTAATTGAAGTGATATATGTGATATGATATATATATATAGTATGATTTCTGATACGATAGTGAAAGCAGATGGAAATGAGACTGGGATGTTAGTTAGGCGTCCCAGAATGTATATATAGAATATGTAATGAGAACCCAGAACATGGGAAGTTGTTTAGGTAGATTGCATGATGAGAACCTGTGATACAAGGAGTTGTCCAGGTAGATTATGTAATGAGAACCTATGATACAAGGAGTTATCCAGGTAGATTATATGACGAGAACCTGTGGCACATAAAGTTGTCTAGGTAGATTGTGTGACGGTAGACAACGGGCTCCTTGGATAGCCAAGGGGTGAGTTTGTATTAATACGATATAGCTGGATATCTAAGGTAGATTGCATGACGGCAAGTAACGGGCTCCCTGGATGGGCAAGGGTATGGACCAGTGGGTGAGTCTGTATTTATACGATACACCTAGATACATGATTTTAGCTATAGTGGATGACTGAACATGTGGTAGTCGAATGATAGACTCATATCATATTATAATATAAATTTTGTATCATACTTAGACTAGAGTATAGTTCACTCACTAGTCTTATGTATGACCCACTCATATTTTACTCTTTTTATATATATACTCAAGTTATGGAGTTTAGAGATGACACGATATTAGAGACAGTGATTCATTCGAGTATATTGAATATGATGAAGTTAAGTCTTGTACTTGGATTTGACTCTGTGTGTAGGGGTTTGAATTATACCTATATTTCCTCAAACATGTACATATGACATTTATATATGTTATGGTGATGTGACTATATTATTGATTATGTATTATATTTAATTCATTCCGCTATAAGACTATGAAAGTAGATGGTATTAGTTAGAATTGTATCTGATATTTGTCTGTGATTGTGACCTTATCTATACTTTATCTCACCTTAACGACTCATCTTTTCGATTCTTGGATGTTAACGTCGGTTTCGAACGTTGGACCCGAGGGTTGAAAAGACAGCGTAACACCCCTAATTTTAGTTAACATTATTCGGGATATTTAATTGAATAGATTAAATAGAATAATGTATATAATTAGGGAGAATGAGATTTAGTTAATTAGTGTGGTCATGCCAAACTTAATGAACTAAGTAAGATTGTTTTAAAATTAATACACATAGAAGAATACATGAGAGGGGCAAAATAGGCATAGATAAACCCTTCATTAATTAAACCCTCACCTCCTACATCATTCTCATATTCACAACAAAAACAACCAAAAGGAAAGCTCAATCAGAACTGGCCAATAGGAATCAATAGGGAGATCAAAATCTAAGATTCAAGGGAAAGTAAGCTTAGGATTAAGAGCTATACCAAATCTCAACTCCAACCATTAATCTAAGATGAATAATAACACTTATCACCTCTTAAATCTTTGTTTTGATTCGGTTATCGGTAATACCCAAATCTTATGTGTTTGATTGGGCAAGTTATGATCTAATAATCATTGTTTGGATAGAATAATGGTTAATGGGAGTTTTTGGAATTTATTAGTAATTTGGCAGTTTTTAAGTTAATTACAGTTTTGCCATGTCGACATTGGCTATGTCGAGCCATTACTCACCACATCATAGTATTATTAATGCAAAACCAAACAAGGCCGCATGATGTCAATGAGTTTGGTATGAAGCGGATGGGTTTTGGATTGCATCGAGGTCACAGAAACAAAGATAAAGAGATGGTCTTCGAAATGACGATGTCTATGTTTGTACATGCCGAGTTTTATACCAAGAGGCCAGTTGCCGCATTTTATACTAGAAAGCATGCTGCCGCATATACCATTCTATGTTTTTGCCTCGCCAACCCAAGGGGTGTCGAGCCTAGCCCTTACCACTTTTAAATTGTCATCGAGCCTAGACAGGCCGCTTTAAAACTTGTCACCGAGTTTACCTCATGCTAATTTTAACTAGTCTTCGAGTTTTTAAATAGGCGAATAACCTATGTATCATGAGGATCGATGACTTCACTGTCATCGAGGCTCATGATGCCGCATGTTTTAGTCGTCGATTCTTAAAATAGACGGAGAGCCTTATGTTTTTACATCGATATGGTATAGATGTCGATGTTAATGCACATCGAGCTTGTAAATGGCGGAGAGCCATTTATTGCATGATTTTAACTTCGAACCTTAGGGACACTAAGGTATATCTTAATGAGTTTGACATGAAATCTTTTGAGGTTACCAATGTATGCCACCTTGAAATATAAATATCTAAGGGGAAATAACTGGGACACCAATAGAAATAAGTTATACATGTGGATAACATGGGTAAATGTTGAACATGTGGGTAGCATGGAGTAAAGTTAAACATGTGGGTGGGATAAATAGAGACATGCGGGTAGCATGGAGTAAATGGCCAAGTGATGGGTTCATAGTCATCCTAGGAAAACTATAGGATGTAGTGTGGATAGTCTACATCATGCTGGAGATGGATAGTCTATAATTAGTTAAATAAGGGTTCATAGTCATCCTAGGAAAATTATGAGATGTGAGATAGATAGTCCACATTAGTTTAAATGATAAAATATGAGATATAGTCCATATAAGTTTAAGTAAAATAAAATGTGGGATGGTAGTCCACATGAATATAAGATGGGTAGTCAATAAGAACTTAGATGGGTAGTCTAATAAATAGAGGATGGGTAATCCGGTACATATGACATGTTTATACACTATCGAATTATTCTGTTATAACCATTGTGGATGCAGGAGCATGATGTATGATTAAGATGCTTAATTGGGTACCAGTGAGGGGAAACCTGTTCCGCACAGTGGCGTGGTCTCACTAGATATCTATTGGTTTAAGGTGGTAGATTATTATTTACACCAGACTTTTTGTCAGACCCGAAGTTTTTGTTTTCCCCTTAAACTCTCGGTACTCATTTGAGTAGGTTGAGAGTAAGTGCTTTTCAGGTTCTCTTTAGATAAATGAGCTTCCGGAGACGTGTAAGAGGCAATCTAGCTAGTAGGAGCTATATACATATTTTCTATCCTGTTTTGATTTTGCTTTTGTGTTGTAATGGCAAGTTGTATTAAATGCCAGATATTTGACTCTGATCATCCAAGGGGGCATCTTCATATGTCACTCTTGAAATATGTTGTAATAATTACATTTTCTCTGAACGTAGTTCACGAATTGGGATTATGTTTGAAATTGAAATCTTATTGTGAAATGAAATGAGAACTTTTATTTTAAATAATGTTCAAAATTTTCATATTCACGTGTTATTAGTATTATCAAAATGTTTAACATAGCCGCATTTTTTCACCGGAAATTAATAACTATGGATGACTGGAGCATCTGTAGCACTTAGTTTCGGACCTCAAAATGGAGGATGTTATAGTTTGGTATCAGAGCATAGGTTTATGTTAACTTAAAAGGAATTAAAACCTAAAAGGTTTTGAAAACATAATCTAATGAATCGGAGATTAAGATTGGGGTTGGGATAACGCTATAATAGCATACTTATATTTTGCTATATATAGGTATGAATTCCCCACTCTTTTAGACCATTCTTCTGTATCTTATTAGGCTCGTATGTAGATTTGCGAGAAAGAAATGTATGGAAGTAGGAAACAAAAGAGTGAATCTAGGTGGAGGGAGCACCACAACTAACGGAAATGCTCAACCTAATACCAAGAGAAACCAGGGTCAATAGGCAAATGCTGATCAAAACGCAAATGCCAACATAGGTGCTGGAACCCCACCATAGATATAGGGATGATGTATCAGTTCTTTGTTAACTTGATGCAAGCTAGAGCGGCTGCAGGAGTAGCTGGAGGAAATGCTGTAAATGCCAGAGAAGCAAATCCCCTGGTGCCATTTGGCAATAACTATGCCAAGCTGAGTTGAGATTATACTAGTTTGGATGGGAAGCCTTTTTTGGGGACTGAAAATGCTGTAGAAGTGGAAAATTGGCTTTTGCATTATGATAGAATTTTTGCTAATCTTAGTTTGGATAATGCGCAGAAAAGAAGATTGGTTTCGAGGCAATTGCAAGGTGCAGCATTGTTCTGGAGGAATGGAGTTATCGTGGGTGTGCTAGAGGAAGAGTTAACTTCCGAAGGAAATTCGAGGAGATATTTTTTTCCGAGGTAGCTATGTCCGCTTTGCTCAGGAAATTTATGGATTTGGAGTGGGGGAGATGTTAGAGTTGGGGTATTCTGCGAAGTTTGATGAGCTATCCAGGTAGGGATATGCCGCTGTGGACACCGTCATTAAGAGGAACGAGAAGTTTATCCGGGGGTTAAGGCCGAAAATCGCTAGGGCAACCATGCCACATCTCCAAGATCCATCAAATGTAGTAGTGGAGACAGCGATTAGAAATGAAGAAATGCTTTCTACCTTTGGGAAGGAGAAGTCAGCGGAGACTCTGGGTTCCCAGAATAACAACAGAAAATTCTTTAAGAAGAATGGTTCCCAGAAAGGAGGAGCAATTAAGATGGGGAAGGCAGATATTGTCTGTTATAAGTGTGATAAGAAGATGCACATGCTAATGAGTGTTGCTCGAGTGATGGAAAGGTGGTTGTGGGGAAGCAGAATGTGAAGTGCTTTAACAACGACTAGGTGGGGCATTACAAGAACAAGTGTCCAGAAGCAGCCAAGGCTGAGAAGGGTAAAGTATATGCTTTGGAACCATCATCCTCTAGACCAATGGCAGCTGAGTAGGGAAAGTCTGTGATGGAAGGTATGCTTTTGATTTGTAGTATACCAATTAGGATACTATTTGATACCGTTGCATCGCATTTATTTATATCTCAGCGTTTGGTAGATAAGATATGCTTAGAACCTTCATACCTAGTTACTTCCTTAAGGGTTACGAATTCTATAGGAGGGTATGCAACTCTGGGGATGAGATATGACCAGTTAGAAATAGATTTGTTAGGTCATAAGTTTGCATGCAGTTTGTATATCTTTGATTTCATAGACTTCAGGATCATATTGGGTATGGATTGGTTAGATAGATAATTTGCTAGGATATTTTCTAAGATAGGGAAATATCATTGAGACATCCTAACATTAGTGACCGAATAGTATACTCAGTCGAGAATTCAAGTCTAGGAATTTGTGCTTTATCGAATGCTATGGAAGCAGAAGAAGAGTTGAATCGAGTTTTGGTAGCAAGAGAATTTGTAGATATCTTTGAGCCGGTCATAGGACTACCATCGAAACGAGCTATCGAGCTTCGAATAGATCTTATGCTAAGAGAAGAACTCGTAAGTAGACCACCTAGCAGGATGACACCAACCAAGATGAAGGAGTTAAAGGTGCATCTAGTGGACTTCGAAGGAAAGGACTTTATCAGACCAAGAAGTTCGCCTTGGGGAGCGACTATGGTGTTTATGAAGAAACCGGACGGGTCGTTAAGGTTGTGTATCGACTATCGTAATTTGACTGAGAAGACGATTAAGAATAGGTATCCACTACCGAGAATCGATGACATTCGATCTATTGAGTGGAGCTAAAGTGCTTTCCCAATTTGATTTGGCTACAGGGTTCCATCAGCTAAGAGTGGCGGAGGATGGTATTCCATTGACGGCGTTTCAAATGAGATATGGTTTGTACGAGTGGTTAGTAATGTAATTCGGGTTAATGAATGCACCCGCTTTCTTCATAGATTTAATGAACCAGATTTTCCGAGAGCACTTGGATAGGTTCGTATTGGTGTTCATAGATGACATTTTGATGTATTCTAAGGATTAAAGGGAGCATTAGGTTCATCTTAGAATAGTGTTAGAGACACTAAGACAACATCAAATGAAAGCGAATTTTTCAAAATGTCATTTCTAGAAGAAAGAAGTAATGTTTCTTGGCCATGTAGTCTCAGGAGAAGGGTTGTCAGTTGATCCAACTAAGATTGAAGCGGTTAATAGTTGGAAGAGACCCGAGACAGTGACCGAGATAAGAAGTTTTCTTGGATTGGCTGGATATTACCAGAGATTTATCAGGGATTTTTCGTGGATAGCAGCACCCTTGACTAAGCTAACTAGAAAGGACGTGAAGTTTTTTTGGTCCAACAAATGTGAGGAAGCATTCCTTAAGTTAAAGCATTTGTTGACCAATGCTCCAATGTTAGTAGTTCCAGATGGGAATCAAGAGTTAGTTGTAACGACCCCGGATTTTATATATATTTAAATTGATAATTTATTGAATTTTTTAATAAAATTTGTGAAATAAATCGATAAATTGATTGCGAGTTTCCCCGAATTCGAATAAATTCTGTATAAATCATTTAAATTTTAAAATTATTGTATATATATATATATTTGGGCATATATGAGTAAATTTGGAAAAATTATATATGTATATATTTAATTTGAATTTAAAATCGTAAATAAATGGTTTGAAAATAAAGATACAAATTATATAAGATATAAAGTATAAAGTAAATACATTGGATAAAATTTAATAACAAACTAAAGTAGAAATTCACCTATATTACAAAATGAATATATAAATAATTAGCATTTAATTTAGAAATAAATAATGGAGATAGAAATAAATGTAAAAATACATAAGATAAATTTTAGAAAATATATATATAGCAAACACATTAGTTAAATTAAACAATATATTCATTTATATTACAAAATTTTAAATTATAAAATGAAAATAAAATAAATACATTAAATAAACTATAACCACATATTAAATATAGAAATGCATTTAAAAATAATAAAAGTAAAATTAAAATAAAATAGAATCTCACTTAGATTACAAAGTGATAAAACAAAAGAAAAGAAAATATGTATGTTTAAGTTTGAGTTGCCATCTAAAAATAGTTGTATGACATAAAAATGCATGTAGGATGAAAACTCAAGTTTTTACAGTGAAAAACTTTGTTTCTGGAAATTGCAAATATCACAAAACATTGATTCAAGAACATGAATCGAATCCCTGGACCAAACTATGATTTTTAAAACTAAAATGATGATTTTTAGTTGCGTGATTTAAGAGCAGTTGATTTTTGGTTGAAAATTGAGTTTTGATCGATTTCCGGCGATCAATAGATATGTGGATGTCGGGGTTGGTTGTGGAGATGGAGGAGGCTACAGGGATGCCTGGAAAAATGGTCGGAGGTGGCGAAAATTTCGGTGGCGACAGCGGTGTTGGATTATAGTTTGTAAACCTAGTTTTAGAGGAGGTGGTTTTTTCGATTCGTTCGTCTTCGTTCGAGCTGCTCAAGTTTTCGGGTAATGGTGGCTGTCAAGTTGACGAAGTCGTGGCCAGAAGTTCGAGTGTTCTAGTGGTCGGAGTCGTGAAAGCGAAGCGTTGACAGGTGGAGGCCGTGATGGTCTGGGTTGTTCCAGGTTGCAAGTTTGAACTCGAATTTCTATTTTTAGGCGATGACGTGGTTCGAGTGGTCGGAGCATGGTCTGGAGGTGAGTGTCGACTTGTTCGACATCGTGGCGATGGTCGGAGTTCGCCAGAGGCGATGTGCACGTGCACGAGCACTGTGTGCCTGGGTGTTTGTTTTGCCTGGGAAGAGGAAAGGGGAAGTTCTCGCGTCGTACTCGAGAAAATCGAGTTGTTTACTCGAAGCAGGGACATGGTATCTCAGGTCAAAATTTTGTGACAGGCTTTTCAAATCTGAACCCTGTTTTCTGTTTTGAAATTCAAAACTAAATTTAAATTTATCAAGAAAAGTTTTAAACTGAGGTTTAAATCAAAATGTAAATACAATTCAAGTTGAATTGGAATTTAGTTTAGACATAAATAAAGTTTAAAAATTCAAATTGTTTAAATAACTTAAAAGCAACTAAATGGTTAAAGAAATTTGAATTTAAAATAAATCTGTAATGTGTAAATGAAAATTTTAAACAAGTTAAAAATTAAACCTGGAACTAATTTTAAATCAGATTTTAAAATTTTGAGATCTAATTAAGTTTTATAACTTAAGTGTTGCAATAAGTTAATATGTTAAAGTTGAAGGGGAAATTGATTTTTAACTCTTTAAATTTTCTTTTGTAATCAATTGTTATTATACTATGTAAATTTAAAAATGTTACGGAAATTTGTTTTAAACTTTATTAAAAGTAAATAAAGATTTATTTCAAATTTTAAATCTAAATTGGAATTAAAAAGGAAAATTTGAAACAATGTTTCAATATATGGTAAATAATCATTAAATCATAGAAATGAATGAGTGACTTTAAGTAATGAAGATTTATGATTTAAAATTCATTAACGAATGAGTTTTAATGGTTAACTAAATTATAATCAAAAATGATTAATATAAGAAATTTTCTTTAAAAGGGTGATTAAAGAAATTTAATCGTTAATGAAATCATTAACTAAGATTATTTAAATAATTAATTAATGTGATTAATTATAACAACCAATTGGATTGAATTAATTAATGATAATCATTTATGAAATTGTGTAATTGTAATTACTTTATGGAAGTAATTAAGAAATTAATTGTTTATTGAAATTAATTAAGAATAATTAATTAAGGTTTAATTATCAATTAAGGATTAAATTATGATTAATTAAAGGATAATTCATTAAATGGTTCGTAATTGATTTATTATTAATTTACCACAACTAGTAAATTTATTCATAGAAATAAATCTGATTTAAATTAATCAATCGATTAATAAAAATTCACTTGTGAATGTTTGGACTTGACTGAATGATTGAATTGTTGATATTCTTTGATCTGTGATGCTGTGTGATATATATTCTGATTTGTGTGTGATCTGTACTGTAGTTGTTTATCTGGGATGAATGTAATATATTATCTGTAATTCATATATCTGTGATTTGTGAACTGTGAATAAAAGATAAGCGTTATAGTTATGCCACTTATCAACTATATTTCTGTAATTTGATCTGTGTTGATTTATTGATGTTGCACTACTGTGTGAAACCCCTGGACTACACCATACACACACAAATATGGATTTCACGTGGAAGTCAGTTAAGTCGTAGATTTTTGACAATTTTAAAGGTTAAATTCTTGAATCCACATAGTTTTGGAAATTGGAATTGAGAGCTTTGCAAATGAGTTTCAAATATAAAAGTTATTTTAAATAACTTAATAAAACTTGATATTTTAATAATTTGATTTAAATTTGAATTCAATATTTGAAATTGAATTCAATATTTGAAATTGAATTCAATGATTAGGGAAACTAATTATTTTCAACTGATAAAAGCTCTCATATAAGAAATGAATTTCCAATTTGAATTAAAGGAATTTCAAGTTTGAATTGAAAATGGTTTTCCAAATTACGAATAAATCTTTGGAAACGTGTTTTCAAAGTTATCAATTAAATCTTTGTTTTAAAGATTAAATGAGTTAATTCAATTGAGATAGAAATTGATTTGGAAAATCTGTGAATGAATCTTTGTGAAACTGAGTGAAACTTTGTGAATGGAATCTTTTTTTTTTAAAGATTAGAATGGTAATGTGTCTAAACCATTTGAAGAAAAGTTTTGGGTAATAAGTTGCGACTTAACTGAAATTCCATTATCCATATGTTTTTAAATATCGCGCTCATTATTCGGTTTAGCCGGGAGAGGACCTTTGTGTCATATACCCCATTCCGAATAATGACACGTCGTATATGGATGGCATTTGAAGACCGGTGGTGAAGACCGGGTATTTGCGAGAATGATAGGATAACCTATCGATTGTCTCTGCACTGAGTCACACCGGTATAGAGATTTCCTAAGTGATGAGAAATCCGATCGGGATTGTGAATACCCGGATTTGCAAGGGCTTCTTCGGAAGTGCCTTCGGATCTGTTCGAGCCCGGAACAGACTTGTATGGTTGTATGTCTGACATTACACTTTGAGATATAAAGCTGATTTCTTTCAAATACATTTCTGTTGGTGGCGGAGATTTATTCTCTTAGCTTAACACCCTTCTTTGAGACGTACGAGCTCAAAGGTTATGTAGTTGAAGGTTATCAGTGATATACTCCCAATTTGGTAATGTGGCATGCTGAGTGTTGCTGTGTGTTGATCATCTATTGATCATTTGTGATCAAAGCATGGCTTTCGTGTAAAGCGTAGCTTTGTG
The DNA here is from genome assembly GCA_030737815.1 of Allium fistulosum. NCBI lineage: Eukaryota > Viridiplantae > Streptophyta > Magnoliopsida > Asparagales > Amaryllidaceae > Allium > Allium fistulosum. The sequence goes on along the minus strand of CM060902.1, from coordinate 1,241,286,228 downwards.
GACGAGACCTCATCGAGCCTCACAGACCGGAAATGGTCGAAACAGGAATGATGTGGCAAGGTTATGAGGGTCGCTCCCTTTAGGGTATGTCATTTCCTTCTGGAAAAGGGTGGTATCATGGTATGGAGCCCAGATACTTACTCATGTGGACACACTATATTTATTACTGTGTGATGTTGTTGGTTATCGAGCGCTCGGATAAAGGTCCCAAAGGACCGGGGGGTGGCATATTCGTGTAGTAGTTACCTAGTGTAAGAGGTAACCCGGCCTTGTGTTGGCAGAGAGCTAGTTAGTTCTTCGGACGTCCATCCAGAGGCGTACCCATTGGCAGTAGGAAGTTCCTTAGCCTGACCATTTGTTGGAAAATCCAAAGAAACAATACGAGCCTTGTACGGTTTTAGTTTTATAACCTGCCATGGAATGTGGCGGTAACCTGCTATTGAACATGGTAGCTATAGTAGGCATAAGTGTGAAATGCCTATGCTGGCTAAGGTTAATATTATACTTTCGAAATGTTTTCTGCACTATGCACTAGTAATAATATGGAAAAGAAATTCTCTCGTATCAAGCATGTTTGACTATCATAAGAAGAAATCTCTTCCAATTCTGCGATTGCATTGTGTGTGTGGCGGGAGGTCTTATGGTAGTTTCATTTTCCAAAAGCATTGCGGATTTCAATGTTTAAAATTCTTTTGTGTTTGTTTTAAAGATAAACTGTTTTTGTTACTCACACCAGTCCCATGACTGACTCGGAGTTTATTGTTCCCTTCCTAAACTCTGGGTGCCCACAAATTTTCCACACGGGCAGTCTAGAGTTGGGTTTTTCAGATAATCAGGTTCAGTTGACATTGGAGCTAGTTCAGTTTTGGAGATCACGACTGACATTGCTTACCTTTGTCTTACGTGATGATGGTTCGAGCTTGATATTGGAGTGGTTGGACTCAGCCTCTCTGACTGATTATTTGGAGTTATCACTTCTGTTATTTCCGCTGTATCATTATTTATCTCTGATATTGTTGTATCATATTGATATCATTGTTGTATATCATACTGGATATTGTATTCATTGGAGTTGTATATGATATCACTGTTTTCTTTCTTCCGCTGTGTTTTTATACTTAATGGTGTTATAAGCTCCGGTGAACCAGATTCAGCGTTTGAATCTGCGGCATTTTGAGTACAAGTGAAGTACGGGTGCCGATTTTCGAAGGCCGAGTTCAGGATCATTACAGTGGTATCGGAGCTAAGGTTGAACTTTAGCTATGGAGTATAACACATTAAGTAACTCATTAGAGATAGGGTGAAGTATACCCTAGAATGAGTAATCCTTAAGATATCTGTCTGTATGCCTCGGTAAATTCTCTTACTATCCACTGATAGTAAGTATGAGTGTAAGAAGAGGATGAGATAGGGGACAGGGGAATACGACTATAAATGGTCAATACCCTGCAACAGTGGAAACAAATTTTCTCTATCAGTGTCTTTTGTTCGTCGTCTTTCCTTAATTTTTCGATGATTCCTGGTAGATCCAGGAAGAAATTCGATATATTAATATGGGACATAAACTCCGAATGGACCAAAATTATTTGTTTAGATGAATTGATTGTTTTGATTGCTATGGTTAATAGGTATACTTTAGTTTTTAAACTAAAAGTTTTGAGATTATATCTATATATCTATTTCTTTGGGATTTCGAATATATTCTACGAATGGTTAGTTATCCCTTCAAACTAACCGATATCACTCCATATTTCGTAGATCTGGATGACCCAAGTATAGTGTGAAAAACTTAATAGATTCTTTCCTGTATCTATTGTTGATATTCCGACTTGGTAAGCCAAATGCAGAATAGATATTCAGTTTGATTTGATGAATCATCTTTCATCTATCATATCTTTGGATTTTGATTCTGATTGTAGAGAACCCATAGCATCAGCCGAGGCGGAGCAACCTCAAAGGCCAGAAGAATTGGTGATTATGGTTTGGCTAGGTGGATTCAGGAGGACCTGGGTGAGCCATCTATGGATGAGGAAGTACCAGTGGAGCTATTGTGTAGCCACAACCTCAGGAAGATCAGGAGCCCAAGGAGGAAACTAAAGAAGAACCTGAGGAAGCATTCGACGATGAAGAAGAGTTCGAGGACGAGGAAGGACTCGAAGAGGACGAGGAAGAGGTTGAGGACGAAGAAGAATTTGAAGTTGAGGAGTATTATGTAGAATCAGAAGATGATGAAGCAATTATTTGGGATCTAGATAATGCCATTGAGGAACTAGATGATGGAGGCTTTATCCCTGTAGTACCTGATCCAGTGGAAGTTTCAGAATCAGACAGTGAGGCGGAGGTCAGGGAATTGTCAAGGCCTGAAAGGGAAAGCTCTGATAGTGAGAATCCGTAGATGATTAGGATGTTTCCTTTTGGGTAGTGTATGCTTTATATATGTATTTTGACTCAGAATGTCGTGAATGCTAGATGTATGTATATGTATGGTCGGATGAATGACTATAACATCTGTATGAATGCCCTTAGTAACGCTTAATATAAAGTGTATTTTGGATTAACCGTAAGAATCTATGTGTTCACTAGTATAGTTTGAGTTGTCATTGGTCTATTCTGTGTGTGTGGATAATTCATAAAACGAACCGTGCAATTTCGAGGACGAAATTCTTTTAAGGGGGGAGGGTTGTAACGACCCCGGATTTTATATATATTTAAATTGATAATTTATTGAATTTTTGAATAAAATTTGTGAAATAAATCGATAAATTGATTGCGAGTTTCCCCAAATTCGAATAAATTCTGTATAAATCATTTAAAATTTAAAATTATTGTGTGTATATATATATATTTATATTTGGGCATATATGAGTAAATTTGGAAAAATTATATATGTATATATTTAATTTGAATTTTAAATCGTAAATAAATGGTTTGAAAATAAAGATACAAATTATATAAGATATAAAGTATAAAGTAAATACATTGGATAAAATTTAATAACAAACTAAAGTAGAAATTCACCTATATTACAAAATGAATATATAAATAATTAGCATTTAATTTAGAAATAAATAATGGAGATAGAAATAAATGTAAAAATACATAAGATAAATTTTAGAAAATATATATATAGCAAACACATTAGTTAAATTAAACAATATATTCATTTATATTACAAAATTTTAAATTATAAAATGAAAATAAAATAAATACATTAAATAAACTATAACCACATATTAAATATAGAAATGCATTTAAAAATAATAAAAGTAAAATTAAAATAAAATAGAATCTCACTTAGATTATAAAGTGATAAAACAAAAGAAAAGAAAATATGTATGCAAACAAAAGAAAGAAACAAAAAAACAAATACATATGAAAAATATGAAACAAGTGTGAAAGCTTGCATAGAAGCCACATCAAACTATCTCCATTTTGGTACAGCCGAATAAGAAAAAAAAATTATATGGTACAAGATAATAAATGCATATACCCATCAGCCTCTAAACCAAGAAAATATCCCTAATTTTTTGTACAAAATATTATATCACTTGTACAACATAAATCATCACACCCTGTAACACTTCCTCTCCTATATACATTAACAACTTCATTTCAGTTTTTCGTTCACCATTTCAACTGTGGGAAAACTGAGAAAAACTGAAGTAAAAATCATTTTTAAACAAACAAACTTCAGATTAAAACATCAAAACAAAATTTATACAAGTCTGAGATCAAGAAGGAGAAGGCTTCCAGCTAACAGTTCAACCAAGATTTCAACTTTCAAATTCAAAAAGCTTCAACTTTCAAACTTCAAAATTTCTGGAACTAAAAATGTTTAAGGTGAGTAATACATATTTATTTAAACCTGAATGTATGTTTCCATTGCTCTGTTTGCATATACATGTACCAGTGTTCTTCCTCTCTGTTATTTCACAAAGCACCAGGCAACATCAAAAATTCAAGTTCTTATTTTCTCATCAATATTAGGCCTTGCTTTTAAAAACAAATATGTATGTTTAAGTTTGAGTTGCCATCTAAAAATAATTGTATGACATAAAAATGCATGTAGGATGAAAACTCAAGTTTTTACAGTGAAAAACTTTGTTTCTGGAAATTGCAAATATCATGAAACATTGATTCAAGAACATGAATCGAATCCCTGGACCAAACTATGATTTTTAAAACTAAAATGATGATTTTTAGTTGCGTGATTTAAGAGCAGTTGATTTTTGGTTGAAAATTGAGTTTTGATCGATTTCCGGCGATCAATAGATATGTGGATGTCGGGGTTGGTTGTGGAGATGGAGGAGGCTACAGGGATGCCTGGAAAAATGGTCGGAGGTGGAGAAAATGTCGGTGGCGACAGCGGCGTTGGATTATAGTTTGTAAACCTAGTTCTAGAGGAGGTGGTTTTTTCGATTCGTTCGTCTTCGTTCGAGCATCGAGCTGCTCGAGTTTTCGGGTAATGGTGGCTGTCGAGTTGACGAAGTCGTGGCCGGAAGTTCGAGTGTTCTAGTGGTCGGAGTCGTGAAAGCGAAGCGTTGACAGGTGGAGGCCGTGATGGTCTGGGTTGTTCCAGGTTGCAAGTTTGAACTCGAATTTCGATTTTGAGGCGATGACATGGTTCGAGTGGTCGGAGCATGGTCTGGAGGTGAGTGTCGACTTGTTCGACGTCGTGGCGATGGTCGGAGTTCGCCAGAGGCGATGTGCACGTGCACGAGCACTATGTGCCTGGGTGTTTGTTTTGCCTGGGAAGAAGAAAGGGGAAGTTCTCGCATCGTACTCGAGAAAATCGAGTTGTTTACTCGAAGTAGGGATAGGGTATCTCGGGTCAAAATTTTGTGACAGGCTTTTCAAACTTGAACCCTGTTTTCTGTTTTGAAATTCAAAACTAAATTTAAATTTATCAAGCAAAGTTTTAAACTGAGGTTTAAATCAAAATGTAAATACAATTCAAGTTGAATTGGAATTTAGTTTAGACATGAATAAAGTTTAAAAATTCAAATTGTTTAAATAACTTAAAAGCAACTAAATGGTTAAAGAATTTTGAATTTAAAATAAATCTGTAATGTGTAAATGAAAATTTTAAACAAGTTAAAAATTAAACCTGGAACTAATTTTAAATCAGATTTTAAAATTTTTAGATTTAATTAAGTTTTATAACTTAACTGTTGCAATAAGTTAATATGTTAAAGTTGAGCGGGAAATTGATTTTTAACTCTTTAAAATTTCTTTTGTAATCAATTGTTATTTTACTATGTAAATTTAAAAATGTTACGAAAATTTGTTTTAAACTTTGTTAAAAGTAAATAAATATTTATTTCAAATTTTAAATCTAAATTGAAATTAAAAAGTAAAATTTGAAACAATGTTTCAATATATGGTAAATAATCATTAAATCATAGAAATGAATGAGTGACTTTAAGTAATGAAGATTTATGATTTAAAATTCATTAACGAATGAGTTTTAATGGTTAATTAAATTATAATCAGAAATGATTAATATAAGAAATTTTCTTTAAAAGGGTGATTAAAGAAATTTAATCGTTAATGGAATCATTAACTAAGATTATTTAAATAATTAATTAATGTGATTAATTATAACAACCAATTGGATTGAATTAATTAATGATAATCATTTATGAAATTGTGTAATTGTAATTACTTTATGGAAGTAATTAAGAAATTAATTGTTTATTGAAATTAATTAAGAATAATTAATTAAGGTTTAATTATCAATTAAGGATTAAATTATGATTAATTAAAGGATAATTCATTAAATGGTTTGTAATTGATTTATTATTAATTTACCACAACTAGTAAATTTATTCATAGAAATAAATCTGATTTAAATTAATCAGTCGATTAATAAAAATTCACTTGTGAATGTTTGGACTTGACTGAATGATTGAATTGTTGATATTCTTTGATCTGTGATGCTGTGTGATATATATTCTGATTTGTGTGTGATCTGTACTGTAGTTGTTTATCTGGGATGAATGTAATATATTATCTGTAATTCATATATCTGTGATTTGTGATTTATGAATAAAAGATAAGCGTTATAGTTATGCCGCTTACCAACTATATTTCTGTAATTTGATCTGTGATGATTTATTGATGTTGCACTACTGTGTGAAACCCCTGGACTACACCATACACACACAAATATGGATTTCACGTGGAAATCAGTTAAGTCGCAGATTTTTGACAATTTTAAAGGTTAAATTCTTGAATCCACATAGTTTTGGAAATTGGAATTTAGAGCTTTGCAAATGAGTTTCAAATGTAAAAGTTATTTTAAATAACTTAATAAAACTTGATATTTTAATAATTTGATTTAAATTTGAATTCAATATTTGAAATTGAATTCAATGATTAGGGAAACTAATTGTTTTCAACTGATAAAAGCTCTCATATAAGAAATGAATTTCCAATTTGAATTAAAGGAATTTCAAGTTATTGAAAATGGTTTTCCAAATTACGAATAAATCTTTGGAAACGTGTTTTGAAAGTTATCAATTAAATCTTTGTTTTAAAGATTAAATTAGATAATTCAATTGAGATGGAAATTGATTTGGAAAATCTGTGAATGAATCTTTGTGAAACTGAGTGAAACTTTGTGAATGGAATCTTTTTGTTTAAAAAGATTAGAATGGTAATGTGTCTAAACCATTTGAAGAAAAATTTTGGGTAATAAGTTGTGACTTAACTGAAATTCCATTATCCATATGTTTTTAAATATCGCGTTCATTATTCGGTTTAGCCGGGAGAGGACCTTTGTGTCATATACCCCATTCCGAATAATGACACGTCGTATATAGATGGCATTTGAAGACTGGTGGTGAAGACCGGGTATTTGCGAGAACGATAGGATAACCTATCGATTGTCTCTGCACTAAGTCGCGCCTGTATAGAGATTTCCTAAGTGATGGGAAATCCGATCGGGATTGTGAATACCTAGATTTGCAAGGGCTTCTTCGGAAGTGCCTTCGGATCTGTTCGAGCCCGGAACAGACTTGTATGGTTGTATGTCTGACATTACACTTTGAGATATAAAGCTGATTTCTTTCAAATACATTTCTATTGGTGGCGGAGATTTATTCTCTTAGCTTAACACCCTTCTCTGAGACGTACGAGCTCAGAGGTTATGTAGTTGAAGGTTATCAGTGATATACTCCCAATTTGGTAATGTGGCATGCTGAGTGTGTTAGGAAATCAAATTCATGGTTTTAATGACAACAACTAGACAATGAAAATCAAATATACATATATATGTATATATACAAGAACTTGCTAGAATAACATCACCAAAGAGATAAGAACAAGACTCAAAAGAAGTATCAAGAGCTACAAGTCGATAGAATTTGAAAAGGAATTGCACAGACACAGATACAGCAACATGCACACATTCAGACGTCTGAATGCACTAGCCAGACGTCTGAATGATTCCTCTGGTTCACAACTCAGAAGAAAACAGACGTCTGATCCTGAACTCAGACGTCTGAAAGACATCCAGACATAAAACAGAAATGAAGACCAGACGTCTAGTTAATAAACATAGACATCTAAAATGCTACCAGACACAAAAAAATATATGAAGGCCAGACGTCTGAGGTCACTTTCCAGACGTCTGATTATAGGCTCGATTCTGTATTTTCAAAGTTTAACTGTCACATCCGAAAAGACACATCCACTCCTCTTCACTGCAACTCTTCATCACTAACAGGAGCAACTATACAACGATTGTTAATGGAGGCAACTACACATAGAAACTCTTCACTACTATAAATAGCATCGGGAATCCAAGAGAAAGATTAACCTTACTCACTTATGCTCTTATCTCTTATACTCTGACTTATACCTGATCTCTAAGAAATCAACTACCTGTATTTAACTCTTCCATATATACAGAACTCCTCATTCAAATATTCTCTAGATAGATATATATATTGGAAGCATTTGTACTCAATAGTCAACATCCGTGTTATAGAACACATTCTTGACAAAGAAACTCTGCTATTGTAAACCTGTTCCTCCGGGTCAAGTGAGGGTTAGTTGAAAGGAAATTCCGAAGAGGAGCTTCGGGACTGGACGTAGGACGGGAGGTCCGAACCAGTATAAAATCCTGGTGTGATTATTTTCATTTACTTTGCTACTATCATTTATCAAGTTATATTATATAGTTAGATGTTTATACTTGCATATATATATATCCTATACGATCCACTCATATAGACTTTCAGAGTGTTGCTGTGTGTTGATCATTTATTGATCATTTGTGATCAAAGCATGGCTTTCGTGTAAAGCGTAGCTTTGTGGACGAGAGACCTCATCGAGCCTCACAGATCGGAAATGGTCGAAACAGGAATGATGCGGCAAGGTTATGAGGGTCGCTCCCTTTAGGGTATGTCATTTCCTTCTGGAAAAGGGTGGTATCATGGTATGGAGCCCAGATACTTACTCATGTGGACACACTATATTTATTACTGTGTGATGTTGTTGGTTATCGAGCGCTCGAATAAAGGTCCCAAAGGACCGAGGGGTGGCATATTCGTGTAGTAGTTACCTAGTGTAAGAGGTAACCTGGCCTTGTGTTGGCAGAGAGCTAGTTATTTCTCGGGACGTCCATCCAGAGGCGTACCCATTGGCAGTAGGAAGTTCTTTAGCCTGACCATTTGTTGGAAAATCCAAAGAAACAATACGAGCCTTGTACGGTTTTAGTTGTATAACCTGCCATGGAATGTGGCGGTAACCTGCTATTGAACATGGTAGTTATAGTAGGCATAAGTGCGGAATGCCTATGCTGGCTAAGATTAATATTATACTTTCGAAATGTTTTCTGCACTATGCACTAGTAATAATATGGAAAAGAAATTCTCTCGTATCAAGCATGTTTGACTATCATAAGAAGAAATCTCCTCCAATTCTGCGATTGCATTGTGTGTGTGGCGGGAGGTCTTATGGTAGTTTCATTTTCCAAAAGCATTGCGGATTTCAATGTTTAAAATTCTTTTGTGTTTGTTTTAAAGATAAACTGTTTTTGTTACTCACACCAGTCCCATGACTGACTCGGAGTTTATTGTTCCCTTCCTAAACTCTGGGTGCCCACAAATTTTCCACACGGGCAGTCTAGAGTTGGGTTTTTCAGATAATCAGGTTCAGTTGACATTGGAGCTAGTTCAGTTTTGGAGATCACGACTGACATTGCTTACCTTTGTCTTATGTGATGATGGTTCGATCTTGATATTGGAGTGGTTGGACTCAGCCTCTCTGACTGATTATTTGGAGTTATCACTTCTGTTATTTCCGCTGTATCATTATTTATCTCTGATATTGTTGTATCATATTGATATCATTGTTGTATATCATACTGGATATTGTATTCATTGGAGTTGTATATGATATCACTGTTTTCTTTCTTCCGCTGTTTTTATACTTAATGGTGTTATAAGCACCGATGAACCAGATTCGGCGTTTGAATCTGCGGCATTTTGAGTACAAGTGAAGTACGGGTGCCGATTTTCGAAGGCCGAGTTCAGGATCATTACATTAATAGTGTAACAGATGCATGTGGGACTGGATTAGGAGCTTTTTTGATGCAGAAAGGTAAAGTCATTGCCTATGCTTCCCGATAGCTTAGACCTTATGAAGTAAGATATCCGACCCATGATTTAGAGTTGGTAGTGGTGATCTTTGCATTGAAAGTGTGGAGACATTATCTTTTGGGAGAAAGATTTGAGTTGTATTCGGATCATAAGTCTTTAAGGTAATTATTTTCTTAGAAGGAGTTGAATATGAGACAACAGAGGTGGCTGGAGTTTTTAACAGCTTATGATTTTTGTATAGAGTATACACCAGGGGAAGGTGATCAAATAGTGGATGCTCTTAGCAGAAAACATCAGAATGTGGTGTTAGCTATGTTGGTAGAATGGAAGGATCTTGAGGCATTGACTATGCGTATTGTGCAGTTAAGATCGTCTGCTAGTTCTAATAAGAGTATTGCTATGATATCCTGCTTGGAAGTTCGACCGGTTTTGATCGAAAGGATTACTTTTAAGCAGAAAGATGATCCATTGTTGGCCGAGAAGATTAGAAGACTTGAGATTGGAACAGAGATTGATGATTTAAGAGATTTTAGCCTTAACCAAAAGGGATGGTTCAGAAAGAAGGGACGATTATGTGTTCCGAATGTTGGGACCCTAAGGAAAGAAGTCCTTAGGGAATGTCATCAATCGAAGTTTACGACTCATCCTGGAGGAAGCAAGATGTATCAGGATATGAAGAAAAATTTCTTCTGAGAAGCTATGAAAAGGGATGTTGGCTTATGCGTAAAGCAATGTTAGAATTGCTAGCAAGTAAAAGCCAAACATCAAAAGCCGAGTGGGTTGCTTCAGCCTTTAGATATACCAATTTGGAAATGGGATTCAATATCCATGGACTTTATTGATGAGTTGCCAAGGTCGAATCGAGTAAATGAGGTATATGGTTCATAGTGGGTAGATTGACCAAGAGCGTCCATTTCATTCCCGTTAAGTCAACCAGCACGGCATGTGTTTTGGCTAAGTTATTTATGAAGAACATAGTTAGACTGTATGGGATTCCTAGTAGTATAGTCAGTGACAGATATACATTATTTACTAGTGAGTTTTGGAAGAGTCTACCAGAAGTGTTAGGTACCAAGCTTAAGATGAGTACCGCTTATCACCCTTAGACGGATAGGCAGACATAGAGAGTCAATAAGGTACTCAAGGATTTGTTGAGAGCTTGCGTACTAGATTTTGGTGGACCATGGGATGACCACCGGCACTTGGTTGAGTTTCCCTATAATAATAGTTATTGGACTAGTATAGGAATGGCGCTTTTCAAAGCTTTGTATGAAAGGCTGTGCAAGTCACCAGCATGTTGGTTGGAAACCAGAGACAGGTTATTCTTGGTCCAGATTTGGTGAGAGACGCAACATAGAAAATTGAGTTAATCCGAGGTAGGATGAGAGAAGCTCAGTCTAGAGAGAAAAGTTACAGGGACAGAAGGTGTAAGAATCTAGAGTTCTCGGTTAAAGATAAGGTTTTCATTAAATTATCACCGATTAAGGGTATGGTACATTTTGGAAAGTTAGGAAAACTGAAATCGAGATATGTTGGACCATTCTCAGTTATAGAGAGTATCGAAAAGCTCGCATATCGAGTAGAGTTACCGAGTAGTTTGGAAGGTGTCCATAACGTTTTCATGTTTCTCATCTTCGGAAGTATGTGCATAATCCAGAGACTACTATCACTCCGTCTGCATTGGAAGATTTAGTAGTAGAACCGGATCTGACTTTTGTTAGGTAACCAGTTTGGGTTATAGCGAGAGATGAAAAGAAGTTAAGAACAAGACAGTCAAGTTGGTGAAAGTTCAGTGGAGCGACAACGAAAAAGATTGTACTCGGAAGACAGAGGACATAATTAAGGATACTTATCCTAAGCTGTTGTGAAGGTATGTTCTATATTTGTTGTATACAGATTTTATGGCTAGTAGGATATACTAGCTTTGGCTGCATGTTTATTATGCTTATTTTGTAGTCCTTACTGAATTTCGTGGATGAAATTCTTTAAGGAGGGAGCCTGTAACACCCCTAATTTTTAGTTAACATTATTCAGGATATTTAATTGGATAGATTAAATAGAATATGTATATAATTAAAGAGAATGAGATTTGGTTAATTAGTGTGCTCATGCCAAACATAATAAACTAAGTAAGATTGTTTTAAAATTAATACGCATATAGACAAACCCTTAATTCATTAAATCCTTACCTCCTACATCATTCTCATATTCACAACAAAAACAACGAAAGGAAAGCTCAATCAAGGCTGATCCTTTTAGCCCAAAATAAAAGTGGTGAACTCAAAACAAGTGTAAACGGAAGTGGCCCGAAGTTACCATGAGTATAGCTCGAAGCAGTCATCATCTTGTCCCGAAGTAAGTACGTAACCTGTAACGACCCGTATTTTACGTATTGGAGGATCATAGAATATTTCTATTTTATTTGTATGAGGTGTACAACTGTAAAAGTTTGAAAAGTGACTCTTAGGAACATTTTACACATGTATGATTTTGGCCGAATTTCTATGTGACCATTTAGACCCTAAAAACCTTGTTTGGACTATGACTTTTGATAGGAGCCGAGTTAGGGTCTCAAACCACTTAATTGCTTCAGGATAATGGTTTCATATTACATAGAGTGGTCATAATAGAAAAACGGACTTACCATTTAAAAGTTATAGCTTTTTTAAGTTTTTCCTGCTGTTAGCCTTCACTAGTGGGTAATTAACTAAGCCCGTGCTTAGGTCCACCAACCATCTCAAAAATTATGCTAAAGGGTGGTTGTAGGAAAGTCATTTCCATTTTTCCAAAAATATCTCAAAACCTCCATTAACCATAATTTCATCAAAAAGCCTACGTTTTTCTTACTAATCTTAGCTAAATCATCAATTAGAGAGGTGATTTGCATATATGAGCCAAAGATTATCAACTTGGCTAATTTGCATTTCTCTTACTTGCTGTCCACTTCAGATCTAAGGGGAGAAATTTGTATTTTAGGTATTTGGTGAGTGGTTCTTCACCTCTCACTCTACCATGCATGTTTATATGGTTTAAAATGATGTTTTTGACATGTTTTCAATCCTAAAATGTTTTCTAACTTTAATCACATTTTTAGAGATACCTATGGTCAAATTTTAAAGGATTTTAAGTGGGTTTTGAATGATTGTTAACTCATTTTGTTTATGTGCATATGCTAGTGTAAAAGTTAGATTTAAATTAGGATTTGTTTGATTTTCATATTCTTATGTATTGCACGTATGATGGATGTATATGTATGATATTCCATGTTTGTATGTTGTGCTCTGATGTGGTTTGCTAGTGCTTTTAGGCAGTTAAGAAAGAAGTGGTCGAATCAGCAAATCGAAGGAAAAGATTGTCAGAATTGGATGTAACTTGGAGGAGGGATTTTGGAGCATGGGAGGAACCTAGGATTAAAATTGTACAAGAATTGAAGCTAAGGAGAGGATAGGTACCGAAAGGTTTGGTCGATACCGAGAGCTTTTTATGGGTGCAAAGTGACTAATGGGTGTTTGGTTCCTCAAGGAAAAGCTAGGGGTGATGAGTGAAAGTCAAGTGTAAGAATTTGGCTAAGTATTGGGCTACATACTAAGAGCTTTGCGGGCATGGAAATGAGAGCTTTTGGAGTTTGTACCAAGAGCTTTGGAGTTGATGCCGAGAGTTTTGGAGGGGAGTGGTCGAGGTCAAAGCACTTGAAAGATGGAACACTAGAAGCAAGGAAAAAATATCCAATATTAATTAAGTAACCAACTTAGTGCCGACATCTTTTGATTGCTACCGGGAGGTTTTCTTTAATAGGGTTAGGGTCAAACTTCCAGGGAGAGAAGTAGATGATATACGGGTCGTGCTGAAGGTGTTTGCTTGGTGTTTGATGGCGATGTAGTAGCACGATGATAGCTTTGGGACTTCAATGACGGTAACTCGATGGTGAAAGGAGTTAGGTTCAAATGATGGCAGCTCAATGTTGAAAGGAGTCGTGAGAATAGTTGTCCACAAAGGGCGAGTTCTAGGAAGGTTGACCGATGGATATAATTTTTGAATGGTTCTATCGTGGAATGAAGGAATGTGGAATGGTTCCTAGAGAATATTGGAGACTAGATGGAGCAAGAAAGGGGCTCGAATATGTGTGCTAAGGGATCGTTGATACTCGAAGTGTTTTTTGAAGTACTTAGAGCAGGGGTACCGTGAGTACACTCATGGGCACTTTAAAAGGCCACGTTGAATCATTTAAAAGGATACGTATACCCTGGACCGGTGGAATGGGTCTAGTATCCAGCTTCAAGCTACGTGAGTATATTGAAAAACAGGATTTCATTAGTTCCTGACAGAGGAAAGGTCATATGAGTTATCATATATCTAAAGCACACATGAGTGATAGTGAGGATAGTTTGATGGATGTTATGGTTACTTTAGTTATTTTCTTTCGTAATCTATCGCTCTAGGGATGTCACCGAAGATGGGTATTGGGTATAGGGATACCTGGACACCCATCATCATACTTGTTTTGCAATATACACTTACTATATTCGTAAAGTAGCATATTATGTTAGTTATGTGCTAACTCTTTGGTTGCAAGGATATGTCAAGTATGGTTCGTATACCCTTGTTCCTTATTATATCGATATTTATAGTATTTTGAGATTCATTTACCACTCACACCAGACTATTATCTGACTTGAAGTTTTATTCTTTGCTTTTTATTATCTTAGGTACTCTTAAATGAGTAGACCAGATAGTAGGTTCGGGTGTGTGTAGTAGTTGTGTAGAGGACGTACTGGATGGAGCTTTCTCATATTATATTTATTGTTAACCTGCCTTTTGGAAAGGAAATATATAAGCGAATTTAACCCAATAGACTTCACGGTTATTGAGGCTGGAATATTATGGACTTGGTTCAGATGGATGGATGGATAATCGATTATGGATAATAATATAAAGCCAGGATTAAGCATAGTCGAGGGATAAACGATGCAGGACTTAAAGAAAGGCATAGCCCGGGTCGACATAGAGTTGTTCGGGTTCTACTTCGGGTCGGCATTGGGTTCGCTTCGGGTTCTACTTCGAGTCGACATGGTGTTGCTCCGGGTTGGCATTATTACTTTGGGTCAGCATAGAGTTGCTTCGGGTTCTACTTCGGGCCGGCATAGGGTTCGCTTTAGGTTCTACTTCGGGTCGGCATGGTGTTGCTCTGGGTCGGCTTAGAGATTTGGGTGCTAGTGTCAATTTGGTTCTACTTCGGGTCGGCATAGAGTTCCCCTGGGGTGTTATCAAAAATCTTGGATTCCCTCACGGACTCGGGGGCAGGATGGAAATGACAATCAAAGACCACTAATGGATGTTGGAATATCTGGAAATTGGAATCCGGGACTTGTAGCAGAAATTAGCAGGCTTAGATATGGATTGGATCAACCGGGGGCAAACCCCGACCAAGGAGAATGGATTAGCACAACTCCCCATGGAATTGGGGGCATGGATTTTGATGGCTTTGCTTGGAAATGGATAGCGGTGATGGAACAAGAGCAGTCATCATCCGCCACAAATCGGAGCTAGCCCGGCTTAAGGGCACAGGTCGTCATCTCTTGATGGCATGAACTAAATAACTAATAATAAATTCTACACTAAAACGGCTAAGTCACTTACATATGTACGGGATCGAGGACGGTCCCTAGGCATGCTCTGAGATGGCGATAAACCACCATAACTAATGAACCTTAAAACACTTGGATCCACACTACTGCAGTAAATAACACAGGTTGTGGTTATGGCCCCGACCGGAGAGACAGGGCAATAACCGCGAGTTACGAGTCCCTTCGCCGGAGAGCGACGGGATGGACTCGAACATGGATAAGTCCTCGACTAGGGATCGAGGCCGGAGTAGGATACCCTACGGATAAGTCCTCAACTGGGGATCGAGGCCGAAGTAGGATACCCTACAGATTAAGTTCTTGACCGGAGAGTCAAGGCCGGATAAGGATATTCATGGATTAAGTCCTCGGTTGGGGATCGAGGCCAGAGTAGGATACCCCACGGATTAAGTCCTTGACCAGAGAGTTGAGGCCGGAGAAGGATAACCATGGATAAGCCCTCGACCGAAGAATCGAGGCAGGAGTAGGATAAAATGACCCGGAGAGATCAATGGATTTGGATTTGGACCCAGAGAGGTCCCGGATTTGGATATGGACCCGGGGAGGTCCTGGATTTGGATATGGACCCGAAGAGGTCCCGGATTTGGATTAAATGACTCAGAGAGGTCTATGGATTTGGAGATAGACCCGGAGAGGTCCTGGACTTGGATAAAACGATACGGAGAGATCGTGGATTCGGTTAATGGATTTGGGATGGATTTGAAATTGGATATCGACTCGAAACAATCATGGATTTCGCTAATGATCCGGAGAGATCAAGGAATTGGATTGGCAATGGATTGGACTCTAGGTTGGATGATATGATGATCAATGGATTATGGACTTCATATTTTGGACTTATAGCAATACAAAACATGCCTTCTTATCGCAAGGCATGTTTTGGAGGGCAAAGTGTTAACCCGCCTTTTGGCAAGGCAGTATACAGGCGGATTTAACCCAATAGACTTCACGATTATCGAGGCTAGAATATTATGGACTTGGTTCATATGGATGGATAATTGATTATGGACAATAATATAAAGCTAGGATTAAGCATAGTCGATGGATAAACGATGTAGGAATTAGAGAAAGGCATAGCCCAGGTCGGCATAGAGTTGCTTCGGGTTCTACTTCGGGTCGGCACAGGGTTTGCTTCAGGTTCTACTTCGGGTCGGCATGGTGTTGCTCTGGGTCGGCATTGTTGCTCCGGGTCGGCATAGAGTTGCTTCAGGTTCTACTTCAGATCGGCACATGGTTCGCTTCGGGTTCTACTTCGGGTCGGCATGGTGTTGCTCCGGGTCGGCATAGAGTTGCTTCGTGTTCTATTTCTGGTCGGCACAAGGTTCGCTTTGGGTTCTACTTTGGGTCGGCATGGTGTTGCTCTGGGTTGACATTGTTACTCCAGGTCGGCATAAAGTTGCTTCAGGTTCTACTTCGGGTCGGCATGGCGTTGCTCTGGGTCGGCATAGAGTTGCTCCGGGTCGGCAGAGGATGGACGAGTTGGGCTCGACGATCGTTATGGTGGGCCCATGTAGGTGAGAAGGCCCTATAGCCGAGATTTCTCCAATAAATACAGTAGGCTTGGCTTCTAAAAAATGGGACCTTCATTCGGTTTCTCTTCATCTTCTACTCAGAGGCTACTCTGCCATTTTTATTCAGGAATTCTGGATTGTAACTATAATCAAATTTCTGATAATAAAAGGATTGTTCGGGAGTGGACGTAGGCTGGAGTTAGCCGGACCACTATAAATCTTGTCTTTCTTACTTGCTTTCATTTTAATTTTGGTTATTCTTCATATTATATCCTCTACATATATTCTATCTGTGATCTATGACCGGATATTGGTGTTTTCACTTATAATTGGGTGTTGGTGGCCAATTTTGACGCCAACATTTTGGTGCTTTCACTGAGAAAGTGTAACACTCCAGATTTTTGATAACATTATTTAGGAGATTTAGTTGGATAAACTAAATAAAATAATGTGTTGATTAGGGGATTGAGATTTGATTTATTTAAGGTAACCGTGCCTTTTTAACTAATAAATTAAATAAAGGGTTTAAAATGAATTAGAGGAGAGGTATTATGGGAAAAAGGCCATTCCTATATCACCTTCCTTAGGCCGTGTATCGCAACACACGTTCATTCTCATTTTAAAAATTTAAAAGCAAGGCCGGCCACCATTAACAAGGAAAGAAGAAGAGGATACTAAAGAAAAGCTTAAGGAAAGAAAATTCGAATCAAACTCATTCAAATCTCAAGCTCCTTAATCTCTAAAGAAATGGTGAAGAATGTTTACATCTCTAAACTTTTATGGTTTCTGTTTTAGGATTAAATCCGAATGATTTTGCAAAGGTTAGCCATGTTCTTGAATGATAAAATGATTATATATACATGTAGATGATTTATTTGTGTTCATATAGATTTTATGACATGTTTTAAGATGAAAACCCTATTAAATAGCATCTGTTAGCCTTGCGAATTTTTATGATGAACTAAAAGGTTATTTTAGAGATGAGTTTCAATTTTCAGATTTTTCTGAATTTTTGTGGAATTGTTATGAATTTTCTAAGGAAGAAAATGGTATTCTGGATTATTAAATTATTTACGGGAAAAATAATTATTGTTTGGATCTGCAAATTTTATATGTTGAATAGAACATACTAATTGATTTTCTGGAATTTTTTAAGATGTTTTAATAGTTATATAAAATTATTTAAGGAATAGGACTTAAATGTTTTATATAATTATAAAGGAGAAATGGGCTTTTTCAAAATTATTTAAATTTTCAAATAAGGAAAGTCGGCAGCATTTTGAATATAAAATTCTGGCAACCAATCAGACTTAGACAAACAAGGTAGGTGGGGTACAAAAGAACTATTTTAAAGTACAAATAAATAGTTTTCTACTATATCAATTCTTTCGGCAAGAGCTTCCGCCTCCATTCCAAACCTTCCAACAAAGTCGAAAGGTATCAAACCTTTCGAGTAGGTCAAATAACCAATGACATGGTATTAGGCAACTGGTACGTAGTGAATTGGAAGGAGTCGAAAGGTTTAGGGCCGAAAGGTTAGAGCCTTTGCAGGAGATGAAGTTTTGTTTTGGGTTTAAAGAAAATACGCTTGCTAGCTTTCGACAAAGAGCTTTCGACGCTGTCAAATGGTTTAAAAGAAAAAGGTTTTGATTGGTTTGCTTTCTTGTTTTAATTGAAACCTTTCGACAAAGTAGAAAGGTATAGCTTTCAACAAGGTTGAAAGCTTAGTTGCTGCTTCCAAACCTTTCGACATAGATGGAGTCAAAGGTTATCTTTTATTTTATAAAACTTGCCACCACTCTTCATTGATTTCGAAGGGTTGGTTCCAACATCAACACTTCATTGTTTTCGAATGGTTTTGAAAGGTTTTATAAAGGTTTCAAAGTAGTTGCTTTCGACTTCAATGTTTTCTGATCCTTTTGCTCTACTTGAAGGCATAATCCAAATGTTTTGAATCGAAACATTTTAAAAGGTTTCAAAGTAGTTAACTTTGAATGGTTTCGAAAGGTTTCCACTTGTTTTAAATTGAACACAATGTCTTTGAAAGGTTTGAGTTTCATTGCTTTTGAAAGGTTTATAAATTGTTTTATAGGGGAGTTACCCCAGGTTTTCGACGAAGTCGAAAGGTGAAACCTTTCGACTAGGCCGAAAAGAAACCTTTCGACAAGGTCGAAAGGTATGGTTTTTCAATGTTTTCGGAAGGCTAAGGTTTAAAGATTTTAAAAGGCGGATGTCATATGTTTTAAAGCTTGTAAAAGGAAAGCTTTTTAAAAGGTTTTGAAGGAGTTACCTTCAATGATTTCGAAAGGTTTATTAAAGGATATGAAGGAGTTACCTTCAATGCTTTTGAAGGGTTTTATTAATGGTTTTGAAGGAGTTACCTTCAATGTTTCTGAAAGGTTGTTTAAAGATTTTAAACAAAAGTTTCGAATGGAATGACTAGGCAGATAACCTAAGTGTTTTAAGTTATAAAGGACTTTAACTTATATTAAAAGGATAGATAATCCTTATTGAACATCATCAACATTATTTTGAGTAAAGTATATATAACATGGAAAAAATAGCTTAGAGTAAAGCTAAAAGATATATTTTCCTTGTATATATATGATTTGACGGACTAAATCATTTTGAAAAGGTTTTCAAGGAAAATTTAAAGGGAAGTTAGCCTAGATATTTGAAGGGTAGTTAATCCAAAAGAAAATTTGGGCAGTTAGCTCATTTAAATTCGGACAGTCAGTCCATTTTGAGGGCAGTTAGTCCAGAGGAAAGTTAGTCCAGATAAGTGGCAGTTAGCCCAGATATGAACAGTTAGTTCATTTATTAGCATAACGGACCTTGCTACTTTTTAAGGACAGTTAGTCCACCCTTTTTTACCTGTTTTGGGCAGATAGCCCATTATCTAGCATAAAAGATATTGCTATTTTGGTATAATCAATTTTAGGACAGATAGTCCAGAATAAAACAGTTAGCTCAGAGTTTAGGACAGATAGTCCAGTAAAGAACATATAGTTTAGAGTTTAGACAAACAGCCTATTTTATTTCCTATTTTAGCATAATGGATATTGTTGTATTATTATTATTATAATCAGCTGATTAACCTGTTTGGTTGCAGGAAAGTATTTGCAAAATATATGTTTTGAAAAGAGATATTAGTGAGGGGAAACCCGTTCCGCTAAGCGGTGTGGTCTCACTATATATCAGTAAACAAAGATGTAATAGAAATTATTCATACCAGGCTTTATATCTGACTCAAAATTTTTGTTCCTCCTTAAACTCTCGGGTGCCCAAAATTTGATTTGAGTAGGCTGAGGGTTTAGGTTTTCAGGTTTTAGCAAATTTTGGCGAATAAAGCATCCGAAGACGAGCAGGTGGCTGACGAATAGCTAAATTAGAAATTCTGTTTTAAAATTGTTTCCACTGTGTATTAAGACAGTTATATCTATATTGCTTTGATCATCCAAGGGGGCATCGTCATATGTTGCTCTTGGCGTATTGTTGTAATTTATATTTGATCATTGCTTGGGATTACATTTGGGGATTTTGTAACTTGGATATGATATTATTTGTAATGTAATCACTGATTATTATTGTTTTTTGGAAATCTGTGATTTTGTTCATTTTCAAGTGCTTCTGATATTATGGATACCATTAACACTACCGTGTTTTGTCACCAGAAGTTAATACTATGGATGACTGCAGCATCCATAGCGCTTCGCTTTTGACCTCCAAAGAAACTAGAGTAAGATTTTGGGTTGGGTTAACGCTATAGTAACGTACTTGTATTTGTTATATATAAGTATGCGCTTTATCTCCATTCATCTATCTTTGATTAGGTTATCTTTCTGTATATCATGAGTTTGAATACAGATAAGGATGGTAGAAGAAGCAGAGTTAACCAAGGAGGAGGAAGCACCGAAAGAATGTCGGACCTAATGCAGGGAGAGGCCAAGGTCAGGAAGAGAATGTTGGTGCTGAAGTCCCGCAGGTCGGAATGGAAGCCATATATCAATTTTTCATAAATATGATGCAAGAAAGAGTTGCAGCCGGAGTGTTAGGAGGAAATACTGCAGGAGTAGAGGTTTCAGAAGTTCCGGTAGTTAATCATTTAGCCAAGATGAACGGTGATTATGTGAAGCTAGGAGGAATGCCCTTTGTGGGAACGGAGGATGCCATTAGAGTTGAGAATTAGTTGTTGCACTGCGAAAGGACTTTTGCATATCTAGGGCTTAATGATGAGCAGAAGAGGAGGTTGGCATCCAGGCAGCTTTAGGAAGCCGCATTGTTCTGGTGGAGCAGTGTAACAACGACAGTTGATGAGGAGACAGTAACCTGGGAGGATTTCAAGAGGAGATTCCAGGAGAGGTTTATGTATGTGATGGCACAGTCAACTTTGATTAGGCAGTTTGCTGAGCTGGTGCTGGGTGAGATGTCTGTTGTTGAGTATGCTAGGAAGTTTGAGGAGTTGGCCCGGTATGGGTATGCTTCTATGGATACCGTGTTGAAGCGGAATGAGAAGTTTATCAGAGGATTGAAGCCGGAGTTGGCTAGTGTTACTTTTTCTCATCTTAGAGATCCTTCTGATATTGTTGTAGAGATGGCTTTGAGGCAGGAAGAAGTCCTTAAGTCTCTAGAGAAGAGCAAGGCAAAAGGGTTCCAGGTTGGGCAGGGCCAGAAGAGGAAGTTCTTTCCCAAGAAAGGTTCTCATAAGGGTGGAGCAGCCAAGAAAGTGAAGTCTGATGTTGTCTGCTATAAATGCGACAAGAAAGAGCACTTTGCTAATGAGTGTCGCTAAGGGAAAGCGAAGGATGTGGTTAAGGGTAAGAATGTCAGGTGCTTCAACGGTGACCCGATAGGCCATTATAAGAACCAGTGCAAGGAGCCCATTAGAGATGGTAAGGGCAAGGTGCATGCATTGGAGCCTGCTGGTTCTAAACCAACGGCCTAGGAGAAGGGAAAGGCAGTTCTTGGGGGAATGCTTCAGATTCATGGTATGTCTGTTGCCGTTTTATTTGATACTGGTGCATCACATTCTTTTATATCTAGATGTTTGATAGATAAGCTTAATCTTGAACCTACATATTTAGTTACTTCCTTACGGGTTGTGAATCCAATAGGAGGGTATGCAACTCTAGGGTTGAGGTGTGACCAGTTTGAGTTTGACCTGTTAGGTCATACTTTTGTGTTTGAGCCGAGTTTTCATGGTTACAGAATTCGCAGATGTGTTTGAGCATGTAGTTGGATTGCCGCTGAAACGAGCTATCGAGTTTCGGATAGATTTGGTTTCAGGATCCGAACCAGTGAGTAGGCCTCCAAGCAGGATGACCCCTTCGGAGATGAGGGAGTTGAAGGTGCGGTTAGTGGATTTAGAGGGCAAGAGTTTTGTCAGGCCGAGCAGTTTTTCATGGGGTGCAGTGGTAGTGTTTGCTAAGAAGTTAAACAGATCGTTGGGGCTATGTATCGATTATCGTAAGTTGAATGAGAGGACGATAAAGAATCGGTATCCCTTGCCCAGGATTGACGATTTGTTCGACCAGCTAAGTGGAGCAAATGTATTTTCTCTGTTGGATTTGGCAACGGGTTTCCATCAGCTCAGGGTAGCAGGCGATAGTATACCTTTGATAGCATTCAGGACCAGATATGGATCATACGAATGGTTAGTTATGTCGTTCGGGCTGAGGAATTCTCTAGCTTTCTTTGTGGATTTGATGAACCGGATTTTTCGAGAGTACCTGGATAGGTTCGTGCTAGTTTTCATAGATGATATCTTGATTTACTCTTAGGATGAAAGAGAGCATGAGGTTCATCTTAGAGTGGTGCTTGAGACGCTGAGGCAGCATCAGCTAAAAGCGAAGTGTTCAAAGTGCCACTTCTGGAAGAAAGAGGTGAAGTTTCTTGGTCATGTAGTCTCAGAGGAAGGGTTATCAGTAGATCCGACTAAGATCGAGGTAGTGAATAGTTGGAAGAGACCCGAGACAGTAACCGAGATTAAGAGTTTCCTTGGGTTGGCTGGTTATTATCGGAGATTCATCAAGGATTTCTCGCAAATAGCAGCTTCGATGACTAGGCTGACGAGGAAGGATGTGAAGTTCGTATGGACCAATAAGTGTGAGGAAGCATTCCAGAGTTTGAAACACTTATTGACCCATGCACCTGTTTTGGTTGTTCTAGAGGGGAATCGGGATTTGGTAGTTTTTAGCGATGCGTGTGGAACATGATTAGAGGCTGTGCTAATGCAGAGAGGTAAAGTTATTGCCTATGCTTCTAGACAACTTAGATCGCATGAGGTCAGGTATTCAACGCATGATTTAGAGTTGGCTACAGTGATTTTTGCTTTGAAGATGTGGAGACATTACATTTTGGGAGAACGGTTTGAGCTGTATACAGATTAAAAGTCGCTAAAGTATTTGTTCTCTTAGAAGGAGCTGAACATGAGACAGCAGAGGTGGTTAGATTTCATAGCCGCTTATGATTTTGGGATTGAGTACACATAAGGGAAAGGCAACAAGGTTGCAGATGCACTTATCAGGATACATCAGAATGCAGTGTTGGCTATTATGGCTGAGTGGAAAGATTTAGAAGCATTAGTAGATTGTAGAGTGTAGTGGAGATCCGAGGCAGGGTCTAGTGGTAATACTGTTGTATTGTCTTGTTTGGAAGTTCGACCACTGTTGATCGAACGGATTGCTTCTAAGCAGATAGAGGATCCTGCGTTAGCTGAACGGATCTTAAAGCTAAAGGAAGGAACCAAGAGCAATGACTTGAAAGATTTTAGTCTTGAGTAGAATGTGTGGTTAAGAAAGAAAGGAAGATTATGTGTTCCGAGTGTAAGAAACATAAGGAAGGAAGTCTTAGATGAATGCCATCGTTCGAAGTTCACTATACATCCAGGAGGTACCCAGATGTATCAGGATATGAAGAGGAGTTTCTTATGGGAAGGAATGAAGAGGGATATTGGTTTGTGTGTAAGGCAGTGATTGAATTGCCAGCAGGAAAAGGCCGAACACCAGAAACCGAGTGGTTTGCTTCAGCCGTTAGATATTCCAGTATGGAAATGGGATTCTTTTTTCTATGGACTTCATTGATGGGTTGCCAAGGTCGAACAGGGGAAATGAAAGTATATGGGTCATAGTGGACGGGTTGACCAAGAGTGCCTATTTTATACCAGTTAGGTCAACCAGGACAGCACATGTTTTAGCGAGATTGTTCATGAAGAATGTGATTAGACTGCATGGGGTTCCAAGCAGTATAGTTAGTGATAAAGATTCCTTGTTCACTAGCGAGTTTTGGAAGAGTCCGCAGGAAGTTTTGGGAACCAAGCTTAAGATGAGTACCACTTACCATCCGCAGACATATGGCAAATGGAAAGAGTTAACAAGATCTTGGAAGATTTGTTAAGAGCTTGTGTTCTGGATTTTGGGGGATCATGGGAGGACCATCTGCATCTAGTCGAGTTTTCGTATAACAACAGTTATCAAACTAGTATTGAGATGGCACCGTTTGAAGCTTTGTATTGAAGGCCATGCAAATCACCCATATGTGGTTGGAGATCGGGGATAGGTTGATTCTTGGTCCAGATTTGGTTAGAGAAGCTGCAGAAAAGATTAAGGTCATTCGGGCTAGAATGAAGGAGGATCAGTCTAGGCAGAAGAGTTATGCAGATAAGAGATGGAAAGATTTGGAGTTCTCAGTTGGGGACCAGGTTTTCGTCAAAGTATCACTAATGAAGGGTGTGTTTAGATTTGGGAAATCAAGGAAGTTATCTCCTAGGTTCATTGGACCTTGTCCTATTCTTGAGAGGATCGGAAAACTCGCGTTTAGGCTTGAGTTACCGAGCAGTTTGGCAGGTGTCCATGATTTTTTCATATTTCTCATCTCAAAAAGTGTGTTAGAGACTCGGAGACTGCTACTGCACCGACGGTGCTAGATGATTTAGTGGTAGAACCGGATTTGACCATAGTGAGGAAGCCAGTTCGCATTGTTGCGAGAGACGAGAAGAGGCTTAGAACCAAGACGTTCAAATTAGTTAAAGTCCAGTGGAGTGACAATGACAGAGACTATACCTAGGAGGTTGACAGCAGGATTAGAGATACTTATCCTGACTTGTTTTGATGGTATGTTTTACCTTCTTGTTTGTTTTGAGCTTTATTATAATTTCGAGGACGAAATTCTTTAAGGATGGGAGTTTGTAACACCCCATATTTTTGATAACATTATTTAGGAGATTTAGTTAGATAAACTAAATAAAATAATGTGTTGATTAGGGGATTGAGATTTGATTTATTTACGGTAGTCGTGCCTTTTTAACTAATAAATTAAATAAAGGGTTTAAAATGAATTAGAGGAGGGGTATTATGGGAAAGAGGCCATTCCTATATCACCATCCTTAGGCCGTGTATCGCAACACACGTTCATTCTCATTTTAAAAATTCAAAAGCAAGGTCGGCCAATATTAACAAGGAAAGAAGAAGAGGAAACTAAAGAAAAGCTTAAGGAAAGCAAATTCGAATCAAACTCATTCAAATCTCAAGCTCCTTAATCTCTAAAGCAAAGGTGAATAATGTTTACATCTCTAAACTTTTATGGTTTTGGCTTTAGGATTAAATCTGAATGATTTTGCAATGGTTTGCCATGTTCTTGAATGATAAAATGAATATATATACATGCTGATGATTTATGTATGTTCATATAGATTTTATGACATGTTTTATGATGAAAACCCTATTTAATAACATTCGTTAGCCTTGCAAATTTTTATGATGATCTAAAAAGTTATTTTAGAGATGGATTTCAATTTTTAGATTTTTCTGAATTTTTGTGGAATTGTTATGAATTTTCTAAGGAATAAAATGGCATTTTGGATTATTAAATTATTTACGAGAAAATAATTATTGTTTGGATCCGAAAATTTTATATGTTGAGGTGAACATATTAATTGATTTTTTGGAATTTTTTCAGAATTTTTTAAGATGTTTTAACAGTTATATATAATTATTTAAGAAATGGGACTTAAATGTTTTATATAATTATGAAAGAGAAAGGGGCTTTTTCAAAATTATTTAAATTTCCAAATAAGGAAAGTCGGCAGCATGTTGAATATAAAATTCTGGCAAACAATCAGATTTAGACAAACAAGGCAGGTGGGGTACAAAAGAACGATTTTAAAGTACAAATAAATAGTTTTTCTACCATTTCAATTCTTTCGACAAGAGCTTCTGCCTCCATTCCAAACCTTCCTACAAGGTCGAAAGGTATCAAACCTTTCGACTATGTCAAATAACCAATGCACATGGTATCAGGCAACTGGCACGTAGTGAATTGGAAGGAGTCGAAAGGTTTAGGGACGAAAGGTTAGAGCCTTCGAAGGAGATGAAGTTTTGTTTTGGGTTTAAAGAAAATACGCCTGCTAGCTTTCGATAAAGTGCTTTCGACACTGTCAAATGATTTAAAAGAAAAAGGTTTTGATTGGTTTGCTTTCTTGTTTTAGTTGAAACCTTTCGACAAAGTCGAAATGTATAGCTTTCGACAAGGTTGAAAGCTTAGTTGCCGCTTCCAAACTTTTTGATGCGGATGGAGTCAAAGGTTATCTTTTGTTTTATAAAACTTGCCGCCACTCTCCATTGATTTCGAAGGGTTGGTTCCAACATCAACACTTCATTGTTTTCGAATGGTTTCGACAGGTTTTATAAAGGTTTCAAAGCAGTTGCTTTCGACTCCAATGTTTTTCTGATCCTTTTGCTCCACTTGAAGGCATAATCCAAATGTTTTAAGTCGAAACGTTTTAAAAGGTTTCAAAGTAGTTAACTTTAAATGGTTTCGAAAGGTTTCCACTTGTTTTAAATTGAACCCAATGTCTTCGAAACGTTTTAGTTTCATTGCTTTCGAAAGGTTTATAAATGGTTTATAAGGGAGCTACCCCAGGCTTTCGACGAAGTCGAAAGGTGAAACCTTTCGACTAGGCCAAAAAGAAACCTTTCGACAAGATCAAAAGGTATGGTTTTTCAATGTTTTCGGAAGGCTAAGGTCTAAAGATTTTAAAAGGCGGACGTCATATGTTTTAAAACTTGTAAAAGGAAAGCTTTTTAAAAGGTTTTGAAGGAGTTACCTTCAATGATTTCGAAAGGCTTATTGAAGGATATGAAGGAGTTTCGTTCAGTGCTTTCGAAGGGTTTTATTAATGGTTTTAAAAGACTTACCTTCAATGTTTCTGAAAGGTTGTTTAAAGGTTTTAAACAAAAGTTTCGAATATAATGACTAGGCAAATAGCCTAAGTGTTTTAAGTTATAAAGGACTTTAACTTATTTTAAAAGGATAGATAATCCTTATTGAACATCATCAATATTATTTTGAGTAAAGTATATATAACATGGCAAAAATAGCTTAGAGTAAAGCTAAAAGATATATTTTCCTTGTATATATATGATTTGACGGACTAAATCATTTTGAAAAGGTTTTCAAGGAAAATTTGAAGGGCAGTTAACCCAGTTATTTGAAGGGTAGGTAACCCAAAAGAAAATTCAAGCAGTTGGCTCATTTAAATTCGGACAGTCATTCCATTTTGAGGGCAGTCGACCCAATGGACAGTTAGTCCAAATAAGCGGCAATTAGCCATGATATGAACAGTTAGTTCATTTATTAGCATACGAACCTTGCTACTTTTTAAGGACAGTTAGTCTACCCTTTATTACCTATTTTGGGCAGATAGCTCATTACCTACCATAAAAGATATTGCTATTTTGGTATAATCAATTTTAGGACAGATATTCGAGAATAGAGCAGTTAGCTCAGAGTTTAGGACAGATAGTCCAGTAAAGAACAGATAGTTCGGATTTTAGACAGACGGTCTATTTTATTTTCTATTTTTACATAATGGATATTGCTATATTTTTATTATAATCAGTTGATTAACCAGTTTGGTTGCAGGAAAGGATTTGCAAAATATATGTTTTGAAAAGAGATATTACTGAGGGGAAACCCGTTCTGCTAAGCGGTGTGGTCTCACTATATATCAGTAAACAGAGATGTAATATAAATTATTCATACCCGGCTTTATGTCTGACTCGAAGTTTTTGTTTCCCCTTAAACTCTCGGATGCTCAAAATTTGATTTGAGTAGGCTGAGGGTTTAGGTTTTCAGGTTTTAGCATATTTTGACGAATAAAGCATCTGAAGATGAGCAGGTGGCTGACGGATAGCTAAATTAGGAATTCTGTTTTAAAATTGTTTTCGCTGTGTATTAAGACAGTTATGTCTATATTGCTTTGATCATCCAAGGAGGCATCTTCATATGTCGCTCTTGGCGTATTGTTGTAATTTATATTTGATCATTGCCTGGGATTACGTTTCGGGATTTGTAACTTGGATATGATATTATTTGAAATGTAATCACTTATAATTATTATTTTTTGGAAATCTATGATTTTGTTCATATTCAAGTCCTTCTGATATTATGGATACCATTAACACTACTGTATTTCATCACCGGAAGTTAATACTGTGGATGACTGCAGCATCCATAGCACTTAGCTTTTGGCCTCTAGATATAGGATGTTACAACTTGGTATCAGAGCATAGGTTTATGAAAAATTTAACTAAAAATTGGTTTTGAGAACAAAAATCCAAAGAAATTAGAGTAAGATTTGGGGTTGGGTTAACACTATAGTAACGTACTTGTATTTGCTATATATAAGTATGCGCTTTATCTCCATTCATCTATTTTTGATTAGGTTATCTTTCTGTATCTCATGAGTTTTGAATATAGATATGGATGGTTGAAGAAGTAGAGTTAACCAAAGAGGGGGAAGCACTGAAAGGAATGTCGAACCTAATGCAGGGAGAGGCCAAGGTCAGGCAGAGAATGCTGGTGCTGAAGTCCCGCGGGTCGGAATGGAAGCCATGTATCAGTTTTTCAGAAATATGATGCAAGTAGGAGTTGCATCCGAAGTGTTAGAGGGGAAATGATGCAGAAGCAGGGGTTCTAGAAGTTATGGTAGTTAATCGTTTCGCCAAGATGAGCGGTGATTATGTGAAGCTAGGAGGAAAGCCGTTTGTGGGAACGGAGGATGTCATTGGAGTTGAGAATTGGTTGTTGCACTGCGAAAGGATTTTTGCAGATCTAGGGCTTATTGATGAGCAGAAGAGGAGGTTGGCATCCAGGCAGTTTCAGGGAGCCACATTGTTCTGGTGGAACAGTGTAACAGCGGCAGTTGATGAGGAGACAGTAACCTGGGAGGATTTCAAGAGGATATTTCGAGAGAGGTTTATGTTTGTGATGGCACGGTCAGCTTTGATTAGGTAGTTTGCTGAGCTGGTTTAGGGTGAGATGTTTGTTGTTGAATATGCTAGGAAGTTTGAGGAGTTGGCCTGGTATGGGTATGCTTCCGTGGATACCGTGTTGAAGCAGAATGAGAAGTTTATCAGAGGATTGAAGCCGGAGTTGGCTAGTGTTACTTTGTCTCATCTTAGAGATCCTTCTGATGTTGTTGTAGAGATGGCTTTGAGGCAGGAAGAAATCCTTGAGTCTTTGGAGAAGAGCAAGGCAAAAGAGGTCCAGGTTGGGCAGGGCCAAAAGAGGAAGTTCTTTCCCAAGAAAGGTGCTCATAAGGGTGGAGCAGCCAAGAAAGCGAAGTCTGATGTTGTCTGCTATAAATGTGACAAGAATGGGCACTTTTCTAATGAGTGTCGCTCAGGGAAAGCGAAGGATGTGGTTAAGGCTAAGAATGTCAGGTGCTTCAATGGTGACCCGATAGGCCATTATAAGAACCAGTGCAAGGAGCCCATTAGAGATGGTAAGGGCAAGGTGCATGCATTGGAGCTTGCTGCTTCTAAGCCAACAGACCAGGAGAAGGGAAAGGCAGTTCTTGGGGGAACGCTTCTGATTCATGGTATATTTGTTAGCGTTTTATTTGATACTGGTGCATCGCACTCTTTTATATCTAGATGTTTGATAGATAAGCTTAACCTTGAACCTACATATTTAGTTACTTCCTTATGGGTTGCGAATCCAATAGGAAGGTATGCAACTCTAGGGTTGAGGGGTGACCAGTTTGAGTTTGACCTATTAGGTCATACTTTTGTGTGAAGTTTGCATGTGTTTGATTTTGTGGGGTTCGGGATTATCCTTGGTATGGATTGGTTAAGTAAGTATGATGCTAAGATATTTTGCCAGGCTAGGAAGGTATCTCTTAGACACCCGAATTGTAGCGATCAGATTGTTTTCACCATATAAGGTTCTAGCGGTGCAATGTTTGCTTTGTTGGGTGCCTTGGATTCAGATGATGAGTTGAGCCGAGTTTTCATGGTTACAGAATTCGCAGATATGTTTGAGCCTGTAGTTGAATTGCCGTCGAAATGTGCTATCGAGTTTCAGATAGATTTGGTTCCGGGAGCCGAACCAGTGAGTAGGCTGCCAAGCAGGATGACCCCTTCGGAGATGAAGGAGTTGAAGGTGCAGTTGATGGATTTAGAGTGAAAGAGTTTTGTCAGGCCGAGCAGTCGCCGTGGGGTGCAGTGCAGAGTTTGCTAAGAAACCGAATGGATCGTTGAGGCTATGTGTCGATTATCGTAAGTTGAATGAGAGGACGATAAAGAATCGGTATCCATTGCCCAGGAATGACGATTTGTTAGACCAGCTAAGTGGAGCAAAGGTATTTTCTCAGTTGGATTTGGCAACGGGTTTCCATTAGCTCAGAGTAGAAGAGGATATTATACCTTTGACAGCATTTTGGACAAGATATGGATCGTACGAATGGTTAGTTATGTCGTTTGGACTGAGGAATGCTCTAGCTTTCTTTGTGGATTTGATGAACCGGATTTTCCGAGAGCACTTGGATAGGTTCGTGCTGGTTTTCATAGATGATATCTTGATTTACTCTAAGGATTAAAAAGAGCATGAGGTTCATCTTAGAGTGGTGCTTGAGACGCTGAGGCAGCATCAACTAAAAGCGAAGTTTTCAAAGTGTCACTTCTGGAAGAAAGAGGTGAAATTTATTAGTCATGTAGTCTCAGAGGAAGGGTTATCAGTAGATCCGACTAAGATCAAGGCAGTGAATAGTTGGAAGAGACCCGAGACAGTAATCGAGATTAAGAGTTTCCTTGGGTTGGCTGGTTATTATCGGAGATTCATCAAGGATTTCTAGCGATAGCAGCACCGATGACCAGGCTGACGAGGAAGGATGTGAAGTTTGTATGGACCGATGAGTGTGAGTAAGCATTCCAGAGTTTGAAATACTTATTGACCCATGCATCTGTTTTGGTTGTTCCAGAGGGGAATCAGGATTTGGTAGTTTTTACCGATGCGTGTGGAACAGGATTAGGGGCTGTGCTAATGCCGACAGGTAAAGTTATTGCCTATGCTTCTAGACAGCTTTGACCGCATGAGGTCAGGTATCCAACGCATGATTTAGAGTTGGCTGCAGTGATCTTTGCTTTGAAGGTGTGGAGACATTACCTTTTGGGAGAAAGGTTTGAGCTGTATACAGATCGTAAGTCGCTGAAGTATTTGTTCTCTCAGAAGGAGCTGAACATGAGACAGCAGAGGTGGTTAGAGTTCATAGCTGCTTATGATTTTGGGATTGCGTACACACCAGGGAAAGGCAACAAGGTTGCAGATGCAGTTAGCAGGATACATCAGAATGCAGTGTTGGCTATGATGGTTGTATGGAAAGATTTAGAAGCATTAACAGAGTGCAGTGGAGATCCGAGGCAGGGTTTAGTGGTAATACTGTTGTATTGACTTGTTTTGAAGTTTGACCAGTGTTGATTGAACGGATTGCTTCTAAGCAGATAAGGATCCTGTGTTAGTTGAATGGATCTTGAAGCTAAAGGAAGGAACCAAGAGCGATGACTTGAAAGATTTCAGCCTTGAGCAGAATGTGTGGTGGAGAAAGAAAGGAAGATTATGTGTTCCGAGTGAAGAAACATAAGGAAGGAAGTCTTAGATGAATGCCATCATTCGAAGTTCACTATACATCCCGGAGGTACCAAGATGTATCAGGATATGAAGAGGAGTTTCTTCTGGGAAGGAATGAAGCGGGATATTGGTTTGTGTGTAAGGCAGTGCTTGAATTGCCAATAGGAAAAGGCCGAACACCAGAAACCGAGTGGTTTGCTTCAGCCGTTAGATATTCCAGTATGGAAGTGGGATTCTATTTCTATGGACTTCATTGACGAGTTTCCAAGGTCGAACAGGGGAAATGAAAGTATATGGGTCATAGTGGACGGGTTGACCAAGAGTGCCCATTTTATACCAGTTAGATCAATCAGGACGGCACCTGTTTTAGCGAGATTGTTCATGAAGAATGTGATTAGACTGCATGGAGTTCCAAGCAGTATAGTTAGTGATAGAGATTCCTTGTTCACTAGCGAGTTTTGGAAGAATCTGCAGGAAGTTTTGGGAACCAAGCTTAAGTTGAGTACCACTTACCATCCGTAGACAGATGGGCAAATGGAAAGAGTTAACAAGATCTTGGAAGATTTGTTAAGAGCTTGTGTTCTGGTTTTTTGGGGATCATGGGAGGACCATCTGCATCTAGTCGAGTTTTCGTATAACAACAGTTATCAAACTAGTATTAGGATGTCACCGTTTTAAGCTTTGTATTGAAGGCCATGCAAATCTCCAGTATGTTGGTTGGAGACCGGGGATAGGTTGATTCTTGGTCCAGATTAAGAAGTTGCAGAAAAGATTAAGGTCATTCGGGCTAGAATGAAGGAGGATCAGTCTAGGCAGAAGAGTTATGCAGATAAGAGATCGAAGGATTTGGAGTTCTCAGTTGGGAACCAGGTTTTCGTCAAAGTATCACCGATGAAGGGTGTGCTTAGATTTGGGAAATCGAGGAAGTTATTTCCTAGGTTCATTGGACCTTTTCCTATTCTTGAGAGGATCGAAAAACTCGCGTATAAGCTTGAGTTACTGAGTAGTTTGGGAGGTGTCCATGATGTTTTTCATATTTCTCATCTCAGAAAGTGTGTTAGAGACCCGAAGACTGCTATTGCATCGACAGTGCTAGATGATTTAGTAGTAGAACCGGATTTGACCATAGTGAGGAAGTCGGTTCGCATTGTTGCGGGTGCTGAGAAAAGGCTTAGAATCAAGATGGTCAGATTAGTCAAAGTCCAGTGGAGTGACGATGACAGAGACTGTACTTGGGAGGTTGAGAGCAGGATTAGAGATACTTATCCTGACTTGTTTTGACGGTATGTTTTATCTTCTTGTTTGTTTTGAGCCTTATTGTAATTTCGAGGACGAAATTCTTTATGGAGGGGAGTTTGTAACACCCCAGATTTTTTATAACATTATTTAGGAGATTTAGTTAGATAAACTAAATAAAATAATGTGTTGATTAGGGGATTGAGATTTGATTTATTTAAGCTAGTCGTGCCTTTTTAACTAATAAATTAAATAAAGGGTTTAAAATGAATCAGAGGAGGGGTATTATGGGAAAGAGGTCATTCCTATATCACCTTCCTTAGGCCGTGTATCGCAACACACGTTCATTCTCATTTAAAAATTTTAAAAGCAAGGACGGCCACCATTAACAAGGAACGAAGAAGAGGAAACTAAAGAAAATCTTAAGAAAAGCAAATTCAAATCAAACTCATTCAAATCTCAAGCTCCTTAATCTCTAAAGCAAAGGTGAATATTGTTTACATCTATAAACTTTTATGGTTTCGGTTTTAGGATTAAATCCGAATGATTTTGCAAAGGTTTGCCATGTTCTTGAATGATTAAATGATTATATATACATGTTGATGATTTATTTATATTCATATAGATTTTATGACATGTTTTAAGATGAAAACCCTATTAAATGACATTTGTTTGCCTTGAGAATTTTTTTGATGATCTAAAAAGTTATTTTAGAGATGGGTTTCAATTTTCAGATTTTTCTGAATTTTTTTTGAATTGTTATGAATTTTCTAAGGAAGAAAATGGTATTTTGGATTATTAAATTATTTACGGGAAAATAATTATTGTTTGCATCTGAAAATTTTATATGTTGAAGAGAACATATTAATTGATTTTCTAGAATTTTTGTAGAATTTTTCAAGATGTTTTAATAGTTATATAAAATTATTTAAGGAATGAGACTTAAATGTTTTATATAATTATAAAGGAGAAATGGGATTTTTCAAAATTATTTAAATTTCCAAATAAGGGAAGTCGGCAGCATTTTTGAATATAAAATTCTGGCAACCAATCAGATTTAGATAAACAAGGCAGGTGGGGTACAAAAGAACTATTTTAAAGTACAAATAAATAGTTTTTCTACTATTTCAATTCTTTCGGCAAGAGCTTCCGCCTCCATTCCAAACCTTCTAACAAGGTCGAAAGGTATCAAACCTTTCGACTAGGTCAAATAACCAATGCATATTGTATCAGGCAACTGATACGTAGTGAATTGGAAGGAGTTGAAAGGTTTAGGGACGAAAGGTTAAAGCCTTCGAAGGAGATGAAGTTTTGTTTTTGGTTTAAAGAAAATACGCCTGCTAGCTTTTGAAAAAGAGCATTCGACACTGTCAAATGGTATAAAAGAAAAAGTTTCGATTGTTTTTCTTTCTTGTTTTAAATGAAACCTTTCGATAAAGTCGAAAGGTATAGCTTTCGACAAGGTTGAAAGCTTAGTTGTCGCTTCCAAACCTTTCGACATAGATGGAGTCAAAGGTTATCTTTTGTTTTATAAAACTTGTCGCCTCTCTCCATTGATTTCGAAGGGTTGGTTCCAACATCAACACTTCATTGTTTTCGAATGGTTTCAAAAGCTTTTCTAAAGGTTTCAAAGCAGTTGCTTTCGACTCCAATGTTTTTCTGATTCTTTTGCTATACTTGAAGGCATAATCCAAATGTCTTAAGTCAAAACGTTTTAAAAGGTTTCAAAGTAGTTAACTTTGAATGGTTTTGAAAGGTTTCCACTTGTTTTAAATTGAACTCAATGTCTTCGAAAGGTTTGAGTTTCATTGCTTTCGAAAGGTTTATAAATGGTTTTATAGGAGAGTTACCCCAGGCTTTCGACGAAGTCGAAAGGTGAAACCTTTCGACTAGGCCGAAAAGAAACCTTTCGACAAGGTCGAAAGATATGGTTTTTCAATGTTTTCGAAAGGCTAAGGTTTAAAGGTTTTAAAAGGCGGATGTCATATGTTTTAAATCTTGTAAAAGGAAAGCTTTTTAAAAGGTTTTGAAGGAGTTACCTTCAATGATTTCGAAAGGTTTATTATAGGATATGAAGGAGTTACCTTCAATTCTTTCGAAGGTTTTTATTAATGGTTTTGAAGGAGTTACCTTCAATGTTTCTGAATGGTTGTTTAAAGGTTTTAAACAAAAATTTCGAATGAAATGACTAGGCATATAGCCTAAGTGTTTTAAGTTATAAAGGACTTTAACTTATTTTAAAAGGATAGATGATCCTTATTGAACATCATCAACATTATTTTGAGGAAAGTATATATATATATAACATGGCAAAAAATAGCTTAGATTAAAGTTAAAAGATATATTTACTTTATATATATATGATTTGACGGACTAAATCATTTTGAAAAGGTTTTCAAGGAAAATTTGAAGGGCAGCTAGCCCAGATCATTTGAAGGGTAGTTAACCCAAAAGAAAATTCGGGCAGTTAGTTCATTTAAATTCGGACAGTCAATCCATTTTGAGGGCAGTCAGCCCAGAGGACAGTTAGTCCAGATAAGCGGCAGTTAGCCTAGATATGAACAGTTAGTTCATTTATTAGCATAATGGACCTTGCTACTTTTTAAGGACAGTTAGTCCACCCTTTTTACCTATTTTGGGCAGATAGCCCATTATCTAGCATAAAAGATATTGCTATTTTCGTATAATCAATTTTAGGACAGATAGTCCAGAATAGAGAAGTTAGCTCAGAGTTTAGGACAGATAGTTCAGTAAAGAACAGATAGGTCAGATTTTAGACTGACGGTTAATTTATTTCCTGTTTTAGTATAATGGATATTGCTATATTATTATAATCGGTTGATTAACTAGTTTGGTTGCATGAAAGGATTTGCAAAATATATGTTTTGAAAAGAGATATTGGTGAGGGGAAACTCGTTCCGCTAAACGGTGTGGTCTCACTATATATTAGTAAACAGAGATGTATTAGAAATTATTCATACCAGGCTTTATGTCTGACTCGAAAAATTTTTCCCCTTTAAACTCTCGGGTTGAGTAGGTTGAGGGTTTTGGTTTTCAGGTTTTAGCAGATTTTGGTGAATAAAGCATCCAATGACGAGCAGGTGTTTGACGGATAGCCAAATTAGGAATTCTGTTTTAAAATTGTTTCCGTTGTGTATTAAGACAGCTATGTCTATATTACTTTGATCATCCAAGAGGGCATCTTCATATGTTGCTCTTGGCGTATTGTTGTAATTTATTTTTGATCATTGCTTGGGATTACGTTTGGGGATTTTTGTAACTTGGATATGATATTATTTGAAATGTAATCACTGATAATTATTGTTTTTTAGAAATCTTTGATTTTGTTCATATTCAAGTTCTTCTGATATTATGGATACCATTAACACTACCGTATTTCGTCACCAGAAGTTAATACCGTGGACGACTGCAGCATCCATAACGCTTAGCTTTTGGCCTCCAGATACGGGATGTTACAGAAAGCTAGCACTCTGGGATTTAGAAGTTAGGATCTTGGATTTGAAAGCTTGAGAACTTGGATTTGGGAAGAAATGGCTAGGCAATCAACAAGAAGACAAAGAGCAGGGACAAGATGGAAACAATGATGGATGCTATGCAGGAAAGAATGCTAAAGAGACAGGAGGAAATCTAGGATCAGAACCAGAAAAAAGAAGCAAGCAAGATGATGAATGGAATTTTGGCATGGATCATAGCTCGGATGCGCGTTTGGAAGAGGATAATATCGAATTCCCTCGCAGACTCGAGGGCAGGATGGAAATGACAATCGGAGACCACTAATGGATGCTGGAATAGCTAGAAATTGGAACCCATGACTTGTAGCATAAATTAGCAGGCTTAGATATGGATTGGGTCAACCGGGGGAAAATCCCGACAAAGGAGAATGGATTAGCACAACTCCCCATGGAATTGCGGGCATGGATTTGGATGGCTTTGCTTGGAAATGGATTGCGGTGATGGAATGGAGCAGTCATCATCCGCCACAAATCGGAGCTAGCCCGGATTAAGGGCACAGGTCGTCATCTCTTGATGGCATGAACTAAATAACTAATAATAAATTCTACACTAAAACGGCTAAGTCACTTACACATGTACGGCCCTAGGAATGCTCTGAGATGGCGATAAACCACCATAACTATGAACCTTAAAACACTTGTATCCACACTATTGCGGCAAATAACACAGGTTGTGGTTGTGGCCCCGACCGGAGAGATTGGGCAATAACCGCAAGTTACGAGTCCCTTTGCCGGAGAGCGATAGGATGGACTCGAACATGGATAAGTCCTCGACTGGGGATCGAGGCCGGAGTAGGATACCCCACGGATAAGTCCTCGACTGGGGATCGAGGACGGAGTAGGATACCCCACAGATTAAGTCCTCGACCGGAGAGTCAAGTCGGGATAAGGATATTCATGGATTAAGTCCTCGACTGGAGATCGAGGCCGGAGTAGGATACCCCACGGATTAAGTCCTTGACCAGAGAGTCGAGGCCGTAGAAGGATAACCATGGATAAGCCCTCGACCGGAGAGTCGAGGCCGGAGTAGGATAAAATGACCCGGAGAGGTCAATGGATTTGGCTTTGGACCCGGAGAGGTCCCGGATTTGGATATGGACCCGGAGAGGTCTCGGATTTGGATATGGACCTGGAGAGGTCCCGTATTTGGATTAAATGGCTCGGAGAGGTCTATGGATTTGGGGATGGCCCGGAGAGGTCCCAGACTTGGATAAAATGATCCGGAGAGATCGTGGATACGGTTAATGGATTTGGGATGGATTCAGAATTGGATATCGACTCGGAACAGTCAAGGATTTCGCTAATGATCCGGAGAGATCAAGGAATTTGATTGGTAATGGATTGGACTCTAGGTTGGATGATATGACGATCAATGGATTATGGACTTTGAATTTTGGACTTATGGCAATACAAAACACGCCTTCTTATCGCAAGGCATGTTTTGGGGGGCAAAGTGTTAACCTGCCTTTTGGCAAGGCAGTATACAGGCGGATTTAACCCAATAGACTTCACGGTTATCGAGGCTAGAATATTATGAACTTGGTTCAGATGGATGGATGGATAATTGATTATGGATAATAATATAAAGCTAGGATTAAGCATAGTCGATGGATAAACGATGTAGGACTTGGATAAAGGCGTAGCCCGGGTCGGCATAGAGTTGCTTAGGGTTCTACTTCACGTCGGCACAGAGTTCGCTTCGGGTTCGCTTCGGGTTCTACTTCGGGTCGGCACTGTGTTGCTCCGGGTCGGCATTGTTGCTACGACTCGACATAGAGTAGCTTCGGGTTCTACTTCGGATCGGCACAGGGTTCGCTTCGGGTTCTACTTCGGGTCGGCATGGTGTTGCTCCGGGTCGGCATAGAGTTGATTTGGGTTCTACTTCGGGTCGGCACAGGGTTTGCTTTGGGTTCTACTTCGGGTCGGCATGGTGTTGCTTCGGGTCGGCATTGTTACTCCAGGTTCGCATAGAGTTGCTTCGGGTTCTACTTCGGGTCCGCATGGCGTTGCTCCGGGTCGGCATAGAGTTACTCCGGGTCGGCATAGGATGGATGAGTTGGGATCGATGATCATTATGGTGGGCCCATGTAGGTGAGAAGGCCCTGTAGCCGAGATTTCACCTATAAATACAGTAGGCTTGGCTTTGAAAAAATGGGACCTTCATTCGGTTTCTCTTCATCTTCTACTCGGAGGCTACTCTGCCATTTTTATTCAGGAATTCTGGATTGTAACTGTAATCAAATTTCTGATAATAAAAGGATTGTTCGGGAGTGGACGTAGGCCGGAGTTAGCCGAACCACTATAAATCTTGTCTTTCTTACTTACTTTCATTTTAATTTTGGTTATTCTTCATATTATATCCTCTACATATATTCTATCTGTGATCTGTGACTGGATATTGGTGCTTTCACTTATAATTGGGTGTTGGTGGCCAATTTTGACGCCAACATATATGGACTTCCATACTTATTCCGTTGTGCAATATTGTGGAGCCTTGGCAATGCTTGCTTACTATTATTATTATTATAAGACAATTATTTGAGTTAATTTCCATTTGTATAAACTCCATCACCTGATGTATAACTTTATGTGTATCCGTACTTTGATATTTGCATCTCTTAGTTATCACCGTCTCTTCTGTTTATATCTATGATATATATTGTATTTTATTTCATGCGATGTGAGATATATTATAGGTTCTGTGATGTTTTATTTCATTTACAACCCTTGATTATTGTCTTATATCAACTGGGCACGTCAGCAGCGCACTATCTTATGTATATTAGGTGTCGATGGTGTAGGGCGGTTGTCACATTTGGTATCAGAACTAGGTTACATGATTAACCTGAGTTGATACAGTGATCCAGTAGAGATAAGGAAGCAGCTATCACCCTAGACTGGTTCGAGAGTATATATATACGAGAGAATGTGTACTTGTGACATATTTTGGTTTTTAAAACTATATAGTAGTATATATAGTATATAATTCGCAAGCATACACGAGTACCCTCGACACAGTTTTCTTTTTGAGAGACTGACCATTCTTGTTACAAATCGAGAATGAGCCGGCAAACGAGAAACACTACGAGAAAATCCATCTCCAGAGTTGAAGAAGGAGCGGGTTCAAGGGCGGCTAACCCTGACTTGCAAGCTATGCTCAATGCAATGATGGCAAACATGCTGTAGAATGCCTAAGTGGCCGCTCTGATTGTTGTTGTTAGTGGTGGTGCTTAGGAGCAGGCACCAAGGGCTGACTTTGCTAAGATGTAACGACTCGCAATCCCATACAGTTTAAGTTGATAATAAATCACACATGTCCAACTCAAATCGAACGAAAAGATGGATAATTAAGGGAAAGAAAGAAGACAAGAAGAAGAGAAGCTAAAATATCACAGAATCTCACAACGTAGCGGAACGATATATAATATAACGATGATCTTTACAAAATGAAAAACTATAATATACATACATCCATCAGAGTACAACAACGAATCGCTAATCATCAGCCCAGACAGTTATAACAACCCATCCTCATAAATGCTGACAATTTTAAATAACCAATACAGCGGAAATAAAATAATAACTAGCTATTGATGAAGCCTCCTACTCCAAGCTCCTCCAAAATGCATCTGAATCTAATCTATAATATACTCGATCTGACCCAAGCATTGGAAGGAAATAACACCTAGATCAGTCTGGTAAACCAGTGTGAGAAAACACATCTCGATTGGATTTTTAAATTTATAAAAAAGCTTTCAAAATAAAGGTATCTCGAAGGACCACACCGCACTAAACACGGACGGGTTTTTACCTTATGATAACCAAAATATTTCATATCAAATCTTCTAATATTATAATAGTGTCAAGGATACAAATCATATTAATCATAGTCGAAATTATTACCTTAATTAAATTCCAGCATACTAGGCTCTACAATCAAAACCGTAAAGCACGTATTGAATAATGGATTTCCAACAATGACAAGGTAAGGGACTACCTTCCGACGGTACATCTCTAGAAGAATGTACCGAGGCTCAACATCTACCAACACAGAACCAGTCTACCTCTACCATAGATAGTACCGAATATGTCATCACCCCGGTCGTTTTCGACCTATCCGTGGCCATAACATACACAACAAACCAGAAATATATTGGGTAATTGATATGCACACAAAAATGTATATATTTACTCACACACTTAATCTCATTTTAGTAAAATAAATGTCATAATTGGGTGTTTTTACATGTTTAAAACCAAATTTCAAAAATGCTTTCAAGTC
The DNA here is from genome assembly GCA_030737815.1 of Allium fistulosum. Classification (NCBI taxonomy): domain Eukaryota; kingdom Viridiplantae; phylum Streptophyta; class Magnoliopsida; order Asparagales; family Amaryllidaceae; genus Allium; species Allium fistulosum. The sequence goes on along the minus strand of CM060902.1, from coordinate 1,241,245,509 downwards.
ATCATTCATGCATCTACATGGGGCAAAACGGTAATTTTCGTGTGTAGATTACTTTGAAAAAAAATTACTTGCACATTTTAATTTGTTTTGTAGGAATTTGAATTCAACTTGGAAGTGGCTTCATGGAAATATGCATATACAAGAGTTGGAAGCCAAAGAAATAAAGAAATAAAAGAATTCATGTAATCGTGGAAGACCTTCCCTACCCACTAACTAATGGATCGCAATTAAAAGCTTATGCACATGTTAGTGTGGATTAAAGGCACATGCACATTTAATGAAGGATTAATTTCATGCTAATGATAACTTGGAGGCCACACTACCTCAAGGGCATTTTATGGAGTTCCCTAAAAATGGATTAGGGTTTTAGTCATGTATAAATAACTCTCTTATGTTCATGTAATAAAGTTTTATTATCTCATCATATTATGAAAATTGTAGCACAAATCAATGAGAAATAAAATGGCTTTTTAAGCCTCTTCTTCTTTTTCTACATGCTTTTCCATTTCATGCTTACTTTTATTTACATGCTTTCTTCTATTTCATTTCATTGGAATTAGTTTAGATTTAATTTATGCAAGTAGTTTAGTTCTTTTTTTTCTTTTAAGTAGCTCTTACTTTCCTTGCCTTTTAATGTTGCAATCTACATGTGTTGAAATGATAACAAAAATGAGAAGCTAAACCCCTTCAATTTAGGGGTAATGAAACTCTCTTAAATCATGTAGATTCAACATATTTGCTAATTTATGATCTCTTTTTATACTTCATGGATAGTTAAATGTTGATGTAAGTTTATCATTGAATTTGATAGCCTTGTTTATAACAAAAAGGCTATTCTTACTCAAATATAAACATAATTTACACTATCATCTAACTAAGTGATTTTGATCATGGAATTAAAATAGAATCAAAATTTGTTGATCTATGTTACTAAGCAAAAATAGTAAATAGATCATGATTAAAATAGATTTTGTTTTAGTTTCATATTCATTTTCATGATATTTAACAAAGTGGTTTTAGTGTTGTATTAAAGTTTGATGGTTTAAGTTGTGTTAATTAATAACATAAATAGATCATACTTATGATAAATACATCAATAATACTGCTAGATTACAATGAGATCATATATTAAATTTTGTGTTGATTTATGTGAGAGTATGAGAGTGGATTTGCCTCTGAATTGTCTCTTAATCTCATATTTTTATTCACTTTTGTTTTAGTTGGTTTCTACATTTGTTTAGCTTAAAACAATTTCAAACTCTTTGGGCTAATTTGATTGAGTAAAATTTAAAATTAATTCATTTCCCTGCGGATCGACCCGTACTCGCATACGTACTACAATTATACGTCGTGTGCTTACAGTATTTTAACGATTGTATTTTTAACGATGGTTTTCTAACCGATAGAAAAATCCGCTGTTATCAACAAGTTTTTGGCACCGTTGCCAATAAGTTTGAAATTTGATTTTAATATTACTCTTCGAATTATTTTTGTTTGATTTTATTGTGTACTAATTTTGTGTGTTGAATTGCATTCTTAAAAAAAATTGCTTTGTGTGTTTGTTGTGTGATTTTTGCTTTCATTTGATTTGTGTGCTTTTTGTTTTTCTATTCGCATTTGCATTTCTAAAAAAACTTTGCATTACAATTCTGTTTACATTTCATTTCTCTGTTCATGGTTGTTATCTACATCTCTTTGTTTACATTTTATTCACTGTTTTTTTACACTTCTCTGTTTGAAACTTGTGCATTTCATTACATTACACTTCTGTTTGCTCCACATTCAAAACTTCTTGGTTGTGCAAACTATGCACATACACTGTGCACATAAAACTGTTGCATTTCAACTTGTAATTTGCATTTCATTTTTACAAGCCACAACTCACTCAATCTCCATCTATAACATACACACACTGCCATACCTCACTGCTCCTTCTACCCAACCCCATTGCAAACTATTACATTTCACCACACTTCGTTTGTGCAAACTGTGCACACTACAGCAAACTCAACTGCTCCACCCTACCTCCTCCATATAACCACCATATCACTACCTTCCAATCCCATCCCTGTTACAAATTGTTTTGTACCAGCACACTTCTCCTCATTAATTAAACAATCAACTGCATACATCCACAGTTCATCAGCCATCCACTGTTCACAACAGCAACAGTTCATCAACCATCCACTATCAGAAACCACTGCCTAAACTGTCCTATATCACCCCCCCTGAATCTCCTCTTCCACCACCTACCTTCCTTCAACTACAAGTTTCCATCAACTAAAATTGTTACAAGTTTCAACCTCTGCACACTTCAACTTCATTTTAACCACCTACCTCCCAGCAACCCACCACAACCTCCACCTGCTCCAAACTCCAGCCAACCAACTAAACCTCCACCACAAACAGAATTGCACCGTCACTGCCTCTTCATCACCCATGTACATCATCCACTTCTGCCTATAACATACTGCTGCCCCTCCTCTTCAACAAACCAACATCCTCAGCCAAACAACACCACTGCAAGTTCATCACATCCCATTGCTTACCTCCAAACCACCAAAAGATAACAACATCATTCACGACCAAACACTCCATCATCGCCTATACCACAATCCACCCAAACTTCACTGACCATCAATATCCACCACCACCTACTTGCTACTTCAACAGCCACAACTACACTGCATAATCCTACTTCCTCATCATCCATCAAAGCCTGCAACCCATTCGAATTCACAAACCCATCACCACTTCCTCCCCTCTACACCCTGCCTGAACACGGTCAGTGCCTCATCACACTGCCTTCAAATCCTCCGCACTACCAAAACTGCTACACCCTACGACAGAAAACAAAACTCGATTCATCAATCTCAACCACGCTTCCTCCCTTTTGTCACACCAACGATCACCTCACAGCAAACCCAATTGCAACCACAAAATCCTCAATCACCAGAAATCTCCAATCGCCAAAACCCGATCCCATGAGTGCAAAACCCATCTCCAACCAAGCTTCACCCGCGACCGAACCACTTCCAGCTCGATTCACTAATCCACAAACATAAACCCTCCCTCATTCCATAACCTGCAAACACCCTAACCCTGGATGTAATCAAACAAATTCAAGAACTCCGCGACCGAACCCAAATCCCCATTTACCAAACAAAATTTGACGCGTTTCTCTCTTTTGAAGGGAGAAAGTTGTGTTTATATATATATGTATGTATGTATGTATGTATGTATGTATGTATGTATTTGCTTTGACCGAGAAGAAAGGGAATTGGGTATTAGAAGTATAAGTTTCTAAAGTGTTGGTTGATTTTTGAATTGTGAACTGATTTTCAAGTGTGGGCCGACTTTATATTTTTGGCCCAAATAAAAATTGTGTTAGTTTTCTTTTGTTCAAATAATTTTCAATTAGGTTTGCTTTTGTTTAATTCCTTTTTTATATAAAAACTAAAAATTGCATATATATCGTTTTCACTTTTTCAGGTTGCAAATAGAAGAAAAGAGGACAAGGAATTACTACTAAATAGTTATTCTGCTTGCTTGCTTAAAAAATCGCCTCTTTAAAATAAATTGCTAATAATTCTACATGCTCTGGTATCGTGCCCTTATCACTTGTTATTATTTTCATTGCATTGTTGGTTGCTTGTATTTAAAAAAATTCAAAAACAGAAATAAAAACAAATTTCATTCGTAGTTGCATCGTTAATTCATGTTTAATTTTCATTTCGCATTCATACCATCTTATTTTTATTTTCTATGGGCAATCCCATATTCATATAAGGTGGGGGATTTCATCGCCCCTTCCTTGGCCCACAAATTGTATTTCATCTTAGAACTTGACTAATAAAAACGGTTATACCTTAGACTTAAGGGAGTCACGAGCTCACCTAGGGCTTAATTGTATCTGGACAAGTTGTCTTCTTTCGACAATTTATATTCTTGGTGTCTAGGCTACGGCAGAGCAATAATTATATATAAATATTACGGTGATTTGTAAATATTATAGTGATTGTTTCTCTGAAGGTGCTTAAACCTTCGGTTGCATTGCTACGATGATTCGTGGTGCACTAATAACTCATGTCTGTTACCTGGCTAAGAACTATTTTGTTGGATTAAGACAAAGTGTGATTATATAATTTTGGGTTTGGAGCTACTAAGGACATAAAATTTGTAATTAAGCCCTTGCATTCATTTAGTTGCATTAGTTCATACATATAAAAAGAAAACAAAATCCAAAACTAAAAAAATTTGTACGTTTTACTTAACTTAGTTCCTTTTAAAAAAAAATTCAATTTTTTTTTAAATCTTTTCCTAAAAAAATTCAAACAAAATAAAAAATCCAAAAAAAACAAGCATTTTTACTTAAGTTAGTTTTTTTAGAAAAACAAAGATCCAAAGAAAATTAATCTTTTTAAAAGCAAAAACATAAAAAAAAACAAAAATCAAATCTTCCTTTTGAAAAATAAATCTTTTTTGGTAAATATTTGCCCATTCTAAAAAGACATATAAAAAAAATTCACTTCATTTTCTAAACCTTGTTTTATTCTCTTAACTCGATTCTCACTTCTTTCTCTCCTTGACTTTTTCTTGTGCATGAAAACTTGGACTCGTGACACAACAACAAACCGTTGGACTCGTGACACAACAACTAATCGTTTAACTCGGACAAACGATTCTCCAACAATGGAAAACGAAAATGCCCCACGAACTTTAATGTATAGAATCTTCCCTGATCGAGTTTCTATCCCTTCTTGTATCACGCTACCCACCCCAATGGGTAACCATTTCAAAGTTTATTCCAATCATATTTCCACGCTCCCAAAATTTGGCAATTTTGAACATGATGACCCATACATCTTCTTAAAGAAATTCGAACAAGTATGTGCAACCATTAAACTTCAACAACTTTGTGATGACGAAATCAAACTTCAATTAATTCCATTTGCTCTTACCGATTACGTTGAAAAATGGTTGTATAGCTTACCATCAAACTCGATTAAAACTTGAGAAGAATTTGTTAAAGTCTTCTTGAAATAGTTCTACCCTTTGGAAAAAATAACTAAGATCTGATACGAAATTGTCAATTTTCATCAATTCATGGGCGAACCTTTCAAAAAATATTTTGAAAGATTTAAAGAGATTTTGATAAAATGTCCACACCATAATTTCGAAAAATGGACCCTTTGTCAAATCTTATATGATGGACTTGAAAACAGCTCAAGAACCATGCTTGAATCGATGTGCCAAGGCAATTTTCTCACCCAACACACGACGATGCTTGACAATTTCTTGAAAACCTAGCCGAAAAATCATCCCAATGGGAACGTTTTAATGAAAAATCAATTTACTCACGATCGAGCGCACACTCGATAGGATCATTTTTGGCTTAGGAAGCTAAGATCGATGCAATAATTAATAAATTCGACAACGTTTTCTCATCCAACCAAATGAACCAAGCTTTCCAACCAATGTGTTATAAATGCAACGATTCGAATCATATTGCCCATCAGTGCCCTAACTCGATTGAACAACTCAATGCTTTCAATAAGGTTAACAATGACCCGTTTTCTCCAACGTACAATCCTGGTTGGAGAAATCATCTGAACTTTTCTTGGAACTAAAATAATTCCAACATGAATTTGGTTCGTCTCAATTTTCAAGCATTTCCGAACAATTCTTTGAATCCTCCCTTTCAACCCAATCATTTTCAACAAAATTTTGCGGGTCCGTCTCAAAATCAACCGCAACAAACTTTTGCTCCCTAAGACGACAAACGATTGAGTTCACTTGAGAAAAGTCTTGAAACTTTGGCTAAAGCAACTACTCAAAGCCTCCAATAAAATAACAATTTGCAAAATTTGTTAACCTCGTACATGCAGAATACGAGTCAATTGATTGCTAAACTTGAAATGCAAATGAGTCAATTAGCAACGTCTGTGAGTGAACGTGAACGAGGCACGTTCCCCAGTCAGCCAGTTCCAAATCCCAAAAATCAAAACACGAATTCGAATCAAGCCCATGTTGTTCAAGATAGCAATGTAACCCAAATGAATGCTATCACGACTTTGTGCTCCGGTAAATAAATTGATAATCAAGTTGTTAATCCAAATGATTTACCGAAAACCCCTCTCGACACTTTTAAAACAACAAACGAATCTGAACAAAACATTGAGCAAAACATCGAATCAAATTCCACTCCAAATTCTTCTTCTACTCAAGTAGACCCACCTATTAAGTATCGTGTTCCATTTTCACATCGTCTTCGACCCAAGAAACCATCTGACCAAATGGAAAAGATGTTGGAAATTTTTAAACAAGTGAAAGTAAACATCTCGCTTCTTGATATCGTTTAACAAGTCCCAACTTACACTAAGTTTCTCAAGGACTTGTGTACCCAAAAAGACACACTCATGTACCTAAGAAAGTTTTCTTAGCTTCCGGACTTAGTGAAGTCTTGTCCCAATCAATTCCTATTAAATATAAAGATCCTGGATGTCCGACGATCTCGTGCACGATAGGGGACAAAACGATTAACAAATGCTTAATAGATTTGGGTGCTAGTGTCAATTTGATTCCTTATTCTGTTTACCAACAACTTGGCTTGGGTGAACTAAAACCGACGAAAGTAACTCTTCAATTTGCCGATCGTTCGATAAAGAAACCCGTGGGAGAAATCGAGGACGTACTCATCAAAATCGGTTAATTCATATTCCCCATCGATTTCATCGTTTTGGAGACTCAACCTGTGAATAATCCGATGAGTCAAATTCCATTGGTTTTAGGCCGACCCTTCTTGGCTACTTCAAATGCTCTAATCAATTATCGAAACGGTTTTATGAAAATTTCTTTTGGAAACATGACTTTGGATCTTAACATTTTCAATCTTGAAAATCAACCGAACGAACCACATGACCAAACGTTGGAAGTTAGCTTCATTCAAGAAAATTTTGATAACGAAACAGTTGACCTAAACCACGAACGCGAGACCGAATATGAACAACTGTTTCAAGATGGGCCTAGCGAAATTGAAAATGCGCTTCCGTTTAAACCCCTTATCGTTGAATCAAAACTTCAACCAAATTCGAACATTGAGCAACCCCCGAAGTTGGAACTCAAACCCCTTCCCGATCACCTTAAGTACGCATACTTAAGTGACAACGAAACGTCTCCTATCATAATCTCTTCAACTCTATCTCTTAATCAAGAAGCTTCCTTACTTTCAATTCTGTCAAAAAACAAAGAAGCAATTGGATGGTCGATCACCGATATAAAGCGAATTAGTCCCGCTCTCGTTCAACATCGTATCCATTTAGTTGACGATGCCAAGCTAGTTCGTGACGCACAACGAAGGCTTAACCCAAAAATGAAGTATGTGGTTCGTAATGAAATTCTTAAGCTCCTTGATAACGGAATCATATACCCAATCTCTGATAGTTCGTGGGTTAGCCCAATTCATGTCGCGCCTAAAAAGTCTGGACTTACCGTTATCAAGAACAACTCTAACAAACTCATTCTAACTCGTACTCAAACGGGTTGGCGTGTTTGCATCGATTATCAAAAATTAAATGCTGCAGCACATAAGGATCATTTCCCTCTTCCTTTCATCGACCAAATGCTTGAGCGATTAGCTGGCCAAGAATTCTATTACTTTCTTGATGGTTATTCTAGCTATAACCAAATTCCAATCGCTCCTGAAGATCAAGAGAAAACGTCTTTCACATGTCCCTTTGGCACTTTTGCATATCGACGTATGCTATTTGGCCTTTGCAACAGTCCAGCTACGTTTCAAAGATGCATGGTCAGCATCTTTTTCGATATGATCGAACGCTTTCTGGAAGTATTTATGGACGATTTTTCTATCTTTGGAAACTCTTTTTCTGAGTGCACACCATCTTGAGTCTGTTCTTAACCGTTGCAAGGACAAGCACCTAATGTTAAATTGGGAAAAATGCCATTTTATGGTCAAACACGGCATTGTCCTTGGGCATGTCATTTCAAACAAAGGCATTGAAGTAGATAAAGCAAAAGTTGACATAATTGCGAATCTACCCATTCCCAAATCTGTCATGGACATTCGTTCATTCCTTGGAAACGCTGGTTTTTATCGATGCTTTGTGAAGGACTTCGGTAAAATTGCTCGACCCTTGACTACTCTTCTTGGAAAAGAGGTTCCTTTTGATTTTAACTCTGATTGTGTCTATTCTTTCGAACGTCTCAAAAACGAACTCATTTCTGCTCCCATCATTTGCTCACCTAATTGGGATCTTCCTTTCGAAATAATGTGTGACGCTTCTAACTTTGTAGTTTGTGTTGTCTTAGGACAACGAATCAACAAAATCTTTCATGTCATCTACTATGCTAGTATGACTCTAAACGATGCTCAACCCAATAAACACGACCACTAAAAAAGAGCTTCTAGCGGTATTTTTTGCTCTCGAAAAATTTCGATCTTATTTGATTGGCTCACGCATTACTGTTTACACTGACCATTCCACTCTTAGGTACCTTTTTGCTAAAAAAGATGCTAAGTCTCGTTTGATCCGTTGGATCCTTTTACTCAAGGAATTTGACCTTACGATCAAAGACAAAAAAGGATCTGACAACGTCATTGCTGATCATCTATCGCATCTTCCAAACGCACCATCTTCTTTACCGATCAACGAGTCCTGATGAACAACTCCTTTCTATTTCTGTCGATCCATGGTATGCCAACATAGTGAACTATCTAGTCACTAAGGAAACTCCTTCATTTTGGTCAAAACAAGATAAATATAAATTTCTTTCCCAAGTCAAGTACTTCTATTGGGATGATCCATACTTGTTTAAATACTGTTCCGACCAAATCATTCGACATTGCATCTCAGATTGCGAAATCAAAAGTGTTCCTTCTTTTTGTCACGACCAAGCTTGTGGTGGTCACTTCGGTCCTAAGAAAACTGCGGAAAAGGTGCTTCAATGTGGTTTTTATTGGCCTACACTTTTTAAAGATGCATTCAAGTTTTGTAAAACTTGCGATCGCTGCCAAATGTTAGGAAGAATCTCTCGACAAAACATGATGCCTTTGAACACCATTCTTATGATCGAAATCTTTGATGTTCGGGGTACTAACTTTATGGGACCGTTTCCCAATTCTTTTGGAAATTTGTACATTCTTCTTGCTGTTGATTATGTCTCCAAATGGGTTGAAGCCATTCCTTGTAAAACAAATGACCATAAAGTTATTGTGAAATTCCTTAAAGAAAATATCTTTTCGAGGTTCGGCACACCTCGCACAATAATAAGCGATAACGGAACCCATTTTTGCAATCGATCATTTGAAACTCTAATGAAGAAATACTCGATAACCCACAAGCTATCCACTTCGTACCATCCTCAAACTTGTGGTCAAGTTGAAGTTTCATATCACCAAATCAAACAATTCTTGGAGAAAACCATTAATAAAAATCTTAAAGATTGGTTTCAAAAATTAATGGATGTGTTTTGGGCTTACCGTACCGCTTTTATGGGATGTCCCCATTTCATTTAGTTTACCGGAAAGCATGTCATTTACAAGTAGAAATCGAACACAAAGCGTTGTGGGCAGTGAAGAACTTAAATTTCGATCTCGATAAAGCTGGCAAAAACCGAAAACTACAACTCAATAAACTAGAAGAACTTAGGAACGATGCGTATGAAAACGAGAAGATTTACAAAGAAAGAACAAAAGTTTTTCATGAGAAGTCAATCCTAAGGAAAAAAATCGCCAAATCAAAATGTTCTCTTGTATGACTCTAGACTTCACTTATTCCTTGGGAAACTAAAATCAAGATGGACCGGACCATTTTTGGTATGAACTGTTTTTCCACACGGTGCCATAAAAATACAAAACCACGAGGATGGAACAATTTTCAAAGTCAACGGTCATCACTTGAAACCATACTTGGAATTGCCAAGTAATCAAGAGGAGGAGCTCATGATTCTTCATGAGCCACACTATGTCTAATAAGAAATAAGAAATGTTAACCCTCTTTGTAAATATGTATATATTAATCTCCTTTGCACTCATTTATCATGCATTGACTGTGGGGACACAGTCAAAATCAAGTGTGGGGGGGTATCATGTTCATTTTTGATTTTTCATGGTTTAGTTTTTGCATTTTCTTTCCAAAACTCAAAACTAAAAAAAACAAGAAAAAATTCCAGAACAAATTTTCTTTTTAGCATATTGATTTACTTTTGAAGAAACACTATAGGATAAATATATGTTTTTGGTTATTGAATTGAAATTTTTGAAAATTTATTTATCTCAACAAAAACAAAATAAAACTTGATTACAAGTAACTATGGTTTAACCAGTATATCGGAAGGTTCATGGGTGTATGAAGTATATCCTAATTGTAATCTTTGTTTAAAAGAGTAGTTGATTTAAAGTAAAGGCGATAACATTTCCAATCTTCTAAGTTAAATGGTGCTAAGATGATTTTGCATAACTCTCTCTCCTTAAAAAAACATAAAAAAAGCTTTTTGTGAAAATAAGAAACACCTAGAGTCATGTGTTCACACGCAAGTGAGTACACTCGACATGTTATGTACCCTTCTCACGTAAGCCTGAAAGGCAGTGCATGATCATTATATCCGGCCTCAGTTTATCTGTGTTAGGTGTATGTAAGTAGATTTGATAAAAATAACCACCTAGAATCATGTGTTCATACGCAAGTGTGTACACTCGCCACTCTCTGTACTCTTCTCATGTAAGTCCGAAAGGCAGTTTCAAAAATAGAGAGAGTAAGCAATTGAAATCCAAGCATTATTTTCACTTATTTGATTCGATTTGTTATTCAGAAGAAATAAAAATACCATTTTGAAAAAACTTTGATAATCAACTAAGGATCCATTTCATAGTTGCACTATGATTCAACCGAAACAACTAGCCAAACTAGAGTCTAATTGTGATGATAACTTAATTTTTGTTGGAAATTTTGACAAGTAAAAGGACTTAAACTTCTTGATAATGACCAGAACTTATATGTAACTTATTCATGTCAATTTAAAAGTAAATTCTTCATTTGTAAATATTTTCAAAAACTTGCATTCATATCATTGTAAATAAATCTTGCATTTAGGTATTTTTCATGTTGCATTTGGAATTTGTGGGTAGTATCCGTTGAAAACCCTCACAAGACAACACTCGTCCTACTAGGGACACCTAGAGGTTTAATGGCTTGTTGCATACGCTCAATGCAATCGTGCTCCCTATGAAAGTGGATTTATCTTAGTTTTTCTTTATTCGACGACGAATAAAAAGATAAGTGTGGGGGTATTTGATGTGCATGCAAAAATGTATATTTTTACTCACACGCTTAATCTCATTTTAGTAAAATAAATGTCATAATTAGGTGTTTTTACATGTTTAAAACCAAATTTAAAAAATGCTTTCAAGTCACCATTCATGCATCTACATGGGGGAAAAACAGTAACTTTTGTGTGTAAATTAATTTTGAAAAAAATTACTTGCACATTTTAATTTGTTTTGTAGGAATTTGGACTCAATTTGGAAGTGGCTTCATGGAAATATGCATATACAAGAGTTGGAAGCCAAAGAATTGAAGAAATAAAAGAATTCATGTAATCATGGAGGACCCCACCTATCCACTAACTAATGGATCACAATTAAAACTAATGCACATGTTAGTGGGGATTAAAGGCACATGCACATTTAATGGAGGATTAATTTCATGCTAATGGTAACTTGGAGGCCACACTACCTCAAGGGCATTTTAGAGAGTTCCCTAAAAATGGATTAGGGTTTTAGTCATGTATAAATAACCCTCTTATGTTCATGTAATAAAGTTTTATTATCTCATCATATTATGCAAATTGTAGCACAAATCAATAAGAAATAAAATGGCTTCTTAAGCCCCTTCTTCTTTTTCTACATGCTTTTCCATTTCATGCTTACTTTTATTTACATGCTTTCTTCTATTTCATGTTAGTAGATTAGCTTTCCTTTTATCGCAATTAGTTTAGGTTTAATTTATGCAAGTATTTTAGTTCTTTTTTTCTTTTAAGTAGCTCTTACTTCCCTTGATTTTTAATGTTGCAATCTACATGTGTTGAAATGATAACAAAAATGAGAAGCTAAACCCCTTCAATTTAGGGGTAATGAAGCTCTCTTAAATCATGTAGATTCAATATATTTGATTTGCTAATTTATTATCTCTTTTTATGCTTCATGGATAGGTTGATGTTGATGTAAGTTTATTAGTGAATTTGATAGCCTATGTTGTTTATCACAAATATGCTATTCTTACTCAAATATAAACACAATTTACATTATCATCTAACTAAGTGATTTTGATCATGGAATTAAAATAGAATCAAAATTCGATGATCTATGTTACTAATCAAAAATAGTAAATAAATCACGCTAAAAATAGATTTTGTTTTAGTATCATATTCATTTTCATGACATTTAACAAAGTGGTTTTAGTGCTGTATTAAAGTTTAATGGTTTAAGTTGTGTTAATTAATAACACAAATAGATCATACTTATGATAAATACATCACTAATACTACTAGATTAAAATGAGACATCATAGATTAAATTTTGTGTTGATTTATGTGAGAGTATGAGAGTGGATTTGCCTCTAAATTGTCTGTTAATCTCATATTTTTATTCACTTTTGTTTTAGTTATTTTTTACATTTTTTTAGCTTAAAACAATTTCAAACACTTTAGGCTAATTTGATTGAGTGGAATTTAAAATTAATTCATTTCCCTGCGGATCGACCCGTACTCACATACGTACTACAATTTTCCGTCGTGCGCGTGCGGTATTTTAACGATTATACTTTTAACGATGATTTTCTAACCGATAGAAAAATATGCCGTTATCAATAATAATCTAGAAAGGTGGTGAACATATCCTAATGGGAGCGATCCACTTGGCCCTACCGCATCTACCATGTTTGCCATTACCGATGTGTGTGGCCTGAGGTAACATTTTACCTTTCACATGACAAATCCTACTTTGAATTTCACATTGCCATTTCCGACGACAAACTAATTGATTTCCATAAAAGTACAACCCCCGAGTTCATACGTCTCACAGAAGGGTGTTAAGTGCAAGAGGGTGACCTTCTACACCACCAAATAGACGTACGTTTGTAAAAATCAATGTACGTGGTTCTTAGAAATGCAATGTCAGACATTCGTCCATACAAATTGTCCGGGAACAGGATAAACCAAAGAAACTCTCATACTACATCCTGTCGGGAATCAGCCTTAAGATTAGTAGCGAGCAGTCCGCACATCGAAGATTTTCAAAATTAAGCACTACTGCCACTAATATGGATTCGCGGGGCTAGTGGCAAGCAGCCCTACATTATGAGGATCTCCATCTTTAAAAATCATCATCTTCAACAAATCTGCACTTTCGAATGCATGCGTTGGTCCGAAGTGGTTTTCGGATAAATCGGATCCCGATCACTCCGGACCAACAATCGATAAGAGGCTCTCCACCTCGTATGGAAACCAAGTCTTGTAGACTTACCACGTTTCCAACTCTCAACTTGCTATCCTTCGGCCAAGAAGGAAGCTCGGTATTGGAGTACCATAGTCACTCTGCCCTACTTGAATCATCATTCTTAACAACAAACGATAATCAAGCCTACTCAGTTGGCCTCGTACTAAGTGCATAACTAATCAGTTTCCATATCAAGTCAAGAAACCAAAAATGGCCAAAAATATAATCTAGCACATAAGTAGTCACTAGGCATGTTTAATTAATCTTTTATTAATTAAATCACTTTCCAAATATTTATCTCAAAATATCTTTAAAAGGATATATTCTCAAAACCATTTTAATCTTTCGATATTTGGAAAACATTTCCATATACTTATTTCAACCGTATAAGTATAGTTACTTACACTACCGTTTTGGAGACACACTAAATTAATTTCTATAATCGCGCAACTCCAGAGTTCATACGCCTTAGGATGGGAGTTAAGTATAAGAAGCGATGCTTCCTGTACTACCAAGCCTTTAGTACGATCATAGGAACCAATTTGTGTATTTCATAATGGAATGCCAAAACACATTTTATTGGGTCAAAACGAATGTTGCATAAAACATCGTCACGACAACCTAAAACAATAGTACAAGGATTCGACTATTTATATTTATATAAATCCCATATACTATATAAAACAATTCCTTTCGAAAATCATTTACTATAACAACATTGTTATAGTCTATGCCTTTCTCACTTTCTCGAAAACATCTATCATAACAATAAATGTTGAAATCTATGTCTTCGTCACTTAGTACATTTTAAATCACTTTTCAAAACCATTTAACTCCATTTGAAAATATCACTTTCAAAACATTCCTTTAAAAGATTATTTTAACTTATAAAACGTAAATGTATTTCCTTTATAAAAATCCATATCAAATCTCAACAAAAATCATTTCCATGTTTATAAAACTATGTTTATAAATCTCCTTTCCATTTTATAAAACTTCTCTTTATAAAGTCCCTTTATTTATACAGTTCAATTTATAAATCTCATTTATTGATAAAATGCCATTTATAAATCTATTTACTAAATATTAATTACAAATCCAATTTTAATATTTATAAAACAACATTTATAAATCTATTACTTTATTTATAAAATATTACTTTTATAAATCCTTTATATAAACCATTTCAAAAATATTTGTTTCAAAATATTTCTATCTTCTTTAAAACTGTATTTCCTTTATAATAAAAGATGGACTATCTATTAAGGTTTAAAACCTTTATAATACAGTTCGAAAATCTCTATTTAAAAATACTTCACAAAACAGTTCAATTAATATTCCAAAAACCATGTTTTATTTCATTTCAGTAAACTTCTTCTTTTAATAATTTATAAATATTTATTAAAACACGTATTATTTCAAGTATCACCTTAAAAATCATTTCAATTCAAAATCATTATTTTATAATATTTAAAAATACTAAAAATAAGGCATAGTGCTACTATAGCACTAAATATGTAAAATAATGTCCATGTCATCAAATGTGGCATCCAACAAATCATATATCATAATATATATGAAATGTAAAATCAACAGTGGTGAGGAATCCTGTTGGATCCCTCCAACCTGTCCCTCTGCATCATATACAGTATATGATCATATAATATGGGTCATCCGCTACTAGGTGGGCATATAAAAGGCCATCCGCTCCAAAGGCGGGAATAAATCCAAACCAACTAATAAAGAAGTAAACCATCCAAACAAGCAACAAACAAGCAACAAACATGCATCAATAAAAATATCTGCACTTATATAAAATATAAGTGGGTCCAGAGAGGTGAGTTACTCACCAAAATTCTAGTTGTCCTCGAAGCATTCTGGTTTGAACTAAAGTCGAACAGGCGTACGATTTGAGCCCAAAATTTTGCAAGCTCTAAATTCCACCAATCCAGTTCCATAATGTAGCTAACGTTGATATGAGTGCAACGCAACGAACTACGTTCGATTTGGACCTAATATGAACAAGATATTTAATTTAAAATTTCCCGAATTAATTAATATAATTAAAACCTTAATTGCATAATTAAATTCTAATCCCCACCCAAATCACGCTTAACTCATCTTCACAAACTCAGGCTGCCCTGACACCGCACTTCATTGTGTCTTCACCGTCATCGTGGACCACCGCCGACAGCCACATCACGCCTCAAGGTAGCCCCGACCTCCACAACTCGAACGACGCCAGCCTCGAGCCTTGAAATGCCATCGACTGCCTACACGAACCCAAAAACATTGCCACGGTCGCACACGTTTCCCCGCCGCCTCACTTAGATCCAAGTCGATCCAACTATACATTGCCTACATCTCCCCTAGCTGAGCATCTTCTTAGTCAAAGTCGATGGCCAATACAGCCTTTAGTGGCCGCAATGGAGGAGGGCCATTGGATGGGGAATAGTTGAATGGCAGCTGGCTTCTCAAATTAGGGTTTGGGCATGAAAACAAGGGGTGGGGTCCTTATATAGATAATTTTTCAAACACTATTCACATCAAAAAATTTCAAACTCCAATCGAGACGTGTTCACCAACGTTTTATACAAAATACCCTTATTCTGAACTCAATGGAAATAGTATCGGGACCTAATTCATCATATATAGAAGTTAGCTTTCAAAATCAAATTATATTATATTAATGCCTGTAATTAATTTCTACGTGTTTCGAGCTCGCACGACTACACAATAAGTATGATCGTCATGAAACTCGACAGCATACAATAGTTCACTATTCCGGATCCAATGGCACTAGTTTCATAAAAATCCAAGACGGTGCCCCAAAATGATAATTTCACATGTTAATTAAAACAATTATCATTAAACAAGTTTAATCTCTTTAATTCCAAAGTAAAAGCTTTCCCTTATCATTCTTATTTAAATAGAATTTACATAAGACTTTGAAATCATTTTATTCACATTAAATCCAAGGTTTAACTATTTAAATCATTCCAATATTTACATTCACTAGTTCCAGTAAATTCATAGTTTACATATTCAAATAAATCCCTTTATTTGGAATTCAAGTCGTTAAATTTCCAAAACTAATATTTTAATACTTAAAATCAATTAAATACTTCAAAATCAAATGATTAAAATTCCGGATCGTTACATTCTTCCCCCTTAAAAGAATTTCGTCCCCGAAATTTCCAAAGGTAAGAAAAATGCCTCCAACCTATTAACCTTCCAAAATCAATTAGTTGAAACATTTTAACAAATTTACTAAGTCTTAAAATTATGGAAAATTTCGGCCTCATCTCCTTTGCGCGACTTGATCGGAAAAACTACAAATTGCCACTACGGGCCCTAACCAACAAAAGAAAATAAAAGCCAAGCGGCTGGTCATAAAATCATCAAATCCAAACAACAATAAATGTGTACCTATTTTTCAGGCAACGAAACCAAATACGTCAACTAGCTTTTGCTTCCATAAACTTGTTCTTACTTACAAATAATATCCATCCAAACTTGCATTTCCTAACATCAATCAACATATAATTTAATAAAGCCCATACGATGTATATATACCATTTGTACATAATATCAAATCCAATCGCTCGCTCGATCACACAATTCCACTTTCGAACTAGTGTTGCCCACTCGACCACTCTAGTGTGGACTCCAATCCAGTTCCTTGATAATAAATTGTCGTTCTCCTTGCATTGTCATATATTATGATAGAGAACTTCGGATTCAAATCAAAAATCCATATCCAGTGTTCGCCATCAAGAATCGAGTGAAAATCATTGTTCAGATCGACGTAAATCATCTCGAAATTGTGTACTCGAAACTGGATCAAACAGTTATGCAAATAAAATGATCTACATACAACTGATGTATTTATTTCAATAGTTTCCAAATTTAACCAATTCTTTTACTCACATTCATTATTACTTAGTATGTTTCCTTTAGTATTAATAACACTTAGGAACAATTCCATAAAATCATTACTTATGTTTATTATAAACATTTTATACAACACCACTTATGTTTATTATCAGTTCAAAACTTAAGTTCATATTCATTTTAAATCATAATCAATTTCATTTAACTTTACTTAAGTTAAATTTCATTTCATAGTTCAATTTCAGATTTTCTTTTCTTAACATGCATATCTAACAAATTTAAAATATTTGTTTTAACTGGCTAATTCTCAAATTTATAAGTTATAAAAACTTATTTATTATGTTTTCACAAAACACTTAACTTAATTTATTCCAACTCAGAAGTTTTTAGCTGTCCAAAATCACCGAAAATTCCATTTTATTTCCATAAATAAAAATTTCCAAATAACATTCCAAAATGAGATGCACAAACCTAACTTATCCTAAGGGATAGGATGCATGAGTCTATATAATATCACTTAACTGGAAATTTAAGAATTAAACATCTGGTTTTTATTCAAAATCATTTTGAAATAATAATAATATACATAACTTCTTTGTATATCAAATCATACTTTTGGAATCTTAAACTAATTTGTTTTACTAAAACAAAACTTCTACGGTAGCAATCCATCACTTAGAAACTCGAAAATGAACGCCGATGATGCTGCAGTTATCACCAGAATTATTTTTCAGCAACTGAAGTGAGTTTAATGCTTTTATCTCCTTCAATCCTTTTAAAATATTTCTATTCAAAAATACTTCCAAAATCATACTATTATTAATTTTCACAACACTTCAAAAAACATTTCCAAATTCTCCAGGATTTAATTTCTTAAATTTCCAGTTTAAATCTTTTTAATTCATAAACCACATAGGTAAATTGTTATCTGGCATTTTGACCCGGCAATAATAAAAATGATTGGATAAGTTAGATTTGATTGTCATCGAGGCCAGTAAGTCCAGAACGATGATTGTGGGATCTAGAAGTCAAGTACATGTGGTATTATGAAGCTACGGTTGAATGGAATTGAGAGACGTGCAATGTAGATTGTTCAAAGTATGGAACATAGTTCAACATAGTGGAGGGATCAGCTATAATCCTTCTTCAACATAAGGATCAGCATATTTCAGGGAAGCAAGTGCAATTCAATGGAAAACAACCAATATCAAATATCCATAAGTCCAATACATATGAAATTTTAGGAATAAGATGTAGGGACCCTAGGGAGCCTACCCTAGGGATCGCGCATCAAAAGGATGAAGCAAGTGGGATCAGCCCTCTTCCCTCAATAGGGATTGGCTAAAATCAGAAGACAATTCACATTGAAGCAAAAATCGAGCAATAACTCAAGTTCTACTAATCCAATTGGCATGAAACTTGAAGTCAAACTATATTACAACATAGGGAAGCTACCATAGGGATTGCACTCCCAAATTCCTCCAAAATAGGGATCGGCAGTGATCCCTATTCCTTGGGATTTGGGTCATGCGATCCCTCTTATGGGTCCATATAGTTTTGGAGATCCTTCTGTCGAATTTTCAGGGAGATATTTTGCCATCTTCATCTATAAATACAAGCTTGGTTGTTTATTTTCATAACCTTTACGCTGCTACTTGCTTTGTACTCTATTGTAACTAATGGTTTTCATTCGATCCCTATTGTACTCAGTTTACAAAGTGATTAATAAAGTAATCTATTTAAAGTGGACGTAGGCAAACAACGCCGAACCACCATAAATCGTCGTGCTTGTGTTATTGCTTTGATTTTCTGCTATTTCATTACTAATTTCCTCTGTTTTTATTTTATATTCTTCATTTATTTCTCTTTAAAAAAATTATTGGGTGTTCGTGCTAACTTTTGGTGCAAACATTTTGGTGCTTTCATTGAGAAACAAGATTCTCAACCTTGTTTGGATCCCTTTGTTGCTATTGGATTGCATAAATCCCCCAAGGAGATCCAGAATTATATTCAAAAGCTTATTCATTCTATTTAGATTTGCAAAAGTTTAAGGAGAACTAACAACAATGGTTAGGAATACGAGATCTACATCTCAAAACTTAGAAGGAAACGAGCATGCTAGCATCTAGCAAGGTGGCCCGAGCAATTTATCAGTAGATGTGAATGCTACCAATCCAGTTTGATTTTAGAACCCAGCTGACTGAATTTCAAAATCTGATGAAAGCGCTAGTGGATAGCCGCCGACTGTTGAATCGGAAGATTCAAGCCATTATAGATCTAATGAACCAACTCAGTCGGCAACAGGGCGGGAAAGCTAGGAGGGACCCAACCCTTATTCGACATCGGAGAGTTCTAGTTCATCAGATGATTATCATAGACGCAAGCCTAGCAGAACTGACGGATATCATGAAGAAGCTTCAGGATATCAATAAGCAAACCAACTTGGCTTACCAAGACCGATAGGTACCGATCCCTCTATAGAGATCGGTGCTGATCCCTCCTCTAGAAGAGGGAGCCTACCTTTCCATGATGGAGTCCAAGCTGGAGCTGTTGTGATTGATTTAGATGCTGGAGTTCAGATGGATGCAGAACAATTGCCTCCTCGGAATGACGATAAAGTGAATGTACATGATATACATTGAGATGATGTTGAGCCAAGAAGGCATGGAGCAGCCCGTAGACATTGACCGGACCATTCACGTGAGGTGGAGAACGAACACCGCTTGGCTCCAACTATCCAAATGCCTGACTTGTCAGCTATGGTTAGAAAGCTAGTGAGGGAGAGCCAAGGCTTGACCAATGATGATTGGGGGATCTCAAGAAGCCATACCCCATTCACTGACAATATCTTACATGTTGAGTATCCAAGGAGGTTCAACATGCCATCAATGCCTGTCTGGGAAGGAAAAACTGAATCCAGGCAGCACATCATGAGATATGAATGACTGATGGATTCCGCATGAGCCGATAATGCAACAAAGTGTAGATGTTTTCCTATTACTCTCTCTAGCATAGCAACGATATGGTTTACGAGATTACCCCCGCGGTCAATCTCTATATTTGACGATTTAGCAACAAAGTTTGTGGAGCAGTTCCATATGCACGTAACTAGCCCCAAAAACGTAATGCCCGTATCCAGCATGATCCAGGCTCCGGGAGAATCACTGAAAGATTATTTGAAGAGATTTCATATAGCTACCACAGAAGTCAGTAATCCGAATGACCATTCAATATTGATGGCGGTGACGAGAAGGATTGATCCGCAATCTGAATTTAGGCGATTGGTTAGCTGGCAAATCACCCGCCACATCGGAACGTTTCTATGCAAAAGCAGCTCAGTATTTGAGGAAAGAGGAAGCTAGATGCTTTAGGAATGTTATGGGACCAAGCAAAGAGGGAGTGCAGAGTAACATTGTAGTGAAGCAGTCTGGTGATAGTTCTAGAAAAGTTCAAGCGCATGTCCAAAATAAACCGAATCAGCAAAAGAAAGGCAATGATCGGAACCGTGAACGAAAAAGGGATTCTGGAAGAGGAAAATCTAGGATTCCAATGTATGCTACCTACACACCATTAAATAAATCTCTAGAGAACGTCTATTTGTCTACCTGCAATACCATGCATTACAGGAAGCCACCTCCGAAGGAATCAACGAAGAAGCATAAGCAAATTGGAAAATGTTGTCGGTTCCACGAATGCTATGGACATAACACGAATGAGTGTAGGCATCTCCAGGATATAATCAAGAAAGTGATTCGGGAAAGAAAATTACAGTAGTTTGTTAAAGCCCCGTAGGACGGCAGGCAGGGGACATCTGACTCCAACCAAGGACAAGCTCCACATAGGGCCAACGAGCCTGTGTGGATTGGTGGAAGATTAGTGATCAATACGATAGTTGGAGGACTACATCCAGCTGATAAGAGTTGGCATGAGATGGAGCGCTATGTTAGCACGATATAGCATATGAATTTTGAATGTTGTTCGAATACAGACGATGGGGCTATGGCAAAACAACATCGTACGATGGCAGATGACATTCTGTTCACAAACAGAGATGCAGATAAGATGGAGGCACCAACGATCGACCCAATGGTCATTTCGGCCATGATCGACCCGCCTTAGTAAGAAGGATTTTGGTTGATTATGGAAGTTCTGTAAATATAATTTTCAAAAAGTCCTATGATCAGATGAGGATGGAAGCAAAGGACTTGAAACCGTCTGAAGTCCATATTCATGGCTTTAATGGTACTGCGACCGAAGCTGTCGGATATGTTTAATTGCCCGTGGAGTTGGGAGAAGGTGACCGCAGAAGAGTGCGGATTTTGCCATTTGTTGTCTTGGATGTTGACTCTCCATACAATGCTTTTCTAGGCCAACCAGTCCTAGCTGAATTCCGAGCAGCTCTTGCCCCCATGGTGTTTGAATTTGAAGTTCCCAACTAATAACGGTGTTGTAGTTGTTCATGGTGATCAGGCAACCGGACGTGCCTACTATTAGCTGAATTGAGAGATGCTCAACGAAAGGAGAAAGGTAAGGGTGTGGATAAGTCTCTCCGCATCCAAACGTGACAATCAACGCTTGAGCCGTGGCTCGGGTGCCACAATCGGTTCTATAAAGACATAGATCCAAGGAATGACGAGGAGGAGCTCAAAGTGACCAAGGCTGCACCGGCTGAACTGACGATTAATATCACAGTCAGCCACGACGACCCATCATGGGTCCTAAAGATCGGATCATAGCTCAGCCCTCCGATGATGAAAGAACTTGTTGGTTTTCTCCGAGCAAATCTTGATGTGTTCGCTTGGACTCATTCTGACATGTGTGGGATCTCGCTTGCCATCGCAAGCCACGCATTAAATATCGACCCGAGGCATGTTCCGGTGAAACAGAAAAGGCGTGGCATGGATCCGGAGAGGTCTGATGCCCTTAAAGAGGAGGTGGATACGCTCAAAAGCAATGGGTTTATTCGCGACGCCCTCTATCCTAAATGGGTATCAAATCATGTACTCGTGAGAAAGGCAAATGGAAAGTGGCGAACGTGCATTGACTATTCGGACTTAAACAAGGCATCTCCAAAAGATAGTTTTCCCCTTCTAAGGATCGACCAGCTGGTAGACTCAACCGCATGACACGAATTGCTATCTTTCATGGATGCTTACTCTGGATATAACCAAATTCCAATGCACATTCCTGATCAGGAACACACCAGCTTTAGTACCGATGTTGGATTATATTGTTACATAGTGATGCCATTTGGATTAAGAATGCTGGAGCGACCTATCTATGCCTAGTCAATAGAATGTTTAAAGATCAGATTGGAAAAACGATGGAGGTATATATGAATGATATGCTCGTGAAGTCACAACGATCAAGCGACAACATTAGAGACTTAGTAGAAATGTTTGATATCCTCCGATATCACAAAATGAAGATCAATCCTATGAATTGTTCTTTAGGCGTGGCATCAGGAAAGTTCTTAGGTTTCATCGTCAATGCTCGCGGAATCGAAGCTAATCCTGAGAAGATTCAAGTAATTCACAACATTCAAGTGCCCAAAGCCATCAAACAAGTACATAGTCTAAATGGGAAGGTTGCTGCCCTAAGTCGATTTATTTCCAGAGCTACCGATAAGTGCATTCCTTTCTTCAATTTGATTAGAAGAGAGAAAAGGAACTTTGAATGGACATAGGATTGTGAAGTTGCATTCCGAGCTTTGGTGAACCATTTAGAGAGGCCTCCCATTTTGTCAAAGCCAGTGGATCATGAAGACTTATATATCTACTTGGCAGTGTCGGTACATGCTATAAGTGTCACACTGCTTCCGAGGATAATCAGATCCAGAGACGGTCTATTATGTTAGCAATGATTAACAGGAGCTAAAAGGAACTTCCGAAGATAGAGAAATTGGCATCCCGCTTGTTGATTTCTTCACGAAATCTCCACTCCTATTTTCAGGCTCATCCTATCAATGTTTACACCAATCAGTTATTACAACAGGTCCTACAGTGACCTGGGACAGTGACCTGGGATGTCTTAAAGGTTACTCAAGTGGAACATCGAATTGAGCTAATTCAACATCACTTATCTCCCTCAAAGATCCATTCAAGGACAGACTTTATAGCAGAATTCACTGCACAAGATGATCTCCCAGGGAACAATGGAGCCTGTGACGACCCACCTTCCTAACCCCTGAGAACGACAGTTAATACATCCATGGTATTCATGTGTCGTTGCCAAGTATCTGAAAGATGAGTTGTCGTAGGGTAAAATATGAGAACAGAATAATAATCTCATGATGGAACGGTTAAATATAACATAAAATTAAGACAGTACATAAGGTTACTCCCCAACATAGAGTTATCGGAGTTACAACAAAAGTACTACTATTAGTTTAGGTAGTTATAACAACTTTCTTTTAAATATACATACATAGAACCAACATCTCATAACAGCAGAAATAAATAGCTAGATAGATAAGGAGCCTGCTGCTCGTCCACCATCTTCAAAAGAGCCCAAAGAAACCTGTCATTTTCGGACTACTCAAATATAAATGAGTACCCGAAAGTTTAGGGAAAACAAACAATTCAGGTCAGACAATAAGTTCGGTATGAGTAAACTCCAAAAAATAGAACACACAAAATAACTAGTGAGACCACGTCGCAAAAATCCAGAACGGGTTTTTCCCTCACAAGGACAACATCCAAGTATAAAAGAATGGACACAAATAATTAAACATCGCAAAGAGCGTAAGATGCTTCCCGATGCAATTAAGAAAGAATCAATCCAAAGATTTGAATCGAAAATAAGGAAAGGAAATTTTTTTTCCAACAATGACTAAGAGGGTGTGCCTCCTTATCGAAAATATACTTGAGAACTACGATGTCTCTCGGAAACCTCCAAGCAAGACCCCGCCAACCTTACCGAGTATCCGAGTATTTCACCTCTCCGTGCGCATACAACCAAAACCAATCTAGAGTAGATGTGACAATACCCTAATGGGAGCAACCCCACATAGCTTGGCCCCCACTCACTCTTTATTTAGTCATTTCCGATAAAGGATATCAATGCTCTAAATGAGCAACAAGTCGTCTTAGATTGACGAAACAAAAACAAAAGGAAGAAGGGTATCGAAATCGATAGTTAAGATATCAACTATCGGGGATAACAAAACGATCGTATGTGGAAATTAAATCTTATACTCTTTCAATGCTTGGAAAATATCCATATACTTATCTCATCGATATAAGTATATTCACAAAACAATTAAGAGGATTTCATATTTCAAAAGCTTACTTAAATGGGTCAAAAACAATTGGCTACAAGAAATGCAAACGTTTTCCATTATAACTATAAAGGTCATTTATGGAAATCAAATCTCCTACAATTGTCACGTTTTCCGATATTTCGACTTACTCTATCCCTCGCCCGGAAACAAAGCCAGGTAAGTCAGAGCACTGGTTGCTCCTAGCCTTGCCTTGACACTTCGGTTCTAGATCTCACAAATAGAGGATCAATCTACTCATCGGCTTTTAGTGCCAAGTATAGGACTACATACTTTCCATAAATAACCCATTTAAATCATTATATAAATTTCAAAGCTCCTTTAAAATACTTCAAACCAAGATTTAAAACTTCCATTCAAATCATAACTTCAACCCATCATCTTTAAAGGAGAATACGACCAAGAGGGGTGAAACTCCCTCTTAATCAAATGAGACAGCTAAAAGGGGTGTTATTTCCTTTTAACCAAAAAGTCACTAAATGTCAATCCTAAGTTAAAAGGTGGTGTAAATTCCCTTTAACTAAATGTCAAGGTTATTGCTCATAAACTGGCTGAGCGCAAATCAAACAATAATAACAAGAATAGTAATAAGAATAATGACAGACCCATTATTATTAACAATTTACAATCAATAGTTAACACAACATTTGTTAAAATGTGAATGAGTCAAAGGAAAGAGATTAAGATTACACTGACTGTAGAATAATTAAATTATACTCACAGAATAAGTTATACCCACTAAACTACGAAAGCAAGGAATATACTCACATCTTATTTGCTTTGCTGGAGACTTGGAATACTTCGCTTTTGATAATGAAATTCTTTTCTTTAGTTTGTGAATGAATTAAAATGAGATATGGACTTGGCTATTTATAGGTGAGGAGAAGGGTACTTTAGTCATTTCCTATAGCCTAACCAGATTCGACCAGATTTTGGTCCAATAGAAACCAGTCTTATGGCCTAATTTGATTCGACCACATTTTGATCCAATAGAAAACATCTTGATGGCCTAATTTGATTCGACCACATTTTGGTCCAATAGGAATACTCCTTATCAACTATGGTATAACATGATTCGACCAGATTTTGGTCCAATGGCAACCATCCGCATGGAATATAATAATCATTATGCTATTTTGTTTCATTAGGCAAGTAATTATACTGTTCTATTTTATTAGGCAAGTAATTATACTATTCTATTTTAGTAGGCAAGGTTAATAATTCTTTATTGTTTTATTAGGCAAGTAATTATACTATTCTATTTTATTAGGCAAGTAATTATAGTATTCTGTTTTATTAGGCAAGGTTAATAATTCTTTCTTGTTTTATTAGGCAAACTTATTCTTAAATAAATTGGTACCCCTAACCACCTTATAACTCGAACTGTCTTTAAAATAATATTTTACATCAGTTTTAAAAATCCATTTGAGTCGTTTTATCCAAATTTTTGTTCTAGATATAAAATCTAATATTTAATCATTTAAAAACATACTGACTAATCAAGTTCAAAGTGATTAAATTATGGGTCGTTACAGAGCCCCTACCATTCGGTGGAAAATGTATATGGATGGAGCATCCAATGATCGTTGTTCTAGAGGCGGAATCATGTTAGTAACTCCAGAAGGTCGATCAATTTGCTATGCTTTAAAGCTTGACTTCCCTGCAACAAACAACGAAGCTGAGTATGAAGCTCTGATCGCTGGACTCAAACTTGCCGGAGAACTAGGAATAAAATCCCTTAAAATCTTTTATGACGAACAGTTGGTAGTATACTAGGTCAGGGGAGATTACCAAGCTAAAGGACAATGACTTGCCCCATACCTTATCTAAGTCTAAGAGCAATTGATTGGCTTTGAGCACTATGACATCATGCACATTCCTTGGGATCAAAACAAAGAGGCCGACTCATTGGAAAAGTTTGCTAGCACTTGGGATGCACAATAAATGGGCTTGGTTTCAGTCGAAGTACTAGATGCTTTAAGCATAAACGAGATGGAAATTGACTAGGTACTAGAGACGGAGCTTGAGAAGGAGTCGTGGATGACTTCGACTAAAGACTATTTGCTACAAGGAGTCCTTCCCTAACGAAGGAATGAAAGGCGACAAGTCCTTCGCAAAGCTTCGCGGTATATCATTCAGGAAGGAGACATGTATAGAAAGGGTTTTTCCATTCCCTTGCTCTGGTGTATCGCTCATAATAAAATAAAACGAGTCCTGAAGGAAGTTCATGAAGGGGAATGTGGCGATCACACTGGAAAGGTAAACCCTAGCACATCAAATACTCTGTTATGGATATTATTGGCTGACTGTCAACCGATATGCTGTTGATTACGTTAGGCGATGTAACAAGTGCCAGATGTATGCAAAAGTTCTGAGAGCTCCACCAACAGAAATCACACAGATGGTCAGTCCATGGCCGTTTTCCATATAGGACATAGATATTATCGATTCCTTACCGATCTCTAAAGGTGGTGCAAAGTTTGCCATCGTCGCAGTTGATTACTTCACCAAATGGGCCAAAGCAGAACCTTTAGCCACGATCACGACAAAGAAAGTAATCAACTTCATGATTTGGAACTTCATCTGTCGTTTTGGCCTTCCACGGACCATTGTAACTGATAATGGAACTTAATTCGATAGCGCTGAATTCAAAGACTTCTACCGTCGGCATCATATTGAGAAGAGATTTGCGACAGTTGCTCACCCTCAAGCAAATGGATAAGTTTAAGCTGTGAACAAAATCATAAAGTCCATTCCGAAGAAACATTTTAAAAAGGCTAGAGGCAAGTGGGTGGATGAACTCCCAATAGCATTATGGGCTTACAGAACCACCCACAAGTCCGCGACTGGCCATACTCCATTCTCTCTTGCTTATGGCTCCAAAGCCGTCATTCCTGTTGAACTCGAAGTCCATTCTCATCGAGTGACTTATTACAATTCCAGAACGAATAGATATCTCCTCTTGGAATCTCTGGACTTTGTAGATGAGAAGCACAAAGAAGCTGATTTGAGGGTGGCTACACATCGACACCTAGTCGCCCGATACTACAACACTAGGGTCCAACCTAGAACCTTTGAAATCGACGATCTTGTCTTGAAACAGGTTTTTCTTGCCCCATCACACATTAATCCTGCGTGGGAAGGACCATATGTTATTGAACAGAGGCTTGGAGAGGACTTTCAAGCTAGCGATTGTTGATGGCATCACACTCCTAAGAGCGTGGAATAGCGAGCATTTACGACGCTATTTCACTTAGTTTATTCCTTTTCATTCAATTATATTCAATTTTTGAATTGCTTTAGCATTTGATTAATCTATATATGTAATAAGACAAATTATGTCATTTCTTTCCATTTGACAAATAAAGTTTGAAATTTCCTTCATATCTGTGATTGCTGTAGCATTACATATTAGTTACGATACCCAACTAACTAATATTGACATGTCCAGTCAGGTTCCTAAAGTTCAGAGCTAGCCGATTATATAAGTTCACGATTGAACTAAACAAAACGAACATGGTCCGACCATTCATCTAATGATTATTGCTCACCACCCAGTGAACAGAATACAAAACAAGGGATGGATGTGACTTGACCATCCGATAACCAAATTAATCATGTCGAATGATGGGACAAACATGAATCAAAAGTGAACGTGATACGACTGATTGCTCGCTAAATTAAACCCTGGATTTGAGGGGAAATCAATCAATTAAGGAAAATACGGTCCAACTATTTTCCAAAATAACTCTATGTCCCCAGAGTGTGGGCAGGAGTATAAACACAAGTTGGGTGCGATTCGAGCACCCTCCACCTAACTCTTATCCCCAGAGTGTAGATATGAGTATAAACAACTAGATGAGTGTGGTTTGACCACTCACTATACCATAAACTCTGACCTGAAACTGACAGGAGGAGTATAAACTCGTTGAGGATGGATTCAACCATCCATTACCTAAGTCTGCTAACCCGAGACTGAGGGCAGGAGTATAATCACTCAAACTGCTGAATCCGACAGCGTAACACTAGGGCTCGAGCCTTATGTTTGGTACGACTCAGGGCCACGACCACATGGAGGCCTTGGGATAGAATTAATGGGTTATCGTCTGAATCAACGAGCAACGAATTACTAGTACATTGAATGGAAAAGTAATAGCTTGACTATTTAGAAAAAAATCACATTAGAGTTCAATAGAAAACAAAGAACTTTTATTTGCATGCTAAAATTCAAAATTATGGTAAGAGTTTATTCAAAAGCGGGGGTCGTACCTGCACAATCATGGCTAACAAATGAG
Organism: Allium fistulosum; assembly: GCA_030737815.1. NCBI lineage: Eukaryota > Viridiplantae > Streptophyta > Magnoliopsida > Asparagales > Amaryllidaceae > Allium > Allium fistulosum. The sequence goes on along the minus strand of CM060902.1, from coordinate 1,241,216,528 downwards.
AAAACGGCTATACAGGTTATACACAAACTAAGCTGAAGCAACGACTATTTCTTCTGCCCTTTCTCCCTTTTGGATTTCTTAGGAGTGGCACCACCCGAACTTCCACCTGTCCTTTTCCTCGATCCTTTGTCGCCCTTGGCAGGAGAGCTCTTAGAGGTTGGAGGGAGTTCTTCGAAAACCGACCCGTCGGGTGGAATGACTTGTAGTGGGATGAGGTTTGGATCGTCGATGTCCACGTCCGCAGGTTAAGCCTTAGCTATTCTCTTTAAAACTCCTCTCTCTCTCTCTCGATGCTCTCTTTTAAGCTAAGTTCATTGATATGTTCGGTGGCACTAGTAATCACAACATCATCTGATTCATCTGGCAGCGGCGGGACATCAACTTTTTCATCATCAAGTGCTTCGATAACTTGAGCGTTGGGCCCTACAATGTCGATGGCCGTCGGAATTTCAGTAGATGTCGATTGTTGCTCCACGGCGGCACCACTTCTTGGAGTTTGGCTGAGACCCGGAAGACCTACAGATTCATGGAAACAAGAAAATAAGCCCATGACTATTGGGCATGAGGAATGAAATCTCTTGAATAATGGAGAATAAAGCGGGATATATGTGTCTGAGTGACTTTCAATTATCGCCGTAGTGCTCCCCTCTAGAATAGGAGTCAACACCTTTGATTGATAGCCGGGTCTGTCCAGATCGTAGCTCATATCCTATCCTGGGCCAAGAGAAACTGACGCTCCAGCCGTTTGAAGAGAAGGGGAATCTTTGGGATCAGACTCCAAAGACTCAGCAATGTTTTTCCTTTTATCGTAGGGTGCTAGAATATCAAAGTATCGGAGACTCGCGATAGCAAGGTCTAAAGGTTCATCCCCACGAAGATTCTCCCGTACCAGCTTCTCTTCATCTCTGTCAACTTCACCGACGGCTTTCTTCTTCATTTCAACAATGTATTCACAAGCCTCGGCAAGCAATTCAAGATAGCCCTCTCCAAAGAAACTCAGATCGCGATGGATTAGGACTTAGCATTATATTCAACGATCAAAGGATCGAACATGTCCTTAATCTCATTTCGACTAGCTTCTTTGTCATCCTAACTAGGCCTCGACCTGCTTTTTAATCTCATTGTGGCCCACTTCACTTGCCTCTTCCTTGAGGACTTCAATTTGAGCGAGTTGCTCGTCAAGCTTAATTTTCAGTCCCCGGGCTTCGACGGCTTCTTCACAATATCTTTGCGACTCCTCCTGAGCTTCGAGCTTTTCTTCCTTTTCTTTTTTAAGGAGTTCTTCGAGTTCCTTAACGTTATGGGTTAGAATATTTTTCTCCTTTTGCAGCAAAGCAAGCACACCGCTGGGGCTGAAGGCAGCATCCAGTTTCTTTTTGTGAGCCGCATTTAGATGACTAACCACCTCGGATGTTTCTTTGGCACTTTTTTCTGCTGCGGTTAGCTTCGCTATCAACTCCGAGATCTCATTGTCTTGATATTTAATTATGTCTTTGTCATGGATCGCCTCTAGCTTGAGACGATCGATTTCGTGTTGTCTTTCGATAGACACCTCGGAGATTTTTTCGGTTAGATGCTAAAATGCTTCATGTTGCACAAAAACGTCGTTGATGTATGCAAGGGAACTTGCTTTAGCGCTCACTATAATTGTATGAATAGAAGGAAGGAACTTAAGCCATCGAAGCAAATTTTTGGAAAATTGAACTTAAGTTTGGCCAATTTTTCTACCATGGAAGCCTCGGGAGCTACAGTAGGTAAAGACAGATCATAAGTAACAATTGGATGTTTGCTCAATCGATGGTCGTGGGACTGTCTGGAACTAGATGAACCAGAATATTGCTTAGGCAGCACAGCAATTTGAGGAGCATAGAAAGAAGTCTGATCGTCGCTATGTATAGGAAGATTGGGCTGAAGTTCGTGATGAGACGATTGACATTGGGACTTATGTTTGGAAGATGAAAACTCCCTTGAATGATGAATTTTTTCCCGACCGTCATCTCTCTTTCTATACCTACCCGATTCTGAACCACGACCGGATCCATACTGTGTTGACGAGCTATCAAGCGATCGAAAGCACGAGATTGAGACATCGCACCTGCAAAACTAAACAAGATTGTATAAGTGGTCATTGAACAAAAGAAAGACGAAAATCATGTGGTAAAGTGTGCATGATTGTAAGTGTCCTAGTGTCCCCCCGACGGACCGATTGCTGCAGCCTTGCTCATAGGAGTTTTCTCCCCATTGCTAGTGGGTGGAATGTCATCACCACTCCTGGTGGGAGAATTGAGTCCCCCAATATTGATGTTGGGGAAGTCATAAGTTATGATATCATCAAGGATCGGGAGATTCAAGAACCATTCCATCGAACTTTCAAAATGTTGGGAAGAAGACTCTTCATCAACTGAGTGAAAACGTATAGAATCTTATATAGTGCAACTTATATACAAATGTAAAAGTATGTACTGATAATTATACTAAGTATAGTAAATTAACAAAGTATAAATAAGAAAGATAATAAGAGCGAGCACACCAGATATTTTATACTGGTTTGGACCACTCGTCCTACGTTCAGTCCCGAAGCTCCCCTTCGGTATTTCCTTTGACCAAATAACCCTCATTTCGCCCAGAGGAATAGGGTAACTAAAAAAGTAATTCTCTGTTAATAGTGTGTTCCAGATAACGCGGATTTTGACTGATAGTACAAATCTTCCTATGATCTCCTTTGAGTATGTGAATGTGAATACTTTGAGTTGTAGGAAGTAGTTTAATCAAAATGGTATTTTTATTATGATAGATTGAAATTATGTAAGCAAGAGATGCACGAATTTGTAAATTGAAAGTTAATAAGAAATCAAGAGAATAGAATGTTAATTCATTAATTTACCAATTCTCAATCTTTGAAGTGTATATATAGGTTTGAATAGATGCATATGAGGAGTTGTTACTGTTAAACAAACTCTATTTATTTTAATGGCTACAACCGTTAAAGAAGAGATGTATTATTCAATATGAAATGAAGCATCCTTTCAGATTAGAGCAGTTGTTATATGACAGATGTCTATGACTTCAGAAAATGATTTCCGAAAAATATTCACAGACGTCTGTGGATGGCCTTATTTGATTATCATAGTTTTTAATGCCAATGTTGAATATATGAATTCTTGTGTGCATATATATGCTCAGGGAGACCTTATAATGTATTTCTAAGACTCTTAATACACTATTATAACCATTACTAATCATAGCATGGTCCATAAGTCTTTATTTGTCTTTGAGTCTTGATATCTTTGAGCTTAACGATCTCTTGTAGTATATACCTATAATCTTGAGAAGATATAATATATATGATTGTATAGTTGTTGTCATTGAAACCACAGAATGGAGGTTCTAGCATTCTCCCCATTTTTTATGATGACAACTATACAATCATTAGATATAAAAATAACTTGCGCTTAATTTTATCTCCCCCTATGTATATGCATATGTTTCTTCCCCTTTGTCATTATCAAAACAAAAGAAAAAAATTACGCAGACATAAAATAGATATATAATCATAGATATGTCAAACAAAATTAGAACATAAGGTAAAGTTTTAACAAGAGACATAAGTAATACAAAACGAAATAGAAGTTAAATAACATAGTTCATAAAAGAACAAAAAAAGATCAAGCCTTGGGAGCCATTTGGAGCAATTAAAGCTTTAGAAAACTAGGGTTTTAGTGTAGATTTGAAGATAGTTTGGTAAATAAGTGAAAGGGGAAAAATGAATATATAGGGCTGCAGCAGATTGAACCCGAGGCCAACGACAGACATCTCTTGGGGTGTCACAGATGTCTATGGTTTCAGGAAAATTTTCCCGAAACTAGTCGCAGACGTCTTTGACGTTATCACATATGTTTATGGTTTCAAGGAAAATTTTCCTGAAACCAATGACAGGCATCTGTGAGTTTATCCATAGACGTCTGTGGTCTTTGCTCGCAAAATATACTAGTTTTTGAATAGAAAAACTTTCATACAACAATATATATGAAATTACAATATCAAGCAAATAATTTAGACGAAATGCTATCATAATCTTAGTTTTTGTTAGCGTGGTCAGACTTTTTAATTTGTTGTAAATCCCATGAATTTGGCTCAACCTTTGTTTCTTCTACTAATGGCTTTAGTGGAGACCAACTTGGACAAGTTGGAGTATCAATCTAGTCTTGGTTTGATGGTCCTGGCTTGCATAAATTTATTGGAGTAATGTTATAAGCTTTGGTCGGAGTTTCTTTGAAACTAGGAGATTTTTGGTGTATGCAATTTTTTGTTGGTGAATGTCCACAAATTGCTAGAATGCATTTTTCGAGAAAGTTAAGATGAGATCCTTGACGTCGTTGTTTATAATACATTTCTCGTTGAACTCCTATCATCTCTTATTGATAGTGATATATTTCATCAACTTTGTTGTTGAGAGATGTTGATTCTAGATCAATTGACCGTTTGGCTTTCTTTTCCTTAGGAGAAAATCCAATGTGATATTTAGGTGATACAATAATGTTTCGAGAGGCTGATCGAATTGATGGAGGTATGGATTTAGTTGGTGATATGTAAGTGCTATTCGATGAAGGTGAGCTATAGTCGATAGTCGAATAAGTGGAGTCGTGATCGGAAGACATTTTGAGTAGAAATGGTTTGTAAACGAATATGTATTTTGTTTGCAGAAAAATTGGTTTAGAATAAAAAATTAACCATATAATTTTAACAGAAGTTAGTTAGTTTTTATGAGGATAAAATTGTTTGTAAGTAATTGTACAAAATTTATTATGTGCAATTTATACGAGTTAAATAAATTTTTATCTTAGTTTACCAATACATTGTAAGAACATATTCCTCGATCTCGTCTTAATTTTATAAAAGTTAGTTCGACCAGTGGTTTGGTAAAAATATCTGCAATTTGATTTTCGGTATTTACATTCAAGTGATATAATTCCCTTTTCAACATTATCTCTTAAGAAATGGTGACGAATATCAATGTGTTTTGTTCGAGAATGATTAATAGGATTTTTTTGATAAATTTAAAGCATTAGTATTTTCACAATATATAGGAGAATTTGCTATGATTTTACCAAAATCTTAAAGAGTTTGTTGCATATATATTACTTGTGCACAGGCTAAGGCTGCTGATATATACTCGACTTCACACGTTTAGAGAGAAACACAATTATGCTTTTTACTAAACCATTAAACCAGAGATTGACCAATGAAATGACATGTGCCGCTCATACTTTTTCTATCTGTCTTGCAACCACCAAAATCTACATCACTATATGATACAAGTTCGAAAGAGCTTCCTTTAGGATAGAAAAGTCTGTATTCTTTGGTATGGGTTAAGTATCGTAGAATTCTTTTAACTGCTTGATGATGTGACTCCTTAGGTTGTGCTTGAAATGTTGCACATAAACATACGCTCATCATAATATTTGGTCTACTAGCCGTTAAATATAATAGAGAACCTATCATACTTCGGTATATTTTTTTCCATTTTCATCTTTATCTAAATGTAGAGTAATACTCATCGGAGTAGGTTTACTTGAGGTATTTTCCATTCCAAAGCATTCTAATAAATCTCGACAGTATTTTTCTTGATTTATAAAAATTCCATTTTATAGTTGTCTTATTTGCAAACCCAAAAAATAATTCAATTCACCCATATGTGATATTTCAAATTCATTTTTCATAATGTCAGAAAATTGATTGCATAATTTTTCATTAGACGATCCAAAAATAATGTCATCAGCATATATTTCTACAACTAATATGTCATTGTTTTCTTATATTTTATAAATAAAGTAGAGTCTATTTTACCAATTTGAAAACCGGAATTTTGTAAATAAGTTTTTAATCTTTCATACCAAGCACGAGGTGCTTGTTTTAATCCATATAGAGCCTTTTTTAAGTTTAAATACACGATTGGAATATTTCTCATGAACAAATGGCGGAGGTTGTTCCACATAAACCTTTTCTTTTATAAAGCCGTTTAGAAAGGCACTTTTTACAACCATTTGGAAAAGTTTAAAATTATGATGACATGCGAAAGCAAGTAATGTTCATATTGCTTCGAGGCGTGTGACTAGAGCAAATGTCTCTTTATAATCAATTCCTTCTTCTTGATTATATCCTTGAGCTACTAATCTTGCTTTATTTCGAACAATGTTTCCATTTTCATCCGCTTTATTTTAAAAACCCATTTTGTTCCAATTACAGATTGATCGTTTGGTCTTGGAACAAGTTCTCGTACGTTATTTCTTTCAAATTGATTAAGTTCTTATTGCATTGCAATAATCCAAAAATCATCTTTTGATGCTTCTTTATAATTTTTAGGTTCAAAATTTGATATAAATGCAACTTGACTCATTTGTTTCAACTGTTTTCTGGTTGATACTTTTGTATTTAAATCACTGGTAATATTATTAATTGGATGGTCCTTTAATATCCTAGGTGGCGAAGTTATCACATTCTCATCATTGTTATTGAAATTATTAATATTATTTTCATGTATAGGTATATTAGTTTTATTTATAATTTCTTCATCATCATCAATTTTATTATTTGTAAAGTTTTCATCGAATGATACATGTAGACTTTCTTCTATAATGTTTGTTCGTTTATTAAAAATTTCATATGCTTTACTTCGATCCGAATAGCCAACAAAAATTTCTTCAATAGCTCTAAAATCGAATTTTCCTAGATAATTTTTTGTATTAAAATAAAACATTTTGATCCAAATGCTCGAAAATACAATACTTTAGGTTTCTTTTGAAAGATATTTCATAACATGTGTTATTAGTCATTAGTCTAACTGTTACACGATTTAATACATTATATGCAGTAGCAACAGCTTCAGCCTAAAAACTTTTTTGTATGTTACTGCTATTTAGTAAGGTTCGTGCACACTCTTGTAAAGTTCGATTATTCCTTTCTATAACACCATTTTATTGAGGTGTACGTGGAAATAAAAAATTGTGACCAATTTCCTTTTTGTTGCAAAAATTTCTAAATAGTTCATTTTCAAATTCGCCTCCATGATCGCTTCGTATACTTTTAATTCATCAAATTTGTAATCCTTTTAGCAAAAATTTTGAACATTCAAAGTGTCACTTTTATGTTCTAAAAATAATGTCCAAGTATATCTTGAAAAATCATCAACAATTACAAAAACATATTTGTTATGATTTATTGAGCGTACTTGAGTCGGTCCGAATAAATCTAGATGAAATAGTTCTAGAGATTACTTTGTGGAGATTTCCTTTTTAGATTTAAAAGAACTTTTCTTTAAATTACCAAATTGACAAGCGTCACACAGGTTTTTAACTTTGGAGTTGATCTTAGGTAATCCTCTAACTAATTCATTTTTAGCTAGTTTGTTGATATTCTTAAAATTTATGTGAATAAAACGTTTATGCCATAACAATGGATCATCATGATGTTATTCGGCCTTTTGGCCTGTCTATATTCAGACTGACTAAACAAGTTAGACTAGTCGATCATCGAGGAAGACAATCCGGAGAGATGATTAGTAGGCTCAGAGATCAAGCGCAGGCAATGATATGAAGCGACGATCAACCGAGGCTAAGAGATAGACTCTCCATAATATTCTAAGTATGGAATAATGCCTTCCCTAGGTGGGGGATCAGTGCCTATCCCTTTCCCTACGGGATCGGTACATATCCTCAATTTTTGTCCCAAACTTGGTAAATTCGTTATTGAGTGACAAGGAAGGCTCCATAAGGCTATATATCAAGTTTCAAGTCATTTGGAATTCGTATGCTCAAGTTATGGGCAAATTACTTCACCTAAAAAAAGGGTCGGTATAAAAGGGATTGTCCATATTCAGCTTTCACTACATATTGCAACAATGATCGGTCAATAACTCAAAATCTAAAGATGCTATCAATATGAAACTTGGAGTATAAGCTAATTAGAACATCTGGAACACCCCATAGGGATCGCATGGCATTTGGAGTAAGTTGGAGGGATCGATACCTATCCCTCCATAAGGATCGGCTATAAACAACCTTCACAACATATTGCAACAAAGGTTGATCAATAACTCGAGTTCTACTAATCCAATTGGCATGAAACTTGGAGGCTAAGCATAATACAATATGGAGAATTGATTTAAATAATTGAATCTTGAATTCAATGTGAACAAAAATGATTTCGAAAGTTGATTTGAAATCTATTTGAATAAGAAGGAAGATAGTAAACTTTTAAATTTGAATTAAAAGTGATTTAAAACTGATTTTGGAAATAACTCATTTTAATCAACGTGCAAAAATATCCTTTCGGGATATTGTCTCGGATTTTGATGAAACCAGTTTCATTGGATCTGTAATAGTGTATTATAGTATACCATCGAATTTCGTGGCGATCGAACGTATCGTTTGGTCGTGCGAGTTCGAAACGCGTAGAAATTAATTTCATAAATTTATATAATAATTGGGTTTGAAAAGCTATCTTTTGTATAGTATCGAATTGGGTCTCGAGACTAGTTCCATTGTGTTTGGAATAGGGGTATAACATATAGAACGCCAGGCGGCACGCCTCGTTTGGAGTTCGTGATTTTCGGGCGCTTAAAGTTAGACATTTCTATTTTTAATTAATATATTCATGTACTTGATATGGCCATACTTTAGCCCATACCATAGCCTTACCTATCCACGTTCGAAGCCATACCACTTCCTCTATATTATGCGTGTTCATATCAGAGAAATGGTTCGTTCATTTTAAATTTCAAAATGACCAATCACACGGTCCATGTTCGATGGGACCACCAGAGGCAAAATCAGGCAAACGCTTCAACTAGCAAAATGTTTGCGGCGTCGAGGCGAGGGAGTTCAACGGTGCGATTGGACTCTGGCGTGGCATGGAGGGAGAAATTGGGCCATGTTCGTGGTCGCATTGGGTTCGATTTTGAGCAATGGCGGCGGTGCGCGAGCTTGGGAGGAAGGTGCGCGAGGCGCAAGCGCGGAGGCAGGCGCGGCACACACGACAATGGCGGCGGCGGCAAGGAGTGGGTCCCGATCGAAGTTTTGTCGATCTGGTATTGAGCGAGCGCAAGATTTGGAAGGTGAGGGTAATTAGGTTAATTGTTTATTAATTATAAAGTTAATTATCATTTAATAATTTCAAAAGTTCATAAATTCGTAATTTTCTCATACGAGGTCCAAATCAAACGCAACGAGTTGCATTGCGATCGTATTGATGAAATCTACACTATGAAATTGGATTGGATGGATTCAGAGCTAGTGAGAATTTTTGTTAAATTGAACGTCTGTTCAATTTTAATTCAAAACGAAACGTTTTGACGAAACTAAAATCAATGTGAGTTAATCTCACCTTTTTGGTTAACCAAAAATATTTTTAGTAGATAAAATAATTGATTGGATGTGTGAATATTTTATTATTGACTGTTTGGTTAATTTACTATTTATTTAGTTGGTTTGGATATATTCCCGCACCTGGAGCGGATGAGACCTCATTACGTTCCATTATAAGAGCGGATGACCCTTTATATACGAATCTCTCCTCAAAGCGGTTGATTTACATTTTTATGAGTATATATTGTATGTGATGCAAGGGGACAGGTTAGAGGGATCCAACATGATTCCTCACAATGTAGGTTTTGTTTTCATATAATTTGATATATGGTATGTTGGATGCTATAATTGATGACACAGACACGATATTGCTTATTTAGTGCTTTAGTAGCACTAGGCCTTATATTTTGGTATTTTAAAATACCATAAAATAGTGATTGATTTTAAAAGGGGATTTCAAAGTGATTTTGGAAATTATATATGTTTTAAATAATTATTCTTGAATTATTTAAAGAAGTAATTTATTTTAAAATCAAAGGTATGATTTTTGTAGATATTATAATTTAATAATTTTATAAAACATTTTGAATAGAGTTTTTGAGCTGTGAATAAAGATTTTTAAAATCTTGGAAAATAAGACAATCTTTTATAATATAGGGATATGGTTTTAAAAAGAAAATAGAAATATTTTGATATAAATATTTATTAACCATTTTATATAAAGTGATATATATATAGGTACACATATTATAATTTATTTATAAAGGTGAAATTTATAAATATGATAATTTACAAAGTGATATTTTACAAAGAAAGTAAAGATCTGTAAAATCGTATTTTCGTTAGTAAAAGTATGGATTTATAAACGATGTTTATAAATAAAAAGGAAACTATTATCATTGGATAGATTGGAAAAAAATAAATCAAACGGTGAATTTATCATATGACGTGGAATGATGTTTTAGAAAATAGTTGATTCTATTTTGGAAATTGAAAGTGAGGGTAAAGGATTGTTAAACGATATTTTATAAATTGAAAGAAATTTATAAAAGAAATTTATAGCTGTGGGATCAAGGTTAAAAACGGTTGAAATTATGTTTTAAATGAGACTTTATGAATAAGTGAGATTTATAAAGGAATGGAGTTATAAATGGAGTTCATAAATAAAGAGATTTTATGAAAGGAAGTTTCATAAAATAGAAGAGATTTATAAATATAGCTTTATAAATATGGAAACGATTGTGTGGAAAGTTAAGTATGGATTTTTTTCAAGGAAATATAATTATGTTTTAAAAGTTGTTTATTTATATTAATATCGTTTTAAATTTGTTATAAATATTTTAATATTTGAAAGGTTAATTAATTAGAATATTAATACATCTTGAAATTAAATATAATTATTTATCAATAAGGTTTTGGAAGTTACTTATTATTATTTATAATAACATTTGTCGCCCTTGGCAGGAGAGCTCTTAGAGGTTGGAGGGAGTTCTTCGAAAACCGACCCGTCGGGTGGAATGACTTGTAGTGGGATGAGGTTTGGATCGTCGATGTCCACGTCCGCAGGTTAAGCCTTAGCTATTCTCTTTAAAACTCATCTCTCTCTCTCGATGCTCTCTTTTAAGCTAAGTTCATTGATATGTTCGGTGGCACTAGTAATCACAACATCATCTGATTCATCTGGCAGCGGCGGGACATCAACTTTTTCATCATCAAGTGCTTCGATAACTTGAGCGTTGGGCCCTACAATGTCGATGGCCGTCGGAATTTCAGTAGATGTCGATTGTTGCTCCACGGCGGCACCACTTCTTGGAGTTTGGCTGAGACCCGGAAGACCTACAGATTCATGGAAACAAGAAAATAAGCCCATGACTATTGGGCATGAGGAATGAAATCTCTTGAATAATGGAGAATAAAGCGGGATATATGTGTCTGAGTGACTTTCAATTATCGCCGTAGTGCTCCCCTCTAGAATAGGAGTCAACACCTTTGATTGATAGCCGGGTCTGTCCAGATCGTAGCTCATATCCTATCCTGGGCCAAGAGAAACTGACGCTCCAGCCGTTTGAAGAGAAGGGGAATCTTTGGGATCAGACTCCAAAGACTCAGCAATGTTTTTCCTTTTATCGTAGGGTGCTAGAATATCAAAGTATCGGAGACTCGCGATAGCAAGGTCTAAAGGTTCATCCCCACGAAGATTCTCCCGTACCAGCTTCTCTTCATCTCTGTCAACTTCACCGACGGCTTTCTTCTTCATTTCAACAATGTATTCACAAGCCTCGGCAAGCAATTCAAGATAGCCCTCTCCAAAGAAACTCAGATCGCGATGGATTAGGACTTAGCATTATATTCAACAATCAAAGGATCGAACATGTCCTTAATCTCATTTCGACTAGCTTCTTTGTCATCCTAACTAGGCCTCGACCTGCTTTTTAATCTCATTGCGGCCCACTTCACTTGCCTCTTCCTTGAGGACTTCAATTTGAGCGAGTTGCTCGTCAAGCTTAATTTTCAGTCCCCGGGCTTCGACGGCTTCTTCACAATATCTTTGCGACTCCTCCTGAGCTTCGAGCTTTTCTTCCTTTTCTTTTTTAAGGAGTTATTCGAGTTCCTTAACGTTATGGGTTAGAATATTTTTCTCCTTTTGCAGCAAAGCAAGCACACCGCTGGGGCTGAAGGCAGCATCCAGTTTCTTTTTGTGAGCCGCATTTAGATGACTAACCACCTCGGATGTTTCTTTGGCACTTTTTTCTGCTGCGGTTAGCTTTGCTATCAACTCCGAGATCTCATTGTCTTGATATTTAATTATGTCTTTGTCATGGATCGCCTCTAGCTTGAGACGATCGATTTCGTGTTGTCTTTCGATAGACACCTCGGAGATTTTTTCGGTTAGATGCTAAAATGCTTCATGTTGCACAAAAACGTCGTTGATGCATGCAAGGGAACTTGCTTTAGCGCTCACTAGAATTGTATGAATAGAAGGAAGGAACTTAAGCCATCGAAGCAAATTTTTGGAAAATTGAACTTAAGTTTGGCCAATTTTTCTACCATGGAAGCCTCGGGAGCTACAGTAGGTAAAGACAGATCATAAGTAACAATTGGATGTTTGCTCAATCGATGGTCATGGGACTGTCTGGAACTAGATGAACCAGAATATTGCTTAGGCAGCACAGCAATTTGAGGAGCATAGAAAGAAGTCTGATCGTCGCTATGTATAGGAAGATTGGGCTGAAGTTCGTGATGAGACGATTGACATTGGGACTTATGTTTGGAAGATGAAAACTCCCTTGAATGATGATTTTTTTCCCGACCATCATCTCTCTTTCTATACCTACCCGATTCTGAACCACGACCGGATCCATACTGTGTTGACGAGCTATCAAGCGATCGAAAGCACGAGATTGAGACATCGCACCTGCAAAACTAAACAAGATTGTATAAGTGGTCATTGAACAAAAGAAAGACGAAAATCATGTGGTAAAGTGTGCATGATTGTAAGTGTCCTAGTGTCCCCCCGACGGACCGGTTGCTGCAGCCTTGCTCATAGGAGTTTTCTCCCCATTACTAGTGGGTGGAATGTCGTCACCACTCCTGGTGGGAGAATTGAGTCCCCCAATATTGATGTTGGGGAAGTCATAAGTTATGATATCATCAAGGATCGGGAGATTCAAGAACCATTCCATCGAACTTTCAAAATGTTGGGAAGAAGACTCTTCATCAATTGAGTGAAAACGTATAGAATCTTATATAGTGCAACTTATATACAAATGTAAAAGTATGTACTGATAATTATACTAAGTATAGTAAATTAACAAAGTATAAATAAGAAAGATAATAAGAGCGAGCACACCAGATATTTTATACTGGTTTGGACCACTCGTCCTACGTTCAGTCCCGAAGCTCCCCTTCGGTATTTCCTTTGACCAAATAACCCTCATTTCGCCCAAAGGAATAGGGTAACTAAAAAAGTAATTCTCTGTCAATAGTTTGTTCCAGATAACGCGGATTTTGACTGATAGTACAAATCTTCCTATGATCTCCTTTGAGTATGTGAATGTGAATACTTTGAGTTGTAGGAAGTAGTTTAATCAAAATGGTATTTTTATTATGATAGATTGAAATTATGTAAGCAAGAGATGCACGAATTTGTAAATTGAAAGTTAATAAGAAATCAAGAGAATAGAATGTTAATTCATTAATTTACCAATTCTCAATCTTTAAAGTGTATATATAGGTTTGAATAGATGCATATGAGGAGTTGTTACTGTTAAACAAACTCTATTTGTTTTAATGGCTACAACCGTTAAAGAAGAGATGTATTATTCAATATGAAATGAAGCATCCTTTCAGATTAGAGCAGTTGTTATATGACAGATGTCTATGACATCAGAAAATGATTTCCGAAAAATATTCACAGACGTCTGTGGATGGCCTTATTTGATTATCATAGTTTTTAATGCCAATGTTGAATATATGAATTCTTGTGTGCATATATATGCTCAGGGAGACCTTATAATGTATTTCTAAGACTCTTAATACACTATTATAACCATTACTAATCATAGCATGGTCCATAAGTCTTTATTTGTCTTTGAGTCTTGATATCTTTGAGCTTAACGATCTCTTGTAGTATATACCTATAATCTTGAGAAGATATAATATATATGATTGTATAGTTGTTGTCATTGAAACCACAGAATGGAGGTTCTAGCATTCTCCCCATTTTTTATGATGACAACTATACAATCATTAGATATAAAAATAACTTGCGCTTAATTTTATCTCCCCCTATGTATATGCATATGTTTCTTCCCCTTTGTCATTATCAAAACAAAAGAAAAAAATTAAGCAGACATAAAATAGATATATAATCATAGATATGTCAAACAAAATTAGAACATAAGGTAAAGTTTTAACAAGAGACATAAGTAATACAAAACGAAATAGAAGTTAAATAACATAGTTCATAAAAGAACAAAAAAAGATCAAGCCTTGGGAGCCATTTGGAGCAATTAAAGCTTTAGAAAACTAGGGTTTTAGTGTAGATTTGAAGATAGTTTGGTAAATAAGTGAAAGGGGAAAAATGAATATATAGGGCTGCAGCAGATTGAACCCGAGGCCAACGACAGACATCTCTTGGGGTGTCACAGATGTCTATGGTTTCAGGAAAATTTTCCCAAAACTAGTCGCAGACGTCTTTGACGTTATCACATATGTTTATGGTTTCAAGGAAAATTTTCCTGAAACCAATGACAGGCATCTTTGAGTTTATCCATAGACGTCTGTGGTCTTTGCTCGCAAAATATACCAGTTTTTGAATAGAAAAACTTTCATACAACAATATATATGAAATTACAATATCAAGCAAATAATTTAGACGAAATGCTATCATAATCTTAGTTTTTGTTAGCGTGGTCAGACTTTTTAATTTGTTGTAAATCCCATGAATTTGGCTCAACCTTTGTTTCTTCTACTAATGGCTTTAGTGGAGACCAACTTGGACAAGCTGGAGTATCAATCTAGTCTTGGTTTGATGGTCCTGGCTTGCATAAATTTATTGGAGTAATGTTATAAGCTTTGGTCGGAGTTTCTTTGAAACTAGGAGATTTTTGGTGTATGCAATTTTTTGTTGGTGAATGTCCACAAATTGATAGAATGCATTTTTCGAGAAAGTTAAGATGAGATCCTTGACGTCGTTGTTTATAATACATTTCTCGTTGAACTCCTATCATCTCTTATTGATAGTGATATATTTCATCAACTTTGTTGTTGAGAGATGTTGATTCTAGATCAATTGACCGTTTGGCTTTCTTTTCCTTAGGAGAAAGTCCAATGTGATATTTAGGTGATACAATAATGTTTCGAGAGGCTGATCGAATTGATGGAGGTATGGATTTAGTTGGTGATATGTAAGTGCTATTCGATGAAGGTGAGCTATAGTCGATAGTCGAATAAGTGGAGTCGTGATCGGAAGACATTTTGAGTAGAAATGGTTTGTAAACGAATATGTATTTTGTTTGCAGAAAAATTGGTTTAGAATAAAAAATTAACCATATAATTTTAACAGAAGTTAGTTAGTTTTTATGAGGATAAAATTGTTTGTAAGTAATTGTACAAAATTTATTATGTGCAATTTATACGAGTTAAATAAATTTTTATCTTAGTTTACCAATACATTGTAAGAACATATTCCTCGATCTCGTCTTAATTTTATAAAAGTTAGTTCGCCCAGTGGTTTGGTAAAAATATCTGCAATTTGATTTTCGGTATTTACATTCAAGTGATATAATTCCCTTTTCAACATTATCTCTTAAGAAATGGTGACGAATATCAATGTGTTTTGTTCGAGAATGATTAATAGGATTTTTTTGATAAATTTAAAGCATTAGTATTTTCACAATATATAGGAGAATTTGCTATGATTTTACCAAAATCTTAAAGAGTTTGTTGCATATATATTACTTGTGCACAGGCTAAGGCTGCTGATATATACTCGGCTTCACACGTTTAGAGAGAAACACAATTATGCTTTTTACTAAACCATTAAACCAGAGATTGACCAATGAAATGACATGTGCCGCTCATACTTTTTCTATCTGTCTTGCAACCACCAAAATCTACATCACTATATGATACAAGTTCGAAAGAGCTTCCTTTAGGATAGAAAAGTCTGTATTCTTTGGTATGGGTTAAGTATCGTAGAATTCTTTTAACTGCTTGATGATGTGACTCCTTAGGTTGTGCTTGAAATGTTGCACATAAACATACGCTCATCATAATATTTGGTCTACTAGCCGTTAAATATAATAGAGAACCTATCATACTTCGGTATATTTTTTTCCATTTTCATCTTTATCTAAATGTAGAGTAATACTCATCGGAGTAGGTTTACTTGAGGTATTTTCCATTCCAAAGCATTCTAATAAATCTCGACAGTATTTTTCTTGATTTATAAAAATTCCATTTTATAGTTGTCTTATTTGCAAACCCAAAAAATAATTCAATTCACCCATATGTGATATTTCAAATTCATTTTTCATAATGTCAGAAAATTGATTGCATAATTTTTCATTAGACGATCCAAAAATAATGTCATCAGCATATATTTCTACAACTAATATGTCATTGTTTTCTTATATTTTATAAATAAAGTAGAGTCTATTTTACCAATTTGAAAACCGGAATTTTGTAAATAAGTTTTTAATCTTTCATACCAAGCACGAGGTGCTTGTTTTAATCCATATAGAGCCTTTTTTAAGTTTAAATACACGATTGGAATATTTCTCATGAACAAATGGCGGAGGTTGTTCCACATAAACCTTTTCTTTTATAAAGCCGTTTAGAAAGGCACTTTTTACAACCATTTGGAAAAGTTTAAAATTATGATGACATGCGAAAGCAAGTAATGTTCATATTGCTTCGAGGCGTGTGACTAGAGCAAATGTCTCTTTATAATCAATTCCTTCTTCTTGATTATATCCTTGAGCTACTAATCTTGCTTTATTTCGAACAATGTTTCCATTTTCATCCGCTTTATTTTAAAAACCCATTTTGTTCCAATTACAGATTGATCGTTTGGTCTTGGAACAAGTTCTCGTACGTTATTTCTTTCAAATTGATTAAGTTCTTATTGCATTGCAATAATCCAAAAATCATCTTTTGATGCTTCTTTATAATTTTTAGGTTCAAAATTTGATATAAATGCAACTTGACTCATTTGTTTCAACTGTTTTCTGGTTGATACTTTTGTATTTAAATCACTGGTAATATTATTAATTGGATGGTCCTTTAATATCCTAGGTGGCGAAGTTATCACATTCTCATCATTGTTATTGAAATTATTAATATTATTTTCATGTATAGGTATATTAGTTTTATTTATAATTTCTTCATCATCATCAATTTTATTATTTGTAAAGTTTTCATCGAATGATACATGTAGACTTTCTTCTATAATGTTTGTTCGTTTATTAAAAATTTCATATGCTTTACTTCGATCCGAATAGCCAACAAAAATTTCTTCAATAGCTCTAAAATCGAATTTTCCTAGATAATTTTTTGTATTTAAAATAAAACATTTTGATCCAAATGCTCGAAAATACAATACTTTAGGTTTCTTTTGAAAGATATTTCATAACATGTGTTATTAGTCATTAGTCTAACTGTTACACGATTTAATACATTATATGCAGTAGCAACAGCTTCAGCCTAAAAACTTTTTTGTATGTTACTGCTATTTAGTAAGGTTCGTGCACACTCTTGTAAAGTTCGATTATTCCTTTCTATAACACCATTTTATTGAGGTGTACGTGGAAATAAAAAATTGTGACCAATTTCCTTTTTGTTGCAAAATTTCTAAATAGTTCATTTTCAAATTCGCCTCCATGATCGCTTCGTATACTTTTAATTCATCAAATTTGTAATCCTTTTAGCAAAAATTTTGAACATTCAAAGTGTCACTTTTATGTTCTAAAAATAATGTCCAAGTATATCTTGAAAAATCATCAACAATTACAAAAACATATTTGTTATCATCTATTGAGCGTACTTGAGTCGGTCCGAATAAATCTAGATGAAGTAGTTCTAGAGATTACTTTGTGGAGATTTCCTTTTTAGATTTAAAAGAACTTTTCTTTAAATTACCAAATTGACAAGCGTCACACAGGTTTTTAACTTTGGAGTTGATCTTAGGTAATCCTCTAACTAATTCATTTTTAGCTAGTTTGTTGATATTCTTAAAATTTATGTGAATAATACGTTTATGCCATAACAATGGATCATCATGATGTTATTCGGCCTTTTGGCCTGTCTATATTCAGACTGACTAAACAAGTTAGACTAGACGATCATCGAGGAAGACAATCCGGAGAGATGATTAGTAGGCTTAGAGATCAAGCGCAGGCAATGATATGAAGCGACGATCAACCGAGGCTAAGAGATAGACTCTCCGTAATATTCTAAGTATGGAATAATGCCTTCCCTAGGTGGGGGATCAGTGCCTATCCCTTTCCCTAGGGGATCGGTACATATCCTCAATTTTTGTCCCAAACTTGGTAAAATCGTTATTGAGTGACAAGGAAGGCTCCATAAGGCTATATATCAAGTTTCAAGTCATTTGGAATTCGTATTCTCAAGTTATGGGCAAATTACTTCACCTATTAAAAGGGGTCGGTATAAAAGGGATTGTCCATATTCAGCTTTCACTACATATTGCAACAATGATCGGTCAATAACTCAAAATCTAAAAATGCTATCAATATGAAACTTGGAGTATAAGCTAATTAGAACATCTGGAACACCCCATAGGGATCGCATGGCATTTGGAGTAAGTTGGAGGGATCGATACCTATCACTCCATAAGGATCGGCTATAAACAACCTTCACAACATATTGCAACAAAGGTTGATCAATAACTCGAGTTCTACTAATCCAATTGGCATGAAACTTGGAGGCTAAGCATAATACAATATGGAGAAGCTTCCCTACGTATTGCAAGGCATTTGAAAGAGATTGGAGGGATCGGTAGCTATCCCTCTAGAGGGATCGGCATAAATCAGAATTCATGAAACACTACTTCATGGAAAATGCGATATCTCACAAACCGTACGTCAAAAATGCACGAAATTTGAGGACCAAGTGGCCAACATCATGGGGCATCTCTCACAAGGATCGCAGTCCATTTGGATGAATTAATAAGGATCGGTACTGATCCCTATTATGGGCCCCGATGGGCCTGAAAATTTTTGGGTAGCCTCATCTTGGTCTCCCGAACCTTCTGCCAAAATTTCAGTCTGATCCGTGCACGTCTTCCCCTATAAATACAGTAGACATGGCGTCAGAAAAGTGATCCTGCTTTCTCTGTGGAGGCTCTGCCATTTTTATTCTTCACTTTTGTACTAATGGATCCCAGCCGATCCAAACATTCTTGTAATCATAATCAAGTGGAAGATTAATAAAAATATGAAGTGGACGTAGGCCAAGATTGCCGAACCACTATAAAAGTCTGTGTGTTCATTTACTTTTTCTACTATGTTTTTATTTTCATTCTTCATTTAACCTATATTAGATTCTATTGGGTGTTGATGCCCATTTTTTGCGTCAACACATGATTTGCGGCTAAGCATAAATTTGTGTTGTTTTTGACATTCATGTTTAAAATATATGTGTTTCGATTTCTAAATCCTTCAAAAACTAGATTTTTATTTCGGTCAAATATATTGCATTTGTTTTTCTCGAAATCAATTTTAAATTCTTTATCACATAATTGACTTATACTTAATAAGTTATGTTTTAAATTTTCTACCAATAAAACATTAGTAAGAATAGGAGAGTTAGAAACACCGATATTGATGACTTCTCCAATGCCGATGAAAAATCCTTTTGAATTATCTCCGAATGTCACAGTGTCACCATCGATATATGTTATATTGAATAGCATATGAACATTTCCATTCATGTGCTTGGAGCAACCACTATCAAGTTTCCATTTCTCCTTACTTATTATTTTAATTTTGGGTACCTACAAAATAAGAAGAATTTAATTGGTACCCACAATCTTTGTTTAGGGTCCAACGTGTTAGTGGAAGAAGGTAGCCATATCCATAAGGATTTGGTTCCTTTAGAAATGTAATTATTGTTATATACATCATTCTTTAAATGAATACTTTTGTCTAATTAGTTTATTATTTGTTTTAGGAATCCATATTTGGATCATACTTGTATATGAATTATTAATCTTTGCTTCTAACTTTGGCTTTTTGAATTTTGTGTATAATGTACTATAATTCTTTGTCTTTTGTTTTCTTTTAAAACCCAATCCATTTCAGTTTCCAGATGGTTTAGATATTTTAATTAAATTTTCTAAATTTTGCTTTCCTTTATTGAATTTTGTCACATTATTTGTTATTTTATCTAACTTGCTTTTAAGATCATAAATTTCAATATTGCTGGAATCTAAATTTGCTTGTAATTCTAGTTTTTCTTTTTCATGATTAACTTTTTCTAACTTATAATTTTCTAAATCATGTAATAAGATGTCATTTTGAGCTAAAAAAGTTGCATATTTTTTTGAATAATTTCTAGTTCTTCTTTTAAGATTATTTTTTCATCTTTTAATAATCCAATTTCTAATTCTGCTCTAGTTAACTTTCCTACATATTCCTTGTTTAATTTTTTTTATTCTCTATATTTATCATCTAATTCAATGCTAATTTCCATTATCTCCTCATAAGTAAGTTCAGAACGTACCTCATCAGTGTTAGCCATAAACACACATTTGCTTGTTCCGAGTCGCTTTCACTATCACCGTCGAATGAAGAAGATGAATCCGAATTGCCCCATGTTACTTGAAAAGCTCTTTTCTTTTTCTTGAATTTCTCAAACTTGTTTTATTTTTATCATTATTGAGCTGTGGACAATCCTTCTTCAAGTGGCCAAATTTTTCACACTCATAGCATTTAATCGATGTTTGATTTGAGGAGTTTGGTTTGCCACCATTTTGAAATTTGGTCATCTTCTTAAACTTCTTGAATTTGTTGTAGTTTTTGGCAATAAAAGCAATCTCATCTTTTTCTAAGTCTGAATCTTCATTACTTTCTTGGAATGCTATGTTTTTCTTTTCATGATTTTGATCCTTTCTAGCCTACAAGTTAGCTTAATACGATATTAGATTTCCTATTAGCTCTTTGAATTTGAGTTGAGAAAGATCATTAGCTTCTTCGATGGCTAAAACTTTTCTTTTCTATTCATTGTGAAAGAGTTTAAAATTCGTGTGACTAAATTAAAATCTATGAATTTAACTCCAAGTGTTATGAGGTCGTGTTGAATGGTTTGAAATATAGCATACATATCAATAATTGATTCATTTGCTTTCATTTTGAAAGATAAAAATTGGTTTTGTAAAATCAAAACTCTAGTTTTTTTTACTCTAGTTGTGCTTTCATGTGTGACTAGTAAAATGCGCCATATATCATATGTAGTGGTGCAAAGCATGACACATGAAAACTCATTTTTGTCAAGTGAGCAAAACAGTACATTATAGCTTTGGCATTGTTAGATACCGCTGCTTTTTGTGCATTAGTTCAAGTGCTAATGTCGATGTTAGGTGCTTTATATTTGTTTTGAGTTGTTAGCCATATTTCTAACCCATTTGCTTCCATAAAATTCTTGTACGAGTTGACCAGTAAGCATAGTTAGAACCAGTAAATAGTGGAGGTTGAGCATTTGATTTCCCTTCTTGAAAAGTACTTGCCATATTAATGATTTTTCAACTATGTGTTACTGTAGATTGAAATAACCATGCTCTGATACCAAATGAAAACATATAGAATCTTATATAATGCAACTTATATACCAATGTAAAAGTATGTACCGATAATTATACTAAGTAGAGTAAATTAACAGAGTATAAATAAGAAAGATAATAAGAGCGAGCACACCAGATATTTTATACTGGTTCGGACCACTCGTCCTACGTTCAGTCCCGAAGCTCCCCTTCGGTATTTCCTTTGACCAAATAACCCTCATTTCGCCCAGAGGAATAGGCTAACTAAAAAAGTAATTCTCTGTCAATAGTGTGTTCTAGATAACGCGGATTTTGACTGATAGTACAAATCTTCCTATGATCTCCTTTGAGTATGTGAATGTGAATACTTTGAGTTGTAGGAAGTAGTTTAATCAAAATGGTATTTTGATTATG
Source organism: Allium fistulosum (assembly GCA_030737815.1). NCBI lineage: Eukaryota > Viridiplantae > Streptophyta > Magnoliopsida > Asparagales > Amaryllidaceae > Allium > Allium fistulosum. The sequence goes on along the minus strand of CM060902.1, from coordinate 1,241,194,469 downwards.
ATAGATTGAAATTATGTGAGCAAGAGATGCACGAATTTGTAAATTGAAAGTTAATAAGAAATCAAGAGAATAGAATGTTAATTCATTAATTTACCAATTCTTAATCTTTGAAGTGTATATATAGGTTTGAATAGATGCATATGAGGAGTTGTTACTGTTAAACAAACACTATTTGTTTTAATGGCTACAATCGTTGAAGAAGAGATGTTATTATTCAATATGAAATGAAGCATCCTTTTAGATTAGAGCAGTTGTTATATGACAGACGTCTGTGGATTTTCCATAGACGTCTGTGACTTTAGGAAATGATTTCCCGAGAATATTCACAGACGTTTGTAGATTTCCCACAGATGTCTGTGGATGGCCTTATTTGATTATCATAGTTTTTAATGCCAATGTTGAATATATGAATTCATGTGTGCATGTATACACTCAAGGAGACCTTACAATGTTTTTCTAAGACTCTTAATACACTATTATAACCTTTCTAATCATAGCATGGTCCATAAGTCTTTCTTTGCCTTCGAGGATTGATATCTTTGAGCATGACGATCTCTTGTAGTATATACATGTAATCTTGATAAGATATAATATATGTGATTGCATAGTTATTGTCATTGAAACCATAGACTGGAGGTTATAACACTGAGGTGATAATAAACTCGGGCTCTTTAGCAGTTTTTCCCCTATGGAGTTTATAAGCGCTTCTTTCCTCTCCTTGTTGGCATGTGGGATTGTGCGCCTTGTTATGGGTCGACCACAGGCGCATTGCCCGAACCTGCATCAGCATTGCCAGACTTGTTAGCTAAGTCGCCTCTAACTTCACCCTCTTTGGCGTCGTCCTGATCCTCCTCGACTGGGGGCACGACAGGGCTATTAGCGCTGCCTTCTTGCTCCGCCAAATTTCTTGGTGGTGTAGCATTTCCTGAAAGCCCAATGTCACGACCTTCTTTTACCGGCCCAAATAGAGATAATCATTCATCGGTTACAAGGGATCTAATGTCCATGTCTTCAACTAGGGTGACACGAATTGCAGAAACCGCCCTTGAGAAGCTATCATCTTCTGGACGTGAATAGACATCTGTAAATTATCAATGTATAAGTTAGTTCGTGACATGACTTGAACTAAAGAATTTGAGAATAAAGTGAGGACAACACTTACATCCTTTCAACCATCGCCTCACAAAGCCAAGAGGGCAGCGAACGAAAAACTATTCGTGTTTGAAGATGCTGAGATTGTTCCAAGCACCAGTTAGAACTTGACAGTTGGGCGAAGGCTCGAGGAAAGTGTAAGAAAGGCTTCATGTTCGTCGTTTGAAGTTGTAAATAAACCTGATGTCCCCAGGAGATAGCGGGCGGAACAGAACATTCATGAATAATAAGAAAGTGCCATGAAGAAAGCATATCTGTTCAGATGCAGCTGAGTGGGAGCTATTCCTAGATAATTCAGCATCTCTCGGATAAAGGAATTGAAAGGCGGCACGCATCTGGCCTAGCACATGAATTTTTTGCACGTTGTATATCCCTTCGGGGGCAAATGAGCCCTGTCATTTACTAAAGGGACTAGAACATCTCCAAACGGAATCCCATGTTTAGAGCATAGTCTACGAAGAGCGGCCTTACCAATCCTGGAGGTTTGGGAATCCGTCGGGTTATCTAGAGATACAGCACCTTCTACGGCGTTGGGGGCAAGACTTATATCTTCTGCTGGAAGGACGAGAACATAAAAAAAAGGCCAGTCAACGGGCTGGAGACCTCCGATTGCTCAATTTGACGATCGAGGGAAAGTTTACTGGAAACGGTTACAGAACATGACTCGGCTCCGGAATTGCTAGGTTATGAAGGTTGTCCAGAAGGCATTGCAGCTAAACGCTCTGAACGTCTGGAGACCATATCAACTAAACTCAGTAGATAATCGAGATTAGAAAATTTTACCTGCCCCCTGTGCTTAGTGTAAACTAGTGTGGTGAAGTGTTGTGCAGTGCAGAGATAAAATGTTCAAAATTAAAAGCAAAAGTAAATAACGAGATTTTGGATTCCGACCATAGTGACCGTCATCGCTGACCTTATTAATTGGCATTTAGATTGATCTGTTGTGTAAGCTTTGGGATCGACCATCGACATGTCAAAGTGTGAAGTCCATTATTAAAGTCTATATGTTAAGTTTTAGTTCATGTTCTAAGTCCCAGGAATTTGTCATTCAATTTCGAGTTCGATATTGGATATGCAAGTCCTATTGTTCATTATCGTCATACGTTCAAGTTCATTGGGATGGGACTGGTTCTAATTATTCAAATAAGTGAATATGGATTGGTTTTCAAGTTCAATTTGAAGCTTAGAATCAGCCAAGTACAAATAGTCGGCCCCTATTAATGTCAATCCCTATCCCTTATAACAACCGATCCCTCTTCACTTCAAAGATGACCGACCCCTCTCCACACCAACAAAGCAACTGATCCCTCCATAGTCCAAAACAACTGATCCCTCTTGAAAAGCCTATGACCGATCCCTCCACTTAGCCACTTTCACAATTCTTCTAAACCCATAGCCGGTCCCTCTCGCAGAACAAATAGTCGATCCCTCCATGCTCCACAAATGACCAATCTCTCCACTCAACAATGCAACCGAACCCTTCTTCATTAAGTTCCAATGTCGATCCCTTTCCTTCAACGTTCTCATGCTTCCCTCAAACATTCCAACCAACTCCTTCATGCATCACGCACAATGCATGACTGATCCCTACGGTTCCTTCATCCTTCCCCCTTTTTCTTTCTCCTCCTCTACTACTTCGCCGAACCCTGCATCGTCGTTGTCCAACTCATCTCCTCCAAACTTAACCCACGATTAACACAAACGAAACCCATTATCTCATCATGAACCAAAGAAAATACAAGAAACTCACCTAAATGATTATAATAGGGGTTAATGTTGGATTTCGATTTGAGTTGAGGATGGAGCAGAGGTCTAGAGTAAGATGCGAATGGAGAATTGAAAGAAGAAGGCGATGTTTGATTAAAGCAGAAGGGATCGTGTTTTCAAAATTGGAGGGGGAGGGTTCGGAACCGAGCTTGAAGAGAATAAGGAAGTCAAAGGAATGAAATAAAGTAAGAAGGGGAAGTTGGATGTTAGTTTATATATAGTCCAAGGGTTCGGCCTGCCTTCCTCTTTTGCGAGATAGAAAATTGATTAAGTCCACCGAGTAATAGGGATCGGGTATGATCCCTACCCTAGGGAACAAAGTCTGAACCCTATTATATATAAAAAAGAGAAAGGAGGGATCGGCTAGAAGAATGCTGATCCCTATGAACAAAAAGGAAAAGAGAAAGAGAAAGGGGGGATCAGCTAACATAATACCGATCCTTATATATATATATAAAAGAAAGGAGAGATTAGCTAGAAGAATGTCAATCCCTACATACATAAAAAAAGAAGGATCAGTTACGAACCCTATGTGCATGCAAGCATATGCATACAAATTATAAAAATAAATATAAAATGCAATGGAATTTCATATAATTTAACGAAAATTGGCGACGACCCATGAGTATGCAAACGCGTCTAAGGGACAATGACAAGAGCATGTACCTGAATGTGCACGTGTATATTCTGAAAGTTCAATTTTTTAAATCGATAGAAATTGAATTCAAACCTAAGGCTTTCAAGGTCATGACCGGATCAGATAGCCAAAGATTGCTAGTCTCGTAGAGCTGGACATAAATATCAACTGATGGAATATAATCCTAAAATTATGCTATTCGAAATCGACCAAGCATCATGACGATCAAAGAGAAATGCAAAACTTTGGGAAAATAATTCAACGGAAGGATAGCAACTATTCAGAAAACTGGATGGACTTCTTTCTAACGACTCTAATTTGCTTCGATCCAAAGCACGTCATGTTCAACACAAGACGTACTTTGGGGGGCAAGTGTTATCCGGCATTTCGATTCGGCTATATTCGAACTAATTGGATAATTTAGAATCGACTGTCATCAAGGCCAGTAAGTCCATAGTGATGATTGTGGGGTCCGAAAGTCAAGTATAGGTGGTAATATGAAGCTGTGGTTAAATGGAATTGAGAGATATGCAATGCAGAATGTTCAAAGTATGGAATATAGTTCAACATAGAGGAGGGATCGGCTATAATCCTTCTTCAACATAAGGATCGACATATTTCAAGGAAGCAAGTGCAATTCAAGGAAAACAATCAATATCTCAAGATCCATAAGACCAATGCATATAAAATTTTGGGAATAAGATGTGGGGACCCTTGGAAGCCTACCCTAGGGATCGCACATCAAAAGGATGAAGCAAGAGGGATCGGCCCTCTTACCTCGACAGGGATCAGCTAAAATCAGAAGAATATTCACATTGAAGCAAAGATCGAGCAATAACTCAAGTTCTACAAATCCAATTGGCATGAAACTTGAAGTCAAACCATATTACAACATGGGGAAGCTGCCATAGGGATCGCACCCCCAAATTCCTCTAAAATCGGGATCGACACCAATCCCTTTTCCTTAGGATTTGGGCCATGCGATCCCTCTTATGGGTCCATATGGTTTTGGAAATCCTTCTGTCGAATTTTCAGGGAGATATTTTGCCATCTTCGTCTATAAATGCATGCTTGGTTGTTCATTTTCAGGACCTTTACACTGCTAGTTGCTTTGTACTCTATTGTAACTAAGGATTTTCATTCGATCCCTATTGTACATAGTTTACAAAGTGATTAATAAAGCAATCTATTCAAAGTGGACGTAGGCAAACAACACCGAACCACTATAAATCGCTATGTCTATGTTATTGCTTTGATTTTCTGCTATTTCATTACTAATTTCCTCTGTTTTCATTTTATATTCCTCATTTATTTCTCTTCAAAACTTCTATTGTGTGTTTGTGCCAAATTTTGATGCAAAAATAAACCATATTCATAAAATTCACATTTTTTATATAAAATCTTTTCATAATTGTTTGTCTTTGCTTAGATTATAATAATAAATAACCTTTATTAAAACACAAATAATAAACAATATATCGGATATTATCATTCTCTAACAACCAAACACACCATATATAACTATAATAATTTCTGAAAAATTATTCCTTTATATATAAAATATAATAATATTAAAATTATTTCATTTCCCCAATTTCAAAACAATAGTATGTCGAATTCTATGTTAAGTGTTTAGAGATTCCTATCAATAACGTCAATTACTCGTATTGACTAGAATCAATAAATCACTCAACAGATCAATTAACACAATCTAAAACATTTTTATATCACTAACGAATACACGCTCATATATATACACACTCAAACTTATTCTAGGTACTACTAACCCTATCTCCAATGAGTTACTCATTCTAGGGTATTACTAATCCTATCTGTAATGAGCCTACCCCACCAAAGTCTAGATGTTCGCTAAACCTAAGCTCTAATACCAACTGTAATGCCCGCAATTCCGTACAGTTTAAGTTGACAATAAACCGCCAACTCAAATCGAAAGAAAAGACGGATAATTAAGGAAAAGAAAGAGAAAGAAGACAAGAAGAAGAGAAGCTAAACAATCACAGAATCTCACAACATAACGGAACAATATATAATATAACGATGATCTTTAAAAAATGAAAAACTGTAATATACATACATCCATTAGAGTACAACAACGAATTGCTAATCATCAGCTTGGACAGTTATAACAACCTGTCCTCGCAACTGCTGATAATTTTAAACAACCAATACAGTGGATATAAAATAATAACTAGCTATCGATGAAGCCTCCTACTCCAAGCTCCTCCAAAATGCATCTGATCTAATCTGTAAATATACTCTGTCTGACCTGAGCATTGGAAGGGAATAACACTCGGATCAGTCTGGTAAACCAGCATGAGAAAACACATCTCAATTGGATGTTTAAAGTTATATAAATCTTTCAAAACAAAGGTATCTCGTAAGACCATGCCGCATACAAACACGGACCGGGTTTTACCTTGTGATAACCAAAACATTTCATATCAAATCTTCTGATATTATAATAGAGTCTATGATACAAATACACATTAATCATAGCTAAAATTGTTACATTAAATAAATTCCAGCATACTAGGCTCTACAATCAAAACCGTATAGGCACGTATTAGAGAATGGATTTCCAACCATGACAAGGTAAGAGACTACCTTCCGACAGTACATCTCTAGAAGAATATACCGAGTCTCCAACCTCTACCAACATAGAACCTGCCTACCTCTACCATAGATAGTACCGAATATGTCATCACCTCGGTCGTCCCGACCTATCCATGGCAACAGCATACACAGAAAACCCAAAATATAAAGGGTAATCTAGGAAGGTGATGAACATCTCATAATGGGAGCGACCCACTTAGCCCCGCCGCATCTACCCTGCTTTGGCCGTTACCGATGTGTGAGGCCTGACGTAACGTTTTACCTTTCACATGACAAATCCCACTTTGAATGCTACATTGCCATTTCCGATGACACATTAATTTATTTCCATAAAAGTACAACCCTCGAGTTCATACAACTCACATAAGGGTGTTAAGTGCAAGAGGGGTTACCTCCTACACCACCAAACAGATGTACGTTTGTAAAAATCGATGCACGTGGTTCTTTAAAATGCAATGTTAGACATTCTTCCATATAAATTGTCCAGGAACAGGACAAACTGAAGGCACTCTTCTACTACATCTTATTGGGAATCAACCATAAGGTTAGTAGCGAGCGGTCCTTGCATCAAAGATCTTCAGAATGAAGCACCGCTGCCACCATATATAGATAATATGGAATCGCGGGGCTAGTGACAAGAAACCCAACATCATGAAGGTCTCCATCTTCAAAAATCATTATCTTCAACAAATCTGCACTTTCGAACGCATATATTGGTCCGAAGTGGGTTTCGGATAAATTTGATCCCGGTCTCTTCGGACCAACAATCGATAATAGGCCCTCAACCTCATATGGAAACCAAGTCTCGTAGAATTATTACGTTTCCAACTCTCAACTTGCTATCCATCGGCCAAGAAGGAAGCTCGATAGATTGGAGTACCATAGTCACTCCGCCTTACTTGAATCATCATTCTTAACACCAAATGATAATCAAGCCTACTCAGTTGGCCTTGTACTAAGTGCACGACTAATCAGTTCCCACATCAAGTCAAGGAACCAAAAATGGCCAAAAAATACAATCTAGCACACAAGCAGTCACTAGGCCTGTTTAATTAATCTTTTATTGATTAAATCACTTTCCAAATATTTATCTCAAAATTTCTTTAAAAAGATATATTCTCAAAACCATTTTAATCTTTCATATTTTAAAAACATTTCCATATACTTATTTCAACCGCATAAGTGTATTTAATAACACTACCATTTTGGAGACACACTAAATTAATTTCTATAATCGCGCAACTCCCGAGTTTATGTGCCTCAAGACGGGTGTTAAGTATAAGAAGCAAGGCTTCCTATACTAACAAACCTTTAGTACGATCGTAGGAACCAATTTATGTATTCCACAATGGAATGCCAAAACACATTTTATTGGGTCAAAACGAATTTTGCGTAAAATATCGTCACGACAACCCAATACAATAGTACAGGGATTCAACTATTTATATTTATATAAATCTCGTATACTATAAAACACTTCCTTTCGGAAATAACTTACTACAATAACAGTGTTATGGTCTATGCTTTCCTCACTTTCTCGAAAACATCTATCACAACAATAAATGTTGAAATCTATGTCTTCGTCACTTAGTACATTTTAAATCACTTTTCAAAACCATTTAACTCCATTTGAAAATATCACTTTTAAAACATTCCTTTAAAAGATTATTTCAACTTTTAAAACGTAAATGTTTCTCCTCTATAAAAATCCATATTCAAATCTCAACATAAATCATTTCCATATTTATAAAACTATGTTTATAAATCTCCTTTCTATTTTATAAAACTTCTCTTTATGAAATCTCTTTATTTATAAAATTAAATTTATAAATCCACTCCAATATAATTATCATTTATTTATAAAGTCCATTTATAAATCTATTTACCAAATATTAATTACAAATCCATTTTTAATATTTATAAAACACCATTTATAAATCTATTACTTTATTTATAAAATATTACTTTTATAAATCTATTATATAAACCATTTCAGAAATATTTATTTCAAACGATTTCTATCTTCTTTAAAACTGTATTTCCTTTATAATAAAAGATGGACTTGTCTACTAAGTTTTAAACCTTTATAATACAGTTCGAAAATCTCTATTTAAAAATACGTCACAAACGGTTAAATTAATATTCCAAAAATCATATTTTTATTTCATTTCAGTAAACTCGTTTTAATAATTTATAAATAATTATTAAAACATGTATTATTTTAAGGTGATATATCACCTTAAAAATCATTTCAATTCAAAATCGTTATTATATAGTATTTCAAAATACTAAAAATAAGGCCTAGTGCTAAAATAAGTAAAATCATATTCATGTCATCAAATACGGCATCTAACAAGTCATATATCACAATATATATGAAAAGTAAAATCAACAGTGATGAGGAATCATGTTGGATCCCTCCAACTTGTCCCCCTACATCACATATAGTATATAATCATATAATATGGGTCATCCACTACTGGGTGGGTACATATAAATGGTCATGTGCTCCAAGAGCGGGAATAAATCCAAACCTACTGATAAAGCAATAAATCATCCAAACAAGCAACAAACGGGCATCAATAAAAATATCCGCGCTTATATAAAATATAAGTGGGTCCAGAGAGGTGAGTTAACTCACCAAAATTCCAATTGTCCCCGAAGCGTTCTGGTTTGACTAAAATCGAACGGACATTCGATTTTAGCCTAAAATTTTGCAAGCTCTAAATTCCACCAATCCAATCCCATAACGTAGCTAACGTTGATACGAGCACAATGCGACTGACCGCATTTGATTTGGACCTAATATGAACAAGATATTTAATTTAAAATTTCCCGAATTAATTAATATAATTAAAAACCTTAATTACATAATTAAATTCTAATCCCCACCCAATTCACACTTAACTCGTCTTTACGAACTTACATCGCCCCTACATCGCACTTTATTGCGTCTTCACCGCCACCATGGACCACCGTCGACCACTGCATCACGCCTCAAGGTAGCCTCGACCTCCACAACTCGAACGACGTTAGCCTCGATCCTTGAAACGCTATCGACCGCCTACACGAACCCAAAAACGCTATCATAGTTACACATGTTTCCCCACTGCCTCGCTTAGATCTAGGTCAATCCAACCATACATTGCCTACATCTTCCCTGGCCGAGCATCTTCTTAGTTGGAGTCAATAGCCGATACATCCTCTAGTGGTCGCAATAGAAGAGGGCCATTGGATGAGGAATAGTTGAATGGCGACTGGCTTCTCAAATTAGGGTTTGGGCAAGAAAACAAGGGATGGGGTCCTTATATAGATATTTTTTCAAACACTATTCATGTCAAAATATTTCGAACTCCAATCGAGACGTGCTCACTAGCGTTCTATGCTAAGTACCCCAATTCCAAACTCAATGGAACTAGTATCGAGACCTAATTCCATCATATACAGAAATTAGCTTTTAAAATCAAATTATATTATATTAAATTCCTGTAATTAATTTCAACTCATTTCGAGCTCGTACGACCGCACGATATGTTTGATTGTCACGAAACTCGATGGCATACGATAGTTCACTATTTTGGATCCGATGGCATTAGTTCATCAAAATCCGAGACAGTGCCCCAGAATGAAATTTTCACATGTTAATTAAAATGAATTATTATTAAACCTATTTATTCGCTTTAATTCTAAATTAAAAGCTTTCCCTTATCATTCTTATTTAAATGGAATTTAAATAAGACTTCGAAATCATTTTATTCGCATTAAATCCAAGCTTTAATAATTTAAATTATTCCAAAATTTAAATTCACTATTTCCAGTAAATTCATAATTCACACACTCAAATATATCAAATATATCCCTTTATTTGGCATTCAAGTCGTTAAATTTCCAAAATCAATTAAATACTTCAAAATCAAATGACCAAAATTCTGGGTCATTGCATAAGATATGCAAGGATTACTCCACCTTAGGAGGCAAACCATTCCTTGGAATAGAGCTGGCCATCGAAGTGAAGGATTGGTTGTGTTGGAATCTCGATTTTACATCGTTTTGATTATGACAAACTATATAAATAAATATTTGTGTGTACTAATCACTTATGCAGGAGATTTGTTGCAGATTCGTATTCAGAATATTTTGAAGCTGATAGTCCTTTGTATAGAGTCTTTATATTATTTAGAAATATGTTAAAATCTCTCCTGAAATGATATATATATATATATATAAACATATACACACATGCACTACCATGCACAAAAGGCTGAAAACAGCCGGCTGAATGGATTCATTCAGTCGTCTGATTGCTGAAACAATTTTATTGTTTCACAATATTCAACCGGTTGAATGAGTTTATTCAGCCGGCTGTTTTAGGCCAAAAATTGCTTATTTCTTTGTTGTTTACGATTTTATCAAATTCAGAAGGCTAAATAAATAATTTCAGCCGGCTGAATATTTTCAAACAGTTATTTTATGAAAAGACACTTCTCTTCCTCGAAGAGAAACATCTTCAAACCAACAGTTGCACCTGTTTCTTTTCAACATTGCATTTCATCAATGGTTGCAACTTTTTAATCTCTATAAATAGATTTCAGAATTCAACAAACAATGAACTTAACTGATTTTAATATTCTTGAATCCTAATCTCTTATTCTCTATTTTCAAACTGCACTCAAACAGCTTACATTCTCTGATCGTTGATCACTCTATCTTCCACATTTCTCAAGCACATTACACTATATATCAAGAAGGAGAAGATTATAGGAAGATTGTACTAAATTGACTTATCAGTGCTATTTAAAGAGCATACTACGGTCATATACTTTTGTTATTTGTAAAGAAGTCTTGTTCCGTTGCTCAGGTTGTAGAAGTCCTATTCGGTTGCTCAGGCGGTGTAAACCTATTCCTCCGGGTTAAGTGAGGGTTGCTAGTTTAATTCCATAAGGATTCTAGTGTTAGTCCCTGAGAAGTTGGTTTTGATGACAACAACCTTAGAATAAGATTATAAAATATAAATACTAACATTATTGTTTAGATATATATGTATATGCAGGATATATATACAGGTACCAAAGAATGAAGACTGTACAGTATAGAGATTTAAGAACTGATGAACTCAAGATCGAAGATATCAAGATTCAAGACTCATGAGTATCAAGATTATCAAGAGTTCAAGATTTCAAGATAAGTAATTTGGTTAGGAATTTTGTTAAAACTCCTAGAAAAGCACTGACATCTTAAAATCCATTTTATTCGTGGAATGAAACCCACTTCGAGCCTGTTAAAGGGATGGAACCCTAAGTAGGATGGAACCTACGAAAAATCTAGTGGAACATTGTTTTGTATCCACTAACTTTTATTCAAATGTTTTACAAAATTATATCTTGTTTTCAAAATGATTTCAAAATCTTCCTTTTTAAATCAAAAACATCTATCCTGGTTTTAAAATACTTTTAGCCTCAAGATAATCTTTATTTTCAATATCAAATTATCCTTGGTTTTAAACTATCTTTTAATTATAATATATTTAACTTTTAATATTTATACTTAGATTTAAATATAAAATTATAGTAAAATTTTATATATACCAAAATATTATTCTCTATACTTATTTATGTATTTTAACTATAGTTAAGTATATTTATAAAGTTTAAAATAGTTTTAATACAAGATAGAAGTTATTTTCAAAGAAAAAAAATTACCAAAAATAACTTAGGCTTGTCGACAACCCTAAGGACCCCTTGTCGACAAGGTGACAGTTTATTTCAAAAGTTTGAATTTCAAAGGAAGTGTCTATTCGTCATATCCTTTCACGAATGGACATGGCTGTTGTTCTACTATAAATAGGGGCTGTTTTAAACGAATTTACAATCATTTTTTCTCTGATTTCACTCCTCTTCTTCTTCCACATTTCTTTATATACATTTTTACCATTACTCTATCGAAATCACCATTGAATCTAACTAGATCATCTCTGGTTTGATTCTCTATCACTATCTCAACAAGATCCCGGTGCTATTCAGAGTTATAAACTTCTTTGTATTCAATCGAGCGAGAAAAGGAGTGATTGTAGCCTGAAAAATCAATCGGGTGAACTTATTGCCCGTAAAATCAAGTATCTCTACCCAGAGGATTGTGAATCTGGAGCGGTGTACCTCGTGGCCTTGAAATCGAGGGTGTAATTGTAAGAATTGATTTTGAAAGGAAATTCGTACTTGTGTTATGCTGAACTGGATGTAAGGTAACTCCGAACCAGTATAAAATCCGATGTATTCTTTCCTTTATTGCTTTTACTTTATATCTGCATCTGTGTTTGATTCTGTGATCATATCTGTGTCTGAATATTGCATAAACTCAAAAAGAATTAGTAATTCCTTAAAACACTATTCACCCCCCTCTAGTGTTAATTCTAGCCTTAAGGTCCGTAATCCGCATTTCTCACATTTGGTATCAGAGCAAGGTTTTCAAAGTTTCATAATCTGAATTTTGAAAATTTTCAAAATGGCTACCAACACTGGTACTGTTACTACTACCAACACTAGTTCTATTACCTCTGTCACTAGTTCATTTGTATAAGGTCGGTCTACTGTCAGACCACCACTTTTTAATGGCAGTAGCTATGCATATTGGGCATATAGGATGAAAATATATTTACAATCTGTGGGACTAGACACTTGGAATATCATACAGACTGAATATTTTGAACTCACAACTGGTTTTGCACAGTGGACTGCTGAGCAAAAGACCGTCGCACAAAATAACTCTAAAGCTATGAATATTATGTTTTGTTCACTTGATAGGAATGAATTTAATAGAGTGTCAGTTTGTAAGTCTGCATATGAAATCTGGAAAACTTTGCAAGTTACTCACGAAGGAACAAGCAAAGTTAAACAGACCAAAATTTCCATGCTCACAAATCAGTTTCAATTATTTAAAATGAATCCTAATGAGTCTATTCCAGATATGTATAGTAGATTTTAGGATATTGTGCATTCTCTAATATCCTTGGGAAAAGTATTTTCGGAAGAAGATCAAGTCAGAAAAATCTTAAATTCTCTTACTCCAGAATGGGATCAAAAGACACTTGCGATCGAAGAGGCAAATGACATCAGTACCTTAAAGATAGAAGAATTAATTGGAAATCTAATGTCGTTTGAAGTCCAAATGCTTGGGAGAAGAGAAAGCAAAGCATCTGAAAAGAAATCAATTGCATTCAATGCATTGACCGATGGATCAGACTCAAACAATGATAATGATGAAGAGATAGCCTTTATGACCAAGAACTTTTAGAAAATCCTGAAATACAGAAAGATGAATAATCTCAAGAGAAACAACTATAAGAACTATGGTAATCAGAATGTAGTGCCAAACTATATCAAATGTTTCAACTGTGACGAACCAGGCCATATCAAAAGAGACTGTCCGCATCCAGATAAGCAAAATCTTCTTGTAAACAATGATTCCGCAAAGAAAAGAAAACATGCATATACCGCTACTCTAGATGACTCAGGCTCGTCCTCAAGCGATGATGATCAGAAGACAGATAATTCAAATATGTGTTTCACGGCAGTTCACGACTCCGACGAATTCAGAGAAACGGACTCAGAAAAAGGTACACGTTTACAATACATTGGGTGAAATTGCATGCTTAGGATTGGATGTTTGATTGGTTGATTTTGAATTGGTGTGTCGTTTGAATTTTAAAATTTTTATTATTATTTTATTATATTTTTACTATTATTTTATTATTATTTTTATTTTTAAATAGTATCATAATATTTTATGAAATATACTATAATTCTAGTAATATTCCAGATATTATATAGACATTAAAAATAATAAATAAATAAATATATATATATATATTAGAATACTTAAGAGAAATAAATCATGAAAATTCAGAGACACTTGTCGACAAGGCCCCCCCTCCCCCCCCCGCACGTTGTCGACAAGGGTATAGAAATTTGGAATTCAAATTTGAATTCAAATGTTTGAATTTCCCTCCATCTTTTCACTTCATTCAAGTCTCTGAAAAGTCACCTTTTGACTAGAGAACCTGTCCCTTGAGAATCTATTCATTTACTATCTCTTATCACAACTTTTCACTTTCATTTTCAAATTCAAACTCTTATTTCAAAATATCAAGCTCTCTACTCTCTACTCTAATGGCTTCTTCAAGCAACCCTTCCACAATGAGACTTTCCAGAAATATAAAAGAGCAACTTTTCAATAATCCGGAGGCTATAAAGGCATATATCAACTATGCTAACTATGGAAAAGTCCATCCCGTAAAGTTTGCTTTATTTCAAGATTTCTCTACTTATGAAATCGATTCTCTTTTTGCAAACAACCAAGTTCTTAGTCTTGTTGATGCTTTACAAAATGACTTTGTTTGTTATCCAAATCTTGTTAAAATTTTCTATGCAAATCTCAACCGTGGATTTTATAATGGAAATGATGATGAAATTTGGAGTAGTGTCAAAGGCACTAGAATCATTTTAAATTGTGATGTTTTGGGTACCATTCTCAATTGCAAGAGCATAGGAATGGATCTTTCTAGTTTTAATATCGATGAAAATGATCATGAGACATTTCATCACATTTTCGACGGAGATGATAACTTTGAATTCATAAATCGAAACTTTCGACCAAAAGCAAGAATTGTTAATCTTCTTTTACAACATACTTTGACCCCAAGATCGGGGAGTTTTAACAATCCAACTTCAAAAGTTTGTAAAGCACTTTTTTCTATTTTTGGAAATTATGATATTAATTGGGCGCAAGTTATTTTGGATGAACTTCGTCCCAAAATTTTTGAAGTGGGTAAAAACACTTTGTATCATGGAATCTATCTCACTCGGATTTTTAATTATTTTGGAGTGGATTTCAAAGGAGAAGAATTTGTTTCAAGAAAAGTTTTTAATCACTCAAACATTTCTCTTATGAAAATTCCATATGTTTTTCAACCATATGAGACTCTTGCCGAAAAGGAAGAGCGTTTGGCTCATGAGGAGATGGAAGAGGAGGAGGAAGAAGAAGAAGGGGTTGAAATGGAAATAGAAGAAGAAGAAGAAGGTGAAACATCCTTGGAAAGTATTGACTATCCCTCTAATCCAACCAACAAAACCTTACTCAAAAATCAAAAGACCATTGTTGAGAATCAACGGACTCTTAAACGGTCCGTTAGTAAGAAATTGGATAAAATGTCATCCAAGATGAACAAGTTTTTCTCCAAAGTCAGCAAGAAGCTTGGATTATCTTCATCTTCGTCATCCTCTAACTAGTTCTACCTTTTCATGTCATGTTGTATTGGTTTTAGTTTGTTTTGATTTGAATGTTCGTGTAGTTCTTAATGTTTAATCATTGTATCGTTCTATTATGAAATGAAATTGAATTACTTTTCTGTTATCTAGCTTATCTTATCTCTAGAATAAATGTTGGTATATTATATCAATATATATATACACATAATTATTCAAAAAATCAAAATGAGTCATCAAAATTAACTGACCCTTGTCGATAACCCCCTAGAGACCCTGTCGACAAGTACTGGTCAGAAATGACTTTTCATTTTAAATTTTAAATTTGAACAACTACCTTGTGTCTATTCATTTCAAACGAATTTCTACACCTATAAATACACATTTCTTCCAGGATTCATCACTCAAAATCATTTCTTATCCACTCTATCTATATTTCTTCTCACAAACTCAAATATGGCCGATGCAATTCATAGTTTGACCGAGAATCTTGAAGAAACCCTTAATTCTTTCAAGAATATTCTTTCTTTCATTCTCCGTAATCAGCGACACTTAGAGTTAAGTCAAATGCAGATGATCAAGGAGCAAGAAAAACATTTCGATGCGATTCGATGGATGATTTCCTCCCTGCACAAAGATGATAATGAAGCACATCCTCCAGTCTCTCTCACCAATGAAAATGAAAATTGGGATGTCATTAAAGCAGACCCTATATTTGGAGAAGAAGGATGGATGGAAGTTCCTCGTAATGTTTGATTTTATTTGATTGCTTTATTTAATTTGAATTGATTGCTTGGATTGATTTGATTTGATTTGGTTTGGTGTGGATTGATAATTGGTGTGCAAAACATAATATGTATAAATACACATTGATATTTATATGATGTTTGATTAGTTATCATGTCTATCAGTATAATTATCTCTTAATCTATCTATTACATACTCCATTATATATTTTATTAATGCAGGCACTTTAGTACAAGAATAAGGGGGAGTTATATAGTTTGGAGTTAGTTTTTATTGATGACAAAGGGGGAGAAGTATAAAATAGGATAGTTAGGCATAGATTAAGGGGGAGTTATTAGTTTTAGGGGGGTTATTAGGATAGAAGTAATATTTTATAAACAAAGGTTGTCATCATCAAAAAGGGGGAGATTGTTAGTCCTTGAGAAGTTGATTTTGATGACAACAACCTTAGAATAAGATTATAAAATATAAATACTAACATTATTGTTTAGATATATATGTATATGCAGGATATATATACGGGTACAAAAGAATGAAGACTATATAGTATAGAGATTCAAGAACTAATGAACTCAAGATCGAAGATATCAAGATTCAAGACTCATGAGTATCAAGATTATCAAAATTTCAAGATAAGTAATTTAGTTAGGAATTTTGTTAAAACTCCTAGAAAAGCACTGACATCTTAAAATCCATTTTATTCGTGGAATGGAATCCACTTCGAGCCTATTAAAGGGATGGAACCCTAAGTAGGATGGAACCTACGAAAAATCTAGTGGAACATTGTTTTGTATCCACTAACTTTTATTCAAATGTTTTACAAAATTATATCTTGTTTTCAAAATGATTTCAAAATCTTCCTTTTTAAATCAAAAACATCTATCCTGGTTAATACTTTTAGCCTCAAGATAATCTTTATTTTCAATATCAAATTATCCTTGGTTTTAAACTATCTTTTAATTATATTATATTTAACTTTTAATATTTATACTTAGATTTAAATATAAAATTATAGTAAAATTTTATATATACAAAATATTATTCTCTATACTTATTTATGTATTTTAACTATAGTTAAGTATATTTATAAAGTTTAAAATAGTTTTAATACAAGATAGAAGTTATTTTAGAAGAAAAACAAATTACCAAAAATAACTTAGGCTTGTCGACAACCCCAAGGACCCCTTGTCGACAAGGTGACAGTTTATTTCAAAAGTTTGAATTTCAAAGGAAGTGTCTATTCGTCATATCCTTTCACGAATGGACATGGCTGTTGTTCTACTATAAATAGGGGCTGTTTTAAACGAATTTACAATCATTTTTTTCTCTGATTTCACTCCTCTTCTTCTTCCACATTTCTTTATATACATTTTTACCATTACTCTATCGAAATCACCATTGAATCTAACTAGTTCATCTCTGGTTTGATTCTCTATCACTATCTCAACAAGATCCCAGTGCTATTCAGAGTTATAAACTTCTTTGTATTCAATCGAGCGAGAAAAGGTGTGATTGTAGCCTGGAAAATCAATCGGGTGAACTTGTTGCCCGTAAAATCAAGTATCTCTACCCAAAGGATTGTGAATCTGGAGCGATGTACCCCATGGCCTTGAAATCGAGGGTGTAATTGTAAGAATTGATTTTGAAAGGAAATTTGTACTTGTGTTGCGGGACTGGATGTAGGGTAACTCCGAACCAGTATAAAATCCGGTGTGTTCTTTCCTTTATTGCTTTTACTTTATATCTGCATCTGTGTTTGATTCTGTGATCATATCTGTGTCTGAATATTGCATACATTTGTGTTCAAATTAATATAAACTCAAAAAGAATTAGTAATTCCTTAAAACACTATTCACCCCCCCTCTAGTGTTAATTCTAGACTTAAGATCCGTAATCCGCATTTCTCACATCTGGGAGTGGACGTAGAACGGGAGTTCGAACCAGTATAAAAATCTATAGTGTCATTTGCTTTACTGCTTTAATTATTTACTTACTTAATTATTATTCCGCACAAGTAGTTTATCCATATTACAAGATCCTATAGCACAGTCACTTTCATTTGGTATTGGAGCAAGGCCATATCATATAATAACATAGTTATCTAATATATTTTTAGTATGGAAAATAACACAAGTACTGTAACTAACAATACTTTTCTTGAAGGTCAGTCTACTGCACAACCACCTCTATATAATGGAATGAACTATAACTATTAGGCTACTAGAATGAGAATCTATATACAAGCAAGTAGTTATGAAACCTGGAACATTATGCAATCTAAATATATTATTCCTACTACTGAATATTCAACATGGTCTAACACGCAAAAATTAGATGCTACTGCAAATGCTAAAGCTATGAATATGTTATATTATGCATTAGATAAAAATGAGTTTAATAGAATAAGCATGTGTAAAACTGTTCATGAAATTTTGCGTACACTTAAAGTTACACATGAAGGAACTAACAAAGTCAAACAAAGTAAAATTTCTATGCTCAAAAATTAGTTCTAGAATTTTAAAATGAAGCAAGATGAGACTATAAATGAAATGTACTCTAGATTTCAAGATATATATCATTCTTTGATAGCATTAGGAGAAACTTATACAGATTTTGATATTGTTTCAAAAATCCTCAACTCACTAACGGATGAGTGGGAACGAAAATTCTTAGCAATCGAAGAAGCTAATGACATTTCGACCATAAAACTAGAAGAGTTGATTGGAAATCTAATGTCTTACGAAGTTACTCTCCAGAAAAAATGAGTACAGGCTAAAGATAAGAAGAATATATCATTCCAGGCAGAAAAAGATGAATCAGATTCAGATGAAGAAGATATGGCATTCATTGCTAAAAATTTCAAAAAGTTTTTGAAATTTAGAAAGAGCAACAAATTTAGAAATAACAAGAACAGCTCCAGCAACAATAACAACACCAACAAACCATCATCATCTGCTCTAGAATGTTATGAATGTCACAAGAAAGGTCGCATCAAGAAAGACCGTCCTGAGAAAAAGAAAGACAGATATAAGCACAGAAAGGACTGATTCAAGAAGAAAGCTTTCTCTGTCACATAGGATGATACAGAATCATCTTCATCATCAGAAAGTGACTCGGACAGTGATTCAGAACAAGCCAACATTTGCTTTATGGCCACAAAAGACGAGGTAAGTGATCTAACTTTTAATTATCTTTTGGAAATCAATTCAGAATTACTTGACAAATTAAAAGGCAAAAATAGAATGTACAAAGAAACCCTTGAAAAATTGAATAGAACTGAAATCAAAGTAGAAATGCTAAGAGATGAAAAGAAAATTTTAGAAGAAGAACTTCAAGTTACTCGAGAATCTTTTTCTAATATAACATCTCAACTTTCTCTGCTAAGTCAAGAGATAGAAACTCAAAAAGAAAACAATGATGCTTTATTAATTGAGAATCATGACCTTAAAGCAAATGTCAAGATTTTAAAGTTAGATAACTCTAGCCTTAAAACAAACTTAGAAGACATTACTAAAAATGTCTCTAATTTTAATAAAGGCAGAGAAAATCTTTGCAAAATTATAGAAAATTCTCAAACTGCTTCAAATAAAAGAGGACCAGGATATAAACAATCCTCTAAAAAAATTCCAAAGAAAAAGAATTCTTCATATAAAAGAAATAATAAGGTTGAAAAACCTAGTTCTAAAGTTTTAAATTTTACTAAATCAATGAAAATTTGGGTTCCTAAAACAAATAATTCTTCAATTAGAAATAAGTATATAGAATTTTTTATAAAAACTATTCATAAAAACAAAGATTTTGTTTTTAAAAGGAATTCTGAACCCTCTTGGGTTTGGCTTCCTAAGACCTAACTTTTAGGACCCAAAATAAAAGGGTGGGTACCAATGTTATCTCTATATTTTGCAGGTACCATCCAAAAAGAGAGGAAAATGGATACTAGACAGTGGTTGCTCAAAACACATGACAGGAAACAAAGGGATGCTAACGAACATTAATTACTCAGATGGAGGTTCTGTCACATTTGGAGATAATTCCAAAGGATATGTCATCGGCACAGGCAATGTGAGCAATAACGGTATATCTAATTTACCTCTTATTACAGATGTCTTATTAGTTAAAAATTTAAAGCATAATTTACTTAGTATCATCCAATTGTGTGATACAGGATTCAATATTTCTTTTTCTGAAAATAAATGTAGCATTTTTTATTAGAATAAAAATCTTATTTTTGAAGGTTTTAGAGATAAAAATATTTATGTTTTAAATATGAATATAACTTATAATACAAATATGTGTTTAATAGCCAAAGAAAATGATCCTTAGTTATAGCAGAAAAGATTTTGTCATATTAATTTCAAAGCTATAAATAAATTATCTAAAAATAATTTAGTAAAAGGATTACCAAAAATGAACTTTAAAGTAAACAATATTTGTGATACTTGTAAATTTAGGAAAATTATCAAAATCATCCTTTAAATCAAAGAAAAATAAACCACTAGAACTATTGCATTTAGATCTCTTTGGTCCAATTCAAGTTCAATCTATAAACCATAGTATATATGTATTTGTTATAGTAGATGATTTCTCAAGATATACTGGACTATTTTTCTAAAAAATAAAAGTGATTCTTTTGAAAATTTCAAGATTTTTGCAAAGAGAATTCAAAATTACAAAAATTAAAAATATTAGAAGTGATCATGGAGGTGAATTTGAAAATGAAGCTTTTGAACATTTTTGTAATAAAAAGGGAATTTACCATAATTTTTCTTTTTCTAGAACACCACAACAAAATGGAGTTGTAGAAAGGAAAAATAGAACGTTACAAGAATGTGCAAGAACTTTATTAAATGGAAGCACATTACCAAAACATTTCTGGGCAGAAGCTGTAGCAACTGCTTGCTATGTTCTGAACCGTGTTTCCATTCGATCTTTAACAAAACACACTCCATATGAACTTTTTCATCAAAGAAAACCGAACATTTCTTATTTTAAAACTTTTGGTTCAAAATGTTTTATCTTAAACACAAAAGATCAGCTTGGAAAATTTGACCCAAAATCCGATGAAGGAATCTTTGTAGGATATTCAGAACGAAGCAAAGCTTATCGAATTTTCAATAAAAGAACAAAAACAATCGAAGAAACACTTCATGTTTCATTCAACGAAAATTTCAAATTTAATAAAAAATTTAAGGATGATGAAAATATACCTAAGACGGTCACAAACATAGTTACACAAAATAATTTTGAAGAAGATGAAAACATTGTTTATAATTTTGAAAAAAATGAAAACATTGTTCATAATGAAAATGAATTAAGATCTCCTCCTAGGATTTTACGAGATCACCCAGTAGAAAATGTCATAGGAGAAATTGATTCACATGTTAGAACTAGAAATCAACTTAATCAAATGGGCCATGTAGCTTTTCTTTCTAAAATTGAACCTTAAAATGCAAAAGAAGCATCTACTGGTGACTGTTGGATTATAGTTATGCAAGAAGAGCTAAACCAATTCGAACGAAACGAAGTTTGGGAACTAGTTCCTAGACCAAGTGATCAAACAGTCATTGGTACTAAATGGGTCTTCGAAGAAGGAATGGACTACGAAGAAACATTTGCTCCAGTTGCACGACTTGAAGCAATACGTATCTTACTGGCCTTTGCATGTTTTCATAATTTCAAACTTTACCAAATGGATGTTAAAAGTGCTTTCTTAAATGGTTATATAAAAGAAAATGTTTTTGTTGAACAACCTCCGTTATTCACACATGAAAAATTTCCAGACCACGTCTATAAACTTAAGAAAGCCTTATACGGTCTAAAACAAGCACCCCGTGCTTGGTATGAATGTCTTAAGAGCTATCTAATAGATTCTGGTTTTGAAATTGGGAAGGTTGATCAAACTCTTTTTATTAAAAGAACTAAAAAGGATATTTTAATTATTCAAATTTATGTAGATGATATTATTTTTGGCTCTACAAATGAAAAATTATGTCAGGAATTCTCAGAAATAACGACCAAAGAATTTGAAATGTCACATATGGGAGAATTATCTTATTTTCTTGGATTACAGATTAAACAAATCAAAAATAGAATTTTTATTAATCAAGAAAAATATTGTAATAATCTAATTAAACGCTTTAGTATGGAAAATACTTCTGCTAAACCAACTCCAATGAGTACAACAGTTCATCTCGATAGAGATGAAGATGGCAAAAGTTTTGACCAAAAATTATATCGAAGTATAATTGGATCATTACTTTATCTAACTGCTAGTGGACCTGACATAATGACGAGTGTTTGTTTATGTGCTCGATTCCAAGCAAATCCTAAAGAATCACATATGCGAGCAGTAAAATGCATATTGCGTTATCTAAGCTAAACCAAAGATTTTGGACTTTTCTATCCGAAAGAATGTCCTTTCGAGTTAGTTTCATATAGTGACGCTGACTTTGGAGGATGCAGGATGGATCAAAAAAGTACTAGTGGGACTTGTCACTTCATTGGACAATCCTTAGTCTCTTGGTTTAGTAAGAAACAAAATTGTGTTTCACTTTCAACTTGTGAGGCAGAATATATTTCTGCTGCCTTAGCTTGTGCTCAAGTCATTTATATGCAACAAACACTTCAAGATTTTGGTGTTAATTTATCTAAATCAACAATTTTTTGTGATAATATTAGTGCTATAAACTTATCCAAAAATCCTGTCAATCACTCACGAACTAAACATATTGACATACGTTATCATTTTCTTCGTGATAATATTGAAAAGGATTTAGTCAGACTGGAATTTGTATCCTCTGAAAATAAATTGGCAGATATATTTACAAAACCTTTAAATGAAAGTATTTTCATAAAATTAAGAAGAGAATTAGGAATTGTATCCATAAAGGATTTATAATTTTTAATAATAAAATAAAAATTTAGACTCAAACTCGGGATCTCTTACTTGGAAATCTGTGCTCTACCACTACACTACTCTTTTCTTTACAACTAAACTTGGTTTACATTCTATTTTCATTGTTTATTTTTTTACCTTACATTTTTTTAACTTCTTTACAACCAATTTTTTCTCTGATTCTTCACAACCTAACCACCAATCTTGTTTCTATTTATATGATCCTCTTACATATAAATACCTCTACTCCTTTTCTTTCTTTTGCAATCAATTAAAAAAAATTCAACTCTCTTAATCAAAAATTTCTTCCCAGCACAATTTTGAATCCTCCGCACTGTCATATTCTTCTCCTAGTTCGGGATTGGTAAATTTACCTACTCCAACACCGATTTATGAACCAGTCCCAATTGTTCCTCCTTCTACTCACACGGGTTACACTCCACCATGTAAAAGAACAAGACGGTCTCTATTTTTTGGTTCACCGTCTACCAAAAAAAAGATAGATGACATTCATCACTACCAAAGGGAAACGCTGGAATTACAGCATGAACTTTATTATGAACAAAAAGTTAACGCCAAGCGTTTAAGCTTTTTGGAACAAGTCGCATTGAAATTCTGTGGTTCCTCATCCAAAAGCACGGTTCATCAACCGTCTCCTGTTTTTTCTCCATCCCGACGCAATCCTTGGGAACTATCACCGCAACGTCCACCAATATCTCCGAATTCATGGGAACGCGGCAATAGATGGTCACCACTCAGGCCATTTCAAGAGAACACAAAAATAGAGCCGGACGAATATCACACTCCAAGCTCCTCTTTCAAATATGTTTAAAAGTTTTTGTTAATATGTAATCTTATTTGTTTATTCAAAAATATTTACACTGCTCCTTTAATAATAATACTTGTTATAAAAGTAAAAGGCAGCCATATGTTTTCACAAAATTCAGCCGGCTGTCTATACTCAAACAGACAGCTGAATATTATCCTGGAAAAAAAATTTCCCCAGATTCAGACGGCTAAATCACTTCAAACAGCCGTCTGAATCAGTTCAAAAATGAACTGTTTTCTTGTGGAAAGAAATTCAGACGGCTGTTTACAATAAAACAGCCGGCTGAATCCTTCCTGAGGCTTTTTTTTAACTAGGCCCTACATTTTCTCTTCCAACTTTACCCTTACTTTTCACCTACCTATATATTCATCTTTTCACCTTTTACCCATTCACTTCAGAACCCTAGCACATCTTTTTCAAATTTTCATCTTTTACTCTTCATTTTTAACCTCTAATGGCTCCTAGATCAAAACGCACAAGGGAATCCGCTTCCGGTCCTTCTGAAGATCAGATTCGTCGATGGCTTTGGAATGATGTTGCAGTCTCCCACTTCAATTCCATGAAAAATTCCAATATCTTTGAAGGGGCTTTCATGAAGTTTCCAGATTTTGCAGCTTATCGAATTAGAGAAATGACCAAGCAATTGCACTTTGATAATCTCATAGGCCTTGCCACAATTCTAACTACATAATGGCAATGCAGTTAAAGTTGCATCATGTTAATATGGCTTTAACTACATCTTAATGATGTAGTTTTAAGGGCATTTTTAGTGTAATTAAAAGCGTATCATTTTAGTATAAATTTAACTGCATCTTCTACATGTAGTTAAAACTTCATTTGAGATATGCAATTCCAATTGCATCATACTAATGGAGTTTTAGCTGCATCATGATGATGTAATTAAAGCTATATTATGTTAGTACAGGTTTAACTACATCTTAATAAGGTAATTTTAACTACATTAACAAGATGCAGCTATTGCAATATCACATTGCTCTAGTTTTAACAGCATCTTCTAAATGCAGTTTTAACTATGTAATACTACTACGGTTTTAACTCCATTATGTTGATGTAGTTGAAGCCCCATTTGAAAGATACACTTAAAACCAAATCGATGTGATACAGTTAAAACTAAAACCGGATCATATTGATGTTGTTAAAGCGCAGTTGAGAGATGCACTTAAAATTGTATCCATGTGATGTAATTAAAAGTGCAACAATTATAAGAATTTTTAAAGTCATTCAAGGCAATTTAAGGCATTTTGATAGATATATGTAACAAAAAATATTGATTTATATATTTGTATGATGACGGATTATTGATGCGACATTTATATTAAAAATTATCGAATTTTGAAAATTTGATTTTGCATATGCATGATGCTTATCATTAGAAATATCATAAAATTTGCGATTTAATGATGAAAATGGTGTATTAATATGATCTTTCTACAAAACGTTGTTGCATTTTGAATATTGAAATTGAAGTATTAAAATGAAAGCAAATGCTAATGAAGGAGATGAACAATCATAGAGTTGATATAAATATAATTATTGAATGTTTCATCTATTGTAATTAACAGTAGGTAGGGACGTGCTATCCAAATCTTCAAAGAACCATAGTTACTTGTTATGTAATCACATTACATGTGTAGCACTATGGATTTTGCTACTCTTACTTAATAAATAAGGCTAGTGCAAACCCGTGCTTCGCAAACGGGTATGGAAAAAGTATATTTGTTGCAGTTAGAAAATTAAATTATTTCGAAGAATAATTAGAATATACTATTTACATGAAGGAATTAGAAATATTATTACAATATCAAATATAAGTATTAAAATTAGTACACAATCCTTACTGAGTTAATGTAGTAATAGGACTGATGCTCTCAAACATATATCTAGGCAAAAGAGTTAATACGGCAAAGTGGACTTGTCGGTAGTAATAAAAAAAATTAGCAGATGCACTATGGTGAAACACGAAAGCAGTAAAAAGCATGGCTCGTATAAAATAGGACTAAAGACATATCATAAAATAATGTTTCCACTACACAGTATATCTTTCATTAAATAGAATCCTATTTTAATGCAACATGGAAAACGTGATATCTATTTGGTTATGATAACCTTTTTTTAAAATGCTTTTATAACATAGATTGAGCAATCACTATATGATACTGTCGATATACATGATAAGTATATGATACGGGTATGATAAGCATTGATTTTTGTGCAAAATCAAAAATTATTATTTTAATTGAATATTGTAGATGATTGTACACTTTATAAGTAACATAGAAAAATCAGAAAATAATGTCTAAAAAACATTGTGGTTGAATATCAAATAGCAAAGTGTCATTAAAAGTTATTGGAAAATTACTAAGAAGAATATATTTGCTAATGGTCGAATTGTATATTATAGAACATTGGAAATTAATTTCACTATCCAGTTTATGGTGCATGGAAAATTGAGAGAGCATATAGGAACATAGTACATACCTAGCATGTTTAAAATGTTATACAAAACTAAAAGAGAGTATTTTCAAGGCTTAAATCCATTCAGCCTTCGTATATAAGCAGCATTAGAGGATGTGTTAATTCATTTAATCTATAAATGTAAATACAGACATTTCAAGCCATAACTTAATGTATTTATGTACCAATAGTTTAAGACAACAAAAAATGCATGCAGGTCTCATTGTAGCCTCATATATAGAAAATAAATCATATTAGCAACTGACGCAATCAAAAGAGTAGTTTGTTAAAGCAGTAGACAAAAACAACAGCATCCTAAATATCAGTCATGAGCATCAATTCAACTGAACTGCTGTTCATCCAAGTATTAAATTAAAATACCAAGATATTCAAACTTCGATTATAATATATATATATATATATATAAAACTTCACTAATTTAACATCCATCCATTTTGCAAAATCATTTCTTCTTCTTAGGCACTCCAGATCTTGTGTTTTAAAGATCAACAACAGTTCATGCACTATTCATCTTAGCATGCTTGTAGGTTTCTAACTTCAAGTTAGCATCCTTCAAAGCAAACTTGTCTTTGCCAACTTAAAAGGATCTATAGTTATGACCCTGTAATGAGAAAATGCAACCACCTTTCATATCACAATCTTCATGAAATTTACCTTCTTGTTTGATGTCTCATTTCTATTAGAAGAGCAAATGGAAAACTTTATAATACAGTCAATATGATCTTTGTTCAAATTTTCTATTAAAATAGCGTGCAATTGAAAAATATAACATGCATAGTAATGTCTTAAATGTTTGATATCATTTATTCATAAAAAATCCACAAAAACATTTTTAGGAGTTTAAGTATCTAAGTTGTGTCACCTTGATATTAAGAAATTCTGAATAAAATTTATAATTTATTTGAAACCGTTCAAATATTGGATATGCTCATTTGTTGACCACGAAGAGAGCACTGCATAAAGTCATGTTCAATAAAAAAAATTAACATTGCAAAAGACGTTTGGAAAATGGTTGTTCATGCTACTATCACTATACTAAAAAGACCCTATTACAACTGTATTTTTACAACTGTCACGATTTGTCAGTTGTAATAGAGGCTTTTTACAATTCTTTTTTTCAAAAAGTTGTAATAAACTTACTTTCAACAACTCTTCTTTTTTGCCAGTTGTAATAGATGCCTATTACAACCTTTCTTTTTTGCCAGTTGTAATAGATGTCTATTTTTAACAACTCTTCTTTTTTATCAGTTGTAATATATCCATGTTACAACATTTTGCTAGTTATAATAGATGCCTATTTTTTACAACTCTTCTTTTTTGTCAGTTATAATAGAAGCTTATTACAACCTTTTTTGCTAGTTGTAATAGATGCATATTTTTAACAACTCTTTTTTTTAGTTGTAATGGGTGTCTATTACAACTTTTTGTTTACCAGTTGTATAATTAGTTAATAATCAAATAGAAAATTAATAATAAATAATAATTACTATTATATAATAATAATTAATTTAAAATATGAAGTAATTAATATTAATAATTAATATTCAATATAATTAATAATTATTAAATAAATAATAATTAATAATTAACATTAATAATTAAGAAATAAGAAATAAAAATTAATATTAATTATTAATATTTAATAATTGATATTTAAAATATAATAATCAATAATTAATAATAAATATGATTACTATTAAATAATAATAATTAATTTGAAATATGAAGTAATTAGTATTAATAATTACTATTCAATATAATTAATAATTAATATAACAACTAATATTTAGTAAATTAGAATTAATTTTTAATAATTAATAATTAACACTAATAATTAATAATTAAGAAATAAAAAATAACATTAATAATTAATATTTAATAATTGATATTAAAAATATAATAATCAATGATAATAATTAATAATTAATAAGAAAATTAATAATAAACAATAAGTACTATTAAATAAAAATAATTAATTTGAAATATGAAGTAATTATAACTAATAATTATATACTAACTATTTAATTGATAAGTTATAAATAATACTTACTATCGAATAATAACAACTAATTATTAATAATAAAAATTTTGTAATAAGAATAATTAACTAAATAAAAATTAAATAGTAATAATAAAAGTTAAAAATCAATGTTAAATAATAATAATAATTAATAGTTAAATTAAATGATAATAATTAAAATGAAATAGTATTAATTTAATAGATGCCTATTACAACCTTTCTTTTTTGCCAGTTGTAATAGATGTCTATTTTTAACAACTCTTCTTTTCTGTCAGTTGTAATAAATCTCTGTTACAACACTTTTCTGCTAGTTATAATAGATGTCTGTTTTTTACAACTTTCTTTGGGCTCCAAAACCAAATTTTCCATTGGCTCCAAAACCAAATTTTTGGGCTCCAAAGCTAAATTTTCACGTATAATCATCGCTCCTTCTCTCTTCTCCCCTGGTAACCTAAATTTTTGTTTTCCTCCATCTCGTCATTAATTTTCTTTATTTCGTTTCCTTCCAAAAAGAACAAAAATCTTTCAATTTCCTCAAACCGTATCTCCTTCAAGACTGAATCGCAGTCGAAGCTAATCAATTTGGGGTTTTGAAACCGAGAGTAACCAAGTCGAATCGCCGTTGCTGTTATCGAAGAGCCTCTGGTGCTTGTGTTTGGATAGCCACTAAACGACGGAACTGAACCTGAAGGTGATGCCTGAGCCACTAGATCTGAAATTCATGAGTTCAAATCTGGATCTGATTCGTTCGTCGACGCCATTTTCCTGGATCTGGAGAACTTGTAGCCGAGGTTTGATGCATTCTCCTATAGATCTATCGCAAAACCATGTAAGGGAAGACCATAAATTAAAACGGTTGCATAAATTTTCCATCTATGTCGGTGGTCATTTGAACATGCTTGATCATCACATGGTGGTAAGTTTACATTGTTATATCGTTGAATGAATCTGATGTCGATCGAAAGACATGGTTTAGCAATCATTCTTCAAAGAGATAATTACCCATTCTGATTTGAACCTTTTCCTACCGATCTTTTTTTTCTTCTTTTGTAAATACGTACTATTCCTTAACTCTTTTTTCGATTAATTATTAGCTTAAATGGAGAAGTGAAGCAGGATGCTTATGGTTTGAGGGAAAGCGTTACAACCTCACGGAGATGCATTGGCATTGGCTTTCATAGCACCTGCTCTATGGTGAAAGGTAAATCATAATATGAATTGAATGATTATGGTTGATGATATTTTCAAATTTCAAACTTTAAACATAAAACCAGATATGATTTAGAGTTGCAAATGGTGCACATGAATGATGATAAAGAGATTAAAGTTGTAGCAGTACTCTACAAAATAGGAGCACGAGATCCATTCTTATATGAGGTGCATAAATTTATTTATTTTATTTCATTTTAATTTTTTTGTTGGTAATTATCGGAATTTATTAAGCATCTTGATACAACATGTATTTATGTTTTTACATAAGTTTGTTCTTATTATAAATTTTACCTATTTGCAAATTTTTAGCTACCGTGTTTAAAAGTAAGTCTAGCATAATTCCTTTGCAACTTACTTAAAAGTCGAAGGAGGTTCAAGAAGGAGGACAACTACATTTACACTCAAAATGCTTTATAAACTCAAAATTGGGAAGGAGCAACCAACTTACATTAACCTATCACTCCATTCTTGTTCATTATCACTGTAATTTGTTAGATAAGCAAGATAATGGGAACAACTTGTTAGCAAATCAAGAGAAGTCTGAAATGGAGAAGAAGAAACTAAAATGGAATGTTGGAAGTGAAGTATCAAAGACTAAAGAGAACATTTTGAGAGGTCGCCCCATTTGCACTTCAGACTTGGTGGTTGAGCTCGGCCCGATGGTAATATGTACATTTGTCATTTATTTTGACTGCATGGTTATTGATATAGATGATGATTCCAGCATTGCTTTGTAAATTAGTTGAATGTTCATTTTGTACTCACTTTCAGCTATGGTAATTAACCACCATTTTAATGACCTTGCAAATTTTATTTATCATTGCTCTTTTAGAGTTACTATAAATCTGGCTCTGTTTGTTCTGTGCTAAAAAATGTGCTTAATGTAGAATATAACAATTCTGTATTTATTGCTATTTCTTATCTGTTTTTTGCTGCATTTGCAAAATGTGTTTAGAAATTATTTTCTATTTGTGTATTCCTTTTAATACAACTGCCAATCGTAGTTGTAAAAAGGTTCTTCATAACTGCCAATCGCAGTTGTAAAAAAGTCCTTCACAACTGCCATTGTCAGTTGTAAAAGATCTTTTCAGCTGCCACTGCACTTGTAAAAAATTATTTTACAACTGCCGAAAACTGTTGTAAAAAATATAGCTCTATTACAACTCTGGATATCACGACGGACGGCGGCCCGTTGTAATAGACCTATTACAACTGTTTTTAGCAGTTGTAAAAGGGTGTTTTCGTTGTAGTGTATTTTTTTCAGATATATCGGAAGAAACCTATTATTAAATATAAAATAGAAAACATACCCTTTATGGTCGAGTATTCTTACTTGCTCATGATTCTCTAACTTCTTTTTATAATATATAAGTTTCTAAAAAGAAATCCTAAAAAACTATCGTATCTAAAAAATCTATTCTATTATATATAAAAGGGAATAAAAGATTTTTCGTATTCTTATTTCTCATTCAATCTGAAGCCAAATACTTATCTTTCATCGATTTGAGTAAACAATTTGCAATTGCCCCTTCCATCTCTTTTCCAATCACTCTTCATGTATCCATTGTATTTATTCCTATTCATTATTTTGTCTCTTAGCATTCTTCTGCTCTTAATTTATTAATAATTAAGAAAACGTATTTTTCATAGTTCCCCTTTCTTTTTCTGTAATTTCGTCCTCTCTTTCCATTAATTTGCAAATTTAGCTTCCTAAAACCCTATCTCCATTTCTGTTTAATTCAATCTTCTAATATGTTTTTCAATTTTGTCAACGTTTCTAATTTCTATTTTCTCTCTTGATTCTCATAAACAGTATTTCTGTCAAATCATTTAAGGAAACACCTTTTATTTTGTAAGAAATCGTTGAATTAGAACCATCTGGATCTGGAATCTAGATGTTTTCATTTTGTAGAAAACCATCATCGACGAAGATGAATCTGGATGTTTTTTATTTGGTAACTTTCTTTTCAAAATTTTCACAGTAGTTTAAAGTTGTTTGTTGATTACTTTCATTTCATCATTTTCAAAGTAGTTAAAAGTTGTTGATTTTTTTTATTTCTGAATTTGTTTTCTTAGGAACGTTTTTGAATCTGATCCCCATGCTTTGGTTCTTTTCACCGGATCAATAGGTAAGTTTTCATTTTTAGACTGTTATATTATAGTTTTAATCCTTATTTTGTATAAAGTTTCCAGATTTTCCATAATCTTATCTGCTTCGGATTAGTTCTAAAATTAAACTACTGTATGTTCTCATTTTAAACCCTTTTCCAACTTTTTCAATATTTTTATGTTCATGTTTGGTGATGCGTGGTTGTCTCCTGGATTTTATTTACAATTTTTTCTATTATTGTAAAAGTGTTTCGTGTTACCTAAAAAGATATATACTTAATTATGAGTATCACAATCATAAAAGTAAAACAAAAATTCACAATAATGGCATTTTAGGTGTGTTTTAAATATTTTGTTTCTTCTATGTCTGTGCATGTGTTAATATTATCAATTTTAAACTACTCTATGTTTTCATTTTCAAACCTTTTTCCAACTGCATATCTATTCTATTATGTATAAAAGGGAATAAAAGATTTTTTGTATTCTTATTTCTCATTCAATCCGAAGCCACATACTTATCTCTCATTGACTTGAGTAAACAATTTGCAATTTCCCCCTCCAACTCTTTTCCAATCACACTTCATGTATCCATTGTATTTATTCTTATTCATTATTTTGTCTTTTAGCATTCTTCTTCTCTTAATTTATTAACAATTAAACAAACGTATTTTTCATAATTCCCCTTTCCTTTTCTGTAACTTCATCCTCTTTTCCCATTAATTTGCAAATTCATCTTCCTAAAACCCTATCTCCATTTCTATTTAATTCAATCTTTTAATATATTTTTCAATTTTGTCAACATTTCTAACTTCTATTTTCTCTCTTGATTCTCATAAACTATATTTCTGCCAAATCATTTAAGAAAACACCTTTTATTTTGTAAGAAACCGTTGAAGTAGAACCATCTAGATCTGGAATCTAGATGTTTTCATTTTGTAGGAAACCGTCATCGACAAAGACAAATCTGGATGTTTTTATTTGGTAACTTTCTTTTCATCTTTTTCACAATAGTTTAAAGTTGTTTGTTGGTTATTTCATTTCATCATTTTCAAAGTAGTTAAAAGTTGTTGATTTTTTTCATTTCTGAAGTTGTTTTCTTAGGAACGCTTTTGCATCCCATCCCCATGCTTTGTTTCTTTTCACCAGATCAATAGGTAAGTTTTCATTTTTAGACTATTATGTTATAGTTTTAATCCTTATTTTGTATGAAGTTTCCAGATTTGCCATAATCTTATCTGCTTTAGATCAGATCTACAATTAAACTACTATATGTTCTCCATTTTAAACATTTTTCCAACTTCTTTAATATTTTTGTGTTCATGTTTGGTGATGCGTGGTTGTCTCCTAGATTTTATTTACAATTTCTTCTATTATTGTAAAAGTGTTTCATGTTACCTAAAAGATATATACCTAATTATGAGTATCATAATCATAAAGTAAAACAAAAATTCACAATAATGACATTTTAGGTGTGTTTTGAATATTTTGTTTCTTCTACGTCCGTGAATGTGTCAATATTATCAATTTTAAACCACTTTATGTTGTCATTTTCAAACCTTTTTCCAACTTTGTCGATATATTTTTGTTCATGTTCGGAGATAGGTAATTGTCTCCAAGATTTTATTTATAATTTCTTTTATGATTGTAAAAATGTTTCATGTTATCTAAAAAGGTATATATCTAATTATAAGTATCATAATCATAACAGTAAAACAAAAAAGCACAACAATGACATCTTAAGTATGTTTTAAATAATTTGTTACTTCTATGTTTGTGATCATGCCAGTATTATCAACTTGATTGTCTAATGTAAAATATTTATTTTTGAATATTGAAAAAGTATTTCATGTTAGTTAAAATAGTGTGACCATTATGCATAGGTTGTTTATTAAAAATATGCATATAAAAGGATTGTCCATACATTTATAGCAGTATAGCCCTTACTATCTATCTTCATTTACAATTTTATTACCTTTGTAGCCTTATGTGTTATTATGAAATTTTTATTCATGCTTTTTTATTACCCTAACAATACAATTTCTTCTAATGGTAAACTAATCAAGTATACTGTGTTCTACACAATCAAATTTATGAATTTTGTGTTTGATTTTTATGTGCTCGGTTTCTTTGTTCTCCAATAATGACATCTTAAATATGTTTTAAATAATTTGTTTCTTCTATGTTTGTGATTGTGCCAATATCATCAATTAGATTGTTTAATGTAAAATATTTATTTTTGAATATTAAAGAAGTATTTCATGTTAGTTAAAGTGGTGTGACCATTATGCATAAGTTGTTTATTAAAAATATGCACATAAAAGGATTGTCCACATATTTATATCAATAGAACCTTTACTATCTATCCTCATTTACAATTTTATTACATTTGTAGTCTTATGTGTTATTATGAAATTTTTATTCATGCTTTTTTGTTACCCTAAAAATACAATTTCTTTTAATAATAAACTAATCAAGTTTATTGTGTTCTACACAATCAAATTTATGAATTTCGTGTGAGAATTCTTTGTGCTCGGTTTCTTTGTTCTCCTAACAAAACAGTATGTCATATCTTTGTTATGGTTGTTTAAAACCTTTAGTTGTTTGCCTCATCTACTCAATTGTTTGTTTCTAGATCTGTTGTCCTTAGCAACAGTGTATTGCCAAATGCAATCATAACCATCATTTGTAATTCAAAAGCAATCACCTATTTTTTTTGCTTGCAACATAAACTTTGGTTTGTATTCTCATATCAAAGGTAGTATTTTTTTTATTTACCATGGCTTTTTATGTCCATTCAGTTTCACCATTTCACTAAACCTTACGCTACTTCACCAACTGTGTTCTTAGAATTGAATTCCTTGCTTTAATTAAATAAAGCAAATTATAATTACTATTGTTATGGTATGTTATTTTTGTCTTCCTAACAAATGTAGCAAAAGTAAAGGAAACAAAATTTTCAGATGCATTAATCATATTATCCTATGTTTTCTTCAGACTATACCAAAAAATTTAGTTGTTGTCAGTAACATTGACATACGAAGATAAAATTTGATAATTTCATTCAAAAATACTTATATTAATTTCTTAGAACTTCTCTAAATGAATTGTATGATCTGCTCCCATGTTATTACTTCATTTCTTCCCAAAATTGAAAGAGCGGATTTTTTGGAAGCAATCGTATTCCAATTAACTATTTTCAAATTAAATCCATGTTTTCTTTATAAATATAACATTTTCCTACTTTTTTATTGTACTACGCTATAAATTTGACAACCATATTTCACACCTGTAATTCAAAACATAAATTTTGATTAGTTTCCAATTCATCGCAATTATTTTACTATTTACTACAACTTATTCTTTTCCTATTTATTTTTATTGTTTTCTACCTTTTTTACCGTTTAATGATACTTTACCAGTCATGATCTTGAAATTTGTTTTTTGTTCCCACTAAGATATTTTATTATGAAGAATATGTGGAAGATGTATCTTGAATTTCTTACTTCTTATATTTACTGGAAGTTATGGTATGTTGCCCTATGCCTTCCCAAGGTATTGAGCAAAGATATAACAAGTAAAAATTTTGACGTACTGTTGTTGTCTTTCAGCTAAACTATACATTATTTGTTTCTTGGATTGCTAAAGGACGAGTAACTATATTTGAACAGCAAAGCACAAGATTATACAACTAAAATTGTGCTAATAATTTTTCTACTTTGTTTTATAATCAAATATATGTTGTACATTTTTTTATAATTTATACTTTGTTTACAAACCGTCAATGTATGTTGATTGAAATTAATTGACTGCTACAAGGTTAACAAAGTTTTTTTTTGAAAACCCAGGAGAACCCGGCGGACCGGTAAACTCTTGAGGAGGGTACAGTAAAGCTGTCCGCTGATTCAAGCCCCCATACCCATTGGTAATTTTTATAGGATAGGGAAGCGCATGGTAAGAATCGAACTTGTGACTTTTTACCAGAACCCAAGCCTCCTTTCCACTGCGGCTCACCCGCGGACAAGGTTAACAAAGTTGCTTACATAGGTTTTTCCACTTACGTAGGATATTAGGCAGTTTATTTAGCTTTACCTTATCAGTTCATCAAAGTTGCTTACATTCTGTCATTATTATGAGGCAATTTTGTTTTTCACTTTTCCATTTGCTTCAACCGATTCAAAATACCGTTAAGTTATAGTTATCATGGTAAGTAAGAGTAAGAATTGGATACAAATATTATTGTATGGCACTTCATGGTTTATGTTTGGTTGTGTAGTATATGTTACACCTTGAAAACAATGAAGCTTTCTTATGCTAATCATTATAACTCAAGGGATTTATTTAGATTTCAAGCATTAATTATATTCATTATTTGGTATTGCGAACTTGAATGCACGGTAAGAATCAATTTAATGTATGTTTCAAAAAAAAGTGAAACTATGTGTTGGTATCTAAGCTATCCAATTAACTTTGCATTTTTTAACTAATACATTGGTTTTCATCTTCAATCTACTTCGCACATTCTAATCACTAAGCGATGGTCATATGTTTCAATGAAGTTATTTTAAACTTCCACAAGTTCATTTCAATCATCAAATGACTGATAAAATGAGTGAGTATATATTAAAGCTTTAGAGGATTATATTTTTATGTTAATTCATATCATTTTCCACAGTACGAAAGGTTGGGAAATAAATTTAATGCATTGAGTATATAATTTATTTTCTATATAAAAAAAGTAAGGGAAAAGAATATTGATTGAAATTTTAAAAAAGTTTACTAAGAAATGAGTCGAATTAAATGATCATGTTAACCGTCATTCAAAAAATATTTCTGTATTCATAGAAACAAATATTCGATGGTAACAATAGATAAATATAGTTGCAATCCGTATGCTTATTTTTACTTAATTTTGATTTTTAAAAATCTACTTGATTTATACTTTCTCAATAGGGGTCATCTTTTGCACATTGATCTGCTTTTCATATGCTAATTAATATAGAGCTTGCGAGCTTTACCAAATTGTGTAACATTGTCACTATTCTCTAATAGCAAGCTTATCGTTATGGTAAACAGATGAACATTCAATCCATTTGGGTTTAGCCATGGGGACATGGAAGGATGACAGCCTCTATCAACATATGCTGCTTGGCCAATGATGGTACACTTTTATCCGAACACTAAATTTTTTTCTTCATTTTTCTATATGTATCAAACCAAACAATCCTTCTGCTTATTTATTGTATTGCTGTAAACATTTGCTTTTATGGACTTAATTTAGCCTCGCTTGACTTCTTTGTTCAACACAATTTGATATTCATGTATTTGATAAGATTTAGATAACACCCTTTCATTCGCCTTTCAAACAAAATATATTTCATTTGATGTAATTTGTTTTTGACGCTGATATATATATATATATATATATATATATGTATGTATGTATGTATGTATGTATGTATGTGTATATTTGTCACAAGTTAGTATTTCCTTGATTGGAAATATTAGGCCATCTGTTTTATTTTATTTTCTATTTCCTAGCTAGCTACTATGCTTTCAAATGAGTTTGATGACTAATAGTACAATTTATTATCTAAGTGCTAAAGAAATGCACTACCATATATCCACCTTATTTTGGAAGCACGTTGGACTGTGCATCAAAATTGTTTGCGCATGAGCCATCGTGAACCATTCCACGCAACAGTTGTTTTTTAGACAACTCCAACATTTGTATTGAACTACTTGGGCCAATTGATCTGTCAACACATGATAGCTCAAGAGTACAAGTGCTACATATATGCATCACCATGCTATATATCCCTTTGTGGTGTATAGACTATGTTGTTCTAATTGTTTTTGTTTGATAATAGGGTTGATAGTACATTAGATTAGTTTTCTAATGCGCCTATTGAATCGAAAACTATATTGTGCATGTCATTTTATTATCCGACACTTAATAGTTGCATGCAATTTTTTTTCACATTACTTTGGTTTGAACATGATTTACAAATATGGTTTTACCAATAACATACTATTGTATTTTCAAAGCTTTACATTCAACGTCGTGTGCGTAGCACGGGTTCACACTCGTTAACTTAATGCCACAAATTGAGAGATAGTTGTAGTACATTACTGTATTCTGACTATCTTCTTATGTTGAACTGCTCATTGAAAATAAAATTAGTTGTATTAATTAATAAAGAAGAGAATTTAATGAGGTACTTCATCAAGATACATAGATGATCAATTCAGTAAACACACCAAATAGTAAAAAAAGATTCAGATACATCTCTATTTACAACAGGAGGTATATCCTTTTGAAAAAGATATGTGATCTTTCATATATCATGCATATTTTTCTATTTACAGAAACAATGTACTACATGCAAAATTAAAATTTACAGAAAGTAATCACCAACGTTTTTATTATGGTTAAAAGTTACTGCAAACATTTTCAAGCTATCTCACAAATTGAAATTCAATCGATAATGGAGCTCTGATAGCACAAAGACGTTGTGAATATTTGAATATTTCATAAATTGTATGGCCTACAAAAATACTACTCATTTGAGTCCACATAAGACCTAAACATGAATGAAAATAGCCAAAGACGGAAAATAAACCA
The DNA here is from genome assembly GCA_030737815.1 of Allium fistulosum. Lineage (NCBI taxonomy): Eukaryota > Viridiplantae > Streptophyta > Magnoliopsida > Asparagales > Amaryllidaceae > Allium > Allium fistulosum. Next base: position 1,241,156,092 of record CM060902.1, on the reverse strand, counting down.
TTTGAAATTGAAAATAAACGATCAACTGTAAAAAATAGTAAGCAAAATTGGAAAAAGAGAAAGGCCGTCCAAATTACCGATATTCGACTGAGGTTTGATAAGCCCCATTAGACTACAAATGAAAGAAACTGGACAACAATATAATGGAATATAGAAGTGGATAGTCAAAATTAGTTGTTGGGTTAAACTCTGTCATCCAAATCAGCAATTTAGTGGTTGAAAATGAGGAAGAACTACTTGTTTAGGAGGTAACAAAGCAATAATTTACTTAGCATCTTGCCTAATATTCATGTAACCCCATAATAACACAACATTTTAACTACAAATCAGTAGGGACTTAACTATGTATATTTTAAGCCTTATTTGGATGTGTTATTTTTATATATTATACTAATGAAGAAATATAAGGAGAGAAAGCGACCATTAAATCATATGAAAAAGTCACTGTTACACATGGTAAAAAAAACTTTGTCACACATGCATATGTGCATTACCGCCGTAAATTTTATGGAAGACTACAATTTTACAGAGCATGTTACAACATGCCAGTATAGCATAAGCATCATAAATCATGCAAAATATACATAACTTATCAGAATAGTGTATCTTTGGCCTTCTAGTGTATAATATAACATATTACTCTCTATTTCTTGAAAAAAATGAAGGAAGTGCACGTTGATAAAAATTTCCAAACAAAAAAATCCAGTGTATTAAACTCATGCCAAAAGTTGTCTAGTGTAAATAAATGAAATAAACTGATGTTAAAAAAGCTATGTTTCTGGTTAACGGATAATGATGAACTGAGAAATAAGTTTCTTAATCATTTTGTTCTGTATTGGGCATATCAAACATCATGAAAAACCAATTCATTGATAATAATATTGAAAGTGAACCATTAACTGAATGTACAAAGTAAAAACTAAGGCTAAACATTTAAACTTTTGAATGGAGGAATAGTGTACTAACCGAGTGAATTCAAGAAGAAATATAAGCAACTGATGTTTAATTCCATCTTAATTCCATCTTAATTCCAGATAACCTATAACATTTAATTCCATCTTAATTCATATCTTAAAACAAACAAAATATATTAGAATAATATACCTGCTAAAATTTATAATTGGGTTAACATCATCCATTGATTTAAAGTACCGCATGTTTATGCTGCAAAAAAACTAAAAGGAAAGAAACAAACAACAATTAGATTGAACAAATTATCAATCTAGACCGTGAATAGATAATTAAGAGTAAGAACAATAACAAAACCGTACTCTAAAACACCCTATAGAATGAATTGATAACAAAGTTATTTGGCAAGGGCTTCAAAAGTCAAACATAGTAATATGAACTGAAAAAGAAGTCAATACCTTAGCTAAGCTAAAATGTATTTTGGTGACAATTCAGTTGGTTAAACAAAGTTTAGAGTTATCACATTAAAAAATTAAGATGATCTGCTATCAGTTCCATTATTAATTAAAACTCAACAAAAAAATTATTTTACCAGCTCGTAAAAATTTAAATACCTTGATAGTTACTATATAACAATTAATGTTTATTCCTTGTTATTTTGCACAAATGGGGCAAGCTGCAAATTTGCAGTAAAACGTAATATCAATTCCATTAAGAGAATATGAAGTATACCAAATGCATAAAGCATAAGATGAAAAAAGAGAACAGTCTGTATATGAACCTCCAAATCACCATGTTTGCATTTAGGGGAATAAAAGATTTGAATATGGCTTTAACTCATCATGATTCAAAACCAGTAAACAGTTTTCAAATCTAAGCATGTTATTCACTAAGCCATTAAATTTAATAGTAAAAGAAAGTTGATATATGATTTTCTCTGTAAGATGTTGTACAGACTTTCATTGTATTTATACAGACAAAATACTAGTGGGCTTTGCGGGTAAGCCCAGATGTACAATACTTAACCGCAACTTATACACGAGAGTTATACTCTCTTACTACATTATCTATTATGCCCCCTCAAACCTAATGCGAAGGTTAAGGTTTGTGAGATCTGGAGCCGCCAATGAGAAAAATGGCTTCTTCAGCTTCTTTTGATTTCCTTTCTTCTCGTGAGTCTTAGAACTTCATTAGCATACAGAATGATTTGTAATTTGTGAAGTGACTTCACTCTTGGTCGAGCTGTAAGATGAGGCTTTGATGATTCTTATCTTCGTCCTCGAAGGCTTCAGGAATATAGATCTGTGCCTTGGATCTGAGATTAGTGTCTGCTTCATCCACGTTAAGTTCTCGCCTAAATCTAGTAAAGTTTAGTCGAGATAGTGGCTTGGTCAGAATGTCGGCCTTCTGGTAAGTTGAAGGTATGTATCTGACTTCTATGTTTTTCTTTATTACTTGCTCTCTCACAAAGTATAAGTCAAGTTCGATGTGCTTTGTGCGAGAGTGGAGTACTGGATTTGCTGAGATTGAGATTGCACTTTGATTATCACACCAGATAGTTGGTCTGGTGCATAATTTGATTTGTAATTCGCTTAGTAGTGATGTTAGCCACATAATTTTTGCTGTAACACTGGCGATGCTTCTGTACTCAGCCTCTGTGCTGGATCTAGATACAGTAGATTGTTTTTTTGCACACCAAGATACTGGGTTTTTGCCTAAATAGACACTGTATCCTATAGTAGATTTTCTATCATCCTGATCAGTAGCCCAATCTGAGTCAGTAAAGCCATTAATACACATAATAGTACTTGTTTGTAGAATTAGTCCTTGATTGATTGTGCCCTTTAAATATCTTAAAATTCTTTTCACTGCTTTCCAATGTTCATCAAGGGGTCTTTGCATAAACCGACTCACTATGTTTACACTGAACGAAATATCTGGTCTAGTGATAGTAATGTAACGACCCGCTATTTTGGACCATTCAAATTGACAATAAATCCACACATGTCTGACTTGAATAATTCAAAATATCAGATTGTTAATTTAAATTTGGCAAAACTCAGCATATGCAGTAAATAAATCAATCACAGAATCACAAACACAGAGTAATACAATAATACGCAACGGAATAGATAAAATAGTAGTTCATGAAGCTACTATATAAACATCAGAGTTAAATAAAATACAACAGAATATCTCAAATGTAATGAAGTCTCCAGTACAACAGATGACTTCTCTGAACGAATCAACTAGAAGAGATGAAAGCTGAGGCGATAGTCGGATCTCCAAAGGAAGCTCCAAACTCCAAGGGTGAGTCTCAAATGTTGTATCACTCGGTCTGACCCGAGCGTAAAGCAAAACACAAAACACTCGAGTCAGGATTAACATTCTTATATAAATAAATCCAACTCAAGTGAAATATCAACTGAAATACGAGTAACTTAAAGGATGTTTGGGATAACCATCCTCTAAGGATCTTCAGAACTATCTACAAGGTGGAAATATACATTTAACACCGTGGTCATTTCAATTTAAATTTATACTTCAAAACCCAAATATCATTTCATTCCAAATATATCTATTTTCCACAATAGTATATATATATATATATATTAAATGATTTAAAAAGTGAAGTATTTATAATTTCCTCAAGTCTCGCAAATCGATTCAAATCAACTTCAAATTTCAAATTCAAATTTATTCAAAGCTTAATTCTTCAATTTAATTCAGTTCTAAATATACCCTTTATTTTCAATATATTTCAAAGCTTTAATATTCAACAATTTCAAAGTTAAATTTAACAGTTTCATATAACTCTTGGTTTAACTTCATTTATTATTTAATCAAGGAATAGTCACTTAATAAATTCAATATCATTTAACCAGCCTTAAATTACACACTTTTTTTTTACAAGAAATATTCATTTACTTACTTATAAATCAAACCCAAGTTATAAATCATATCTTACATCTCAATTTCAATAAGTTTCAAATCGGTTTAATTAAATAAAATTCTTAATTGAATACAATTTCAACTATATTCAAATTATCTTCCCAACCTTAACTTATTCAAATTATTACCAAAATCTATTTTTGAAATGTATTTTAAATACTCAACATATTATATGTATTTAAATCAATCATTCCCATTATATATAAAAATCTAAGGCTCAACACTTATTAAAACCATATATTTCTTTCCAAAACCATAGAATTCATTTTTAAAATATTTATATATATGGACCAACGGTGTCTGTATATATATTTATCATATGGTTAAGTGATACGGATATTTATCATTTCAATCCAAAATTCAAATATATACGGGTAGAAATCATTTCGACCCGTAATCCCAATTCCAATACAAATGAAAATCGCTTGGGTTTATCATTTCAACCCATAACAAAATTCTCCTATTCTAAAGTCCGTTCGGGTATGTATCATTTCAACCCATAGTGAATTCTATACTAACAGGGAACTTGTAGAGTGATAATAGATAATATAAAATATAACAACAGGCATATATCATCAATATAAATAACAGATACTGGTGTCAGATGTCACAGGTGAACAGTTATAGATAATAGTAATAACAGGCATATAAATACTAGATACTGGTGTTAGGTGTCACAGGTGAATAGTTATAGATAATAGTAATAACAGGCATATAAATACTAGATACTGGTGTCAGATGTCACAGGTGAACAGTTATAGATAATAACATATATAACAATGTAAACTACAGCAGCATATTTCAATTGCTATTAGAAATGAAATCAAATTTAAATAATAAAAGAACGTTAATCGTGAGTGATTTCTCACCTTTCGAGGCTAGAGATAAATGAGAATGGGTGTGTTACGAACTGGATCACGATCTAGACCGTCGAACAAATCCAAACAACAATTTCAAAGCGAGGTAAGTTGAAAGTGGGTTGACGGGCAAAACTGAAAGATAGGGATTGATGAGAACGAATCAGAATCATCTTGATATGATCGGAAAAAAAAATATGTTATAAATTCCAAATCAAAATTTAATTCAAAACACTAAAATAAAATAAAATATATTATCTTTTAAGGCCACATATATTCTAAATCAAAGTATATATAAAATCAATAATAACATTAAAATTGCAGACCCTTCAAATGCCGTATATGCAGACCAAGATTTATATATACACATGCAAACAAAATTTTATACTTACGCAGTTACACAACAACATAAGCATACTGTATGTATATAGCAATTTAACATATACCAAAATATTAACAACAGTTGTAACATGTTCATACTTTCAAAATAAAGTAATATATAACTCTATCCTTTCTCACATGTGCAACCAACAGCCTATACGTACCAGCCTATATTTGCTAAACCCTGTTGCAATACTTTTTCGTTTTTTTTATGCGAAACTATACTTACTAACATATTTTATTAACTAGAACAACTTATATTATATACTTAAAATATAATAGACTCACGCACACTAAAATATAGCCTATATAAAAAAAATTCTACTGTAACTTATATACACAAAAGCAGATTGTTTCAGACAAGGATTCTTACATTTAACATATAAATGGTATATTTACTTGCAAAACTAAACTCCCATGCATACACCTGATACCCATACCTCATACTCCCAGACAACTACTCACCCATATGCCAAACTTGTCATACGTAATATATATAAATATAAAAACTTATTGTATATAAGACACATGAAATAAAAATCCTTTGTACAAACTTCACGTGCCTCTTTACATAAAATACTAAATGTGCTAGCAGACAAAACTTTATCAACTTTATAAACTAATATATATAATAAAACTTATATAAATAAACACATATATAAACATATATAACTAACGCTTGTATAAAAATAAGTATGAACACGTTTTTTTTTAAACTAACGTTTATAAACGTCTATAAGACAATATATAAACAATATATAAACAATATACAAGACAGATCATTGCCAAATCTTAACAAACAAATGTTTATAAAACAATATATATGAACAAATATATATATATCCATACCTTAAAGCAACAGAGTAGAAAAGAGGAGGCCGTGAGTTGCAGGGAAAAATGAGAGAGGCGAAAGGGAAGTGGCTTCGGCTGGCGTGAGCATGGGTGAAGGATCTAGGATGCGAGTATAGTTAGGGAGGAAGGCGGAGCATGGAGGAGGTTGTGGTCGCGGAGGGGCTTGGATTGGTGAGGGTGTTTGGCTGTAGAGGGGTAGCGATGGGTTGGTATGACGTGGAGGAGGAAGGGAAGGAGGAGCAGGTGGTGGCTGTTCGAGTGGCTGAAGGCACGGAGTGGAGTTGCGGCTTGGGATTTGGCGAACTGGGCTGTCGATCAGTGGGTAGGTGAGGGTGGCCGGTCAATATGGTGGGGAGGGCGTCGATGAGTTGCTCGGTACAGCAATGGAGAGAGGGGAGGGCAAATGGCTGCTTGCGGAGGAGATAGGTGTGTGGAGGTCCGGTGGCAGCCATGAGAGGAGAAGTTTTAGGGGGAAGGCTCTTGAGTTTCGGCAGAGAACGAATGGGAGAGGAGAAGAGATTTTTAAGCAGTGAGATGCAGATCTAGAAGTAAGCCTTTGAACGTATGTTAGGCAGAGTAAGAAATAAATAAAAGTAACCAAAAAAAGAAAGGAAATGGAATAGTCTCAGATTGATTCAACTGAAATATTTAAAGCAATTAATTGCTTGATTGATTGGACATCACGTTTGAATTTTGAAAAGGCACGGTAAGTTAAAAGTCTCCATTTCGGTACCGATACGACACACAGTTTTATTGTTTCCGTCGCGTACCGGACCTTAAAAATACAGAAATGAATATACTGTGGAGATCAACACGATAAGACGATCAAAACGGTATACAGATATTGGTGGTACGATCATTGGATCAAAAATCGATAACCGGTACCGAAAATGCTGCTATTTGGTCAGAATTAAGATAAACGGAGCAGTAGAAGTCCAAATTTGGAAAAACGAATTTCGCAATCTGATTCAGAATGATCTGAATAAATTTTCTCCTGTTGACATATTTTGGTTTCGGAAAACTTTTAAATTCACTGTTATTAACCGGTTTGATTTGAAATGAAATTTCACAGGAAAATAAACTTCAATATTATCAGATGAAAATTTACCAGTTGCTATATTAAAATAGACGTATTCCAAATAATAAATTTCAAATTTTATTGTTTAAAATTTCACAAATTTCCAGTTAAATATACTTTTAAAACCATTAAATTTTGCGGGTCGTTACACTCTCCCCCACTCAAAACTTTTCGTCCCCGAAAAGGAAGGAGGTGGAAGAATAGAAACAACCAGACAGAAAAGATAGATTGAAAGTCAAGATTAAACAATTAATTTAAACTATATAAATTTTACTTAAAATTTGAAAACTTCATTTGCAATTCAATTATCTTATATAATTTAATACTTTCCATTTGTAAAATTTCTTTCTTCCTTTATAAATACCATTTATATGTTTAAATAACAACTTTATAATTATGTGAAAACTATTTGAAAACAATTATTTACGTTATTACTTATATTTACAAAGAAGCTATTTGAAAACATTAAATCCATAATTTATAAATTTATTAATTTATCTCAAGATACTTTTCAACATTATTAATAATCAATAATCATTTACTTTAAATCTGTTTTATTTAATTATTAATCTCAAAATATTTATAACACTAAAATTTCTATTAAACCATGTAGTCTATAATTAAACAATATTTTAAAGAATATAGTCAACAAGGAAAAGAAGGAGGATTTGGAAAACAGAATATAGGTGAATAAATAAAGCTGAGCAGATAAGGTAGATTCAAAAGAATAGAATCGGGCACGAATAATAATTTAAACCATTAGAATTTCACTTCAAATATTGATACAAAATTTCCTTGTTAGAAATACTTTTATAATAAAATACATTTATAATAAAATACTTTTATAACTCGATGTTTCAACAAGTTTATCCTTGTTCTTGTAGACTCTGGTAGTGCGTTGATCAGGCGCAAAACTAGAATTCTCCAAGTACTTAGTAGACCTGTTCAACACCCAGTGAAAATACTGGAAAAACTTTTTAAAAACAGATATGGAAAGTACAATCCAATCAAAAAAAACGAATCAAATCATGGATCGCAGATACACAATGGTTACGCCTGGGTCCCCCAGGAAACATCCGTACCTTTTAAGCATTCACTGCCTTGCGAATTTCACCATGCAACAAAACGGTGGACCGCAGGATACATAAAAATGGTTACGCCTGGATCCCCCAGGAAACATCCATATCCCTTAAGCAATCTCTGCCTTGCGGATTACGCCACTAACACGACCATAGATCGCAGATACACAATGGTTACGCCTGGATCCCCCAGGAAACATCCGTACCTTTTAAGCATTCACTGCCTTACGAATTACGCTATGCAGTCGAGTTCGTAAGACCATGGGTAACGCCATGGAATTCGAAGGACACTCGAGTATCATATCCGGAAAACCAAAATCAGAGAGAATAATATCGATAGAATGAATCCAAGATGTGGCCACAAATCGGATATCAAGCAGAAGGCACTTTCCATATCTTTACTTCGAAAATATGTATCATATAGTACCTTTTCAAATCACTTTCAAATATCGTACTTATATAAAATCCATTATATATAAGATTTTAATTTTCAAATCAAATACTTTCCAAAATCAATAGTATATCAAATCATACTTATATAGACTTCAATTATATAAGATTTCACTTTCAAATTGAGTACCTTTTCAAATCTATAGTTTTCGAATCAATTTCATACTCATACAAATCAATTTTATATAAGTTCGACAACTCCCAAATCAAGTATTTAGTAACATAAGGTTCTCAAATTTCAATTTGTTTCAATATCAGTTCAATTTCAAAATCATATCCAATTTCACCAAATTATTTCTTCTCAAATTAATTATCTTTAGTTTCAAAGTTTCCAAAATAATAGATTTAGAAAATAAATCCAAATTTCCAAATCAATATAATTTAAGTCAACCAATTCATTTTCAAAATCAAATGTTTTCAAAATCATCTTATACTTACGTAAGGTCCATCTTATATAAGGATCAAAATTTTCAAAAATAAATTTCGCTATATGAAGAGCCATATGGGATTGAATATCTTTGCTTTTATGGGTTATATATCTTTGTAATTTAAATTGGAAATTTTCTTTTAGTAAGCAAAGATATTCTAACTCGACAGCTTTCAATTTCAGCGTCAAAATATATCAATGATATTAGGATATAAGATGTACATACGTCATCATTTCGCAAAATTTCATTTGATCGCTCGCTCGATCACACAAGTTCACTTTCGGACTAGTATTGTCCATTCGACTTCCCCAATGCGGACTTCGATATGGTTTCTCGACTAGAAGCCATCAGTCTCCTTGCATAGCCATATACTACGATAGAGAATTCTAGAATCAAGCCCAAAATCCATATCAAATATTCCCCATCAAGAATCGAATGAAAAATCCTAACACGAAATGGTGTAATCCACCTCGAACTTGTGTACTCAAACTTGGATCAAATTAATTATGCGAATAAAACAACATACGTACAACTTATATATTTATTCCAACTTGTTAAATATATAGTTTCATAAAGATGTTACTAAATTAAAACATTTAAACTAAATTTTATTCAAAATATTTTGAAGGCCAAATTCTTTTCAAAGCATTTCGAATCTAAATTTCATATTAGAAAATTTTAAAATTTCTTTATTCATTTACTTAACAAAACAGTTTCAATTTATTTAAACCATATTACTTCATACTTAAATATTCGAAACAAATTTATATACTTTATCAAATAATTCATACTTTTCAAAATTTCTTAGCTTTGAAAAGTTAACCTTGATTTGGAAGTGCTCGAACCTTCAAAATAGTTGAAGAAATCATTTTCAAATTCAAGAGTTGGAAATCAACAAATCAGTAAATCAATTTCAAAAGATAGGTTTCAAATCCGAAACTAAAGGACTGAACACCGGCTTTCTTTAAATCATTTCAAATATATATATACATATATCTTTCGAATATCAAACCTTACTTCAGAATTTGAAATCACAATGGTTTCACAAAATCACTCGCATAGCAAAGCTACTGAAGTGGCCTATCCCCCACTCTGAAACTCGAAAATCAATGTCGATGATGCGTGCACTCATCACCGAAATTATTTTCCAGCGACATAAGTGAGTTCTGGACTTCTATTTTCTCAAACTTCTTTTGAAATTTCTTCGAAATCATTCGAAACTCATTAAAATCATTTGAAACATTTCTTATTCGGAAAATACTTTTAAATCATTTTATTATTATATATTTCAAAATCTTAAAACCAATTTCAAAACACCGGGGTTCAATTCTCGAATTTCAAATTTCAAATCCTTTGTTATAAATCTTTTTTTTATATAAATCAATTTCTTATATAACTTCAAATTTTCAAATCCTTTCAAAAATTCAAATTCTTATTTTTAAAAGGTATATATAGTCCTTATCGAAAACATCTTCACTTTTATATATAGAATATAATCATACCTATCAAAATAATAATTTCGGTTTAGAAAACAATTTCTAAAATACAAACAAACCCGATTTTCAAAGGATGATTTAAGAAGGGATTTCAAACAACGATAGAGATTCAAATTAGAGGAACTCTTAATCAAATAGAATTATGATTCGAAGATAAGCTTGAACGAAGATCAGATAGTTAAATTTCAAAATAGAAGATGAATATACTTATATAAATCGCGGATGACCCTAGGGTCAACCGTGACTTCAGGAACAAGATCGATGCAGAATTCCAAGAAAAATCAACATTCGATCGCAAGAGATAGCGGTATCTAAACCGAGGGATATATAAATCTCCGGTGAATCAATGCCAATTGTAAAGGAGTTTCACCCCTTTACAAAACATTCAAAGATCGGCGGGAACGCCTATTCTTATAGAGATCATTCGAAGTGGAGTTATGGGATACTCCAGAATCAAAAGAATACCAATAAAGAGAGACAAGAATGAATTTTGGAACCATAGGGAACGTTCCAAGGTTCAAAGGAAATCGAGTCAAAAGGAAGCGATTAAACTCAAACGAAAGTGATTCTGTAAATAAATTTACAATATATGCTAAGTTTCGCCTAGAGCCAAAGCTCTGATACCAACTGTAACGACCCGCTATTTTGGACCATTCAAATCGACAATAAATCCACACATGTCTGACTTGAATAATTCAAAATATCAGATTGTTAATTTAAATTTGGCAAAACTCAGCATATGCAGTAAATAAATCAATCACAGAATCACAGACACAGAGTAATACAATAATACGCAGCGGAATAGATAAAATAGTAGTTCATGAAGCTACTATATAAACATCAGAGTTAAATAAAATACAACAGAATATCTCAAATGTAATGAAGTCTCCAGTACAACAGATGACTTCTCTGAACGAATCAACTAGAAGAGCTGAAAGCTGAGGCGATAGTCGGATCTCCAAAGGAAGCTCCAAACTCCAAGGGTGAGTCTCAAATGCTGTATCACTCGGTCTGACCCGAGCGTAAAGCAAAACACAAAACACTCGAGTCAGGATTAACATTCTTATATAAATAAATCCAACTCAAGTGAAATATCAATTGAAATATGAGTAACTTAAAGGATGTTTGGGATAACCATCCTCTAAGGATCTTCAGAACTATCTACAAGGTGGAAATATACATTTAACACCGTGGTCATTTCAATTTAAATTTATACTTCAAAACCCAAATATCATTTCATTCCAAATATATCTATTTTCCACAATAGTATATATATATATTAAATGATTTAAAAAGTGAAGTATTTATAATTTCCTCAAGTCTCGCAAATCGATTCAAATCAACTTCAAATTTCAAATTCAAATTTATTCAAAGCTTAATTCTTCAATTTAATTCAGTTCTAAATATACCCTTTATTTTCAATATATTTCAAAGCTTTAATATTCAACAATTTCAAAGTTAAATTTAACAGTTTCATATAACTCTTGGTTTAACTTCATTTATTATTTAATCAAGGAATAGTCACTTAATAAATTCAATATCATTTAACCAGCCTTAAATTACACACTTTTTTTTACAAGAAATATTCATTTACTTACTTATAAATCAAACCCAAGTTATAAATCATATCTTACATCTCAATTTCAATAAGTTTCAAATCGGTTTAATTAAATAAAATTCTTAATTGAATACAATTTCAACTATATTCAAATTATCTTCCCAACCTTAACTTATTCAAATTATTACCAAAATCTATTTTTGAAATGTATTTTAAATACTCAACATATTATATGTATTTAAATCAATCATTCCCATTATATATAAAAATCTAAGGCTCAACACTTATTAAAACCATATATTTCTTTCCAAAACCATAGAATTCATTTTTAAAATATTTATATATATGGACCAACGGTGTCTGTATATATATTTATCATATGGTTAAGTGATACAGATATTTATCATTTCAATCCGAAATTCAAATATATACGGGTAGAAATCATTTCGACCCGTAATCCCAATTCCAATACAAATGAAAATCGCTTGGGTTTATCATTTCAACCCATAACAAAATTCTCCTATTCTAAAGTCCGTTCGGGTATGTATCATTTCAACCCATAGTGAATTCTATACTAACAGGGAACTTGTAGAGTGATAATAGATAATATAAAATATAACAACAGGCATATATCATCAATATAAATAACAGATACTGGTGTCAGATGTCACAGGTGAACAGTTATAGATAATAGTAATAACAGGCATATAAATACTAGATACTGGTGTCAGGTGTCACAGGTGAACAGTTATAGATAATAGTAATAACAGGCATATAAATACTAGATACTGGTGTCAGATGTCACAGGTGAACAGTTATAGATAATAACATATATAACAATGTAAACTACAGCAGCATATTTCAATTGCTATTACAAATGAAATCAAATTTAAATAATAAAAGAACGTTAATCGTGAGTGATTTCTCACCTTTCGAGGCTAGAGATAAATGAGAATGGGTGTGTTACGAACTGGATCACGATCTAGACCGTCGAACAAATCCAAACAACAATTTCAAAGCGAGGTAAGCTGAAAGTGGGTTGACGGGCAAAACTGAAAGATAGGGATTGATGAGAACGAATCAGAATCATCTTGATATGATCGAAAAAAAATATATGTTATAAATTCCAAATCAAAATTTAATTCAAAACACTAAAATAAAATAAAATATATTATCTTTTAAGGCCACATATATTCTAAATCAAAGTATATATAAAATCAATAATAAGATTAAAATTGCAGACCCTTCAAATGCCGTATATGCAGACCAAGATTTATATATACACATGCAAACAAAATTTTATACTTATGCAGTTACACAACAACATAAGCATACTGTATGTATATAGCAATTTAACATATACCAAAATATTAACAACAGTTGTAACATGTTCATACTTTCAAAATAAAGTAATATATAACTCTATCCTTTCTCACATGTGCAACCAACAGCCTATACGTACCAGCCTATATTTGCTAAACCCTGTTGCAATACTTTTTCGTTTTTTTTATGCGAAACTATACTTACTAACATATTTTATTAACTAGAACAACTTATATTATATACTTAAAATATAATAGACTCACGCACACTAAAATATAGCCTATATAAAAAAAAATTCTACTGTAACTTATATACACAAAAGCAGATTGTTTCAGACAAGGATTCTTACATTTAACATATAAATGGTATATTTACTTGCAAAACTAAACTCCCATGCATACACCTGATACCCATACCTCATACTCCCAGACAACTACTCACCCATATGCCAAACTTGTCATACGTAATATATATAAATATAAAAACTTATTGTATATAAGACACATGAAATAAAAATCCTTTGTACAAACTTCACGTGCCTCTTTACATAAAATAATAAATGTGCTAGCAGACAAAACTTTATCAACTTTATAAACTAATATATATAATAAAACTTATATAAATAAACACATATATAAACATATATAACTAACGCTTGTATAAAAATAAGTATGAACACGTTTTTTTTTAAACTAACGTTTATAAACGTCTATAAGACAATATATAAACAATATATAAACAATATACAAGACAGATCATTGCCAAATCTTAACAAACAAATGTTTATAAAACAATATATATGAACAAATATATATATCAATACCTTAAAGCAAAAGAGTAGAAAAGAGGAGGCCGTGAGTTGCAGGGAAAAATGAGAGAGGCGAAAGGGAAGTGGCTTCGGCTGGCGTGAGCATGGGTGAAGGATCTAGGATGCGAGTATAGTTAGGGAGGAAGGCGGAGCATGGAGGAGGTTGTGGTCGCGGAGGGGCTTGGATTGGTGAGGGTGTTTGGCTGTAGAGGGGTGGCGATGGGTTGGTATGACGTGGAGGAGGAAGGGAAGGAGGAGCAGGTGGTGGCTGTTCGAGTGGCTGAAGGCACAGAGTGGAGTTACGGCTTGGGATTTGGCGAACTGGGCTGTCGATCAGTGGGTAGGTGAGGGTGGCCGGTCAATATGGTGGGGAGGGCGTCGATGAGTTGCTCGGTACAGCAGTGGAGAGAGGGGAGGGCGAATGGCTGCTTGCGGAGGAGATAGGTGTGTGGAGGTCCGGTGGCAGCCATGAGAGGAGAAGTTTTAGGGGGAAGGCTCTTGAGTTTCGGCAGAGAACGAATGGGAGAGGAGAAGAGATTTTTAAGCAGTGAGATGCAGATCTAGAAGTAAGCCTTTGAACGTATGTTAGGCAGAGTAAGAAATAAATAAAAGTAACCAAAAAAAAGAAAGGAAATGGAATAGTCTCAGATTGATTCAACTGAAATATTTAAAGCAATTAATTGCTTGATTGATTGGACATCACGTTTGAATTTTGAAAAGGCACGGTAAGTTAAAAGTCTCCATTTCGGTACCGATACGACACACAGTTTTATTGTTTCCGTCGCGTACCGGACCTTAAAAATACAGAAATGAATATACTGTGGAGATCAACACGATAAGACGATCAAAACGGTATACAGATATTGGTGGTACGATCATTGGATCAAAAATCGATAACCGGTACCGAAAATGCTGCTATTTGGTCAGAATTAAGATAAACGGAGCAGTAGAAGTCCAAATTTGGAAAAACGAATTTCGCAGTCTGATTCAGAATGATCTGAATAAATTTTCTCATGTTGACATATTTTGGTTTCGGAAAACTTTTAAATTCACTGTTATTAACCGGTTTGATTTGAAATGAAATTTCACAGGAAAATAAACTTCAATATTATCAGATGAAAATTTACCAGTTGCTATATTAAAATAGACGTATTCCAAATAATAAATTTTTAATTTCAAATTTTATTGTTTAAAATTTCACAAATTTCCAGTTAAATATACTTTTAAAACCATTAAATTTTGCGGGTCGTTACAAGTAACATACTGTAGTGCTCCCATAATGCTTCTGTATTCCTTATCATTTAGAATTGGTTCACCTCTGTTTTTGAGAGGTGACTGTTGCTTATCATTGGAGTGGGCAAGGGATTTGCTTTGTCCATTTTGGCTTTAACCAGTATTTCATTGATGTACTTTCTTTGATTCAAGTGAATTTCTGATGTTGATGATCTTTTGACTTCTATGCCAAGAAAGTAGTTTAGATCCCCCAGGTCTTTGATTGAGAATTCTTCTTTCAAGCATTGTGTGATATTCATGATTTCTGATTTGTTGTTTCCTGTAATAACAAAGTCATCAACATAAATCAGTATATAGACTATTGTGTTATTAAAGAATTTAGTGAATAATGAGTTATCAGATTTAGTGGAGTTGTGGCCATGTTTTGCTAAAGTTGTCTTCAGCTTGTCAAACCAAACTCTTGGTGCTTGCTTGAGCCCATAGAGTGCTTTGTTGAGTTTGCATACTAGCTGATTTTGTTCTCCTTTGTGAACCCTTGTGGCTGCTCCATATATACTTCCTCCTGCAATTCACCATTAAAAAAGGCATTATTAACATCTAATTGTTTGATGGACCAGTTCTTATGCAAGGCAATTGTTAGTATAACTCTGATGGTAGTGGGTTTCACAATAGGAGAAAAAGTTTCATTAGAGTCAAATCCACTTTGTTGTGAATACCCCTTTGCCACCAATCTTGCCTTGTATTTAAGAATTGAGCCATCTGGATTTTTCTTTAATCTAAAAGTCCATTTGCATTCAACTATGTTTTTATTCACCGGTAGGGGTACAAGATCCCATGTTTTTTTATTAGTGCATTGTATTCCTCTTCCATAGCATTTTTCCAATTGTCATCCAAGATTGCTTGCTGATATGTGCTAGGCTCGGTGTTTTCAGCCTCAATACTGTATGTCTTTGGCTTGAATATTCCACACTTTGCTCTTGTCATCATATGGTGTCCAGTGTTTGCAGGTGTGGATGGATGTCTGTCTTCATCAGTAGCTTCTGGTTGAGTACTGTATGGCTGGGTTTCATGCAGTACTTGACAGGGGTCTGAGTGATGACTTGTATCATGTGCTATGCTGTCAGATCTTACTGGTGCATATCCTTGACCTGGTTCATTTGTGGACACTGTGTGTTGAGGACTGATGTCACTTCCTTCATGATGACCAATGCTATTTATTGGTATGACAACTTCTGGTGAGGGTAGCACTTGAGGTATTGAAAGCTTTGAATTGCATATTTTTTGAGTTGTTTTGATTGCTGCATTTCTAAAAGGAAACTCATGCTCATTAAATATAACATGTCTGGATAATTTTTTTTCCATTTTCATCAAGACATTTATATCCTTTCTGACTGATAGCATATCTTAAGAAAGTACATGGTTTGGATCTGTAATCAAGCTTGTGTATGTTGTATGGTCTTAGGTAAGGAAAGCATAGGCATCCAAAAGTCTTTAGACTTTGGTAGTCTGGTTTTTTTGCTCTAGTCTTCCCTCATGTGCAATGAGAATGGATTGAACACTTCGCAGTGAAGGTAGATTCTCATTAGATGATATTATAGCAACTACTGCTTCATAGTCTTCATCTAATCCACTTAAGATGCACAAAATTTGTTCTGTGTCAGTTACCTTATGTCCAGCTGAGGCTAACTGATCACAAATTGTCTTGGCCTTAGAGAGATATTCTCTCATGCTAACATTGTTTTTTCTCAAGTTTTGTAATTGTCTTTTGTATTGCATTATTCTGGAAGCAGATTGAGAACTGAATATTTGTTCAATAGTGTGCCATATTTCATGTGTGGTTTTACACCCAACTAATTGTGGTAATAAAATGGCACTAATAGATGATAATAACCAAGAACTAATTAGACTATCTTGTCTTTCATGAATTGTGTATTCAGAATTGCTTACTAGTTTTCCTTTATGGTATGTAGTGAATCTTGGAGGAGTAATTAGAGTGCCAAGAACGTACTCTTGCAGTCCATATCCTCTGATAGCAGTCTCAATCTGGAATTTCCAGAGCAAATAATTGGATTCATCAAGTTGAATGGTGATGATCTGACTTTGTGGCTTGATTATAGATTTGATGAGTTCTTGGGTAGTACTGGATTGTTGCTGAGTGGTTCTTGATTGTTCATGAGGTGTGTTAGTGTTGTCACTGCCTCCTTCAGACATGATGATGAAAACTTATCAAGAAGATGATCAGCAACAGTGAATGACAGTGATGCAAACAAAACAGAGATGAAGTGCAGCCAGATTTCGCTTGAATGATGATTCAGATCTGACAGGTGGCTCTAGGCACGGCACTTCAGGTAGGTTGTTTAGAATCTTGATGATCTGATGGATTGGTGGCAGCCAGAGGGATGATAGGTGATGAATTATCTCTGATATCTCCCTTCTTGGCAAGGTAGCCTCTCCAAATGATGGTAAATTTCAAGATTGTTACACAGTTGTTAAACCGTGTGACCAAAATCTCAGATAATGAGATTGTTCTGATGAGATTCAAATTTCTTTTCCTTTTTTTGAGGATTTTGATCAATTTTGTAAGGGCCCGATTCTTCGACTTCCGAAAATCGACATCAATACGTCCACTGTATCAACTACCGAGTAAACGAATGCCGGAAAACCGAATTCTTAGGGTTTAAAAGAAGAGGTAGAAGAAAAGATAGAAAAAAGAAAGAAAGAAGAACAACAGAAAACACATAACAGAAACAATATCAGAATCTCACATATCGCAGCGGAACAATATATAATAGATAATCACTAGTCTTTTAAAACAAAGAACTATATCAGTTTATACATACATCAATCAGAGTCAATATACAACACAACACATCAATGGACAGTTATATAAACTTGTCCTCATACAGAATACACAGCGGAATAATACATAGTATAGATCATACGTTTCGCCATCCAGCTTGCTTCCAAAGCTCCAGAATATCCAGAATATCCTGATAATATAACTCTAGGCTGCCCGTGTGGAAAATTATGGGCACCCATAGTTTAGAAGGGAAACAATAAACTCCGAGTCAGTCATTGTGACTGGTGTGAGATCGTAAAACAGTTATTTTTCACAAAGAAAATAAAATAAAATTTATTCGAAATGCTTTTGGAAAATGAAACTACCATAAGACCTCCCGCCACACACACAATGCAAACGCAGAATTGGAGGAGATTTCTTCTTATGATAGTCAAAGATGCTTACTACGCAAAACAAATTATTTTTGATATTATTTTCAGTGCATAGTGTAGAAAACATTTCGAAAGTACAATATAAATCTTAGCCGGCATAGGTACCATTATAGTATGCCTACTATAGCTGACATATTAGATGGCAGGTTCTACAACTAAAACCGTACAAGGCTCGTATTATTTCTTTGGATTTCCAACAAATGGTCAGGCCAAGGAACTTCCCATTGCCACATGGAAACGCCTCTGGAAAGACGTCCCGAGAAACTACCTAACATTACGGTAAGATCTCTGCCAACACAAGGTCGGGTTACCTCTGCAAAAATAGGTAACTACTGACACGCGTATGCCATCCCCCGATCGTAACCGATCTTCGCGAGGATCCTCGATTTCCAACAACCACATATGAATAATAATGCAGCAACAACATAGGTTAAGTATCTGGGCTCCATACCATGATACCACCTCTATCCAGAAGGAATGACATACACTATGGGACGCTACTCCCTAGAACCTTGCTGCATCCTTCATGTTTTGACCATTTCCGAGATGTGAGGTCCGACGAGTCTCGTCCACAAAGCTACGCTTTTCACAAAGCCATGCTTCGGGTCAAACAAATGATCAAAGAAATGATCACAAAGATAAATGATCAAACAAATGATCATATCACAAATGATCAAATAATGATCATTTCACAGCAACACTCAACACTCAGCATGCCACATTACCAAATTGGGAGTATATTGCTGATAACCTTCAACTACATAACCTCTGAGCTCGTACGTCTCAGAGAAGGGTGTTAAGCTAAGAAAATAAATTCTCCGCCACCAACAGAAATGTATTTGAAAGAAATCGGCTTTATATCTCAATTTGTAATGTCAGACATACAATCCATACAAGTCTGTTCCGGGATCGAACAGAACCGAAGGCACTTCTCACGAAGCCCTTGCAAATCCGGATAATTTTCTAATCACGTCCGGACTTCCCGTCACTAAGGGTGATAAAACCTCTATATCGGAGATCAGCCGATGTAGAGTAACTCGATGGTAATCCTTCCGTTTTCAAAAATATCCGGTCTTCAACACCGGTCATCAAATGCAATCCATTTCGACGTATCACATATTCGGAATGGGTTATACGACCCCAAGGTCCTTTCCCGGCTAACCCGAATAGTGAGCGCTTATTTAAAAATAAGTGTGGCATTCAAATTCAAACAAATCACAACAAATACCCATTCAAGGTAATTATTGATAGTCGGTTATTTAACTATAAATAGAGATGCGCAACATCATCAGATTCCAAATAATTTTCCAAATCATTTATTTTCCAAAATATCTTTACTAGATATATAATTTCCACACTTCAAAAATAAATCAACGTTTATTTTTAAAACGAATTTCCATTTCTTTTATAAATTCCATAGTGAATTTATATTTCAAATATCTACCGATATACGATTTTCAATCGATTTCAAGTATTCACTTTCAATTTATCTTTACAAAGATAAATTCTCAAAAACGTTTCATTTTATATTGGAAAAGCATTTCCATACTTATTTAATAATAAGTAATTCACAAAGCTTATTTATTTTCAACATTTGGAAATATTCAATATACTTAAATCAATATTAAGTATATATTTCATTTCTTAAGGAAAAACATTCTCTTAGACGCATTTATTTGGGTCAAAACGAACGTTACATAAAACATCGTTACGACAACCCAAAATCACTAGTATAGGGATTCGAAATTAAGATAGGTATATAAATCCCAATACTATATAAAAACATTTTCTTTCGGAAACCATTTACTATAACAACAGTGTTATAGTCTACCATTTCCTTCTTCCTCGAAAACGTCTATTTCAACGATGAATGTTGAAATCTATGGTTTCGATATTTAACACATTTTAAAACATCGTTGAAACAATTAAATTCATTTTTAATGTCACTTCCCCAAAACATATCCATTTTACTTAATAATATATTCACGGTCCAAAATTGTGAATATACTTTACTAACCAAATTTCACTATTTTCTACACATTTTATTCCAAGAATTTATCCATTATCCAAAATCGTGGATAAAATTCTCTTAATAACCTTCTATATTAAATTCATCAAATTTGATTTATTTTCAGATTTATAAAACAACGTTTATAAATTCTATTTCTATTTTATAACAACTTCGATTTATAAATCTCCTTTAATGACCAATTCAATTTATAACTCAATATATCTAAACCAAAAGTCCATATTATAAGTTAAATACTTATAATTCATTTATTTACAAAATCGTTCCTTTAAAACTTCACGAATCTTAAATCTTATTAGTTATAAGATTTCATTTATAACCTTATTTTCAACAATAACCGAACTACTTTTATAATTCCATTGTTTTGATTTATAAAATATATATTTTATAAATCCCATCTATGAACCATTCATACTTATTCACAAATCCCAATTAAAATGTCAAATCCCATTTATAAGTTAATTACTCATAAATCTTTTATTTTACAACATCTATTCATTTTATAACCTCACAATTTATACATCTATAAATTTTGTTCACTTATGAAATCCATTTTTTTCCATTTTAACACTTATAAAAACTCGTTTTATAATTCCAGTATTCTTAATTTATAAAATATCAATTTTGTACATCTTTTATATAAACCGTTTATAATAATTCAAAAATCCCAATTTAAACTATTTTATAAATCAATCAACTATTTATTTCAAGAATTTATCCAATTTGGTTATATTTTACAAATATCATAATTTTCATAACTTTAAAATTTGAACGTTTATTTATTTAAAATAAATCGATTCAAAAATTTTAATAAAACGTATACTTTCAAAAATCACTTTTAAAAAATCTCTTTTAAAATCAATATCGTTATTTTTAAACTTCAAAAATGGATCTGATGATGCAACACACCAATTAATCAATCATGGCATCCAAACATCATATATCAATATGATAATCAACAAATATCACAATATCTGTAATTAAATAAATACTGGTGAGGAATCCAGTTGGATCCCTCCAACCTGTTTCCCTGCATCCACAGACGTTAGCACAGTACCAATTCCACTTCGAGGTGGAATATCGCGGTATATGGGATTTATAAAAATATCAATCCGCTATTATGCGGCGTAATAGGGTCTCATCCGCTATATAATGCGGGAAATCAACAACTGCAATATATACATATGCCAATATATATATATATATATATATATATATATATATATATATATATTGTTATATATAGATATATCCTACTATATCTAATATCACATCCAAACATCAATCAATCAATAACTGTAAAATCAACTTTACATTCGAGTGAGAAGATCTCACCTTTGCTCTTATTTTGCAATCCCATTTCCATTCCAGTTTGTTTTCTCCAAATTTTTGACCATGTATAAATAATTTTATACAATTTATTAATATTTTTTTTTCCAATCGAATAATTAAATTTGTATTTGATAGTTCAAACTAACTAATGATTTGTTTTTAATAAATTTCCCTTTTTAAAATAAATTTCTTTCTTTCGAACAAATCAATTTCCATATAGATAAATTTAATTAATAAAAAATTTGATATTAACAAATTCATTTTACTGAATATACTTTCTTTTAAAAGAACAGCAGGCTAGATATATAAATTTATACTTACTTAAATCCTTATATCTTCCAAAAAATAAAATAATTTCTATTTTTCTTTTTACTATATGCATATAAATATGTACAGTATCATTTATTCCTCTGTAATTTACAAATATATTCATTTAAACTAAATTAAAACAAAAGCAGCTACCTCATTGCGTTGATCGAACCCTAGGCTACCCCCCTTACAGCGAGAACACGGCGACCAAAAAAAAATCGCGACCTCGCCAAATCGCCTCCTTCAACTTGCACGCGAGTTTGAGCCCAGCCAAAACTGTAACCAAACCCTAAATCGAATCGAACGAGACCATCTCCAACAGTCTCCTTGCTATTCACGACTTCGACGAACCCACGCCCAATTCCAATCGCCATTGCGACTCCATCCGCCTCCGGCCTCCACGCGAACAACTCGCGATGCGACCCCATCCACGTTCGCCCTCGCCTACAAACGATCGCAACCCCCCCTCGCAGTCGCCTGCCCATGAACCATCGCCGATCCCTCACGCGCGCGACCCAAAATCACGACTGCCATAACCCAGCTTCGAGTCGATCGCTGGTATTGGAGAACATTTCGTTTTCTTTTATTTTCGGTTGTGAGTTTTGTGGATGGAACGAGATTAAATGTCGACAAGAGGGACGCGATTTTTTATTTTTTTTTCTTTCTGGCTTCGGCCATTTTCGTGAATTTGATTTCTCGTTTTCATTTGAAGTGACGAAGGAGAGGAATATTTAAAATCGAAAGGGGCGTGCTTGCACGATTTTTTGCATCGTGATTTTAGGCGCATTTTTAGGGAAGGGTAATGTGCTGATGTGATAAGCACGTGAATATATATAAAATTTGAATTTGAATTTTCGATATAAATGTTCAACGCGTTTATTTAACGTACGCTCACACGGCAACTCCGATAGCTAAGAAAATTTGAAATTCGGTAATAATTCAATATTACGGATCCAATGGAACTGGTTTCGTCGAATTCCGAGACTGTCCCCCGGAACGCTATTTTTAAATATCGGTTGAAACGATATAAATTCAAAACTGAACAAATCAAATTTCAAATTCAATTCTGAAGCTTCTATTATCTTCAGTATTATCAATATAGATTTTACAATCCTTTGAAATATTTTTCTTCAGCTTAAAATTGAAGATTCAAATTTTTATTCAACTTTCAATAGATTAAATTTTATAATTTAATCGCCAATTTATCCTGATAATTTGAAATTCAAGTCAAACCATCATTCAAATATTTAAAATTAATTAAATATTTTCAATTTAAATTGTTCAAAATTCTAGGTCGTTGCAAATTTGCTGTTAAGCAATTTACTTTGCTCTGATACCATGTAAAAGAAAGTTGATATATGATTTTCTCTGTAAGATGTTATACAGACTTTCATTGTATTTATACAGACAAAATACTAGTGGGCTTTGCGGGTAAGCCCAGATGTACAATACTTAACCGCAACTTATACACGAGATATACACGAGAGTTATACTCTCTTACTACATTATCTATTAAGGGCAAACATGATTAAAACTAAAACGAAAAACCAAGCATAAGTTGGATCCAGAAGACAGATTTAGAAAACATAAATCTCCTATGAAACAAATTACATCTGGATATTAAATCCCCGAAGTCAATACCTTGTAAAAGTAATATAAGGAAATAATGTTGAAACACTAATGTTTAAATCCATCATCCTATTAATTTGACAGCGTTATAATCTTTAAAATAAAACTGACGTAGTGGATGAATTGACGACCAATCAAGATATACGAATAAACAATTGTCCAAATAGAGAATTGATTAGTTAATGGATTGATTCAATCTAGATGAACTAAGCTATTGAAGAAATTATTATATAATTTTAACTATTATATGATAAGTGAAATGGTCAAGTACCTGAAACAGAAGGAGTTTTGAGAAGACATGAAAGAAGGAAATAGGTTTTCGCTGAGAGAAGAAGAAAGGAATGTGACACCATCTCTAGTTCGTCGTTTAATTGAGGTTTATCTCACCAGCAAAATAGAATTGACAGGGTCGCGCAACGAAAGAATTAACAGGTGTTGAATTTCAACCCTTTTTGACATCAGTAGATGAGAATTAGGGTTGCCGATGAGTTGTTCTGGAATGAATGTATAGGATCTAGGTGGAGAGTGGATACTAATGTAGAGTGAAGGAATTGGGGATGTCAATTGAAACCTAGGGTTAGACGTTCAATTTTATTTAATTTGATCGAGAGTGTAGTGGAGATGGGAGGAAGAGACGTCATTTGCAGGAAATTGAGATTTTGCTTTTTTTTTTTCTTGAACTAACGGAGACAGAGGAAGAGGCACGATTAAAGAACAAAAGAAAAACGCGGCCCTTCAATTTAAAATTAAGGAAAAATTGAAGAAGGCTTGTACGCTCTTGAAATGGAACACGCTAATAAGTAATAATATAATATAACAGTATAGATTAATCTATGTGAACCAAATGATAATATAGGATCCACATACTTATTCTCTAGTGTACGAAAATCTTACTTGCAAATCTGGCAAGCGCATCAATTTTCGTAGCACTGTAGACAAAAGTTAATGAAGAATTATTTATGAATCATGCAGATTGCAGTCTCGTTACTGAAACTAAAAATCTTCTAATGCACAAAGGTGAATATGCTAGAAGGGCGTTTCTGCAAAACAACATATTCCTACTAAAACTGCAATTAAAGCTCAAATGTCTTTCATCTTGCTCACTTTATTCATTCCTCTTCACCTCAATTTGTGATTTTTCTGGGTACTTATACAATTTTATTTTGTTTAAATCGATTCTCAAATTGGCTCGGTTTACGATCTCTCTTGGTTCTGATCCTTTTCTCTAACGGCTTCAATGCCTTCAATATCACGTATGCAGGTAACATATATTATTTCTTTTCTCAATATTCTTTTCAAGCTTATTTTCTGGCTGATGTTGATGAATTTTACTCCAATTTTTAGGGATTTTGGACGAGAAGAATTGAGATTAGTAGAGGAAAATCACCCGAGCCATTAGATTTCTTCATTTGGACTGTTGAGGTATTAATTTTCTTGAACGTTGACAATCTAACTTTTTTATGTGAAGACTTCGCGTTTTGATTTCCGTACTAGTAATTTATTGGGTCTAATCGATTTTTTTAGCTATTGCACAATAAATATGTTAAGTGGTTACAGTAAATTATTGATCGCTATTATCAAATAATGTCCTATAGATTTAGTGTGGTTTTTTATCATTATTTTCCTAATATTTATATCTGAATTTTCTCACAACTTGCACCCTCTAGATTCTCACTAACGTAGTAAGAATACTGTTGGCCCCTCGTTGTTTACCCTCAATACAAGGCTACCGAAGTTATAACCTTGCTTAGGGTTTATTCCTAGACTGCAGAAATGGTAACAGTAAATGTTGGCCGCATTTATGTTCCGGGCAGGATGGACTATTGTGTACATCTCGGAAGGTATGTTTGCGGTGGTTGTACGATTTACCTCAACCACAATTTCATTGCATCCCACCGTTTAAAAAATTAATTATGTATGTTCATTATCTACATGCTGCTAATATATATTTGTATTATTTATACCCATGTAAATACACCATAACCACTTTGCTTCATGCAACACAAAGTATTCTACTTCTATAATTTAGTTGTAATAAATATTACTAATTGAATTATTTAATATTAGTATGAAAATTATAGATATTTCAAAATATTATATTCAGCTAATCAATATTTAATTTAAACTGATCCCTAAATAAATTTGAGTTTATTTTTTAATATGTTAAAGATCCCAAAATCATCAACCATTACGTTGATGGTTCTACAAAAAGAACACTAACTCAAAATTTGACTGTT
Organism: Allium fistulosum; assembly: GCA_030737815.1. Taxonomy (NCBI): domain Eukaryota; kingdom Viridiplantae; phylum Streptophyta; class Magnoliopsida; order Asparagales; family Amaryllidaceae; genus Allium; species Allium fistulosum. Next base: position 1,241,129,921 of record CM060902.1, on the reverse strand, counting down.
GCACCATCATTCTCGTATCACTGTTTACCTTACCGTCCATGATATACCGATCACATTCATGGAGGCCTTGCCATTTATTTGTTAGTAGAGGCGTGCCTTGTTATTTTTCAACAAATTATTCGTCAAAGGGTTCTAATAAATGATATTTGAAAATAATATAAATATGTTTCAATAGCTAAACATTTTTAGGTTTTACTATGGGATTTTTATAGTACAAATTTTGGTTCAGTACATAATTAAGCCTTTATTATTGAGTTACTATGATTTGAGCCATTTGGCTATATCGACACGGTTTAGGTTTATATGTAAAGCCTTGTTCATAAAATAGTGTGAAAGTTGGAAAAAAGTGGACTTACAATTATTTTACTACGTTGAGAAAACTATTTAATATGTTGTCCGAAGTTTGCAATTGATGATATGTATATGTATATGTATATGTGTATATATGTATGTATGTATGTATGTATGGTATGCTTTGTTGTTATTGTTGACCGGTTGCATAGAAAATGTCACACATATATCTAGAAGCAAAGTTTATTTGTCCATATAAAAGACCCTAGCACAATAGCATATGTTACTCCTCTTAATATGAATAGTATACCATAGTTAGTCACCATGATCCACAAGTAGAGCATTGGCACATGTGATGCACATAAAAGAGTATCATCGCACATTAATATAAGTTACTCCGCTTAATACAAGCAGTGTACTAAACTTAATCACCATCGTACACAGCACAAGTATCGCATTCATGCATACAATGATCACATCTCCACTATTAATAATCAAAACCTTATATTTTCAATCGTGTCTGTATGAGACAGAATTTTCCTACAAATAGATAAGTGAATTTAAAGAGGTAAGAGGGAAAGGGTGACAGAGGGAGATAGGAAAGGGGAGCTGAATTCCTCACACGTGGACATTGTATACATGTGCACATAATATTAGTATTACACGTGCATCACTCGTGTATTGTATGTGCGAGTTCATTCACATTGAAATATGAAATTAACATATACAACAGACATCATATATGTGCATGTCGTGTGTCGATAGATATGATAGTTCACCTCATCGTATTAGAAATCTTAAAATCTTATGATTTAAATCTCGTTTTAGATCAAAACTTCTCCTTTACGATTCGATTCATATTCTGATTCAAACTTAGTACAAACCGCAATTTAAAAACATCATTCAATACATACTAATATATTTAATATACTTGTTTGAATTACAATTACAATTCTAATGTTTCCGAAACAAAATTAATATGGAATAAAAGAGAGAATTGAGTTTTATGTTTAGATGTAGAAGTTCAAACAACAAAATCAATTTCAAAGTGTGTACAAACGTTAAAATTAAAATATGAATTTTTTGAATTTGCTATTTATGATTTAAATCATATTTCAATTTAAAGTTTAAAATTTACGGTTTAAAATTTGAATCCTATTTTGAAAACCTTGGTCATATCACCATTAAAAACAGAACGAATGTGCATGACATATGCGGATATAATGGTATATAAAAGTCAAACTATCCATGTGATTTGATAGGTTGATAGAGATTCACCTCTTGATATTCTGTGTGATGCTTCAAAATAAAAACTAAAAACTAAGATGAAACAAAATATAAAGATGGGATGATAATTCTCTTCCTCTCTTGGCTTTATGATTTATTCATTTTTGATATATAATTCAAAAAAAATTGACAGAGCAAGCAAGTATAATTTTTTCAAAAATTGAACATAAGTGTTATGTTCTGAAACTCTCTTTCTAAAAATGGAATTTCCGGGTTCCATTTCGTTTTTTTTTTCAATTTTCAACTATCGAAATTCTGAAGCTATCGGAATGGAATTCCAATGATATAGCAGTGGTACAAAAATAATCAGCAAGGACAGAAAAATCTTTGGAAGATACATTTTTTTGGTGCCCAACTTTCCATATGGCATCTGTACTTGATTGACATTATTTGCTGTACAACAGTCTGCTTAATTATGAACTGCTTGCAGTAAACATCTTTTTGTTTAGTCTGTTCGATTGAGAATGTATATAATTATGCATTGCAGGATGTTGGTTTGTGGCTAGAGGATATAAATCTTGGGGGTTACAAACAAGTATTCGAAGATAACGCGGTGAACGGAGAATACCTAGAGAGCCTGTCTATGTTCACCACCGAGCAGATTCTTCGGTTTATCAAGCGTTGTCATATGAAATGGGGTGATTTTATCACTCTCTGCAAGGAGCTTAGACGTATCAAAGGTATTTCTTTTAACCTTTAGCGTATTTCTAAATTGCTTTTACTGTTCTGCAATCATCTCTTAACAGAAAAGCACATGATTCTACAGTAAATTATTTTCTAGTAGTTTATTATCTGTTATCAGCTTAAAAACTTTTTTGTTGGCATGCTATTTTTATTGGTGTTTACCCGCATTTTTACCAAAGCAGCTAATTTAAAACGGACATAGAGAACTCATACGGAGTCGGATTGACTTGAAATTTTGGAAGAACGCTTAGAAGACATAAAAGAAGACTTACAGAAAAGTGGGATCATTTGGAGCTTGTTTGATGGATCGCCGACGACCTAACTAGATGGGTCGCTAACGATCCATGTAGGTTGGACCCCACAACCTGAAATTTATAGGGTAGGTCCCACATACCCTAAGAGGGTACCTTTAAAGTTTCGTCTGGTTTCGTTAAGTTTTGAGCGAGTTATGGACGACTCTTCTCCAAATTGGACCAGTTTGATCCATCAGGTCCGGCTCATGAGGAGTGGGCTCCATGACCTATGATTCATAGGGGAGACTCTCTTACTCATCTACATTGCATGTGTGAAGTTTCGTGTTGGTTAAGTATTGAGTGAGTTATGGACGATTCTTCTGAACCAGATGACCCATGAAGACGGATAATCAAGCGAACTCCAAACGACTTGATATTTGAACAGAGCACTTAAATAGAAGATGAGAAGACAACCAAACTAAAATCACTTAGAAATATGCTAAGTGGATGGATAGGTAGTGATCCATCCCTTATGGATAGATAGCGATTCATCAAGATGTCGGATTGCCCTTAAACTTTCTGAGCTTCTTCATAGCAAAACGTAAAGGCTTCTGGTAGAAAAATATGCTAAGTTGATGGATAGCTAGTGATCCATCCCCTATGGATAGCTAGCGATCCATAGAAATAGCTCAGATTGATTTGAGGTTTTCGGTGATGACTTGGCATAACAACTGGATTTTTCTGCACTTGGACTTTTGGTCCAATACTCGTTGAATTCCCTTATAAATACTCATCTACCTGCAACTGGAGATTGATCTTTCTGAGGAGATAGCTGCCATTACTTTACTGTAATTCCTTCACTTCTTCAACTTTTTTATTCCTTACAACAGTCATCAAGGGGGTTACTGTGATTCTCCAGTCAACCGTTGTACAGTTACTTATTTAAACTCATTGTAACTTAGATCTAAGGACTAACTAGTTGATATCCAGAGAGATTCAACTAGTATAATGATAATAAAAATTGATTAAAGTGGACGTAGGCCGAAGTCAGCCGAACCACTATAAAAATTATGTGCCCCTTTTCTTACTTATGCTTTCTATTTATTGTTTATTTGAGATTTGCGATGCTGATTATCTACACTGGTGCTTTGACACTTGATCCACGGTGTTGATCCATTTTTTGGGTTAACATTTTGATGTTTTCACTGAGAGAACTAAACTCAAGGCTAGATCCGAAGGCTTGAACTTTGAATCTAAGACTTGGAGAAGATGAGCGGGCCTAATACCAGATCTAGAGCCGGAGCAAATCAACCAGAGCCTGGAGGCAGCCAGGATGTGTCCTTAAATTCTCATCAACCCAACTATGTATTAGAGAGGAGATAGAAAAGATGATGAAAGAGATGCATGATGGAATCTTAGCTAGACAACAGGAGATGATGGACGGCTTCTTCCCGAAGATGGAGCAGCAAGGGATGGCTAGGTCTGCAGGGAACAAGAATCAAACTCCAGGGAACAACGCAGGAGCTGTCAGAGTTGGGTTGGAACAAGATGGAGTCTTGCCCTCACGCCCAGAGCAACCGATACTTGGGGGCAACACTGGAATCAACATGAGAATCAATCCCAATGCCGGAGTGACTGTTGAAACACCAGGAACTGGTGGTACGGGAGCTAATCCAAATACTAGGATGCAATCGATAGAAGAATATATAGCAGAACTTCCTCGACGGAACGCAGATCTGAATGAAGCTAGAGTTTTGAATCAGAACACAGGCGTGCGGTTGGAAGAGTACATTCCAGGATACTCCCACTGGAACAGGTAGCAAAATATTGCTTTAGGATGAATCCCATTGATCGAGAGAAAAGATCTGGAAAGTTTTGGATCTTCCATGAGCTGAATGTGCATGAAATGAATGAGTGTCAGCACCTTCGTGATCTGATAGCAGAACAACCAGCTGCCACAGTACGTGAGGAACAAAACTGTGGTAGAATTGCAAGAACAGCCATCATCCACGGCAAATGCATTAAGAAACGCCCAGGGATTTGAGCTAAGGCAAATTATCCCATGATCGGGGTAGATGGAAGTCAGATCCAGCTCCCATGCTTTGCTTTTTCGTTTCTTTTTCCGCACTTTTTTTTTGTATTTAGACAATAATAACCTCAGGTCGCTTACACGTGTACGGGATCCTGAACGGTCCCTAAGCACGTTCTGAGTCGGATGCCTGAGATGATTATTTAGACAATAATAACTGCAGGTCGTTTACACGTGTACAGGATCTCGAACGGTCCCTAGGCACGCTCTGAGTCGGATGACTGAGATGACTATTTAGACAATAATGACCTCAGGCCGCTTACACGTGTACGTGATCCCGAACGGTCCCTAGGCACGCTCTGAGTCGGATGCATGAGATGACTATCTAGGATAATAATAACCTCGGACCTTTTACACGTGTACGAGACCTAGATTGGTCTCTAAACACGCTCTGAGTTGGATCTTCGAGGCGGACATTTAGGATTTTTGGTTGTTTTGGTTCCTGCTTGTTTGTTTTGATTTGAATTTTGAAAAATCCACTTTGATTGTGATGACTAATATTTATCACCTTGGAGTCCCGACATGGAACCGGAGTGCAAGGTGCAAGTCCCCTTGCCAGAAAAGCGAGTGGATGGACTTGTACGATATTTATCACCTTATAGTCCGACACAGGACAGGAGTCCAAGGTGCAAGTCCTCTTGGATGGACTTGTACGATATTGATCGCCTTAGAGTCCTGACTAAAGAGACGGGACTGGAGTGCAAGAAGTAAGTCCCATCACCGAAGAGTGAGCGGATGAGCCTACTTAATCCCTTTTAACTTAACAAACAAACGATCCAGAGAGATCATCCTCCTTGAACGTTAAACTAAACATTAAACGATCCGGAGAGATCTAACCGATTTGAATTGATAAAAGGATTTGAATGCCTTATAAATAGAATAAAACTGATAAATCCTAGATGAACACAGGATGATTTCGATATATGATGTGATTTTGATATATGATGTGGCAACTCTGAATGAGAAGTAAAATGATGATGTAAATCCCGAATGAATATCGGACAATTAGATATATGTGATGTGATTGAAGATATGTGATATAACTGGAAACATGTGATTTAATTAGAGATATCTAATGTAATAACTCCAAATGAAATCGGAATGATTGTGATGTATAGAATACACTTAGGCAGAGTCTAGAGTATTAGACTGAACAGGTTTGGAACGATTTGTGATTGGCAAGAGAATCTGAAGGAACTAAACGATTCATCAAGGCTGAAGCAGCTGGAATACCAAACTATCAAAGACCGGAGTTGTTATTAAGCAAAGCATACATTTCATTCAAAAGGCGTATTTGAGGAGCAAGTGTTTACTTGTTTTTTGATCAAAAGCAGCTAACTTAAAACAGACCTAGAGAACTCATACGGAGTCGGATTGACCTAAAATTTTGGGAGAACACACATAAAAAAAGGCTCACAGAAAAAAAAGGATCATTTGGAAGTTGTTTGATGGATCACTTGCAAACTAACTATGTGGGTCACTAACGATCCATGTAGGTTGGACCCACAACCTGAAATTTATAGAGTAGGTCCCACATACCCTAGAGAGAGTACTTGCAAAGTTTCGTTTGGTTTTGTTAAGTTTTGAGCAAGTTATGGATGATTCTTCTCCGAATTGGGCCAGTTTGATCCATTAGGTCTGACCCATAAGAAGTGGGTCCCATGACCTATGCTCCATAGGGAATGCTCTCATATTCATCTACATTGCATATGTGAAGTTTCGTGTGATTTGGTTAAGTATTGAGTGAGTTATGGACGATTCTTCTGGACCAGATGACCCATGAAGACGGATGACCAAACAAACTTCAAACGACTTGATATTTGGATAAGACACTTAAATAGAAGATAGAAAGACGGCCAAATTAAGATCACTAAAAAATATGCTAAGTGGATGGATAGCTAGCGATCCATCCCCTATGGTCGGATCGCCCTTAAACTTTTTGGGCTCCTTCATAGCAGTAAGTAAATACTTCTGGTAGAAAAATATGCTAAGTTGATGGATAGCTTGTGATCTATCCCCTATGGATAGCTGGTGATCCATAGAAATGACTCAGATTGATTTGAGATTTTCTGTGATGACTTGACATAACAACTGGACTCTTCCGCACTTGGACTTCTGATTCAATACTCACTGAATTCCCCTATAAATACCCACCTACCTGCAACTAGAGATAGATCTTTTCCGGTGAGATAGATGTCATTACTCTACTAGAATTCCTCCACTTCTTCAACTTTTTTATTCCTTAACAGTCAATTAAGGGAGTTAGTGTGATTCTCCAGTCAATCCTTGTACTTGTGACTTATTCATTCAAACTCATTGTAACTTAGATTTAAGAACTAACTAGTTGATATCCAAAGAGATTCAACTAGTATAATGATAATAAAGATTGATTAAAGTTGACGTAGGCCAGAGTTAGTCGAATCACCATAAATATTCCACGTTTTTTTTTTTACTTCTGCTTTTTATTTGTTGTTTATCTGAGATTTGTGCTGCTGATTATCTGCACTGATGTTTTCACACTCGATCCAGGATGCTGATCCATTTTTTGGGTTAATAATTGGCACGGATAAACTGTGTTGAGTTGTATGTGCTCTACACTTTCTTTTTGTACCAACATGGTGACATCAATATGATGTAACATGAATTAGCTACAAGTACACAAATACATTACTATAATTTTGAATTGTTGGGTATGTCGTACTTTCTTATGTCCTGTCCCTGTATTGGAGTGCTATGCCATGGATACAATGCTAGTTCTGGAACGTCCATGCTTCTTAGGCTCGCTGCCTTGGTCCCTGTATTCACTTTTTCTTCTTTTCTTTTCTTTTTGTTAATTAATTTTATGAACGGTCAAATCCCATTGGAATTAAATAGTGTAGTTCTATAGGTTGCACATGACATTATTGCTAGGTCATGCAAATTGTATTTATATGGTCGAAGGCTCAAAGTTTGTTTATGTGGATAAATAAAAGGTACGCATGCATAAAAACTTTGACGAGTGTGAATTGCATGGAAATCATTAATCTACTTTTGTTGAGGAATATCCTTTTGTTTACGTGACAGTTGTTTTCCCCCTTTACTTATCATCTCCCATGCACTTGGTTAACAATTAAGTTGCATATACTTACTATACCATGGCTCTGTAGGCACACAATGCCCAAATAACTTAATGTTCTATCCCAAATAACCATCATGGAGAGGTAAAAGAGGAAGGAATTCCATCTAATTATATATAGCGATCCTACGAAAATGCCAGATAACAAAATGATAGAGCCAGAAGAGTATTCTTCCTACTATTGGTAAGGTCTCCCCTTTGGTAGTGTATTTATTCGTGTCATCCTTGGGAATTTTTCTTGGTAGGATGTATCCTTAACAAACAGTAATATATTCTTGAAAGGATGGTGGTTTATTAAGCATGAAAACCATGATAGGCACCTTGCAGGCAGCCATTCAGACTGAATCCACCCAATTCAATAGGTTTAAACGATACTACGAATGAAAAAATCACAGCTTTTCAACATTTTTTGGCACTTACTTCAACCGTATTCAACATCTGTGCAAAACTCGCTGATAATATATTGCTCCAAAGAGAATTATGGATCATACAAACTGGCTAATTCCCTATAGTAGATTTTCTGGCAAAGACCTGAATTTTGCAGGCAACATCTTGAATTTTCTCTTCAATAATCTTGTGTAGTCCTCTTGTGACATAATTTTGCGAGTTCATTGAAAACTCTAAAAACTGATTACGACGGAAGGGAGTATATGCACCATTGGTAAAAATCCTCCAGTGAAAACGAAATTTCATTCATTTTTAATAATTAGTTCTATAGTTGGGGCATTACTTCTAAGATGAAATGAAGCACATGACACACGATCATTCATAGATATCTCATGAAGCTGAAAGTATTGTTCAGCCCTACACACTTAGGCACTAGGATCTTCTTCACCGCTAAAGTAAGAAATACTTAGTTTTATAGATTTCGTTAACATAGGAGTTAAGGTGTTTAAGTCATCATTAGCGCTTTGTTCTCCAATTGCGTTGGCTGTACTATCATCGATGGCTTCACGATTGGTTACTAGTACTTAACATGTGTAATGCATGTGTATAGAATATCCTTGAGAAATATTCGAAATGAATTTAAATCATCAAAATTTAATTTTATATATTTTTTAGAGAAAAATTATTGAACTTGAAAGTATAGGTTAAAATTGGTAGAATGTTGAATGTGTGAAAGTAAAACGAGAATGTTGAATGTGTGAAAGTAAAACGAGAATGTTGAATGTGTGAAAGTAAAACGAAACCACGAATAATGAATAATGTCAAGAAATATATATTGATTATGAGAATGTAATCTTAAGAATTGGAAAAATAAATTTATATGGGATTTTTGTCAAGATTGAGATTTGAACTTTTTATGTACCAAAAATTTCAACTAAAAAAGAAGGTAACTTTACCATGAAAATTTTGAGCTCGTGACCTTATTTATAAATCATGGACATTTTGGAAAGTTTGTGGTCAGGTAAAAGATCATGACGGTATACTATTTTAAATCTATGTGAAAAATATTCTAGTTTGTTGAAAGCCTTTTAATTAATCGAGAAACATGTTTTGTGACTTATTGGATTCCATAACTTTCTCAAATGCTTCTACTCATTGATTTCCATGTTTGAATTTTGATACCATTAAGTGTTCTTAGATGCGCCCATTGTGAATTTATAAGAGATGCCTGATGTTTAATTTTCAATTGATACAATTTCGTTATATCTGATTGAAATGTGTAAATTGAAAATATCTTTTTTTGGTTGTATTGAGGGAACCTCTTGAAGATTATGTCCGGCCCAAAGGCAAGTCGAGCAATGCTTTGGGCTGGGGCAACCGATTCTGGTAGGCAACGTTGAAATAAGTCCATATAAGTGGAATTAATAGGGCCACCAATTATAGTTGGCTGTAGTCAAGTGGTTTATTAACTTAGTCCTTACTGAGCAACTCAGGTACAAGCCCCTTCGTGGCCCTGTTACCTTTTTGTGTCAAAAAATTTCTAAACGAAAGGAAATGCAGTAATATATATTTCAAATTTGGCTGGGGCAATAAGCCGGCACAGCTCCAAATTTAACATGAGCAATTTTAATTTTCAATAAACTTTTAAAGCAGTACCAGGCTTTTACCGTACAACAATGACTGATTGCAACAGATTAAACAGTCTAATTTATTTAATAAAAATAACAATAAAATTCATTTTAATTTTCTGAACATTGAAGATATGTATGTGGCATTTTATTTTTATCCAAAATTTGTTTGCAAGTTTTTGGATTAACTTTATGTATCCTTGCCAGAAATATATTTCTGAATTCACTGTAAATTGCTTTCTTAATCTATGTTTTATAACAAGAGCCACTCTGTAATCTTTGTAGATTTTTATTCCATTTTCTATTGCGTTTATTACTTCCTTTTCTTTTCTTTCTCAGTCAGCAACGTCCATTTTAATTCCGTTCAAAATCATGTTCTCATATCAACTTGTATTTGTATGATTACTTGCTTCTGACAATTAAGTTTGTTATCGCTGACAATATATGTTTTGCACGTGCAGTTGCATGCTTGAAAGGTGAGCAAGAAGTTAGAAAGCCATGGTGGGCTCCTGCATGTTTCTCGATTGTTTTTGTGAAGGTTGCAAAGCGCAACAGGCAATCTCGAGTTGTCTCCTTGAAGCTGGAACCCTAATTCCTCTGTCCAATGTTGTTTCAACGATGTATCTATATCCAACCTCATTTATATTCTATTTTCCTTTACCTTCATTTGCAAGCATTTTCATAGACTTATCAAGCTGTTGCATTATATGTAATTATATATATTGGGTGATACAGGGTTGAGCATTATTTTTCATTAAGTTATTTCCTGGTTTATCGTCTGTGGGGAAGGCTGTTTTCGTTTAATGCTTTGCATGTATGAGCATTTAAATGACAAAAATGAAATTTTCAGAGCAGACATTGCACTGTACATTTCCTGAACTCAATTTAAAATGCTAATTATTTATTTTATTGGATCATACAGTTCATGGTTGCTCTGAAAAAACCATTGGTGATGGTATTATAAATTGCTGTTATTGTGTAAAACGATATTGTTATGATTTATGCCGCAACGGTTAATGTGTGTTTTGCTATGATACTATATGCAACAAGCTTACACTTACAGAATGTGGTTACTCACTTTGTAATGATAATTATGGTTTAATGTACAGTGGATCTTTTAGTAGTTATTATTATGTCAAGGTTTTGTTGAGATATACATTGTAATGGTTCATGCATCTTTTGTTATGTCTTCCATGCATATGGACATATGAAAATACGTTTCAACACGGATAATTTTCCATTCAACATCAAAATCATCGCGCAACAAAAACTCCTTGATCATCAACTCCATACTAATACACATTGCACTTGATTACAATCTCCTTATTTCCCGGGTACAAAGTTAGTAGCATAGGCCCAAGCATTGTTCGCAGCCGGGTTATCCAAATGGTCCAACAAGTTCTCGACGGGTCCTTTCCCAGTAACAATCGCTTGAACAAAGAATCCAAACATAGAGGTCATAGCCAAGCGACCATTTTTGATCTCTTTCACTTTCAACTCTGCAAAAGCCTCAGGGTCGTCGGCCAGACCTAAAGGGTCAAATGTGCCGCCTGGGTAAAGTGAATCGAGTCCCTCTCCTAGTGGCCCTCCTCCCACTCTATATCCCTCTATGAATCCCATAAGAACAACCTGACAGTATATCACAACCGTTAAATCTCGTTATATTTTCTGTGCCAGATATATAGCTAAAAGTGAGTCCAAACCTGAACTGCCCAGATTGCAAGAATGCTTTGGGCATGAACCAAGTTGGGGTTGCCTAAGTAGTCCAATCCGCCTTCGGAAAAGATTTGGGAGCCAGCCTTGAACCAAACGGCCTCACCGAACTTGACACCATTCTTGGATAGAACTTCGGGAAAGACGCAACCCAAAGCACCAAGCATTGCCCATCTGCAGTGGATCACTTCAAGCTCCCGGTTCTTGGCAAACGTCTCTGGGTCAGCCGATAGTCCTGCGGTGTCCCATCCATAGTCACCGGGGAATTCACCCGTTAGATAAGATGGGGTTTGCTCCGAGAATGGGCCAAGGTATTTGGGCCTATCAGGTCCATACCTGTTATGATATTTTGTTAATAACATAAGACCGTTTTGTGAAGTTCTGACCAAAAACAATCATGTGAAAAATGTAAAGTTACCAGATGCTTTGCGGAGCACTTTTAACAGTACGGCGCATGGTGAAGCGGCCATTGCCTGCAGGTCCAACTTTGCAGGCTAGCTCGTTCGAGCTCTTAAGAGCAGTTTGGCCAGCAAATGCGGACTGTTGAATTGCAGAGGCTGCCATTCTACACAAATGTGGTGTTGTATGATATTGATACTTAGATTATAACAGCAGGTTTATATAACGAAGTCGTGAATGGCAGTTGTGGATGCAAGCTATGCCAAGTAGGATTTATCTGATTGGTTGAAGATGGATGCTTGGATATGGTAAGGATGCATATGCCACTGCCATCTGGCAGACCATCAGGTGTTGGATTCTGCATCAGATTTTTCTTCCTCTTTTTCTAGAACGTTCCATTTTTAGCATAAACCAATGAGAAAAAAGAATGAACTATTTGCTCGCAAAACAACAATACAATGAAACTGATTCAGTATCTCAAAAAAAGAAAAGACTGCAATTTCAACTGAGAGATATTGATTCAACATTATAATCCCAAACAACAACAAAATTCGGAATAGCTAGGGGCATAAGTTAACAGAAAAATTGTGCGCTACCAGCAATGAAATCCCCATAATAATTTAATGGTGGACATGCTACTATTTCTTTACTTGTAGAGCTTTTTAAATCTTTCTGCAGCCTCAAGAATATTTTCCCTATGGCCAAAAGCACTAAGCCTAATGAATCCTTCTCCACCTGGTCCAAATCCGCTGCCAGGAGTTGTGACAACATGAGTTTTCTCGAGGATCTCAGAAAATACGTCCCAAGAACTCTTGCCAGGAAAATGAACCCACACATAAGGGGCGTTTTTGCCACCGTGTACATTGAATCCAAGTGAAGTGAATGTTTCGACAAGAATTCTGGTGTTCTCTTTGTAGTAATCAACAACAGAACTCATGGCCTGCATCAAACGGCATTTCAATGGTTTACTACTTAGAATGCTTGTGCTCATACAGGCAGCAGAAGAAACACAAGTAGCCCATGTATATAAGATTCAGCTTGTTCATAATACTATATGCTCTATTGGTAGTTGCGATACAAGTTCACAGTTTTATGTATGTGACCTGGAAGATCCTAAAACCCTGGAAGATCCTAAAACCGCACGCACGCACGCGCACGAGCGCGCACATAAAGGAAGGATTGGCTACACCTCACTTTTGCTACACCTCTAATCCCTCTTGATTTCAACTACATGTTCCGAGGTAAATAATAGTACTTTCTTTCTCTGACAAGTTCGAATCTCACCAACACTAAAATTAACATCTATTTCAATTTGAAAACTTAGATATTTATAAACGAGGTTACGAGTTCGAATCTCGATTCTGATTCAAAAATATTTATATTGTTATTCTTTAAATTATTCAATTTATGTTTATTAAAACAATAAAATTAGAGATTAATGATTTGACATCACAGTATTTAATTATTCAAGGATATTTTTATATGCATGTGCAAAAATCTCGTATCTAAATGTAATTTCCAAGATATGTACCTATCATCATTAATGAAAAATCAAGACATTTGTTGTTGCTAAACTAAGCCAACATGAGTGAAGTACATTTTTTGCAACTTCCCAATAAAAATAGAAAACCCGGAGTGTGTAGGTGAAGCAATTATGGAAATAAAATCCAAATTACATTTGTTCGAGTGTGTACCAATGTTCATTGTGTTGTATATGGATATCGCCATGTAACAATAGAATAAAGGTGATTTGGAAATTTTGCTCCTCCTTTTTTGATTTCTCAAACAAATTGAAATATGCTCATGATCTTTTGATATATCATAATTGTTATTTAGATTAGGTGCAAAGATATTAACATCATCTCAAAATTTCCAAGTCGCTCAAAATATTGGTTTAGATTAATAATATTGCTTTAACGGTATATATTGAACCATACTTCTAAGGGTTCAAAATTATTAACATATTACAATACTTTTTGTGATGATCTAAATAACAATAACTGAATATCCCAAAATATAGCAAAATTTTAAATCATGCTTATGTGAAATTTTGACATTATAACAAGTTTTCTCCTTCAAGTGAAGTAGCAAATTTATCTTCGCATTCATAAAAATAAAATGTGAAGTCTGTAAATTTTATGCTTTCAACCTTTTTATAACAGCATGAAATTGGTTTCAACTCATTCAATGTGTCAGTTCATACTTCATGATTTAGCCAATTACAACTTTATATTAAAAAAACTTCATAAATTAAAATATAAGATGTTTTTTATCATGCAACCTTTAACATTACAAAATTAACCGTTGCCCAAATGCAATAAAAATGCGTCATTTAAACTATGATTCAAGGTTCTTAAATGTAAATAAATAAATTCATGAAATAATAGGAATTCTTACCTTTAGACCTTCAGGAGAAAGACAAGCAAGACCGCCAGCCTGAGAAATATTAGAAGCGCCATTGAAGCAGGTGCAGACAATGCGGTTAAAATCTCTGGCAACAGGAAATCCATCAGAAAAGAGTAGTTCCTTCGGAACCACTGTCCATCCAAGTCGAACACCCGTGAAACCAGCAAATTTAGAAAAAGAAGCCGTCTCTACTGCAACCTGAAAGAAAATTGAGTCTTAAAATGCTACAAAATCATTAGATACAATCCATTTGTAGAATGTAATAATGGTCTGGCAAATTCTTGCACCTTAAAATTTGATTACTGGATGTCAAAATTTTAATCAGATAAGCAAGATTCTAACAAGGTGCTTGCTTTGACAAAACACTTAAAAGCAAAATGAAGAATCAATAGAACAAATAACAGTGTATCTATGTGTGTACATATGGTTGCTTGCCTTGTATGCAAATCACAATGTGGTTGCAACTAAATAATGAGCATACTTCAGAAAATGATTTGAAAGGAGAACTGTTGTTCCTATGGAGCAACAACCAGATGAACAAAAATGTGGTATTTAAAACTCTATGGGGCTCTACAATGACATTTACAATTAAAAACAAACCAAGAGAAATCTCAACTTATCTATTAAATAATAGTAAAACGAAAGAGTTTAAAACTCTCTTCTAAAATTTAAACTCTCTCTAGATATTTTATTTTCACATCCTCGTAATTTATTTCTATTATAATTATTACACTATTTCAACCGGTTCTCTCTTCTATCATTAGAATTTAATACTAAATTTTACAATTACGTACGGATTTCTTTCAAGTTTTTAATGTTATTTTACATTTAAGTCCATATATATTAAATTTAGTTAAGTGATCTTAAAGCAATTAACGAATATTCATTAATTGATCTAATAAATTTTTTAAAATAACAATTTAATATGCGTACCGCGTTCATATTGACAAAAATAGTAAAACTAATTTTTCATTCAAGTCCAAATAGTTTTAAATTTCTACAATTATATACAAACCATTACAGTTCTACTAATATTCTCTCCTATCATTTTGCATTTAAATGCCAACCTTCAATCATTTTTACAATTATTTACGAATTTCTCCTAAGTTTTCTTATATTATTTTACATTCAAATCTATATATTTGAATTTATTAATTGATCTTGAATTTATTAATTTATTTTTAACTAAATCCAATTAACAAATATTTAATCTAATAGATCATAAAAAATGATAATTCAACATGTATACCGACATAAATGGTAAAACTATATTTTCATTCAAGTCCATATAATTTAATATTTTCACAATTATATACAAAATTATCTTTGTTACTTTAAATTTTTCTACAGTTAAGTTCATAAAATTTCTTTCTTTCTAAAATTGGTTATCTAATACAAAGAAATATGTATACATAATTTTTTCTTCATAAAGTTGGTATTTCATTACAAACAAATATATACAAAAAGTTTGTTTTCAAAATTGTCGTTACAAACATATATAACGTTTTTCCTTCGTAAAATTGGTACATCGAATGGACTTTTTATCATTATAAATTATATTTTGTGAAAAATAACATTACAATTATCGATAAGTAATGAATGTTTGTATTCTGTAATATTGAAAAAAGAATAAATATTTTCAATTATTACGTTTTTGTACAAAAAGTTACATTTTAATTTTGTATATTCATAAAGGACAATTTGGCACAGGTCCCTAACAAGTTTCAAAATACACAAAAACCCCAGTAAAAAAAGTTTGTAAATTAGGTCTTTAGAATTAAGTTACCGAATAATGACATACACTTATGCAATTATTCAGTGAATAATTGCAGACATTTATGCAATTATATCAAAAAATTGCAGACATTTCCATAATTATTCACTGAAAAATTGCAGAAATTTCCGCAGTTTTTTCAAAAAAATGCGGAAAATTCCGCAATTATTCACAAAAAATTACGGAAATTTCCGCAATTATTCACCGAAAAATTTGCATAAATTTATGCAACTTTTGAATATAATTGCATAAATGTCTGCAATTATTCAGTGAATAATTGCATAACTATATGCAATTACTTAGTAACTTAATTCTAGGGACCGAATTTATATAACTTTTTTACTGGGGTTTTTGTGTATTTTGAAACTTATTAGGAACCTAAGCCTAATATTCACTATTCTTAATCCGAGTTAATCAACAGATAAAAATTATATCATATTTTGATTAGAAATAATTTTCTTTCATATTTTATATCTTTTTTACATAAATGTTAAGTATTTTTTGAAAAGTTTTATTATAAAATAAAGATGGTAAGGTATGAAACAATGAATTAAAAATCGATTTTTTACATAATTAAAATGACAATGTGATTTGCAACGTTTCAGATCTTATTTTCATTTAATATTTCTTTTAGTAGTTAAATAAATATTTTTTATCACCCTGATAATATCATATAATTATTTTGATAAATATGTGCTGCAAGAACTATAACTGCATACGAATACATAGAGTCATTGATATTACACTTTTATTTTTTGGTATTTGTCGTCATTCTCTTAAGTAATATTTGAAATTTAATGTATACATCATTTATCTTTTAGTCAAATGTATTAAAATCTAAATGTCAGTTTCAGAATATATGTACATAAATATTTATTATAAAATTTTATAAAAATATTAATTTCAAAATTTATTAAGAATGTTTATTTTCATTTATTTGATTGTTAAATAATGAATCCTAAAAATTAATAAATCGGTATATAACTCATTTTTATCAACAAAATGATAATTTAATTTTTATTCAAATATAAAAATAGACGAATCTCATAACAAAAATACACGATTATAAATAATATAGTAATTTAAATTCACAAGTCATTTGTCCTTACAAAATTCATCGGATATTGTATGATAAATTATATTCTTCAAAAACAGTTATAATATTATTTTTCTACAACATACCGTGTGCAACGCACGGGTTACACACTAGTCTTTATTAATAGTTGTAATAGCTTTGGTGTCACACTTTTTTTGTATCAACGTGAACTACCAAAAACGCCCCTCTATATATTATCAATTTTTAATCATTTAAAAATAGGATATCATATTAAACTTCTTTTATAAATTCAAACGGTCATAAAAGTATGATCTAACAATTAAACATGCTTTACAAATTCAAAATGCTTCTAAAAATAGGATCTAAAATTAAACTTCATTTACAAATTCAAAATACTTTTTTACAAAATATACAAATCTTAATATCACTTGAAAATAAAAATCATTTTTTTGACTGATTTAAAAATATACAATTTGTAAGGAAAATAATTCACGCGCGAAGCGCGTGCCCTAACTCTCGTAGTAATAAACATCGAGCATTGAAATAAAGAAAATTAAACGCTCAAATTATTCAAACTACATACAATGAATTACATGTAAAACATTTCATCTAGAAACTTTATAACTATACATCATTTATCAATACATACATACACACAACATTAGTGTACCATAAAATATGAAGAAAAAAACACCTATACATAGTAATTTTTAAAAGCAGACTACTACAAGCAATAACAAAAGCAGCACCCAATTTCAAGTTGAAATGTAGACGGTTATGAGCAACATCCAATTAATATATAATCAAAAAGAATAACCCAAACACACTATTTCAAGCAGTAGAATAGCAAGTTAATTATCCTTTTTTTCAACTCTGATTCTCTTCTCTCTTTGTTTTTAAACTAATCGACACCATAAACAGATTTCAACTTAGAAATTGATTCCTATAACGAACCAATTTCTAAAATTGATTTTGCAATCAGTTACTTCAACCGATCTTGAACTAAAATTAAAAAAAAACACATACATACTATTATTTTCTTGATCTTGTACAGATAAATAAGTTAGAATATGCACTGGAGGTAGCTAATATATCCCCACCTCTCACATGTGCTTGGTGTTTGAATTAAGGACAAAACAATTCAATATCACTCAGAAATGTAATGAGGTAACTGTGGCTTGTATGAAAACAACCATGAACATAATACCTTTGCAATGATTTTTTTTTATTTAATCAAATACACCATTAACACTAATAATTGGTGGATCACATTAAACCAGAGAGTACATGACGTACAAAAAGTCCATTCAACATGCAACTTAGTAATAAGAATAAAAGATTAAACCTACCTCTTTTGCACCGGGAATTTCATATATAGAACGCGGACTGTCATCCGATATATACATAGAATATGCCGAATCATATACTATGATGGATCCATTATCCTTTGCAAACTTAACAAGACGTGACAGTTGCTCTCTAGATGCAGCTGCGCCAGTTGGATTGTTTGGTGAACAAAAGAAGATTACATCTGCTCTTTTAGTAGTTGATAGATCAGGGAAGAAATCATTTTCAGGAGAACATCTCATGTACTCAATTTTTCCATATTTTTCAATATCTTTCTGGAATTCGCTAGTTTGGCCTATAATGACACTGGAATCCACATATGCCTGAAAATAAAAATCAAATTACTAGAGAGAACTTAATGATTAATAAAACTGCAGCTGATTTGTATGTATATCAAAAACTATATGATCGCAGTATGTAGAAGATAAAAATATCATATACCAATTAGAAGGGAACTTAGAAGAAATAAACTGTGTTACAACTTACTGGGTAAGATGGATCTTGTGCAGCTACAGTCACGTTCGAACCAAAAAGAAGCTGTATAACAAAGATAGCATATTCATCATCAATAAAGTAAAGATGGAGCTAGTGACAACATCATATGATATTTTTGGAAATCTGACATTACAAAAGAGCAGTCATAACAATACTAGTAATAATAAAATAGACTAATTTAGTTTTAATATTAGAATTAAACCTGAAGACGTGAGATATCGCATTTGGCTCCATCTGAAACAAAAATATCAAGTTCTTCTATTCCAAGATCTTTGTAGTACGCCGAGGCTATGGCAGCTCTAAGTTTCTGAACCACAAAAGAGCCAGCGAAAACAATTCAGTATCGTAACACATCCTAATATTGACTTGCTTCACATAAAACAGTAATAGACGATGACAATAATTTTTAAGGAAAAAAAAACCTTCTCTCCTTGTTCCGCTCCATAACCACTGTAACCCTCGAGTGTTGATAGCTCGTGTGCTCTCTACAGAAAATAAGAGATGCTTTGGGTTCCATATAATGAAATATTGTATAACTTTGAAAATAATACATCAAGGAAAAGAAAAACATAGCAGCAAATTTCCTCTAAAACAATTGCTACCATAAAACCGATTGGCAAAGTGTCAAAAAGCTCAAAAGCATACATTTCAAACTACATGCATCTTTATGAATAAATATTTTTAGCATCAAATTATTCCTATACAATTGGTGTTGAGCCAATAATGAAGCAAATAAAAAAGAAGGAGCCAATAATGAAGCAAATAAAAAAGAAAGAGCCAATAACATGAAACCAATTGACAAAGTGTTGAAAGGATCAGAGGCATGTATTGTAATATCCATGCTGATAGCTTTTTATTTATTTTATGAATCAATAGTTTTAACATCCCATTACCCCTATCTTACGATTGGTGTCACATATCATGAGCTAATAATGATTAATGAGGAAAACAACATTTGGTAAGTTGGAGCAATTGTGGCTGTTACTACTACTTATTTGGCATACTCTTATGAGTGAATGATGCACTTGAGTCAAAAACTTAATGGTAACTAGTATGAACCCCAGATACATCAAAACAGGTTGACATGTTTATAAAGCTGTAACTTTTACGGCAGTTAACAAGATATGCTAGAGCCTAGAGATATAGCATATGCTGCATCTTGAACTGTTTGAATGCAACAATAGTTGCATAGCTATTGAAGATGGCTTTGAAGATTTTGAAACTGCCATAACAATCATAATTAAATAGCACCGATGTTTTATACTAAACATTAATATGCTGTACACATATACCTTAGCCATGGCAGAAGTAATAACATCTGGAATTGGTTCTGTAGTGTCACCAATACCCAGGCTGATCACTTTTGCATCTGGATACTTCGATGTATGAGCAGATCTTCTTTTTGCAACCTAGCTTCAAAAGTTAGTATTAAAGTAGAACTTGAAGAATGCAAGCACTAAGCTTGTAATGTATATATATTGAAAACGGATAAAGAAGTAACAAGCAGATTCAAAGGGAGTTCAAAGCTTGAAAATTGAATAAAATTTTGGGGGTAAAACTTTGAACACGGCAAATCTCGGATAAGTTTTGCAATGACAAATGAGTACCATAATAGAAGAAGCTGCTCAAGCGGAGTCTACTCCTAAATTATGTTACAAAAAACTATAGTTTATTTACTCGGATCTTTTCCAGTTGAAGAGCAGGGTTGATAGTGTTTCTCTGTTTTTGATAAACTACTACATATACACTAAGATATGCACCAAAATCCCAAAGGAGTAACATTATAAAGGTTACTTGACTGAATACATTATACCAATGTTGTTAATTGGTATATTTATCTAGTCAACCACATGAACATGTTTTTTTACTCGTTGAACACCGGGAAAGCAAAAAATATGTTTATAAGGTATATGAGAGGCAATGTAATGAACATGATGCAATTTGAGACACAAAGACGAGTGGCAAGTTAGTACCATGACACAAATTCAGTTAAACATTAACGAATCTTTTTGTAGCTGATGGAGTATGAAATATTCCTACTTCACGTAGTTATAACTCCAGTTTCAAAATATATTTAGAATCTTTTTTGCCCCATCTGCAATTCAACATACACTAAAACATGTCTTAGAAAACTACAGCCTAGATCAATATATCGTTCTTAGGCATATCCTTTTCTGTTTTCTTGGTCAGTGGTCATATAAATCGTGGACTTGCGTTCTAGATTGTGATGATTAAGGTCAGCAGAACAAAGTTTCATAAATTATTTGGGAAGCTTAAGTTTGAACTGCAGGTGGAATTCCTACTCTATAGGAACGAAGTATCAATATTCTCATTAAAAAATGAAGTAGATTGCAAATTCTTCCCTCTTTTTTTTTAATAAACACCAACTTAGTTAGCAAGTGCTTGAAGAGAATGATAGTAGATTACACGTGAGAAAAAAAAAATATTGAATGATTTACGTATAACAATTAGGCTACACATAATAAGGTAATGTTGAATATTTATGAATTAGTCCAAAAGTTTCACCTAATTTGTATTTATGAATACCAATGGCAAAGAATAAAAATGCACTACATACAAACAGTAACTTATGATGTACAACAATAGGATGAAACAAATGCAATGCATGTACGTGACCTTCTGGATGAAAGTAAGGCATAATTTCAGGTTTCCAAAAAATAGAGATAATATATCACACATGCAAATTATGTTATTGTTTGTTTAAAACAATATTGAAATAGAAACTGGATTACTAACCTCAGGAAACAGATATCCAGCTTGAAGTTTGCCCATATTCACATTGCGAGCAACTTTTGTTGTGTAAGCTTTTCAACCGGAATAAAATAAAGTTAATTGTAGAATACTTATGCATCACACAATTATGTATCACCAGGCACAGTATCATACTTATCTCATTAAAATTAGGTCAATTCTTGTTGATATCCATAACATTTACTGTATGCTACTAATACGAACCTACTTCCTTACAAATAAAAGAAGCCCTTTTTTAACTGTCTACTACTAGATAGCAGTATTTATTATGCATCAATGATATAAGTTTCGATCAAGCAGAACATTTTCCCATCTAGTTCAAATCCAAGCCTGTCTGTAGCTTTATCATAGTTCCCAATTTACAAATTTAAATTAGAAACTAATAGTTCTAGATTTATCCTTTGTGATCAAGTTTTCGTTTTAAGAGTTTGAGATCAAATAATGAACTAACAACAACTAGGAATATTCTTGCAACTGAATCGTGTATAGTAGGTAGTAGCTCCATACATGTGCATTACACATGAACCTGTAGCTAATAATCATTCCTACTTGAAAGTAAGCAAAAATATATTGCTAATACTCATGTATACCACATCCAACATTTTTCACAAAAAAAAAAGTAAGCAAAAAGGATATTTTTGAAAGTTTATACCAAGTACAATCATTGAGAAAAAGGACACAACTAACTCTTTTGCCAATTTTTAATTTCACAGTGACACTTTAATTAGAGCTCGTTTCGCAACAACTATTTTGAAACTCTTTGAAAGGAGTTTCGAATAGTAACTTCTAAACAGTTTTATACAGTGATTTATGAGTATAAGTGTTCATATGAAATTTGACTTTCAAATCAAAATAAGTAAAATATTTTGTCAAAATTAATTATAAAATATGTTTATAATCATAAGCAACAAATTGTTGCTCCTTATATTTCTACTTATTAGTCACCTTTTGTTTTTGTATGCTCTTTAAAAGGAGTTGTCGACTACTAAATTTGAAACAAGCGACTTACAAGTAGTTTTGACTACTTATAAATGGTTACAAGTAGTTCTGGCTACTTATAAATAGTTGTCAAACATGTTGTTTACTAATAATAGTGGCAGAAAGGTTACAACAAAATTTTATCCTTCCTATTTGCATTACTAGTTACTTGTAAAGATAACACCGCAACTGTTGAGATGTATACAATTGCTAATACCAAAGTCCTCTAGCTACGCATGCAATACCTAACATATAAATGGAGTTAGCTTAGTGTAGGCACATCAAAAGACTACTTAAGTGTGACATAAAACTGATATTGTCATCGTACATCTTACTTAGGATTATTTCCAAGTTCTAAGTATCATCATCTTCGGACGACCCAAAAATATACAATAAAGTTATTTGTTATATGTTGTGGAGCAGAAGTCTGTTAAAATTAGCAATTGCCTGAAAAACCATGTAGTTTGTTTTTACATATTATAAATCATTGACATAAAAGCTATATGCTTCACCACGTAATTTCATCAAACGAACTATGTCCATATTAAAATAAATCGACAATTACATTTAAAAAAAAAAATACCCGTAGAAGTAGCCGTATCAGGCACAGATACACACTTTATACTCCCATTGCCGTTCCTTGAATGGAAATGAACCCTGCAAATTAAAGATAGAAATAGAACGAAATCTTACTATTTTTATTTTAAGAAAAAGAAAGTACAGAAAGATATAGAATACATACTTAGTGTTTACTTGGAATAAATCATTCTTTTGAGATAGAATAGAAGTTCGATTTGACGAAATGGAAGGAGAAGAAATTTGCAGCAACATTTTTGAATCGAACGGGAAAGAATTTATTTTGCAGCCGTCCAAAATATATGAAATGCTGAGACTAGGGTTTATGGGATGAACTAGCAAGCAACACGACTGTATTAAATGGTTGACATTAGCCCCTACGTTCGAAAACGAGATTTGTGTAATGCGTTTTCAGCCTGTATTTCACGGAACAGGAGCCAGGAGGGGTTGAAACAAGTGGAAGTAGCGTTAATCGTATCTAGGGATCATTTTGTAGCTAGGGCTGTCCATGAGTATTCCAAAAATATAGATCCATCAGTATTCGAAAAATGAAAAATTATCTGATATTCAAAAATAAATACGATCTGCATTCATTAATTATACTTCAGTTTTTATCAAGATTGTATTTAATACGTTTAAAAGAAAATGTTTTGAACAAATATTTAGCCATATGTTTGTGTTGAATCATACGTAGTTGATTTGAATTTTTATTTTTAAGTTGCAATATCTAATTGTTTTTGTTAGTTTAAAATTTTATTTATATTATTAATTTATAAAAAACAAATTTGCAAAGTAGTTTATTTGTTAGATCATATTTTAAATAATATGAAGACTTGGTAAATATTTATAGAGGAAAATTTGAATCTGTAAAGGAAGCTTAATTGTCAGATCCTGTTTTTGAGTTATACTAAATCTTGATAATATCCGTAGAGAGAAATTTTTGGTATTTCACGCTGACTTCAAAAGAGCGTGACACCAAATGTATTACAACCTTTAATAAAGAAATACACATAGAGACAATTTTGGAAGTTTGCGGTGGGAACAAAAGTTTGTGTTTACAAGCCAATTATTAATAAAGATATAAAAATTAATATTTGCTGCTTAAAATTATTATTTTTATCATATTTATATTTTTTATATTTTTAGTACTGAAATGGATTTATATGTATCAAAATTTTCTATTTATTTGTTCAAATTTATTGGTTATGAATTGATCGAAAAATATTCAATAAATATTCAATATTTTTCCGCATCTGCGGATATCCGAAAATGATTTATGATACAGATATGGATATGGCACTATCTAAATCAACATTCGAACGTTTACAACGATATCTCTATGGTATCATCTTAAGGACAACCCTTTGGCTATTTGAATTTCAAGGGCATCACAAGACCCCAAAAAATTCATATTTTTTGTTCAATTAATTTGTAGGCCATATGATTTTTCCAACCCTACAAAATACCCTTCCACATCCGTTCAACTAAGATTAACGAAAACCTTGGGTAAATCTCACATTGATTACCGATTTTGAAAATTGATTTCAAAATTTTATTTCCATTACTCAAATCGTTCTTCAAATCAATTACATTCATCTTTATTTCTCGATTAAAAAATTAATCATTTTTTTAATTATTATATTCTTCAAAGAATAGCTCAAATTGTTGATCCAGGTAAGTTTTTTGTTATGAATAACATTATTTTCTACCGCTTATACTTTTTTTTACATTTCATATTACATGCTACATCAATTTTATTCATATGATTATTGGTTTTGAGGATAGATATATTATTACTATAATCTGGTAGCTTTTAGCATGGATATTGATAATAATCAGCGGTATGTTTGCATTCCCAAAATTATTTTTTTTAGTAAACGTAGCGGGCCAGAAATTCGAACACTTCGTCTTCGAATATCGTAACGTATTGAAATATAATTAACTGCTATAAATATGATTTATAACCTTGTCAGACGTTATTTTATTAATAAATAATGATGAGAAACTTATTTTGAAATTTTTTTTACAGCATATTCTTCGATGGAAAATCAATAATGTGATCGAAAATCAGTTTATCGGTAAACAACTTTTCGATTGATATAAGTTGTACAAACTTTTATGCACTTGTCTAATGATCAAATGAACACATTAGCAACTAATTAACACACACACCTCTTCATTGGGCTTGGAATGTTCTAGAAAGTTATAGTGGATAAGAGATGTTATCACGATGAGGGTAAAATGGTAATATGCATAAAGGAGAAGTTGTTAGTCCTTGAGATGATGGTTTTGATGACAACAACCTTAGAATAGATTATAAAATATAAATACTAATATTTCGAGTTTAGATATATATGTATTTGCAGGATCTAACCATGCAGGTATCAAGAATGAAGACTGTACAGTATAGAGATTCAAGATACAGAGATAGAAGACTCATGAGTATCAAGATTATCAAGAGTTCAAGGTTAAGTCTGTTTTATTAGGAATATTTGTTAAAACTCGTAGAAAAGCACTGGCATCTTAATATCCAATTTATTCGTGGAATGGAATCCACTTCGAGCCCGTTAAAGGGATGGAACCCTAAGTAGGATGGAACCTACGAAAATCTAGTGGGACATTGTTTTGTATCCACTAATTTTAATTCAAATGATTTTACAAAATTATCTTTTTTCAAAATGATTTCAAAACTTTCCTTTTAAAAGATTCAAAACTCTCTATCCTGATTTTAAATAATTTTAGCCTCAAAACATCTTTAATTTCAAAGTCAAAATACTCCTGTTTTTAAATGTCTTTTCAAATAATATATTTAACTTTAAATATTTATACTTAGATTTAAATATAAAATTATAGTTAAATTATGTATTTATTGTTCTTTATATTTACTTATGAATTTCAACTATATTCAAGTATATTTATAAAGTTTTAAATAGTTTTTATATAAGGTAAATATTGTTTTTATAGAAATTCAAATTATCATTTTTGGCTGAGGGTGTCGACATGCCCCTAGGTAGTATGTCGACATAGTGACAGTTGAAGTTTAAATTCAAATTTCAAAAGAAGTGTCTATTCGCCATAACTCTTCATGAATGGTCATGGCTGTTGGTTTTCTATAAATAGGGGTCAGTTTCAATGAATTTTCAATCATATTTTTCTGATTTTCACTCCTCTTCATCTTCCACATTTCTTATTACAAAATCATACCATTACTCTGTCGAAATCAACATCGAATCATACTCGATTACTTCTAGTTTGATTCTACATCACTATCTCTACAAGGTTCTCAGTGCTATTCAGAGTTATAGACTTCTTTGTAATATATTAGCGAGAAAAGGTGTGATTGTAGCCTTTGAAATCAATCAAGCGAGAAAAGGTGTGATTGTAGCCTTGGAAATCAATTGGGTGAACTTGTTGCCCCGGAAATCAAGTATCTCTACCCAGAGGATTGGTATTCTGGAGGGTGTACCTCGTAGCCTTGAAATCGAGGGTTGTAATTGTTGAATTACTTTTGAAAGGAAATCCGTACTTAGTTGTACGGGACTGGATGTAGGGTAACTCCGAACCAGTATAAAATCTGGTGTGTTCTTTCCTTTACTGCTTTTAATTTATATTTGCATATATGTTTGATTATGTGTTCATATCTATGTCTAATTAGTGTATACATTGTTAATAAAGTTAGATAAACTCAAAAAGATTAACAAATTTCTTAAAACACTATTCACCCCCCTATAGTGTTAATTCTAGCCTTAAGATCCTTAATCCGCATTTCTCACAGAAGTGACATAAAGTTATCATGTGAGAAGGAGGCTCCTTCATGACCTTGCATGAGAGGTAGAAGGTTTTAATAACCCCTTGCACAAGCCTATATAAACAAGAGCATACCCTTAGTGTTCATTCACAAAAATTACAAACACCTTGTGAATTAAGTTTCACGGTTTGACTATAAGGCATTCAATGATAATGTTGGGTTAAAAGTTAAAACTTAGTAAAAGATATTTACTATAGTAAAAAAGGAAAGATAGAATATTTTGGAAATAAATATCTATGAAAAGATTTATATAAGCAAGTTATTTTATATAAAGTATGGTTTATAAAATGTGATTTATAAAGGAAAAGGATGTAAACAAAGAATCCGAGGACTTAAATCTTGGTATTTTTGAAAATATTTTTCAAGACTTTGGAGAAAATAATATTAGTATTATTTGAAATTAAATATTTGGGGAAGTTGGTTCAGAATATTGAGGTCATGATACTTATTATTATTATTATACGAGGTATTTTGTATCGTTTTGAAATGATTTTGGGTAGGTACCATGAGTATGGTTTGGATGTACTGAACTCACTTCTATCGCTTGGAAATAATTCCGGTGATGACTGCAATATCATCGGCGTTCATTTTCGGTTTCTAAGTGTGGGATGCTACAAAGTTGTTTTGATAAAATGGATTTTTATTTAATCCCAAAGTATGATTTGATATACAAAGGTTATATGTATATATTAATTCAAAATGATTTGAAATGAAAACCGGTGTTTAGTTCTAAAGTTTTCTTGTTAGGTTATTTCATGGACACATATGGCCTATGCATTAGGAAAGTATGGTATGTGCATCATGATATGACACGTTGTTTGATAATTTTCATTATTAAAATGAAATGGAATTTTCGACGGTTTTAAATATTCAGTAACTTCCGAGTTGTTTTTAAACTTGTAGTTAAGTGTTTTTGAAAACACAAAGTTAAGTTTATATAACATTTGAATTGAGAAGACAGGAAGTTAAAGCAAGTGTTAAATGGTTAAACATACCTGTTAGGTAAAACAAAATGATGTTTTGTATATACTCTTAGGATGTAATGGAGTATTATACGAGTATAAACTTAAGTTATAAAATGATTATAAACTTAAAGTTATGGTTTATGAAATGATGCATAAATAATTTAGTATTGAATGATATAATATTTGTGTAAATGAATGTGATTAAGAAGATATTGGTGTAGTTAAGAAACCAATAGGATAAATGTGTAAGTTGTATGTAAATCGTTTTATTTGCGACTGTTCTTGATTCGATATTCGAGTACATGTTTTCGAGGTGGTTTACACCGGTCTGAACAAGGATTTTTCACTCGGTTCTTAACGATGAACACTTGATATAAGTTCGTGGTATGGTCCCAATGTTTTCTATCATAGTATATGGCTATGTAAGGAGAATAAAGGTTTCTAATCAGGGAACCAAATCAGAGTTTGCACTAGAGAGGTCAACTGATCTATACTAGTTGGGAAGTGAAATCTATGTGATCAAGTAAGTGATCAGATCAGATATTGCTTACAGATGGTTTATGTGCATCGTACGGGCTTTAGTGCATTTGTATATTTATTTTGTTGACTTATGAAGAGTTTGGAGATAAACTCTTCGATTTCTTATGAGATAGCATGAATAATCGTCTAAGTAATAACCTGAGATTGTTGAGCGAAAGGTATGCTTAGTAGATTGTTTATCGTCCTTGGACAATGGGAGAGTTTGAACCTGAGCAAACAAGGGCATTGGTTGCTAGTATTGTGAATGCTAATTGAGTATTTGTGTGCTTATTCCTTTGTTAAGGTTAGAAGTGTCATGGGGCAAGGATGCTTGGGGTTGTACCGTGGAAGACAGAGAATGGTTTGAAGGAGTTCTACCTAGAGTGCTTATAGACTAGGGGTTCCTTCTTATCTTAGTATTGTATATCTTTTACAGTGTACTCACCGCTTGAGGTGGAATCGCTTAGTTTGCATTTCAGTTTGCAGTTTAGTTTGTATATAGTTTCACCATATATATGTCTTTTGTTTCATCTATCTCCTTCGATTATCGTTCTTTTTTGGATTTTAAGGATGAAATGTTCTAAGTGGGGGAGAATGCAGCGACCTGGAAATTCGAACACTTCATCTTCGAATATCGTAATGTTTTGAAATATAATTAAGTGTTATAAATATGATTTTATAACCTTGTTAGATAACATTTAATTAATAAATAATGATGAGAAACTTGTTCATGAAATTTGTTTACAAAAATATATTCTTCAATGGAAAATCGATAATATGACCGGAAATCAGTTTATGGTAAGCAACTTTTCAATCGATATAAGTTGTTCGAATTCATGCACTTGTCTAACGATCAAATGAACACATTAGCAACTAATTAACACACACAGCTCTTCATTGGGCTTGGAATGTTCTAGAAAGTTCTAATGGATAAGAGATATTATCATGGTGAGGGTAAAATGGCAATATGCATAAAGGAGAAGTGACATAAAGTTATCATGTGAGAAGGCGGCTCCTTTGCGACCTTTCATGAGAGGTAAAGGTTTTAGTAACCCTTTTCACAAGCCTATATAAGCAAGGGCATACCTTTAGTATTCATTCACAAAAATTACAAAGCTTGAGTTCTAAAAATTCATGGCTTCTCTTCTTCTTTCTCTCTTATGTTCTAAAAAGAAATGGTTGCAAAACAACTTCAAATCACTTCAAACTTTGCCACAAGGCTTAGTATAATATTAGAACACCTTCCACTTAGCCAAAAGTTGAAGAAACAAAGCCAAACTCCCACACCAAGAAGAGGTCGTGAGCTATAGGTGAGGGGAGGAAGGGCAAGAGCAAGTGCAAAGCAAGCGGGAGGAGGAAGGTGATTGCAAGCCTGGGTTTGGACTTTAGTTTTTGGATCTTGGTTATTGTGTGTCAAAGGTGAGTTAATGCCTCACTTTGAATGAAAAATATAACACATATATCTGTCGTATTGATTGTGTTTGTGTTGATTTAATTGTTGTTAACTTATGTTAAAACATTGGTTTGAATTCTTACTTTAAAAGTAAGTGACATATGTGATCCATGTATATGGACTTGAACAAACTTGGAATAGACTTGTATGACTTGTGACAAGATCTTGAACAAAGCACATAAATTATAGATGGACTTTGGTTTAGATCGGATTCAGATTTGAAAATGCACTTATAGCGATAGTCGCTATAGATACAATTGTGAATTGCCTTTTTTGGCGAATTCTATGGAACTTTGTAGATATATCCTTAGGGGTTTCTCACCATATTTATAATGTCTTGTATGTATGTTTGTTGTTATCAAAAACTTGAATAGTAAAAAGTTAAGTAACATCTCGAAAAGTGGTTAAAACATCGCTAGTGCAAAACTGCCCCATTTAGCCTTGGTTTTTGTACTTTAAAAGTTTGAAAAGATATTTAGATTTAAGTATTTTGTTTCATTATTTTTATAAGTGTTTAATAACTCATATTAGAGTAGTTCAAAAGTGGTTTGAGATATTTATAAATTTTTAAGAATTAGTTATGAATTTTTAAAGAAGAGATATTTTGTTGAAAACATGTCGTTTTCAAGTATTAAGGAAAATTGTAAAGTTGTTATTTTCAAATAATATTTTGGATAAATGTTTTAAAACCTATTATAAGTATTTTTAAGTATTTTAAAAGTATAAAAAAAAGTTTAGAAAAAGGGTTAGAATTGCTAAATGGCAAAATGGTTTATTATTTAATTACTTGTTTAAAAAGTAATTAACTATGCTTAACACTAAAAGTCGATGAAGTAAGTCTTATCGATTTATGAGAGTTAAGATTGATGTCAAGTAGAGACGGAGCAATAGACCTCTAACCTACTGGGCTTCCCTCTGGACCGAGGAATAGTAAGTTGGAAAATGTCGAAGACGTGTTAATTGTGTTGATTTCTTATTGTTTATTGAAATCATTAATATTATACTTAACACTAAATACCGACGAGGTAGACTTATCTATTTGTGAGATTTAAGAATGAAGTTTCTGGGCAAGGCTTGATGCAAACGGTGCTCAAACTTACTTGGCTTCACTTTTGGACGAGCAATAGTTGAGTTGGAATATCAAAAACGAGTTAAGCGTACAAATCGTTATTTGTATAAATAATTGTTTTGACTAGATAATCGATTAGTCGATTATCGAACTTGACCTAATATTGACTTAGGAAGTTATCGAAAGGCTTCGCGATTTTATACCATTTAGAACCCCCAGGGAGGAGTATTGGTACACAATGTCTCTAGCTTTCGCTTACTTTTGAAAAGGCTGGAATTAAGTTTATCGGATATTCATTGAATTAGTTTTGGAGGGATCAAGATCAGTAAGTGGTTTACTTATTGAATACCACTTCAAAACTTGTATACGAGTTCTATGTTTTGAAAGCGGTTGCGAAGTGAAATGTTATAGGGTTGAACTGTCAATCCTGAGGTTAATTCCAAGGGATATGTTTGCATTAACATTTCAAACGATGTTATTGTGTGAGACTGTCTATCTTGAGGAGTATTCAAAGAGAGAGGACATCATTAGCATTCTCAGAGGACTTACGTTGGGAACCAATGTGAAGGTTCCAGATCTATTTGAAATGCTCGAATCCATGTAGCAATTCATGATCTGTTCGAGATGTGGGAATCCATTTGGGGATTCATATTCTGTTTGAGTAATGAAGACTCATGTGAAAGATGCCGAATGTAACCTCGACATCGGAAATGGCTAAAGACAGAGTAGGATGCGCAATCTGGGGTTTGCAGGTATTGTCAACTTCAGATCTAGAGTATGCTTATCGATGTTGCGCACGAGAGTTGATGATATTTGATACCACGTGGTTCATTTTTATGTTCAGGCGTGGGTCTTTGTGTTTACCTTATGGTATATTTTATCTAGAGATATACGGCGTTCGGAAAGTGTTTTTTGATCCTTATGCATGGAGATTGGATTTCGGCTTAACTGAAGGGATCTCCGCGGAAAATCCATTATGCAAACGTAGCTTAACGATTTTGATTGTACTCTAAATATGTTGTAGTGTGACCGATGTAAGCATAACAGCTATTTGATATGATTTATATTCTACACTCTAGATATTATTTATCGTGTCACTATATGTTAAAATTAATGAATGGTTGGTTTTTCTGAGGGAAAAAACGTTATGGAAATCCATATGGTCTCAACGGTTACTATTACTTATTGTTTATATCTTGAGTTTCTCACGCTGGTTTGTCAAACTGATTCGGGTGTTATTTTCTTATAATGCTTGGATCAATCCTATGTATGTTTCCAGATTTAGCTATGGATGTTTTGGAGCTTATGAAGAAGAGCTGGATGATTGCATACCGTAGTATTCTTATTTCCACTACATTTCTGTATTGAATATATCTGCATTATGAGGACATATAGTTATAAATTTCCAGGCTAATGATGGTACTTAGGTTTTAGTAACTCTGATATTTCTGTATTCAGAGTAACCCTTTGTACTATTCCCTTGATATTATATGTTATCGTTCCGTTGTGAGATTCTGATATTGTGTTCTTCTTTTCTTGTTCTTTTCTTTTTCCTTTATCTTACCCTAGCAAGTCATCCTTACGGCACTTGGATGCTTGACACACGAATACCGTTGATGTATTAGTGTCGACGTTTGGGGGTCCAGTGTGCGGGTCGTTATAGTAAATAATTATAAGTTTTCTTAAAATGTTAAATCTATTTATGTTTTTTTACCTACAATAGCCCAGCAACTGTTATGGTAGCGTTCGATTTTAACTAAGAAGTTGTCATTTTAGGTTCCGTTTGGACTCTCCTATTTCTATTGTTAGAAATAAAACATGTGGCATTTACGAACATTTGACTCCACTGAGTTTTGATTTTTACTATATTGGAGACTCTAAAACCACTTTCATAGAAGCTTATAGTGATTTGCAAGCAATCTTATACTTATCGTATTACAAAAAGTAGGATCTTTTTCTAAGTGACATTTCCCCTCTCAACCTGTAACGACCTGACTTGAATATCAGGTATGAGAAGTTCATAGAAATTTTTATAATGATCGTATGTAAAGTTATATCAAACTATATTGGTGTGCGAAGGAACAACTTTGTTTAGTGTTTATAATAACAAGTATAATGTGTTGATCCTTTATTGAGAAATATGTAGAAAAGGCCTAACAAAATCTTAAGTTTACACACACACACACACATATACATTTATCCACATATTTTTAAGTTTAGAGAACCAATGGCGTCTCTGTGTGTGTGTTTATGAACGTGTGGGTTAGGTCATAAAGTAATAAAGAAATGAATGCTCTTATGACAAGTGTAAATAAGCTAATGTATTATCTAAATTTAACACATGCATACATTTGTCATCTTAAGAAGAAGCTTAAGATGGAATGAGTGAAGTAGCTTAAGATGGAAGGAATGAAATGACTTAAGATGGAAAGTGAAAAGTGGTCTATAATGGAAGGAACTAAATGGCTTAAGATGGAAGAAGGGACTTTGTTGCTGATAACATTATCAAGGGTTCTAAATGAAAAATATTATACTTATAAATAAGGAAACGTTCTCGCCATTTTGTAAAAATTACAAAAGCACTTCATTTCCTAAATCACCTTACATCTCTTCTTTTCTCTTAGTTTTAAACAATTTCCATCACAAAAATAAATTTAGTAAAGGCATACAAAGCTAAGGAAAATAAGGACGATCAAGAGGATTAAAACAAAGACTACACTCGCATAATATTGGGATGGGAAAAGCTATTTAAGTTCATGTTATTTCATGATGTGATAATAAAAATTGTTTAGTACAGATAGTGGTAGCTCGAAATTGTTTGAACACCTTCGAGTAATTCAGTCATAACTTTTACAAATCTAAATGGATTTTAGATTTTTTTAATTTTCTGAAAAGCTAACTCAAGGATCTACAACTTTTATTTATATGACTTTTCCAAATTCAAAAAATTTCACAACTGAATCAAGTTGTAAAGTCGAGCAGATTCTTAGATCGAAATAAATACGATGGCTATCCAAAAACACCTTATAGTATAATGACCGTAACTTCTGATTCCGTGAATGATTTTGTTGAAATTTATCTTATTGGGAAACTAGTTTAATTATCTATAACTTTTATTTTATACACTTTTTAAATTTTGAACATTTACTGCCCCCAAAAACCTATTGCAAAGTGGACTATGTTTTGGACATAATTTATAATTCAAATTCGACACCTTTAAATGTAAACATCAGAACTTTTGACTCATATAATATTTTTGAGATCCATCAAATGATTCGAAAACGATAATTTTATTAGATAAAACTTTCATACTTAATATCTCCTAAATGATTTCTTAAGTTGAAAGTTTGGGTTTTTCAAAAGAAAAGAGTTACCTATGTTGGAAGATTATTTACAAAATATAAAAGCATTTTGGGAGAATACTTTGCTTTTACTTATGAAAGGGTTTTTATGAATCATTTCATCATTGACGGTTACCTTCGAATGCTGTATAAAACAATAGATCTTGGGTAGTGCACTATTACTCTGTGGCACATTTTGGTACTGCAACAAGTAGAGTACGTCTTTATTTGGTGTTCGGATGCCGACTGCAATAGGATAAAATATCCTAGGATCTAACCTAAACAGAGTGTACGATTTGGATTCATGACTGAGTGTCAATATGAATTTAGATGAATATGATCTTGGT
The DNA here is from genome assembly GCA_030737815.1 of Allium fistulosum. Taxonomy (NCBI): domain Eukaryota; kingdom Viridiplantae; phylum Streptophyta; class Magnoliopsida; order Asparagales; family Amaryllidaceae; genus Allium; species Allium fistulosum. Next base: position 1,241,095,188 of record CM060902.1, on the reverse strand, counting down.
TTTGATAAAAGAACTACACACCAAAATTATTATTGAAAATTTGTTTTGGTTTGTTTATATATAATATTCGGAAATTTATCTTGAATATCATCTTGAATTTTGATATAGTATTATCCCGAAGAAATTACTTTATGATAAACTTGAAAATCCTTATAACACGAACCATTATGATAGAACTTGAATACTGTAGATTAGATACATATCTCACTAGGTCTTTGTTGCTCATGATGCTACTCTTAAACATTTTAGGATTAGACAGTTAGTAGTTTGACTCTTGAAGTTAGATGGATGCACCAAGGTAAAGACTTATATTATGTATATTATCTCCTTTATGTACTTATATGTATAATTATGTGATGGCTAAACTTATGGATCTTATGTAATCATGTTGTCTAAAGATATGAATGTATAATATTAGTTCCGCTTAAAATCATGTACTCTGAATGATTTTATATTCCGATATATTTTTGTTAAGTTATGACACTATTGTGATAGCACCAGATTTTGGATTTAGCATCCTCGACTCCGAACACGGGTGCTGGAGCGAGGTATTACAGATTGTGGTATCAGAGTATAGGTTTAAGGGGTGCTTTCTAGGAAACTTTATAGTGTCACAATTGACTTTATCGAATAAGAAGTTTATACATTTCGTTGACATATTTATAACTATTTACAGTTATAAATTATGGCAAGCCAACAAACCTGTGATATAGGAGATTCATGAGGTGGTGTTAAGGGCACCACTAAACCTAACGAACAATTGACTGCTACTAGTCCAACGATGGAAAATAAGTACTCAAGAGAAAGGCATGAAGGATTCTCCTTGATGAAATGTATGAAGTATTTAAAATGGTAAATAATTATGAAGAAGTTTGATGAAGGGATTTTGTTGTCTACCGTCTATGTTGGAAAAAAAGCAATTAGAGAAAGCGATAAAGATGGCGGAAAGGGCTGACTATGGTAAAACTCAAGAATTTCTAAGACGGAAAGGAGCACTTCCACCACCGGTAGAAAATGTCAAACATAAAAGGTTCCCAATGAAGATAGTGACACTATATAATGATGAGGAGGAGTCTGAGTCTGTTGGCTCTAATGATTACTCTCAAGAAGTTACTAGATCCACTCATACATTGAACAATATAGAAGACCCTTTTCCATTAATGCATGGATGGATAGACTAGAAAGAATATGAATTAAGAAATAAAATATAATCAATAATTTGCAGCAGTGTATGATGCAATCTATATTTTGGAAAGTTGTGAATTAACATCCAAATTTTGTTTGTAGGTACAAGGGTTTTAAGTAATATAATAAGGTTATGTGTACTTGGCTTGAGTGTGCTACTAAATATCTTTTATCTAGAATAATTGTAGGTATACTTGATTCTCATTCATGATCGTAACAAGAATTTTTATAAACCGAAGTTCATGACGAATCAAAATAACTCGATAACTCAAAGTCAAGCGGCTCAGTCCTCCACACAACCAAATGTCATGGAGTTATTTGCATCTTTTGTCAAGAAAATGGAACATGTCTCCTTGACGTCTTCATCCAAAAAATCTATTAAGCCATTTTAGAAATTTGCAACTAGAGAAGTTTGTTGGAAACATTGATCCAGTTAAAGCAGAGCAATGAGTCCAACATTTGGAAGATATTTTTAAAGTTTTGAAGAGTAGCGAAGTTTACAAAAGAAAGCTAGATGTTTCTAATTATTAGAAGAAACCAAAAATTGGTGGGAACTAGTTCGAACCATCACTAATTCGGGGAAGGTGGAAAAGATGACATGGGAAAGTTTAAGGAAAAATTCTTTGATAAATATTTTCCAGAAAATGAAAGAGAGAATATGAAAACAAAATTCCAAAGTCTTACACAAGAAGGAATGTAAGTGGCTCAATGCTAGAATAAATTTGAAGCATTATTAGATTTGGAAACCGTTTGATTAATACACCTAAAAAGCGAGCAAGAAGATTTGCCAAGGGATTGATCCCTCCAATAAAAAGGCATGTTATTGGTGATCGATGTAAGACATATGAGATGATATTCGTTGAGGCTCTAAATCTGGAAGAGGATTATATCGAGTTTCAAAAAGAAAGAAACAATTCAAATAAAAGGAAACAAAATAGTCAAAGATGGTCTAGCAATCAAAAGAAACCAGATTGGAAGAAGCAAAAAAAAATGGAGTAAGTAATGGATCAGTGGGACAAGAAACAGAACTTGGTAATTTCAAGAAATGTTACCAATGCAATGAAAGAGGACATATTTCTCCCAATTGTCCAAGAAAGGCAATTGTGTGTTACAATTGCAACGAACCTGGGCACATTAGTCAAAATTTCATGAAGCCAAAGAAGGATAATAAGATGCAGCAAGGAAATCATGGAAGAGTATATGCAGTAGCTTCTGAACAAACTCATGTGGAAGGTACGATACTTCTTTTTGACATTCAAGCTAAAGTTTTATTTGATACCGGTGCTACACACTCTCTTATATCCGTGATGTTTGCTATTAAGTTAGGGTTACCTATTAAGCAACTACTAAGCCCTTTAATAGTATATAATTTAGTAGAAGAAAATAATAAGCTTGAGAGTATATGTAAGAACCGTGTCCTTAACATTGAAGGTAAGGATATGATGACCAACTTAATTATCTTTCCAATGGTATATTTTGATACCATCCTTGGGATGGATTGGCTTTCCAAATATTGGACCATCTTGAATTGCCCTGACAAAACCATAAGTTTTACTATTCGCGAACATGAAACCTTTGTTTACTCATGTGTTAAATTTAGTTATGCTTTTATGTCTGGATATATAGCTCATATCAATATTAAGGATAAGGGTCAATTGGTAGACCAAATCCATGTGGTAAAGAGATTCAAAGAAGTCTTTCAAAATGTACCAGGATTATCACTAAAAAGAAAAATTGATTTTTGTATCGACTTAGTCTCTGGTGCCACCCCTATTACTAAAGCAGCTTATCGTATGGCTAATGCGGAAAATCAGGAATTAAAGAAACAAATTGAGGAGATGGAGGATTAAGGATTTATAAGATCTAGTAAATCTCCTGGGGGAGCACTGGTGTTATTTGTAAAGAAACATGATGGAACATTCCACTTGTGTATTGATTACCGAGAGCTTAATAAGGCAACAATCAAGAAAAAAATACCTATTACCTCGGATCGATGATTTGTTTGATCAACTCCAAGGAGCTACAGGATTATAAAAAAATTATTTAAGTTTTGGATATCATTAATTAATAATAAAAGAGAAACACATTTCGAAGATAGCTTTCCAAATACGATATGGACACTATAAATTATTGGTAATGCCTTTTGGCCTTACCAATGCCCCAGCAGTATTCATGGATTTAATAGACCGTGTATTTCACCCATACCTTGACCAATTTGTCATTGTAGTAACTGATGATATCCTAATCTACTCTAAAATAAAGGAGGAACATGAATACCACCTCCATTCATGTCTCCAAACATTAAAAGAGCATTAACTATATGCAAAACTAAGTAAATGTGAATTCTAGTTGGAGGAAGTGAAATTTCTTGGACACGTTGTCTCAAAAGATAGGATAGAAGTGGATTCGTCAAAAGTTGAGGCTGTATTGAAATGGAACCCTTCGACAACACCATCAGAGGTTCGAAGTTTTCTAGGACTAGTTGGTTATTATTGGAAATTCATTCAAGATTTTTCAAAGATAGCATCTCCACTAACCAAGTTAACTTGTAAGGAAACCAAGTTTATATGTAATGGAAAATGCGAGACGACATTTGAAACACTAAAGAAAAGGTTGACTGAAGCACTAATCTTGTCCTTGCTAAGGAGTGGAGTTTTATATAAAGTATATTCTGATGTATGTGGATAAGGATTATGATGTGTACTAATGAAGTAGGACAAATTTATCGCTTATGGTTCTCGCCAACCCAAACCACACGAAGTCGGTTATCCAATCATGACTTAGAATTGGCCGCAATTGTATTTTTGCTTTAAAATTTTGGAGGCATGATCTATATGGGAATTTCTTGTTTACTCAGATCATGAGAGTTTAAAATATTTGTTCTCTAAAAAAGAATTAAATATGAGACAAAGAAGAAGTTTGGAATTTCTAAAGGACTATGACTTTACCTTGAGTTATCATTCAGGAAAGAACATAGTTACGGATGCATTAAGTCGAAAATCCTATGACCTAGTAGCCACACTATAAGAAAAACTACTTTTAGCAGCATCTATTAGTCATGTTTGTAAACTAAGTGCTACTAATGATATTTGGCTCCTTTTCTTCCCACTATTTTATTTGGTTAAAACGCCAGTAATGCCCCTCTCGCCTGTATTCAGCGAAAAAAATATGAAAATTGTTTTTGATTCATTTTTGTCTCGGTTATGAGTCTATTACACTAAGCCCTAAATCCATTTTTGTTTCCCTCCATATCAAGTTTCTCCGTTTACTTCTCCTCACATGAAACCCTAAATCAGCTTTATCTTTCCTCTATCATCATGTTCCTTTGTTCAGGGGCAGCTTATCAATCACGTTCCTCTATAAGAGGAATTACACCCTAAATCAATCACGTTCCTCCATTAGAAGAGTTAAACCTCTATTTGTCTTACCAATCATGCACATTCCTCTATCATCACAGTGCTAATGCACAGAAACTCTCGAACCATTGGCGATCCTTTCAATATGGCAACTTAAGGTACCAATTTTAACATTTTATTACTAGTTAATCATCGTGCAAAATAATGGATTTTGATTGTGTTTGTTTTCTTCTGTGAGATTATGTATCTTACATGTTATATTTGGATAAAATTGGGATTTTAATATCAAGAAACTATGAATTGCTTAAGTTGAATTTATTAATGGCCTTTATGCTCTTATCAGCTATTACTTAGGAACTGAACTGGTCAATCCTTAGTTTTTGATATGTATGTTTGATTTCTTGTTATATGTACTTCCAATATGAACATTATCGTGGATTGATTAATCATGTTTATAATAATGCATAGAAGATTAAATTATGACTGATAATGTCATTCTAAAGAAACATCTAAAGCTATGGTGTCAAATATTGCTAAATGCATATTTACAAAACTTATTAGCGACTTTTGTTAAGGTATTGCTAAATGCATTTTTAGGAATTTTAGTTTTAACTAATTTAGTGTATATTTTTTTACTGAAGAAGTTTTTAAGATTATTTTGTATTACATCACTTTGAGGCAGCATGGATAATAGATTATTTTGTTTGGAATTTGATTCATTTGTGATTAGGTGGTTGATATGAAGTTACTTGGGTTATATAACCAAATGCCATTGTTGATATCAAAGAAATAATAATAGAAAAACATGTTATGTGAAATTTGATTTGGCAGGGTGGGCTTACTTTCATTTGGCAGGTAACGAAATAATTACTCTTTCTTTCTAATTTTTTTCTCATTTCTTTTTCTAGCTCCTCGCTCTTAAAACTCCAAAAACTAAAATTATTGAACATAAAATCAAATGTTCTCTTCTCTCTCCGTTCTGTTAATTCATCCGCTAATGTAATAGTCATACAACCCAGGTATGTATTTCTTTTAAGGATCTAACCAAATGTCCATTGTGAATTTATCCAACCGTCGATTATGGATCTTAATTTTGTGTTATTTATACATGTAAAGCATATCGTTGTGAATTTTGCTTATTACTTATTTAGTTGAGGAAATCAATATTTTCTAATTGGGTGGATAAATGGTTGTAGGGTTTATTTGTTTGATTTTTATTTAATCAAGATTTCATTTCATTTTAGGAATTTCTTAATGATATATGGTTTTCCTAATTAACTTGCCTATTTATTTTTGGATTTGTTCTAGTCTGCCTTCTTAGAAAATATCCAGTTTTTAACAGTTTAATACTAATTATTTTTAGTCATACAATGGTTTCAAGTTGGCAAAATTTAGTACATATGAATTTATTTTGGTTTAGTAGAGCTATTGATCAATACTAAAGGAAAGTTTTAATTTCAATAATATTTTTTGTGAATGTTGGCAGGCTTTGAGAAACATTCATTTTGAATATTTTGTTCCTAAAGTGGTAAGGCTATAATATTTTACTGATTAAGATTTTTCATGACCTTAATCAAAAGTATTAAGTGACAATTTTAGTTTCAAAAGATTGATATTTTCTAAAACAAGAAAAGAGTCACAGGTCCCTGTTTTTAATGTTGTTATAGCAAAAGTCCCTTCAGAAATGAATATGTAAATTTGGTCCCTATTTTTGAAAAATAAAAAACGCAAGGTGCCTTGCACTTATCTGACAGAAAATGCAAGGTAACTTGCACTTTTCTGTTTTTGAAATCTTTTTCGAAATTTTCAAAATTTTGAAAAGCGCAAGTTATCTTGCACTTTCTAACAAGAAAGCGCAAGCTAGTTTTCACTTTCCGATTTTGATTTTTTTTTGAAAATTTTAAAATTTTTTGAAAAGCGCAAGGTAGCTTGCACTTTCTATCAGGAAAGCGCAAGCTAGTTTGCGCTTTCTGATTCTGAATTTTTCTAAAAATTTTGAAATTTTTAAAAAGCGCAAACTAATTTGCATTTTCTGATTTAGAAAAAAACAAGGATATAATTTACATACTTATTTCTATAGGGACTTTTCTTGTAACAACATCAGAAATATGGACCTTTCGTGCAAAGTCCCTTTCTAAAAATAAGGCTGTGGTATAAGGTTGCTTCTATATTTTCATCTTTTTAATCATTTTTAACATGAAAATGCAGAATATATTGTATTTTTATACGCAAGTTTGTTTTAGAAAGTGCACTACATTATACAGTTTCTATATATATGTTGTATGCTTTCAAAAATTACTACGATTTTTACATGACTGGTATATTCAGTGCATGTTGTGTCTTGTTCAAGTTTGATATAATTTGGTTAGTACTGATACAATGGATATCAGAAAGAAAGTAAACTGCTTATGTAAATAATCTTAGATCTATCTGTTTCTATGTTTACATAGAAATGCATATTAATCCGTAAGAATTATGTAGTATATACTGATTTGATCGGGTATGAATTATTCCACATTGTTATGTGATTATACATGTTCATTAGCTACATGGTATCGTACATTTTTGGCTAATAATTTAGATTCATATGCATGAAAATCTATATCAATAGAAAGTATTCATGGATATTTGAATAACATTTGTACTTGATAAAAATGTAATTGTAAGACTATATATGCAAAATGCATGTTATTTTGCAACATGGAAAATTTACAAAAGTAAACAAATAATTCTATATACAGCTGAGGTATAACTCGGCATAATAACCTTCAAATCCTTGGGACTCTCAAGCATATACTTATTCTAAGTAATCTAAAGTATGAAACCGACTGAAAAAGTAACCTATATTATCAGCCATTTTCTTGTTAAATTTTGTATTGACTCAAGCAGAAATCAACATACCTTTTGTATCTCAAATTGGTATTTTTCTGATGCATCTTCTATAAACAGTCAGTACATATTTTAGTTTATATGTTATGAAATCCATATTATTACTATCAGAGAATGAAATAGGAATGAATACAATGGCTAACATAATCGAATATAACCGAACAGGTCAAGCCCCAGGGCATTTTTGTAATTTCCATAATTATGGAGCGGGCCGATAGTAGAATAGCATATAAATACTTGTACACTGGTTCACTTAATGTATTCAATCTTGCATCAGATATTGTAAATAATAAAAGTAATCATTTCTCTTTTATGGTATCAGAGAAACACACTACCTACCTAACGGCAACCCAATCACCTCGCCATCCCTCTATCAGTTCATCTTCATCATCTAGAAGGTGGATGTTTTGTCAATTCTTTCTCCTCTCAGAAAAATATCATCATCGAGGAGATTTTTTTCAACCATTCTGACCAAGATCTTTGAGCATTCAGTTCAAGAATCTAACCCACAGGCATTCAGTGCCTCGCCAGAGAAAATAGATCAGAAAATTATCATCATTTCAGTTCTTGGCTGCACTAAAAAGATCATCAGAGACAATCTCTTTATCCGATCAAATTCTTGTTCAATGGTAGGAAATGATGATAATACATCTCATGCATCATCACCACCCCAAGCCACTCAAACCATCCACATCTCTGAAATCGAAGAAATCACCAAGAAAATCATCAATCCAAGAAGTAAACTCATCAACATTCAACTTGATTAAAGCAACTTCTTGCTTTGGAATTATCAAATTTAGACTGCCATAAGAGGATATGGCCTAGAAGATTTCATTCTTGGCACATCCTCAATTCCTGCAAAGTATATCACCAAAGAAGGAGAGTTAATCAGCAACAAAGAATACATAATATATCAAAGACAAGATAGTCTACTAAGTGCATGGCTATTATCAACCATCAATGCAAGTTTACTACCACAAATAATAGGGTGTAATAATACTCATGAAATTTGGATTACAGTAGAGCAAATATTCAATGCTCAATCATCAGCAAGAATCATGAATTACAAGAGGCAACTGCAAAATATACGTAAAAATGAAATGTCAATGAGAGAGTACTTAACAAAGGTGAAGACCCTGTGAGATCTGTTAGGCTCAGCAGGTCATAAAGTTGCTAACACTGATCAAATACTTGTTGTTTTAAATGGACTAGATGAAGATTATGAATCAATTATTGCAATTATCTCATCAAAAGAAACACTGCCAAGTATATCATATGCGCATTATGCTTTTACTTGCATATGAAGGGAGACTTGAACAAAGAAAATCATCTAATTCAGATTTTAGCATCAACTATGCATCCAGTTCATCAAATTCCAGATTCAAGAACCAAGAAAGAAATCAGAATGCAAGAAATGATTAAAACAACCAAAGAAGTGGTCAGACTTACAGAGGTAGAGGCAGAGGCAAATGGAATAACAACACCAATAGGGTTAGATGTCAAATTTGTGAAAAATATGGTCACACTGCCAACAGATGTTACTTTAGGTTTGATCAAAACTATTTAGCAGGTCAATAAGCAAGTAGCAGTCAAAGAAATTATAAACCAAATGTCAACATGGTGCACACAAGTCAAGATTTCAAGAATCAAGGAGAAAACTCCAAGACCCAAGGGGAAGTTGAAGTTCTGGCTAGACCAGAAGATGCAGTAAATGAAGCATGGTATCCATACTCATGTACAACAAATCATATCACTAGCAACTTGCAAAATCTGAATCTAGGCAATAAAGAATACAAAGGTACACAATCTATTTTTATAGGTAATGGCAAATCTGTTAGTATTTCTCATATTGGCAATGCAAGTATCAAAGGCAAAAGAGAGTTACACTTGAACAATTTACTTCAAGTACCACAAATTAAAAAGAAATTAATGAGTGTTTCTCAATTTGCCAATGATAATCAAGTTTATTTTGAATTTTATCCAAAAATTTGTTTGGTCGGAGACTTGCTAAGCAAGGACATTTTATTACAGGGTAAGGTACATAATGGGCTTTACATGTTCAATCTGATGAAGAATAAAAAGGATGTTGTTGAAAGAAACTGGTGTACTCATGACAATGTGAATGACAAAAGTATTTTTGATATATGGCATTGTAAACTTGGACATCCAAGTGTTAATGTTGTAAGGCAAGTTCTTAGAAATAATAATATCAATTTTAAAGATGTCACTTTACCATACATATGTACATATTGTCAATTGGGAAAAAGCCATAAAATGACATTTCCCAAATCTATAACATATTACAACAAACCACTGGAAATGGTGGATGTTGATTTATGGGGACTAGCCTCCATCAATTCAGACTATGGATACAAATATTATATTTCATTTGTAGATGCATTTTCTAGATTTACTTGGATTTATTTTTTAAAATCAAAGGCTGAAACATTTAATGCAGTAGTGCAATTTATTAACATAGCAGAGAAGCAAACCAGTCAACCATTAAAAATTATACAAACAAATGGTGGAGCTGAATTTAAACCACTAAAGGCTTATTTTGCAAAGAAAGGAATTGTACACAGAGTTACCTGCCCTCATACTTCAAAACAAAATGGTTTAGTAGAGAGAAAACATAGGCATATTGTTGAGACAGATCTCACACTCATGGCACAAGCTTCTTTACCTACTAAATTCTGGCCAGATGCCTTCTTAACGTCAGTATACTTGATAAACAGACTTCCAACAAAGGTATTGAAATTTAAAATCCCCAGTGAATTTCTTTTCAACACCAAAGTGGACTACTCAAGCCTAAAGGCATTTGGATGTCTCTACTTCCCATGCTTAAGACCATACAATGCTTACAAGCTCAGCTTCAGATCAGCACCTTACACATTCCTGGGATATACAACACAACAAAAGGGATATAAGTGCTTAAGTAATAATGATAAAATAATCATTTCTAGATATGTTGCTTTTAATGAAAATGTTTTCCCTTTTTCAGGGAAAGATATGAAAGTCAATCAAAAGATATACAATGCAAAAGCTTATATACCTCCAATACCACTGTATAATGAGGAATGTGAAGGAAAAGCAGATGCTACCACAAATGGTGGAACAGATGTGCAAAATGAATCAATGCAATCAAGTGAAAGATCAAGGCACACAAGCAATTCATATAATTATAATCATGACAACGAACAAGCATCAAATCATGAGCAAGAACTTCATGAAGATAATCATCAGCATGAAGCCACTCAATCACATGAGCCAACACCTGCACAATCTGGACATCATATGATAACAAGGTCAAAAGGAGGCATTTTTAAACCCAAAGTATATACAACAACTTCAGAATTTGAAGAACCAGTCAAATATGAACTGTTAGTCCATGAGATGATGGTTTTGATGACAACAACCTTAGAATAGATTATAAAATATAAATACTAACATTACAAGTTTAGACATATATGTATATGCAGGATCTAACCATACAGGTATCAAGAATGAAGACTGTACAGTATAGAGATTCAAGATATAGAAGACTCATGAGTATCAAGATTATCAAGAGTTCAAAAGTTTAAGGTTTAGTTTGTTTTATTAGGAATATTTGTTAAAACTCGTAGAAAAGCACTGGCATCTTAATATCCAATTTATTCGTGGAATGGAATCCACTTCGAGCCCGTTAAAGGGATGGAACCCTAAGTAGGATGGAACATACGAAAATCTAGTGGGACATTGTTTTGTATCCACTAATTTTAATTCAAATGATTTTACAAAATTATCTTGTTTTCAAAATGATTTCAAAACTTTCCTTTTAAAAGATTCAAAACTCTCTATCCTGATTTTAAATAATTTTAGCCTCAAAAACATCTTTAATTTCAAAGTCAAATTACTCCTGATTTTAAACTATCTTTTTAAATAATATATTTTATATACTTTGATTTAAATTATAGTTAAATAATATGTATATATTGTTGTAACGACCCTGAAATTCCGACCCAATTTTAAAATTTTGAATCCATTATTTTTATATAAAATATGGAACTTTCATACGATTTCAATTAGCGTCCAAACTTTGTTCATAAATGGCGCCTAGATGGTTATAGAAATGGGAAAAGTTTCGTCGGAAAATACCGCAGTAAATTTCGTTCGCGTTTACTTCACATCAGTTCATTTTAAACGCAAAAATTTTTATCTTCTGAACCGGAATATTTTACATAGAAAAATTCTAAACCATCTTCTGATCAAGATGTCATTTTTCGTTTTTCAAATTTCGGACATCTTCAGCTCCATCGATCTTATTCTTCGGTGTTTTTGCTGCATTTTCCACAATAGAAAAATTTCGAATTTTATAATTTAATCGTACCACTGATATCTGTATACTGTTGCGTTCTCCTCGTCGCGCTGATCAAAATGGTATATTTATTTGTGTCAATCGGAGTTCGGAGCTGCGAATTATAATTGTTTAACGGATTATAAACTGGTCCGTTACGCAGCCCAAACCGGTACCCAATTACCTACTCAGCTCAGAATACTAGGGGTCCTTGACTATTCAGCTGCCCAGAAACCCAACAGCCTTTCGGTTACCGTGACAATAAATTTTGGCTTTTGAAATCCCAATACCATTTTGTATAAACTAGCTGGTTCCTTCTATTCATTCGGTTGCTCACCTTTTACATCTTTGGTACGTATTCCTCTGCCTCACTCTTCTCTTCATATATTTTTCATTTCTTCTTCTCAAAATAGCAAATGGAGTCTTCCTCCCACTACCTCCCACCAACCCCACCACCTGCTGCCCACCAGCCACCAGCCTCCGCCCTGCCGTTCCCCAACCCGCTCTCACTGCCTTCCCCACCCGTCCCCTTCGCCTGCCCCTCCGCCTAACCCTCCACCCGCCTGCCCAGTCCCAGCCACCGCCCTCCTCCCGTCCCCACTGCCTTCGCCCGCCTGTCCCAGCAACACACGCCCAGTCTCCCCTTCGATCGCCCCAGTCCCCTTCGCCCGTACCCACCAACCCCACGCCACCGTCCCTTCGCCTACCCCGTCCCCACGCCAGCCCGCCACCGCCCCAGCCTCCCTTCGCCTACACCAGACCCCACTCCGCCAGCCTCGCCCGTCCCCTGCCCTCCGCGCCAGCCCAGTCTCCCCTTCGATCGCCCCAGCCCCTCCGCCTTCGCCCTGCCCGACCCGTCCCTGCCCAGTCCCGTTCCGCCTCCCCTCCAACCAGCCGAGCCACCTACTCCACTGCCCAGCCCGCACCCACCAGCAACCCAACCCGCACTCGCCTTCTCCGACCACCGCGACGTCCCGCTCCGCCGTCTTTGTTGTCCTCGCCTTGGCCGCAGTTATATTTCAGAGTTTTATATATATAAATATATATGAAACTATATATATTATAGCAGTATAACTTTGAAAATTCTAGTTGCTCACATACAGTGTTTTACTGTGTTTTGTTCCAGCTACTGCTTCGGAGACTTAGGCTTCCATTCAGCTTGTCGGATCTATCTAGTTTCTTTGCTTTGGTATGATTATATATACAATCTATATATATTGTATTGAACAAATTGTCAATTTAATTATTTGTTGATTGCAGTTTGTGTCCGCTTTTGTGTCGTGCTTGCTAGCGTCTCTTATCTATTCGTCTTCGTGCTTCGTCATCTTCTTTAACCACGCAAGGTGAATATTTCATTCACGACTCAATCTGTTATGCTATGATAATCAAGTGATAGATGTTATTGATATTAATTTGAATGTTAAAATGGTTGATGTTAAATTGTGATTTGAAGTTAGATATGAAAATAATTATGATATTAAATTTGTTATGTGATGTTGAATTTGGTTGTTAATATAAGTGATAATTAATATGAAATTGGAATTGATATAGGATAGTCTAAATTTCAAAATAGATTATATATGTTGAACTTGTCCCTTTAAATGTTAAATAAATCGACACGTAGAAATAGGATTAGTTATACTTTGAGCCATTGAATATATGATTGCTGTAATAATTTGATAATAAACGCCAAGTGAAAACCTATAATGTAATACTCTTTAATCCGCATGAAATGATAGTGTGGATTCTAGGAATAATTTAATTTAATTTACATAAATAACAAATGTAAATTAAATACGATTATTTCGGGATTATATAAATAAACGGTTAAATTGTTATGTATGGTTGCTATTGATTGTTTATTTACTTTGACACCATCCCAGTTATCACACTGCAAGTTCCCTTTGCTATGCTTTGTTTTATTTAATTATATTGGGTTGAAATGATAAATACCCAAAATTGAACAACTTTGGCCTAGGATAGATAATTAAAGATAAGAAAACCGATTGGTCAACAAAATCATTTTGGAATTGAAATCCATTTGAAATTAAGAAACGAACTTAAAAAAAATTGTTGGAAAGTAAGTAACGAATTTATGGATTTAATTGAAATAAATTAATAGATTTAATTGTAATGAATGAATGGATTTAATTGTAATAAAACAATAGATTTAATTGTAATGAATGAATGGATTTAATTGTAATAAAACAATAGATTTAATTGTAGTAAATGAATAGATTTAATTGTAATAAATCAATAGATTTAACTGTAATAAATCAATGGATTTAATTGTAATAAAACAATAGATTTAATTGTAGTAAATGAATGGATTTAATGGTATTAAATTAATAGGATTAATTGTAATAAATTAATGGACTTAATTGTAATAAATTAATGGATTTAATTGTAATGAATTAATAAGTGGACCTAATTGAAATAAATTAATGGATTAAATTGAAACGGATTAATAAATCTATTTAATTAGATAAACGGATTGACACATTAATTGAAATGAGATTTGAATAAGTAAGTTTTAGAATCTAATAAATTGAATTTATTAGATTCGAAATAAAATCTAATTTGGATAAATTTAATAAATTTGGAATTAGTTATAAATTAAATTTGAGATTAAGTAACAAAGTGACTAAAAGGGAATGCAAAACCAACTAAAGTTAAGGATTTGATTTAGCTGTTGAAATTAATTAAATCAAAGTTTTGATTTAATTTAATGTAACGATGAATGGGAATAGGAATAAAATTGAACTTGAATACTTAAGTATTGTTAATTCAAGGGCTTGAACTAAAATTTCATTTGGAAATATGATTTTAAATGTTCGAAATAAATTGAATTGTGAAGTGTCAAATTTTGAAAGTCAAACTTGCAACTTGACTTTTGGACTTTAATTTGTTTTAAACTTTAATATTAAATGACCATCGGGTAATTAATGCGTAGTTATTAAAGAGACCGGGATCGAATATGGACATACTCTCTGTCGATACCGAAGACCACTTTAATAACTAATATACGCGGAGTGTTGATCCAGAATGAAGTGGATGGTTTTGGTGAACGCGTTGACTGAAGAAAGAGAACGATTTTGGATGACCCCTGACATGACTAAAACAGGAGCCGCGCCGGGCCATTGAGGTTCGCTACCTCTAGCGGACACACTTCTTCGATACCTTATCTATTACTTTTGTGATTCGATTTGGGTGCACCCCTTGATTTAGGAGTGTTGTTTCGCGGTGTTGAGATAGTAGCTGCTATGCTCAACATCAGTCCGGATCACGCAACTACTAGTATCCTAGTTGGTATCGCCTCATGTACCTTGTCATACTGATTATCCTATTCGCGACCACTACATTTTGTTTTGTACCTTTAGTATATGGATTGCCCTCTGGTGACTTCCGGTTTTGGGGAAACTACGGTCTTGTATATGCTCTTGGGAATAAAAATGTGTTAAGGATGGAATGGGCCATGACTTAACACTATTTTGATATCATACTTTACTGATTAGACATTATCTATTTAGCGTATTCTATTATATATATAGATAGTTTATCGGATCCTTAAAGATGTGTATCACATTCATCTTTGAGTTATGGACTTTATTATTTGCACCTGATTATTCTGTATAAGATTTTGAGTCCTGACTCGAGTGTTTCTTTTGTATATGCTCGGGTCAGCCTGAAGCTATCCAGTTGCTGATCAAGGTTGGTTGAAGATGCTGAAGACTTAACACTTATCTTTATCAGTTATTTCCTTTCTAGTAGTTGATGAACTTATGTATTGAACCTATTATATTTCTCTTTGTCACTTTATGTTGAGACATTGTTGTATTCCTGTAGTAGCTTCATGAACTACTATTATGATGATGTACTTTTCCGCTGCATTATTCTGTGACTATTCTGTGTCTGTGATGTTGTATTGATTCTCATTTATATATATGTATTCATAATCCCATAATGATTCGTGTTTTGTATTATTTAAGTTGACATGTGCGGATTATTGTCAATTTAAATGGTCCAAATATACGGGTTGTTGTAGTTGGTATCAGAGCTTCGGTTTCCCTAAAAACCTTAGTTCGGGATTATGAAACTCATTAGAGATAGGGTAGCAATACCCTAGAATGAGGAGAATCGATTAAATGTCCAAGTCCTTTCTATTCGAACTTCTTTGATTCGTCGATTGAATTTTTCCTTTGAGTTTTCTGATTTTATCCTTGGTCCTAAATTTCTTTTGGTATTTCAGGATGAGTTCCAGAAGAAACAATAGGGGTGGAAGAGGCAATGGTCCTGCTCAAGCTGCACCTGCCGCTCCAGCTCCTGTCAGATTCATCATTCTTAGTAAGGAGTATTCACAGCTTGGAGGTATTAAGTTTTCTGGATCCGAGAACATTATTGAGGCTCAGCAATGGCTTAAAAGCTTAGAGAAGATATTTTCGGGTCTAGAGATCACCGATGCTCAGAAGCGTCAGCTTGCTGCCTGGCAACTTCAGGATGCCGCGCAAGATTGGTGGGAATCAGTTACTTCTCGTATCGAGGAGGACACCATCACTTGGGCCCAGTTTAGGGATACTTTCTCGGCACAATGGATGCCAGCTGCTGGGAAAACCCAACTTTATAGAGCTTTCATGGATCTGAAGCAAGGCAGTATGACTTTTTCTGAGTATGAGAGGAAATTCAACGAACTCTCAAAATTCGGACCTGGCTTGATCGATACACCACTTCTGAAGAACGAGAAATTCATTTTGGGAGCTAGGCCAGAATATTATGACTTGCTTACTGGCCACACTTATTGCACCTTCACAGAGCTTGTAGATTATGCTCTTAGATATGAGGCAAAGCCTAAGGGACCTACTGCCAAGGCCACTCCTACTCAGCCCTCTTCTAGCCAGCCCGGGAAAAGGAAGATGAACTTTGATCAACAAAAGAAAGCTTGGCAGAAGACTACTGGATTGGGATATGCTCAGAAAAGCCCAATCGACCTTGCTAATATCACTTGCTTCAAATGCGATAAGAAGGGCCATTATGCTAATAGTTGTCCATCTACCGGAGCTGCTGTTCCACCACCTTCTACGACTAGGAAAGATTTATGCTATGTCTGCCTCCAGCCGGGTCATTTCAAGAAAGACTGCCCACTGTATAAGCGTGGCACACCATCTGGAGTATTTGATATCACCACACCTGCACCCCCTGCACCACCCACCCAGGATGACCAAGGTACCTTACGAAGTACTTTTTCATTACATGATTTACCTATTAGGGTATTATTCGATACTGGTGCTTCTCATAGCTTCATATCTATTGATCTTTGTAATAAGCTCAAATTAGAACCTACTCTTGCTACTACTTCCTTATGCGTCTCCAACCCTATTGGAGGACTTGCCAACCTCAGTAGAATTTGTAAAGAGGCTGTGCTCTTGTATGGAAGATATCGATTCACTTGGGATTTTTATGTGCTTGGCTTCGCAGCATTTGACATCTTGTTAGGTGCTGATTGGTTAAGGAAATTTGATGCTGTTATTTCTTGCAAGGCTCGTTCTGTTTCTCTAGTCAATGACAAGGGCCTACCGCTTGTCATTGAATGCAAATCATCGCAGAAATATGCCGGAAGCTTCATATTCTCTCTTGATGCTCACCCGGATGATCTTAGTACTACCCCTATTGTTCAGAAATTTCCCGATGTATTTGGAGAGGTCAACTCTCTACCGCCCAAACGGGAAATCGATTTCCGTATTGATCTTATTCCTGGAGCTACTCCCGTAGTTCTCCCATACCGAAGGATGGCTCCTAAAGAAAAAGCTGAACTAAAAACCCAAATTGTTGATCTATTTGCTAAAGGCTTGATTAGGAGAAGTTGCTCCGAATGGGGCGCCGCAGTTGTATTTGTCACCAAATCAGATGGATCTCTTCGCATGTGTGTTGATTACCGAGAACTGAACAAACGCACTCTCAAGAATCGTTATCCGATGCCTCGCATCAACGATTTATTCGATCAGCTCCATGAAGCTAAAATTTTCTCACAACTTGATCTAGCCACTGGGTTCCACCAACTCAGAGTCGCTGAAGATAGTATCCATAAGACAACTTTCCGTACCGAGAATGGATTCTATGAATGGTTGGTTATGCCATTCGGTTTGACCAACGCACCTGCTTATTTCGTCGACTTGATGAATCGAGTCTTCCGTGATGTGCTTAACAAGTTTGTTCTTGTTTTCATTGATGATATTCTCGTCTTCTCCAAAGACAAGAAGGAGCATGAGACACATCTTGCTTATGTTCTGGAAACTCTTCGAAATCATCAACTTAAGGCCAAATTCTCTAAATGCCACTTCTGGCGAGACGAAGTGAGATTCCTGGGCCACATAGTTTCTGAAAATGGGATTTCGGTCGATCCAGCTAAGATCGCCGTAATCAATGTAAGATCTATCCTATTTCGCTATTTCTATTCAATTCCTCTTATTCCTTTCTAATTTTGAAATTTATCTACAGGATTGGGAGACTCCTAAAACTCCTACAGATATTCGTAGTTTCTTGGGTTTAGCCGGTTATTATCGCAGATTTATTGAGCACTTTGCCCGGATTTCTGCCCCACTTACTGCTTTAACTTGGAAGGATGTTAAGTTTATTTGGAGTGAGAAGTGCGAATCAGCTTTTAATGAGTTGAAGCGTAAGTTAACTTCAGCCCCTGTTCTTGCGGTAATCGATGGAAGTGAAGGATTAACCGTCTATACAGATGCTTGCCGAGAAGGTTTAGGCGCTGTTCTTATGCAAAATGGAAAGGTTATTGCTTATGTTGGCCGTCAGTTGAAAACCCATGAATTAAACTATGCCACACATGACCTAGAGCTTCTTGCCGTTGTATTTGCTCTGAAACTATGGAGGCATCATCTTTTGGGAACAAAATTCGAATTATTCACTGATCATAAGTCCTTGAGATATATCTTTTCCCAGAAAGATTTGAACCAGAGGCAAGTCCGATGGCTCGAATTTTTAGCTGCATATGATCTTGACATCACTTATACTCCTGGGAAAGCAAATGTTGTAGCCGATGCATTGAGTCGTAGCAAAGCATTGTCTTGCTGTAATATTGTTGAAGGCATGTTATTTCAGCTTGTCATCCCTCCATCTCTTATAGATCGCATAAAAGCTAAACAATATGAGGATACTTTGCTCTATCATATGAAGGAGTTAGTTCTTGGTAGAGTTGGAAATGCCGACAGTAAAGTGGGAGCACAGATAAATAGTAATGGAGTTCTGAGGATTGACAACCGTATTTGTGTTCCTAATGTCGATGGATTGAGACAAGAAGTACTTAGAGAGAATCATTAGTCATCACTTTCATTTCATCCTGGTGTCACTAAGATGTATCGTAATATGAAGCGTTTATATTGGTGGAGTGGGATGAAGAGAGATATTTCTATATATGTCAGTAGATGCACCACTTGCCAACAAGTTAAGGCCGATCACCAGAAGACTGCCGGTTTACTTCAACCCCTAGAGATTCCTTGTTGGAAATGGGATCAGATTTCTATGGACTTCATTGATGGATTATAGAGGACCAGAAAAGGTAATGAGTGTATATGGGTGATCGTTGATAGGTTGACAAAATCTTCTCACTTTATCCCTGTTAAGACCACTCGTACTGCTTCAAGTTTGGCAGAGATTTACATGAAAGAGATTGTTAGACTTCATGGGGTTCCATCTAGTATTGTATGCGATCGAGACCCTATATTCACTAGTAAATTCTGGAAGGCATTTCAGGACGTCTTGGACACTAAACTGAATCTGAGCACAGCTTATCATCCTCAAACGGATGGCCAAACTGAAAGGGTAAATCAGATTTTGGAGGATCTGCTCCGAGCCTGCATTATTAATTTTGGTGGATCTTGGGAAGATCATCTCCATTTGGTTGAATTCACTTATAATAACAGTTATCAGGTAAATCAAAAATTTCAGTTTGAATAAGTAAATTTGAATTGGAATTTAACCACCTTTATATTCAAGCGAGTATCGATATGGCACCGTCCGAAGCTTTATATGGACGGCCATGTAAATCGCCAGCTTGTTGGATTGAGCCTGGTGATCGATTGGTTCTTGGCCCAGATATGATAATGGAAGCATCCGAGAAGGTTAATGAGATCAGAAGGAAGATGAAGACCGCACAGGTTAGGCAGAAGAGCTATGCAGATAGGCGTAGAAGAGATTTGGAATTCCAGGTTGGGGATGTGGTATTTCTGAAAGTATCACCTTTGAAGAATGTTATTCGATTTGGTCGTAGAGGGAAGCTTGCCCCAAGATTTGTTGGACCATTTACTATCACCGAGAGAATTGGCACACTAGCTTATAGAGTTGCATTACCAGAAAAGTTTGAGGGCGTGCACAACGTATTCCATGTTTCACATCTCCGGAAAGTCGTGCGTGACCCATCCATGACCATTCCAATTGCTCAGTTAGATGAAGTAGATATCGAGCCAGATTTAACTATCGAAAGAAGACCACTTCGAATAGTCGATCGGGAAATAAGGCAACTAAGAAGGAAGTCTATAAATCTCGTCAAAGTCCAATGGAGTGAAGATGAGCGAGATTGCACATGGGAAACTGAGGATAGTATCCGGGATTCAAACCCCGAATTACTGATTTCAGGTATAAATCAAACTTTCTTAAAAAAATCTATCTTGACTTTTCCGCTTACTCCATTTTTTACTTCACCGTCTCGTTCTTTTCGAGGACGAAAAGTTTTGAGTGGGGGAGAATGTAACGATCCTGAAATTCCGACCCAATTTTAAAATTTTGAATCCATTATTTTTATATAAAATATGGAACTTTCATACGATTTCAATTAGCGTCCAAACTTTGTTCATAAATGGCGCCTAGATGGTTATAGAAATGGGAAAAGTTTCGTCGAAAAATACCGCAGTAAATTTCGTTCGCGTTTACTTCACATCAGTTCATTTTAAACGCGAAATTTTTTATCTTCTGAACCGGAATATTTTACATAGAAAAATTCTAAACCATCTTCTGATCAAGACGACATTTTTCGTTTTTCAAATTTCGGACATCTTCAGCTCCGTCGATCTTATTCTTCGGTGTTTTTGCTGCATTTTCCACAATAGAAAAATTTCGGATTTTATAATTTAATCGTACCACTGATATCTGTATACTGTTGCGTTCGCCTCGTCACGCTGATCAAAATGGTATATTTATTTGTGTCAATCGGAGTTCGGAGCTGCGAATTATAATTGTTTAACGGATTACAAACTGGTCCGTTACGCAGCCCAAACGGTATCCAATTACCTACTCAGCTCAGAATACTAGGGGTCCTTGACTATTCAGCTGCCCAGAAACCCAACAGCCTTTCGGTTACCGTGACAATAAATTTTGGCTTTTGAAATCCCAATACCATTTTGTATAAACTAGCTGGTTCCTTCTATTCATTCGGTTGCTCACCTTTTACATCTTTGGTACGTATTCCTCTGCCTCCCTCTTCTCTTCATATATTTTTCATTTCTTCTTCTCAAAACAGCAAATGGAGTCTTCCTCCCACTGCCTCCCACCAACCCCACCACCTGCTGCCCACCAGCCACCAGCCTCCGCCCTGCCGTTCCCTAACCCGCTCCCACTGCCTTCCCCACCCGTCCCCTTCGCCTGCCCCTCCGCCTGACCCTCCACCTGCCTGCCCAGTCCCAGCCACCGCCCGCCTCCCATCCCCACTGCCTTCGCCCGCCTGTCCTAGCAACACACGCCCAGTCTCCCCTTCGATCGCCTCAGTCCCCTTCGCCCGTACCCACCAACCCCACGCCACCGTCCCTTCGCCTACCCCGTCCCCACGCCAGCCCGCCACCGCCCCAGCCTCCCTTCGCCTACACCAGACCCCACTCCGCCAGCCTCGCTTGTCCCCTGCCCTCCGCGCCAGCCCAGTCTCCCCTTCGATCGCCCCAGCCCCTCTGCCTTCGCCCTGCCCGACCCGTCCCTACCCAGTCCCGTTCCGCCTCCCCTCCCACCAGCCGAGCCACCTACTCCACTGCCCAGCCCGCACCCACCAGCTACCCAACCCCCACTCGCCTTCTCCGACCACCGCGACGTCCCGCTCCGCCGTCTTTGTTGTCCTCGCCTTGGCCGCAGTTATATTTCAGAGTTTTATATATATAAATATATATGAAACTATATATATTATAGCAGTATAACTTTGAAAATTCTAGTTGCTCACATACAGTGTTTTACTGTGTTTTGTTCCAGCTACTGCTTCGGAGACTTAGGCTTCCATTCAGCTTGTCGGATCTATCTAGTTTCTTTGCTTTGGTATGATTATATATACAATCTATATATATTGTATTGAACAAATTGTCAATTTAATTATTTGTTGATTGCAGTTTGTGTCCGCTTTTGTGTCGTGCTTATTAGTGTCTCTTATCTATTCGTCTTCATGCTTCGTCATCTTCTCTAACCACGCAAGGTGAATATTTCATTCACGACTCAATCTGTTATGCTATGATAATCAAGTGATAGATGTTATTGATATTAATTTGAATGTTAAAATGGTTGATGTTAAATTGTGATTTGAAGTTAGATATGAAAATAATTATGACATTAAATTTGTTATGTGATGTTGAATTTGGTTGTTAATATAAGTGATAATTAATATGAAATCGGAATTGATATAGGATAGTCTAAATTTCAAAATAGATTATATATGTTGAACTTGTCCCTTTAAATGTTAAATAAATCGACACGTAGAAATAGGATACTTTGAGCCATTGAATGTATGATTGCTGTAATAATTTGATAATAAACGCCAAGTGAAAACCTATAATGTAATAATCTTTAATCCGCATGAAATGATAGTGTGAATTCTAGGAATAATTTTATTTAATTTACATAAATAACAAATGTAAATTAAATACGATTATTTCAGGATTATTTAAATAAACAGTTAAATTGTTATGTATGGTTGCTATTGATTGTTTATTTACTTTGACACCATCCCAGTTATCACACTGCAAGTTCCCTTTGCTATGCTTTGTTTTATTTAATTATATTGGGTTGAAATGATAAATACCCAAAATTGAACAACTTTGGCCTAGGATAGATAATTAAAGATAAGAAAACCGATTGGTCAACAAAATTATTTTGGAATTGAAATCCATTTGAAATTAAGAAATGAACTTAAAAAAATTGTTGGAAAGTAAGTAACGAATTTATGGATTTAATTGAAATAAATCAATAGATTTAATTGTAATGAATGAATGTATTTAATTGTAATAAAACAATAGATTTAATTGTAATGAATGAATGGATTTAATTGTAATAAAACAATAGATTTAATTGTAGTAAATGAATAGATTTAATTGTAATAAATCAATAGATTTAACTGTAATAAATCAATGGATTTAATTGTAATAAAACAATAGATTTAATTGTAGTAAATGAATGGATTTAATGGTATTAAATTAATAGGATTAATTGTAATAAATTAATGGACTTAATTGTAATAAATTAATGGATTTAATTGTAATGAATTAATAAGTGGACCTAATTGAAATAAATTAATGGATTAAATTGAAACGGATTAATAAATCTATTTAATTAGATAAACGGATTGACACATTAATTGAAATGAGATTTGAATAAGTAAGTTTTAGAATCTAATAAATTGAATTTATTAGATTCGAAATAAAATCTAATTTGGATAAATTTAATAAATTTGGAATTAGTTATAAATTAAATTTGAGATTAAGTAACAAAGTGACTAAAAGGGAATGCAAAACCAACTAAAGTTAAGGATTTGATTTAGCTGTTGAAATTAATTAAATCAAAGTTTTGATTTAATTTAATGTAACGATGAATGGGAATAGGAATAAAATTGAACTTGAATACTTAAGTATTGTTAACTCAAGGGCTTGAACTAAAACTTCATTTGGAAATATGATTTTAAATGTTCGAAATAAATTGAATTGTGAAGTGTCAAATTTTGAAAGTCAAACTTGCAACTTGACTTTTGGACTTTGATTTGTTTTAAACTTTAATATTAAATGACCATCGGGTAATTAATGCGTAGTTATTAAAGAGACTGGGATCGGATATGGATATACTCTCTATCGATACCAAAAACCACTTTAATAACTAATATACGCGGAGTGTTGATCCAGAATGAAGTGGATGGTTTTGGTGAACGCGTTGACTGAAGAAAGAAAACGATTTTGGATGACCCCTGACATGACTAAAACAGGAGCCGCGCCGGGCCATTGAGGTTCGCTACCTCTAGCGGACACACTTCTTCGATACCTTATCTATTACTTTTGTGATTCGATTTGGGTGCACCCCTTGATTTGGGAGTGTTGTTTCGCGGTGTTGAGATGGTAGCTGCTATGCTCAACATCAGTCCGGATCACGCAACTACTAGTATCCTAGTTGGTATCGCCTCATGTACCTTGTCATACTGATTATCCTATTCGCGACCACTACATTTTGTTTTGTACCTTTAGTATATGGATTGCCCTCTGGTGACTTCTGGTTTTGGGGAAACTACGGTCTTGTATATGCTCTTGGGAATAAAAATGTGTTAAGGATGGAATGGGCCATGACTTAACACTATTTTGATATCATACTTTACTGATTAGACATTATCTATTTAGCGTATTCTATTGTATATATAGATAGTTTATCGGATCCTTAAAGATGTGTATCACATTCATCTTTGAGTTATGGACTTTATTATTTGCACCTGATTATTCTGTATAAGATTTTGAGTCCTGACTCGAGTGTTTCTTTTGTATATGCTCGGGTCAGCCTGAAGCTATCCAGTTGCTGATCAAGGTTGGTTGAAGATGCTGAAGACTTAACACTTATCTTTATCAGTTATTTCCTTTCTAGTAGTTGATGAACTTATGTATTGAACCTCTTGTATATCTCTTTGTCACTTTATGTTGAGACATTGTTGTATTCCTGTAGTAGCTTCATGAACTACTATTATGATGATGTACTTTTCCGCTGCATTATTCTGTGACTATTCTGTGTCTGTGATGTTGTATTGATTCTCATTTATATATATGTATTCATAATCCCATAATGATTCGTGTTTTGTATTATTTAAGTTGACATGTGTGGATTATTGTCAATTTAAATGGTCCAAATATACGGGTTGTTATAGTTGGTATCAGAGCTTCGGTTTCCCTAAAAACCTTAGTTCGGGATTATGAAACTCATTAGAGATAGGGTAGCAATACCCTAGAATGAGGAGAATCGATTCAATGTCCAAGTCCTTTCTATTCGAACTTCTTTGATTCGTCGATTGAATTTTTCCTTTGAGTTCTCTGATTTTATCCTTGGTCCTAAATTTCTTTTGGTATTTCAGGATGAATGCCAGAAGAAACAATAGGGGTGGAAGAGGCAATGGTCCTGCTCAAGCTGCACCTGCCGCTCCAGCTCCTGTCAGATTCACCATTCTTAGTAAGGAGTATTCACAGCTTGGAGGTATTAAGTTTTCTGGATCCGAGAACATTATTGAGGCTCAGCAATGGCTTAAAAGCTTAGAGAAGATATTTTCGGGTCTATAGATCACCAATGCTCAGAAGCGTCAGCTTGCTGCCTGGCAACTTCAGGATGCCGCGCAAGATTGGTGGGAATCAGTTACTTCTCGTATCGAGGAGGACACCATCACTTGGGCCCAATTTAGGGATACTTTCTCGGCACAATGGATGCCAGCTGCTGGGAAAACCCAACTTTATAGAGCTTTCATTGATCTGAAGCAAGGCAGCATGACTTTTTCTGAGCATGAGAGGAAATTCAACGAACTCTCAAAATTCGGACCTGGCTTGATCGATGCACCACTTCTGAAGAACGAGAAATTCATTTTGGGAGCTAGACCAGAATATTATGACTTGCTTACTGGCCACACTCATTGCACCTTCACAGAGCTTGTAGATTATGCTCTTAGATATGAGGCAAAGCCTAAGGGACCTACTGCCAAGGCCACTCCTACTCAGCCCTCTTCTAGCCAGCCTGGGAAAAGGAAGATGAACTTTGATCAACAAAAGAAAGCTTGGTAGAAGACTACTGGATTGGGATATGCTCAGAAAAGCCCAATCGACCTTGCTAATATCACTTGCTTAAAATGCGATAAGAAGGGCCATTATGCTAATAGTTGTCCATCTACCGGAGCTGCTGTTCCACCACCTTCTACGACTAGGAAAGATTTATGCTATGTCTGCCTCCAGCCGGGTCATTTCAAGAAAGACTGCCCACTGTATAAGCGTGGCACACCATCTGGAGTATTTGCTATCACCACACCTGCACTCCCTGCACCACCCACCCAGGATGACCAAGGTACCTTACGAAGTACTTTTTCATTACATGATTTACCTATTAGGGTATTATTCGATACTGGTGTTTCTCATAGCTTCATATCTATTGATCTTTGTAATAAGCTCAAATTAGAACCTACTCTTGCTACTACTTCCTTATGCGTCTCCAACCCTATTGGAGGACTTGCCAACCTCAGTAGAATTTGTAAAGAGGTTGTGCTCTTGTATGGAAGATATCGATTCACTTGGGATTTTTATATGCTTGGCTTCGCAGCATTTGACATCTTGTTAGGTGCTGATTGGTTAAGGAAATTTGATGCTGTTATTTCTTGCAAGGCTCGTTCTGTTTCTCTAGTCAATGACAAGGGCCTACCGCTTGTCATTGAATGCAAATCACCGCAGAAATATGCCGGAAGCTTCATATTCTCTCTTGATGCTCGCCCGGATGATCTTAGTACTACCCTATTGTTCAGAAATTTCCCGATGTATTTGGAGAGGTCAACTCTCTACCGCCCAAACGGGAAATCGATTTCCGTATTGATCTTATTCCTGGAGCTACTCCCGTAGTTCTCCCATACCGAAGGATGGCTCCTAAAGAAAAAGCTGAACTAAAAACCCAAATTGTTGATCTATTTGCTAAAGGCTTGATTAGGAGAAGTTGCTCCGAATGGGGTGCCGCAGTTGTAGTTGTCACCAAATCAGATGGATCTCTTCGCATGTGTGTTGATTACCGAGAACTGAACAAACGCACTCTCAAGAATCGTTATCCGATGTCTCGCATCAACGATTTATTCGATCAGCTCCATGGAGCTAAAATTTTCTCACAACTTGATCTAGCCACTGGGTTCCACCAACTCAGAGTCGCTGAAGATAGTATCCATAAGACAGCTTTCCGTACCGAG
Source organism: Allium fistulosum (assembly GCA_030737815.1). NCBI lineage: Eukaryota > Viridiplantae > Streptophyta > Magnoliopsida > Asparagales > Amaryllidaceae > Allium > Allium fistulosum. The sequence continues at coordinate 1,241,068,220 of CM060902.1, read as the reverse complement.
AATGGATTCTATGAATGGTTGGTTATGCCATTCGGTTTGACCAACGCACCTGCTTATTTCATCGACTTGATGAATCGAGTCTTCCGTGATGTGCTTAACAAGTTTGTTCTTGTTTTCATTGATGATATTCTCGTCTTCTCCAAAGACAAGAAGGAGCATGAGACACATCTTGCTTATGTTCTGGAAACTCTCCGAAATCATCAACTTAAGGCCAAATTCTCTAAATGCCACTTCTGGCGAGACGAAGTGAGATTCCTGGGCCACATAGTTTCTGAAAATGGGATTTCGGTCGATCCAACTAAGATCGTCGTAATCAATGTAAGATCTATCCTATTTCGCTATTTCTATTCAATTCCTCTTATTCCTTTCTAATTTTGAAATTTATCTACAGGATTGGGAGACTCCTAAAACTCCTACAGATATTCGTAGTTTCTTGAGTTTAGCCGGTTATTATCGTAGATTTATCGGGACTGGATGTAGGGTAACTCCGAACCAGTATAAAATCCGGTATGTTCTTTCTTTAACTGCTTTTACTTTATATTTGCATCTGTGTTTGATTATGTGTTCATATATGTGTCTAATTAGTGTATACATTGTTAACAAATTAAGATAAAACTCAAAAAGATTAACAAATTTTTTAAAATACTATTCACCCCCCTCTAGTGTTAATTCTAGCCTTAAGATCCTTAATCCGCATTTCTCACATTTGGTATCAGAGCTTTGTTTTCAAAAGTTTCATTATCTGAATTTTGAAAAATTTCAAAATGGCTACTAACACTAGTACTGCTATTTCCACCAACACTAGTTCATTTGTAGAAGGTCAGTCTACTGCCAGACCACCACTTTTTAATGGCAGCAACTGTGCATATTGGGCATGTAGGATGAAAATATATTTACAATCTGTAGAATTAGATACTTGGAATATCACACAAACTGAATATTCTGAACCCACAACTAATTTTGCACAGTGGACCACTGAGCAAAAGACTGTTGCATAAAATAATTCTAAAGCAATGAATATTCTGTTTTGTTCACTTGAAAGAAATGAATTTAATAGAGTGTCAGTTTGTAAGTCTGCATATGAAATCTGGAAAACTTTGCAAGTAATTCATGAAGGAACAAGCAAAGTTAAATAGACCAAAATTTCCATGCTCACAAATCAGTTTCAGTTATTTAAAATGAATACTAATGAGTATATTTCAGATATCTATAGTCGATTTCAAGATATCGTGCATTATTTAATATCTTTGGGAAAGGAATTTTCGGAAGAAGATCAAGTTAGAAAATTTTTAAATTCTCTCACTCCAGAATGGGATCAAAAGATACTTGCAATTGAAGAGGCAAATGACATCAGTACTTTAAAGATAGAAGAATTGATTGGAAATCTAATGTCGTTTGAAGATCAAATGATCGGGAGAAGAGAAAGCAAAGCATCTGAAAAGAAATCAATGGCATTCAATGCATTAACCGATGGATCAGACTCAAACAGTGATAATGATGAAGAGATAGCATTTATGACCAGGAATTTTAGGAAATTCCTGAAGTACAGGAAATTTAATAGTTCCAAGAGAAACAACTTTAAGAATTCTGGTAATCAGACTACAGTACCAAACTTTATCAAATGCTTCAATTGTGACGAACCAGGTCATATCAAAAGGGACTGTCTGTATCTAGATAGGCAGAATCCTCCTATGAACAATGAACCAGCAAAGAAATGGAAGCATGCATTTACTGCTACTCTAGATGACTCAGACTCGTCCTCAAGTGATGATGATCAAAAGACGGATAATTCGAATTTGGGTTTCACTGCAGTTCACGACTCCGACGAATTCAAAGAAATGGATTCAGAAAAGGGTACACGTTTACAATACAATCGGTTGAAATTGCTTGCATAGAATTAGTTGCTTGATTGTTTGATTGATTGATTTTGAATTGATACGTTGTTTGAATTTTAAAATTTATTTTCTATTTTTACTATTATTTTATTATTATTTTTATTATTTTTGACAGATTTTGAAATATATTATAAGTATAATAATATTTCAGAAATATAGACATTAATAATAATATTTATTTATATATATGTATTAGATAACTTAGGAAAAATCATGTCATGAAAATTCAAAGGCACATGTCGACATGGCCCCTACCACGATGTCGACATACCTACCTGAATTTGAATTTCAAATTTTGAATTCAAATGTTTGAATTTCCCTCCACCTTTTCACTTCATTTATTTCTCTGGAAAGATACCTTTTGACCAGAGAATATGTCCTTTGAAAGTCTATTTATTCACTATCTTTTATCATATCTTTTCACTTTCATTTTCAAATTCAAACTCTCTCTTCATATCCTCAAGCTCTCTACTCTAATGGCTTCTTCAAGCAACCCCTCAACCATGAGAATTTCCAGAAAAATCAAAGAGAAATTATTCAATGATCCGGAGGCAATTAAAGCATACATCAATTATGCTAATTATGCCAAAGTCCATCCCGGAAAATTTGCTATTTTTCAAGATTTTTCTTCTTATGAAATTGATTCTCTTTTTGCAAACAATGGTGTTTTAAGTCTTATTGACTCTTCTCAAAATGATTTTGTTTGCTATCCTAATCTTGTCAAAATCTTCTATGCTAATTTAAACCGTGGTTTTCATAATGGAAATGAGAATGAAATTTGGAGTAGTGTCAAAGGCACTCAAATTGTTTTGAATTGTGATCTTTTAGGTACCATTCTTAATTGCAAAAGCACTTTTTGCTATTTTCGGAAATTATGATATCAACTGGGCGCAAGTTATTTTGGATGAACTTCGTCCTAAAAATTTTGAAATAGGAGAAAACACTTTATATCATGGAATTTACCTTACTCGGATTTTTAACTATTTTGGAGTGGATTTCAAAGGTGAAGAATTTGTCTCTAGAAAAGTTTTTAATATTTCAAACATTTCTCTCATGAAAATCCCATATGTTTTTCAACCTTATGAGACTCTTACCGAAAAGGAAGAGCGTTTAGCTCATGAAGAAATGGAAGAGGAAGAAGAAGAAGAAAAGGATGAAATGGAAATAGAAGAAGAAGAAGGTGAAACATCCTTAGAAAGTATTGAATATCCTTCCAATCCATCCAACAAAACCCTTCTCAAAAACCAAAAGATAATTGTGGAGAATCAACGGATTTTAAAACGATCCGTTAGTAAGAAGTTGGATAACATGTCTTCAAAGATGAACAAGTTCTTTTCAAAAGTCAGCAAGAAACTTGGATTATCTTCATCATCTTCATCCTCTAACTAGTTTTATCTTTTAGTATCTTATTGTATTTGTCTTAGTTTGTTTTATTTCGAATGTTCGTGTAGTTCTTTATGTTTAATCATTGTATTATCCTATTATGCAATGAAATTGAATTTCCTTCCTGTCATCTAGCTTATTTTATATCTTGAATAAATGTTAGTATATTATAGAAATATATATACATCATTATTCACAAAATAAATTTATCATCAAAATTCACTATAGTATGTCGACATACCCCTCTTGACTATGTCGACATGTACTGGTCAGAAGTGATTATTGATTTTTGAATTTGAAATTGGAATAACTACCAAATGTCTATTCATTTCAAACGAATTTCTACACCTATATATACCCTTTTCTTCCAGAAATCTTCACTGAAATTTATTTTTCATTCTCTATATCCTTCATTTCTTTCTCTAATTCAATTATGGCCAATCCTATTCACAATCTATATGAAAATCTTGAAGAAACACTCAATTCATTCAAGAATATTCTCTCTTCCTTCGTAATCAACGTCACTTAGAACTGAGTCAAATGCAGATGATCAAGGAACAAGAGAGACACTTCGATGCAATTCGTTGGATGATCTCCTCCCTTCACAAGGATGATAAGGAAGCACATCCTCCCGTTTCTCTATCTGTTGATAATGAGAATTGGGATGCCATCAAATAAGACCCTATCTTTGGAGAAGAAGGATGGGTTGATGTTCCTCGTAACGTTTAATTTTCTTTCTTTGTTTGATTTGTCTGAATTAATTTGTTTGATTTAATTTAGTTTGAATTGATACTTTGTGTGGATTGATTTTATTTGGTTTGAAGATTGGTGTGTAAAACATATATATACACTGAAATGAATATAGTCTTTAATTAAGTTATTATGCTCATAAGTATCATTATTTCTTAATCTATATATTATATATTCTGTTGTATAGTTTATCAATGCAGGTACTAAAGTCCAAGAGTAAGGGGAAGTAAATTTTTTTATTGATGACAAAGGGGGAGAAGTATAAAATAGGGTAGTTAGGCATAGATTAAGGGGGAGTTGTTAGTTATAGGGGGAGTTATTAGGATAGAAGGAATATTTTATAAACAAAGGTTGTCATCATCAAAAAGGGGGGATTGTTAGTCCTTGAGATGATGGTTTTGATGACAACAACCTTAGAATAGATTATAAAATATAAATACTAACATTTCAAGTTTAGATATATATGTATTTGCAGGATCTAACCATGCAGGTATCAAGAATGAAGACTGTACAGTATAGAGATTCAAGATATAGAAGACTCATGAGTATCAAGATTATCAAGAGTTCAAGAGTTCAAGGTTAAGTTTGTTTTATTAGGAATATTTGTTAAAACTCGTAGAAAAGCACTGGCATCTTAATATCCAATTTATTCGTGGAATGGAATCCACTTCGAGCCCGTTAAAGGGATGGAACCCTAAGTAGGATGAAACCTACGAAAATCTAGTGGGACATTGTTTTGTATCCACTAATTTTAATTCAAATGATTTTACAAAATTATCTTGTTTTCAAAATGATTTAAAAACTTTCCTTTTAAAAGATTCAAAACTCTCTATCCTGATTTTAAATAATTTTAGCCTCAAAAACATCTTTAATTTCAAAGTCAAATTACTCCTGATTTTAAACTATCCTTTTAAATAATATATTTTATATACTTTGATTTAAATTATAGTTAAATAATATGTATATATTGTTCTTTATATTTACTTATGAATTTCAACTATATTCAAGTATATTTATAAAGTTTAAAATAATTTTAATATAAGATAGAGGTTATTTTCAAAGAAAATCAAAACACCAAAAATCCCTTTGGGATGTCGACATGCCCAAGTACTCCATGTCGACATAGTGTCAGTTGAGTTCAAAATTCAAAATTCAAAAGAAGTGTCTATTCTCCATAACTCTTCATGAATGGTCATGGCTGTTGATCTTCTATAAATAGGGGTCAGTTTCAACGAATTTTTAATCACTTTTTTCTGGTTTTCACTCCTCTTATTCTTCCACATTTCTTAATACAAAATCATACCATTACTCTGCCGAAATCAACATCGAATCATACTCGCTTACTTCTAGTTTGATTCTCCATCACTATCTCTACAAGGTTCTCAGTGCTATTCAGAGTTATAGACTTCTTTGTAAAATATTAGCGAGAAAAGATGTGATTGTAGCCTTGGAAATCAATTAAGCGAGAAAAGGTGTGATTGTAGCCCTGGAAATCAATTGGGTGAACTTGTTGCCCCAAAAATCAAGTATCTCTACCCAGAGGATTGTCATTCTGGAGGGTGTACCTCGTAGCCTTGAAACCGAGGGTTGTAATTGTTGAATTGTTGTTGAAAGGAAATCCGTATTTGTGTTGCGGGACTGGATGTAGGGTAACTCCGAACCAGTATAAAATCCGGTGTGTTCTTTCCTTTACTGCTTTTACTTTATATTTGCATCTGTGTTTGATTCTGTGTTCATATCTGTGTCTGATTAGTGTATACACTGTTAACAAATTAAGATAAAACTCAAAAAGATTAACAAATTTCTTAAAACACTATTCACCCCCTCTAGTGTTAATTCTAGCCTTAAGATCCTTAATCTGCACACATGAACAAGCATAAAAAAGCAACAGATGGAAAACTGCAATGATTGAAGAATATCAAGCTCTCATGAAAAAAAACTTGGGATCTAGTGCAGAGACCAGAACATCAAAATATAATTGGGTGCAAATGGACATTCAAACTAAAAAAATCCTAATGGAACCATCAATAAATACAAGGCAAGGCTTGTAGCCAAAAGATACACACACCAATATGGTTTTGACTTTATAGAGAACTTTTCCCCAGTAGTAAAACTAACTACTATAAGGATTGTCCTCGCCATTGTACTGCATAAAAACTAGAGAATAAGACAACTAGATATAAATAATGCTTTTTTGAATGGGGTTCTTAAAGAAGAAGTGTACATGGAGCAACCGCAAGGGTTCAAGCAGAGCAATGATGATGATATGGTATGCAAATTAAATAAAGCTATTTATGGACTAAAGCAAGCACCTAGAGTATGGAATGATAGACTAAAAGCAACACTGATAAAATTAGGGTATGTAACATCCAAATCATATAGCTCATTGTATATAAAGCATAGTGGAGATACAACTACTTTTATATTAGTCCACATAGATGACTTGACAATTACTGGAGACAATGAATCGGAAATTAACAAGGTGGTTCAGCATCTAAATCAAGAATTCTCTATAGAAGATTTAGGTGAATTAAATTACTTTTTGGGTATAGAAGTAAAGAGAAAATCGAATTCAGAAATCATACTGATTCAAAAGAAGTATATTTCAGAGGTTCTCATCAAAAGCAAAATGGACCAGGCTAATCCACTACCTACACCAATGGTAAGTAACCTGTAACCTACGTCTATCCAAATACAGAGGTGAAGTTATATGTAATGAAAAACAATATCGAAGTATTGTTGGAGCACTTCAATACATAACCATCACAAGGTCTGAAATAGCATATAGTGTCAACAAAGTCTATCAATTCATACAGCAAGCATGTGATGAACATTGGAAGTCAGTAAAAAGGATACTCGGATATTTAAAAGGCATAGCAAGGCATGTATTATATCTGAATGCAGGAAATAATTTAAACATACAAGGATTTGCAGATGCAGATTGGGCCAGTGACCCAGATGACAAACATTCAACTACTGGTTACTGTATATACTTGGGTGAAAACCCTATTTTCCGGTGCTCTAGAAAACAACCCACTATATCACGATCAAGTACGAAGGCAGAATACAAAAGCGTTGCTACAGCAACAGCCGAAATCATTAGGGTATAATCCCTTATGTATGAATTAGGTTTTCTAATAAAGCAAAAACCAATAATATGGTGCGATAACTTAAGCGTAGTGTCACTATCAGTAAACCCAATCTTGCATTCACGAACAAAACATATGAAAATCGATCTATATTTTGTTTGTGAAAGAGTCATCAATGGAAAGTTGAGCATAAATCACTTACCATCCACTTACTAGATATCTGATTTCCTCACCAAATCATTGTCAAGGAAGAACTTTGAAAGGTTGAAGTAGAAGATTAAAGTTTTTGATGGCGGTTGATAAAAGATTGAAGCTCAAGAATAAAAATAACCTAGCTCGATTTGAGGGGGAGAATCAGAGAACGAAATAAGAATGAATACAATGGCTAACATGACCGAATATTATTGAACAGGTCAAGCCCCAGGGCACTTTTGTAATTTCCAAAACTATGGAGCGGGTCGATAGTAGAATAGCATATAAATACTTGTACACTGGTTCACTTAATGTATTAATCTTGTATCAAATATTGTAAATAATAAAAGTGATCATTTCTCTTTTAACTAAAATAGAATTACTTTAGCTAAAATATATGTCCAGTACCTTAACAAATGCTTGAACCCATAACAATAGAAGTTGCACTTCATTTGGGCAAGGAATGACTTGAACACTTTAAAAAACATTGGGCTCACGAGCATGAAGATGCAAAAACTCTCTTAGAAGTTGTACACGTATATATTTTAGTTTACAACTCTTAATTGATCTTTATTTCATTTTTCACTTTACTAGTTTCTAGTTAATACTGATGAAATATGTTGTGTTATATTTTGAACGAAAAGATATTGCTACTTTTATTGCAACTTTGGTGAATACTGGTATGTATAGTCAGTACTATATAATAACTTAAAGACCTTTTAAAATAGATGTACACTTTCCTAGAATAGTATGATGGTTAACCATTAATATATGTTCTTGATCGATTCATGTGCTATTAACTTTTGTTTTCGTATATCTAAATAATTTAGTAAAATAAAAAAGAAATGAAGATATGTGATTTACAAAGCTCATGTTTGATTGTTTATACTTTAAACTAGATGGTCACTAACAAGTCTCTTCCAGACATAGTTTGATGTATAGAGTTGTGATTTTGTTTTTGAAATGGAGTCTTCTAAGGCTACAGATGCATAGTTAAATTGAGAACATACCGAAGGCAATTTCAAGGTCAGGTATTTAGAAAAGTTCATACAACACTACAACAAATTGTTAAATTTTTCCATTATGCAGACAATTGGATACTGTATTATGATATACATATAGACACAGTAGCCTATCACAATAATTCTAGAGATAAACGAAACATACACCAGGAGTCACTTCAATCGATATCGAATCGAGATCATAAAAAGATCGTTAAAAACTTAATTGACAAGAAAGGAGCAATATTTACTCCAACCTTCAAAAAATGATGCTTGGTCCTTCCTCTGACATGTAAATCATTATGCACTTGAACAGGAAATGAAAACTTTGGCAGCCTTATTGAGCTATCTGTACAAAAATTGTGATATTTGTTAGTTGAGTCCAGTTGAAGAGCTAGCTGGCTATAACATTATAATATAAATCAGTATATAGATGAAGTGGTTTTAGTACGATTTTGGTCAGAACATGCACATATGGGTCCATATATTGCATACATGATGTGTTTGGCATTTGAATACTAAATGAATAAGAACTTTTATCTAAAATATTTTGGAATAGGACAAAATCTACAATTTTGTTTATTCTATTTATAAGTAATTAATACCTTTGTTGGTGGGTAATGCGTATGATTATTTGAAGGTACATGATTTGAAGAAATTTATTGAGTGCATTATGACAGCATTCCGAATTTTGCTTCGAATAATGCTGTTTGATTTTGATTTGTCTTGCAAAATTTGTTTCCTCATTGTAGTAAATCATACTAGGTAAGGAAGAAGTAGCTTCCATTGGCTAACAATATAGGTTGCTCCACTCATGCTCCATCCCTCACTAGTGTGCATTCTCAGCTCTGTATTCAGTCAGACTCATGCATTCAACCAGTTTCAGCCACCAATTTTATTTCAAGGAATGTAGCCAATGCAACACATATTAGATAATGTGTTGTCACACAAACGCACAACACATCAAGTCTGTTTTCTCTTCAACAACACACTAAAGCCAGCTCGAAAGAATCTATGATTTTATATATTATAATTGTTCACTCTCCGCTCTTCTTGGCACTTAGCTCCAATTGGTACATATTTTCTGTAACACCCCTAATTTTTGACAACATTATTCAGGAGATTTAAGTAGATAAATTAAATAGAATGATGTAAATAATTAGTGTGATAAGGGGATTGAGATATGAAAATAAATTAAGGCTGTGATTAATTAAATAAATGGACTTAAGAATGATTTATAAGCAAATTAATTTACATATGGGTATATTGGGAAATAGCCGCACATAACCCATCACCCTTATATATTCTCGTTCCTTATACCATTCACGTTTCATTTTCCCATTCACGTCATTTTTGTAAAACAAAATACAAATGCAAATATAAAAGAGGAGCCGACCATTGTTAAGGAAGAGAAATTCCAATCAAGTTAAGGAATTAAAGAAGGGGAATAAATCTTAATCTCAATCCAATCTCCTTATCCTAATCAAGGTGGATAATAATTTATTCCATCTCTATTTTGTTTCTAATCATTTGTTTTTGGGTTTAAGATTAAATCCCTTTTTATGATGATTTGGATGATGATATGCTTGGATCATAATTTGTTGGATTTAAACAAGATTGTTTAAATATGATTTTCCATGGTTTTAAGGGTAAAACTGATTATAATTGTTTTCGATTGCCATGAGAAATTTGTATGTTGTGTAAAACATGATTTTGGAGTTGGGTTTTAATTTTGATAATTTTCCAAGCTATGAAAAGATTATTATGAATTTTCAAAGGAAAATATGGTTAATTGGGTTTAGAAATTTATTTCAGAAATTATATTGAGAATTTGGGTCTGAAATTTAGATATGTTAGATAACATGTTAAAATTGAATTTCTGTGATTTTTGGGGATTTTTCCTAAGTGAATTACTATGAGAATTAAATTATTTTGAAAGGAGGACCTAAATGATTTAAATGTTTTGCTTAATGGAAGGGCTTATTTACTAAATTAACCTTGGTTTAAATCTGAAATTAAGCATAAGTTATTTTGGTAAAGGATTTGAAAAGTTGAGGCAACCAATCACATGTTTACACGTGGGCAGGTTAGTTAGAAAGTGTTTGCTTTAATTGGCATTAAATCAGATTTACCCAGAAAAGTGGGTTCCGACTCTATTAGAAGTACCTTTCGACCCATAGCTTCCGCCTTCAATCAAGTCGAAACCCAAAAAGCCAAAACCAATACACAAGGTATCAATGTTGGTACGTAGTGGATTGGAAAAGGCGGAAGGCATGGTGTCGAAAGTATTGCTTCCAATGGGGTCGATACCTTTGCTTTGTTTTAAAATGTTAAGCGCCTGCCTTTGTTTAACTAAAGCTTTCGAAAGAGTCGAAACTTATGCTTTCGAAAGGGGTTTTCTAATAGCTTTCGAAGGGGTTGCAATTTTATGTTTTAAAAGTATAGGCTTTCGAATGGGTCCCTTTATTTATAAAATGATGCTTTCGAAAGAAATAGTTCCGACCTAGTCGAAACTTGGCTGGTGTTCTTTTGCCTTTCGAATGTATTGAAGTCATCAATGCTTTCGAAGGGTAGCCTTTGTTTGAAACTTATACTAAGCCATATCCAAGATGCTTTCGAAAGGGTTCAAGGGTTTCGAAGGCAATGGCTGCGAAAGAGGTTTTCGATGCTATCCTTCAAAGTTTTTCTTAAATGTTTGAAGCTTTCGAAAGGATGGTGCCGACGCCATCAAGTTTTCCCCAATACTTTTATATGATAAATAATGGTTTTGAAAGAGATACTTTCGTTTATATTCACTTTGACCCAAATGATATTTTAAATATAAACCCAATGGTTTCGAAAGAGGGACATTCAATGGTTTCAGAAGGGATACTTCCAAAGGTTTCGAAAGGGGCACTTTCAATGGTTTCAAAGCTATGCTTCTAAGAGTTAATAAGTAATACTTTATTACATTCGAAAGGTTTCGAAAGAGAGGTTTCAAAATGTTTCAAATGGCAGGGGTCTAATGTTATGAAAAGAGATTTATATGCTTTCGAAGGAGGTTATCCAGTGAGGTCAAAAGCAAAGTTGTAAAGGTTTTGAAAGCCTTAGTTTTTCAAAACAAATAACCCAGTCTCATTTTAAAGGAAAAACCCATGGCTAAGTAAAGGAGTTTTGAAGTGGTTTTAAGAAGGAGCTTTCCTTGAAAAAATATTAGGTTAAAGGGATTAACCATGTTTCATATGAAAATAATTTCAAGGATATTAAACCCACATGAGTGGTATTGCTATGTTATTATGTTTGCTTCTTCAAATATATATATATGTATATATATGTATATATGTATATATATATGTATATATGTATATATATATATATATTCACATTGTAATGAACCCATAACGGTAATTTGAGGAAGGGCAGAATAACCAACCAGGTTGACCCAGTAGTGAATATAAATTAAATTAATTAAAGGTAATTGCAGGGGCCAATAGGTTCATAGTAAGCCCATGAAAACTATGTATAGGAAAAGATATTGGCAGGGGCCAATAGGTTCATAGTAAGCCCATGAAAACTATGTATAAAGGAAGATGTCCGAAAGACAGGTTCATCGTTAGCCCATGAAAACTATGATTTGATATTGGCAGGGACCAATAGGTTTGTAGATATCCCATGAAAACTATATCCGGATTAAGTTATTGACAGATGTCAATAGGTTCCTAGTCAACCCTTGAAAACTAGGATAAGTGGAAAGATTTTGGAGTTACCAATAGGTTCGAGGAGAACCTATGAAATGGTAAAGATATTGGCAGGGGCCAATAAGTTCTTAGTGATCCCATAAAAGCTATGTAACTGGACAGGGAGTTCTTAAACATTAAACAGGTTATTAGTATGCCCATGAAACTAATAGGTTAATGGTGACCCTAGAAACTATAAATGAGACAGTTAGTCCGAATGAATGGGGATGGGAAATCCAAAAATTGATTTACTTGTTTACATATCATCATATTATTTTGAGATGCTTTAACCATTGTGGATGCAGGAGCACAGTATATGGTTTTATAAAGGTTTTAGGATACTAGTGAGGGGAAAACCCGTTCCGCTAAGCGGCGTGGTCTCACTAGATATCTAAATGGTTTGAGATGGTAAATTGTTATTCATACCAGGCTTTATGTCTGACTTGGAGTTTATGTTTTCCCCTTTAACTCTCGGGTACTCAATTTATTTTGAGTAGTTTGAGAGTTGAGGTTTTCAGGTAACTCATTAGACGAATAAGCTTTCGGAGACGTGCATGAGGCATGATAACTACTTAGAGTTATCTTTTATTTTGATTCTGTTGTGTTGGTTTGTAAATACAAAGTCGTTAAATTGCCTATATATACTCTGATCATCCAAGGGGGCATCTTCATATGTCGCTCTTGTCGTATGTTGTAATAAATTTATTTTCTCTGAACGTGGTTCTCGTATTGGGATTATCTAATGAATTTGAAATGTTTTGGAATGGAATGCGGAACTTGTTTGATGTTTTAATTTTTTTTCATATTTATGTGTTTCTGCTATATCAATGTATCTAACATTATCGTATTTGGTCACCGAGGATTAATAATTATGGATGGCTGCAGCATCCGTAACCGTTAGTTTTGGGCCTCCAAGTAGGGGATGTTACTAGTTGGTATCAGAGCATAGGTTTATGAAACTTAAAAGAAATTTAAACCTAAAAGATCTTCAAACATAATCCAATGAATGATAAAATAAGATTGGGGTTTGGGTTAACGCTATAGTAACGTACTTGTATTCGATATATATATATATATATATATATTAGTATGTATTCCCCTCTCTCTTAGACCGCTCTTCTGTATCTTACTAAGGCTCGTATGCCGATTTACGAGAAAGATAATATGGAAGCAGGAAACAAATGAGGAAATCTCGGTGGAAGAAGCACCACAACTAATGGAAATGCTCGACCCACTAGGAGGAACCCGGGTCGATAGGCTAATGCTAACCAAAATGCTGATGCCAATGTGGATGTTGGAAATCCACCAGTAGATATGGGGGCGATGTATCAGTTCTTCGTCAATATGATGCAAGCAGGAGGATTTGCTGGAAATGTTGGAGGAGTTAATCATGTGGCTCCAGTTGGGAATAATTATGCAAAGCTGAGCAGAGATTACACCAGTCTTGGTGGGAAACCGTTTATAGGAACGAAGGATGCCATTGAAGTTGAGGATTGGCCGTTACATTATGAGAGAATCTTTGCTGATTTAGGATTGGATGATGCGCAGAAGAGGAGGCTGGCCTCTAGGCAGTTGCAATGGGTAGCACTTCATTGGTGGAATAGTGTTATTGCCAGGGTTCCGGAGGAGGAGTTGACTTGGGTAGATTTTAGAGGGAGATTCGAACAGAGGTTTTTATCTGAAGTTGCTAAGTCAGCATTGTTGAGAAAGTTTATGGATTTGTTGCAGGGAGAAATGTTGGTATTGAGTATGCCACCAAGTTTGATGAGCTATCCCGATATGGGCATGCTACTATAGACACTGACATCAGGAGAAATGAGAGGTTCATTTGGGGATTGAGACCTAAGCTTGCTAGGGTGACCCTGACACATATCTGTGATCCTTGTAATGGGGTGGTGGAGATGGCAATTTTCCATGAGGAGATGCTTGCTGTTTGTGCCAGAGAGAAGCCAGTTGAAACCCAGTGTTCTCAAGGAAAGAAGAGGAAGTTCTTTAAGAAGAAGGGAGCCCGGAAGGGAGATGCTGCCAAGAAGGCTAAGGCTGATTTAGTTTGCTTCAAGTGTGACAAGAAGGGTCATTATGAAAATGAGTGCCGTTCAGGCAAGGGGAAGAAGGTTGCAGATAAGAAGAATGTTAAGTGCTTTAACTGTGATCAAGTTGGGCTTTATAAGAACCAGTGTCCACAGCCAGTCAGGGCGGACAAGGAAAAGGTTTTTGCTGTTGGACCACTATCTGCTGGGCCAACTATAGCTGAAAAAAGGAAGACTGTGATGGAAGGTGCGTTTTTGATTCAGAGTATACCGGTTAGGATATTATTTGATACTAGTGCATCACATTCATTTATATCCCAGTGTTTGGTTGATATGTTATATTTAGAACCTACATACCTTGTTACTTCCTTAAGGGTTGAGAATCTAATAGAAGGATATGCAACTCTGGGGATGAGATGTGACCAGTTAGAACTTGATTTGTTTGGTCATAGGTTTGCATGCAGCTTGTATGTTTTCGATTTCGTAGATTTCAGAATCATTTTGGGTATGGATTGGTTGAGCAAGTATGAGGCTAGGATATTTTGCCAGGATGAGGAGATACCACTAAGACATTCAAATAGTCATAACCGAATCATATTCTCAGTGGAGAATTCTGATCGGAGTAGTTGTGCTTTGTTAAGTGCCATGGAAGTGGGAGAAGAGTTAAGTCAGGTTCGAGTAGCAAGTGAGTTTGCAGATGTCTTTGAGCCGGTCACAGGACTACCACCGAAACGAGCTATTGAGTTTCGAATAGATCTTGTGCCAGGAGTTGAACCTGTGAGTAGACCACTTAGCAGGATGACACCTACTAAGATGAAGGAATTAAAGATGCAGCTAGTGGATCTAGAAGGAAGGAATTTTATTAGACCAAGTAGTTCACCTTGAAAAGCGGCCGCGGTGTTCGTAATGAAACCAGATGGGTCATTGAGGATGTACATCGACTATCGTAAGTTGAACGAAAGGACGATTAAGAATAAGTATCCTTTGCTGAGAATAGATGATCTATTTGATCAGTTGTGTGGAGCCAGTGTGTTTTCCCAGTTGGATTTGGCGAGAAGTTTCCATCAGTTAAGAGTGGCAGAGGACGGTATTCCTTTGACAGCATTTCAGACTAGGTATAGTTCATATGAGTGGTTAGTAATGCTATTTGGGTTAACGAATGCACTTGCTTTCTTCATGGATCTGATGAACCGAGTTTTCCGAGAGTACTTGGATAGGTTCATGTTGGTGTTTATAGATAACATTTTGGTATACTCTAAGAATGAAAGAGAGCATGAGGATCATCTTAGAATAGTGCTTGAGACATTGAGGCAGCATCTGCTGAAGGTGAAGTTTTATAGGTGTCATTTTTGGAAGAAAAAGGTTAAGTTTCTTGGTCACGTGGTTTCAGGGAAGGGCTTGTCAGTCAATCCAGATAAGATCGAAGCTGTTAATAATTGAAAGAGACCATAGACGGTGACTGAGATTAGAAGTTTTCTTGGACTTGCTGGCTATTACAGGAGATTCATCAAGGATTTCTCGCGGATAACAGCACCTTTGACGAAGGTAACCAGGAAGGATGTGAATTTTGTTTGGTCCAACAAATGTGAGGAAGCATTCCTTGAGTTAATGAATTCGTTGACCAATTCACCTATGTTAGTGGTTCCATACGGAAACTAAGGGTTGGTGGTGTATACCGATGCCTATGGAATTGGATTAGGAGCCGTGTTGATGCAGAAGGGCAAAGTGATTGCCTACGCTTCACGATAGCTTAGACCGCATGAAGTGAGATATCCTACTCATGATTTGGAGTTGGCTGCGGTGATCTTCACATTGAAGATTTGGAGGCATTATCTCTTAGGGGAGAGATTTGAGCTATACAAAGATCATAAGTCTTTAAGGTACTTATTCTCTCAGAAGGAGCTAAATATGAGACAATAGAGGTGGCTGGAGTTTTTGGCTGCTTATGATTTTGGTATAGAGTATACTCCTGGGAAAGGAAATAAGGTGGCGGATGCTCTTAGCAGAAGACATCAGAATGCGGTGTTAACTATATTGGCAGAGTGGAAAGACTTGGAAGCTTTGACTACTTGTAGTGTGCAGTTAAGATCGTCTGCTTGTTCTAGTTAGAATACTGCCATGTTGTCCTGTTTGGAAGTTCGACCAGTGTTGATTGAGAGGATTGCTTCTAAGCAGAAAGAGGATACATTGTTAGCCGATAAGATTAGAAGGCTTGAGGTTGGAATTGAGATTGATGATCTAAAAGATTTTAGTCTTGACCAGAGAAAATGGTTAAGAAAGAAGGGACGGTTGTGTGTTCCAACTATTGAGAACTTAAGGAAAGAAGTTCCTAGAGAATGCCATCGATCCAAGTTTACGATTCATCCTGGAGGGACCAAGATGTATCAAGACATGAAGAGGAACTTCTATTGGGAAGGTATAAAGAGGGATGTTGGCTTGTGGGTTAGGCAGTGTGCAAACTGTCAACAAGTAAAAGCCGAACATCAAAAGCCGAGTGGGTTGCTTCAGCCTTTAGAGATTCCAGTTTGGAAATGGGATTCGATATCCATGGATTTTATTGACGGGTTGCCAAGGTCAAATAGGAGAAATGAAAGCATATGGGTCATAGTGGACAGGTTGACCAAGAGTGCCCATTTCATTCCAGTTAAGTCAACCAGAATGGCACCTGTTTTAGCTAAGTTGTTCATGAAGAACATAGTCAGACTTCATGGGATTCCTAGTAGCATAGTCAGTGACAAAGATGCTTTGTTTACTAGCGAAGTTTGGAAGAGTCTACAGGATATGTTAGACACTAAGCTCAAGATGAGTACTGCATATCATCCTCAGACGGATGGGCAGACAAAGAGAGTCAATAAGGTACTTGAAGATTTGTTGAGAGCTTGTGTATTGGACTTTGGTGAATCTTGGGAAGATCACCTACATTTGGTTGAGTTTTCCTATAATAATTGTTATCAGACTTGTATAGGAATGACACCTTTTGTAGCTTTGTATGGAAAGCCATGCAAATCGCCAGCATGTTGGTTGGAGACTGGAGACAGATTGGTCTTAGGTCCAGATTTGGTTAGAGAGACGTCAGAAAAGATTGATTTAATCCGAGAAAGGATGAAGGAAGCTCAGTCCAGACAGAAGAGTTACGAAGATAAGAGGCGTAAAGACCTAGAGTTCTCAGTTGGAGATAAGCTTTTCATTAAAGTATCACCGATGAAGGGTGTGGTACCGTTCGGGAGGTCAGGGAAACTGGCACCGAGATATGTTGGTCCATTCCGGATTACAGAGAGGATTGGAAAGCTTGCATATAGAGTAGAGTTGCCGAGCAGTATGGCAGGTGTCCATAATGTATTTCATGTGTCACATCTTCGCAAGTATGTGCATGATCCAGGGACTACTATTCCTCCAACAGGGTTGGAAAATTTGATAGTAGAGCCTAATTTGACTTTAGTTAGACAACAAGTTCGGGTTGTAGCGAGAGATGAGAAAAGATTAAGAAACAAGACAGTCAAGTTGGTGAAAGTTCAGTGGAGCAACAATAAGAAGGACTGTAATAGGGAGACAGAAGACAGGATTCGATACTTATCCTGATCTACTTTGAGGGTATGTCTATATTAGATTTATATAGATAGTTGCTAGTCAGGTAGACTAGTATGGTTGTTAGGAGTCGTTACAGATGATTGTTATGTTTAGTATTTAGTCCTTACTGAATTTCGAGGACGAAATTCTTTAAGGAGGGGAACCTGTAACACCCTTAATTTTTGATAACATTATTCAGGAGATTTATTTAGATAAATTAAGTAGAATAATGTAAATAATTAGTGTGATAAGGGGATTGAGATATGAAAATAAATTAAGGCCGTGATTAATTAAATAAATGGACTTAAGAATGGTTTATAAGCAAATTAATTTACATAAGGGTATA
Organism: Allium fistulosum; assembly: GCA_030737815.1. Taxonomy (NCBI): domain Eukaryota; kingdom Viridiplantae; phylum Streptophyta; class Magnoliopsida; order Asparagales; family Amaryllidaceae; genus Allium; species Allium fistulosum. The sequence goes on along the minus strand of CM060902.1, from coordinate 1,241,050,251 downwards.
TTAGGAAATAACCGCACATAACCCCCCACCCTTATATATTCTCGTTCCTTATACCATTCACGTTTCATTTTCCCATTCACGTCATTTTTGTAAAACAAAATACAAACGCAAATATAAAAGAGGAGCCGACCATTATTAAGGAAAAGAAATTCAAATCAAGCTAAGAAATTAAAGAAGGGGAATAAATCTTAATCTCAATCCAATCTCCTTATCCTAATCAAGGTGAATAATAATTTATTCCATCTCTATTTTGTTTCTAATCATTTGTTTTTGGGTTTAAGATTAAATCCCTTTTTATGATGATTTGGATGATGATATGCTTGGATCATAATTTGTTAGATTTAAATAAGATTGTTTAAATATGATTTTCCACAGTTTTAAGGGTAAAACCGATTATAATTGATTTCGAATGCCATGAGGAATTTATATGTTATGCAAAACATGATTTTGGAGTTGGGCTTTAATTTTGATATTTTTCAAACTATGGAGGGATTATTATGAATTTTCAAAGGAAAATATGGTTTAATTGGGTTTAGAAATTTATTTCAGAAATTATGTTGAGAATTTGGGTCTGAAATTTAGATATGTTAGATATCATGTTAAAAGTGAATTTCTGTGATTGTTGGGGATTTTTTCTAAGTGAATTACTATGAGAATTAATTATTTTGAAAGGAGGACCTAAATAACTTAATTGTCTTGCTTAATGGAAGGGCTTATTTGCTAAATTAACCTTGGTTTAGATCTGATATTAAGCAGCAGTTATTTTGGTAAAGGATTTGAAAAGTTGAGGCAACCAATCACATGTTTACACGTGGGCAGGTTAGTTAGAAAGTGTTTGCTTTAATTGGCATTAAATCAGATTTACCCAGAAAAGTAGGTTCCGACTCTATTAGAAGTACCTTTCGACCCATAGCTTCCGCCTTCAATCAAGTCGAAACCCAAAAAGCCAAAACCAATACACAAGGTATCAGCATTAGTACGTAGTGGATCGGAAAAAGGCGAAAGGCATGGTGTCGAAAGCATTGCTTTCGATGTGGTCGATACCTTTTTTTTGTTTTAAAATGTTAAGCGCCTACCTTTGTTTAACTAAAGCTTTCGAAGGAGTTGAAACTTATGCTTTCGAAAGGGGTTTTCTAATAGCTTTCGAAGGGATTGCCATTTTATGTTTTAAAAGTATAGGCTTTTGAATGGGTCCCTTTATTTATAAAATGATGCTTTCGAAAGAAGTGGTTCCGACCTAGTCGAAACCTGGCTGCCATTCTTTTGCCTTTCGAATGTATTGACGTCATCAATGCTTTCGAAGGGTAGCCTTTGTTTGAAACTCATACTAATCCACTTCCTAGATGCTTTTGAAAGGATTCAAGGGTTTCGATGCTATCTTCAAAGTGTTTCTTAAATATTTTGAAGCTTTCGAAAGGATGGTGCCGACGCCATCAAGTTTTCCCCAATACTTTTATATAATAAAGAATGGTTCCGAAAGATATACTTTCATTTATATTCACTTTGACCCAAATTATATTTTAAATATAAACCCAATGGTTTTGAAAAGAGGGACTTTCAATGGTTTCGGAATGGATACTTCCAAAGGTTTCGAAAGGGGTACTTTCAATGGTTTCAAAGCTATGCTTCTAAGAGTTAATAAGTAATACTTTATTACATTCGAAAGGTTTCGAAAGAGAGGTTTTAAAGTGTTTCGAAAGGCAGGGGCCTAATGTTATGAAAAGAGATTTATATGCTTTCAAAGGGGTTGGCCTAAGAGGTCGAAAGCAAAGTTTTGAAGGTTTTGAAAGCTTAGTTTTTCAAAACAAATAACCCAATCTCATTTTAAAGGAAAAACCCATGGCTATGTAAAGGAGTTTTGAAGTGGTTTTAAGAAGAAGCTTTCCTTGATAAAATATTAGGTTAAAGGGATTAACCATGTTTCATATGAAAATAATTTCAAGGATATTAAACCCACATGAGTGGTATTGTTATGTTATTATGTTTTCTTCTTCAAATATATATATATATTCACATTGTAATGAACCCATAACGGTAATTTGGAGAAGGGCAGAATAACCAGCCAGGTTGACCCAGTAGTGAATATAAATTAAATTAATTAAAGATATTGACAGGGGCCAATAGGTTCACTGTAAGCCCTTGAAAACTGTGTATAGGAAAAGATATTGGCAGGGGCCAATAAGTTCATAGTAAGCCCATGAAAACTATATATAAAGGAAGACGTCAAGAAGATAGGTTCATAGTTAGCCCATGAAAACTATGATTTGATATTGGCAGGGGTCAATGGGTGTGTAGATAGCCCATGAAAACTATATCCGGATTAAGGTATTAACAGATGTCAATAGGTTCAAGTCAACCCATGAAAACTAGGATAAGAGGAAAGATATTGGAGTTACCAATAGGTTCGGGGAGAACCCATAAAATAGTAAAGATATCGGCAGGGGCCAATAGGTTCTTAGTGATCCCATGGAAACTATGTAACTGGACAGGGATCCCTTAAACATTAAACAGATTATTAGTATGCCCATGAAAACTAATAGGTTAATAGTGACCCTAGAAACTTCAAATGAGACAGTTAGTCCGAATGAATGGGGATGGGAAATCCAAAAATTGATTTACTTGTTTGCGTATCATAATATTATTTTGAGATGTTTTAACCATTGTGGATGAAGGAGCACAATATATGGTTTTATAAAGGTTTTAGGATACTAGTGAGGAGAAAACCCGTTTCGCTAAGCGGCGTGGTCTCACTAGATATCTAAATGGTTTGAGATGGTAGATTATTATTCATACCCGGCTTTATGTCTGACTCGAAGTTTATGTTTTTCCCTTAAACTCTTGGGTACTCAATTGATTTAGAGTAGTTTGAGAGTTGAGGTTTTCAGGTACCTCATTAGACGAATAAGCTTATGGAGACGTGCACGAGGCATGATAGCTACTTAGAGTTCTCTTTTATTTTGATTCCACTGTGTTGTTTTGTAAAGGCAAAGTCGTTAAATTGCCTATCTATACTCTGATCATCCAAGGTAGCATCTTCATATGTCGCTCTTAGCGTATGTTGTAATAAATATATTTTCTCTGAACGTGGTTCTCGTATTGGGATTATTTAATGAATTTGAAATGTTTTGGAATGAAATGTGGAACTTGTTTGATGTTTTAATTTTTTTTTCATATTCATGTGTTTCTGCTATATCAATGTATCTAACATTTCCGTATTTAGTCGTCGAGGATTAATAACTATGGATGACTGCAACATCCGTAGCCATTAATTTTGGGCCTCCAAGTAGGGATGTTACATTTTCTTTTTCACTTAGGGACTGCAACAACGATACAGCAACAAGTCCATGCTTCTCTACATATCTACAGTGGTATTTCCTGCAGACTGCATCCGATTTTGTTGCCAGCAATAAAAGACTGTTGGGTGAAAATCCCTCAAGATCGTCTTAGGAACAAAAACCCAACCTTGCGGAAAAATAAATAGGACCAGATTGATGGTGAGGCAAAACAAACAACAGATAGCCACCAGCTAAAAGCGATCACAGATCAAGCAATTAAGGAAAATAACACACGAGATTTATAGCGGTTCCACTACCGCGAGGTAGTGTACATCCACTTGGGGAGAGGAGATTTTATTAATTTCTAAGAGGAGAAAATTTTACAAGATTGATAATGGAGAAGAAGAATAAGAAATACAACTGAGAGAGATAATTCTACTCATGCTAATCTCTGCATTTATATAGAGATTATTACTTGGGGTTGAAGGGTTTATGGTCATAAATTAATGCCTCATTAATTCTCCTATTCATACGGAAAACGTTTATCCATTTGATTTCCCAGTTTCCCCTAATTTACATGCGCCTGATAAGATTTCTTCTTTAATCAGCTAATTAGGGAATTAATTGATTGCCTCAATCTTCCAAAATAATTCTTCTTCTCACATAGGTAATTTATTACTTTCTTTAATGCTATAAAAAAGGCAATATATATTTGAGTAATTATCTCAAATATCTTTCAAATCTTCTGCAATTGGAAATATTGTATCGCTGGAATCAACAATATCTTCCAAATCTTCTGCAATTGGAAATATTGTATCACTAAAATCAACAATATCTTGCAAATCTTATGCATTGGAAATATTATATCACCAGATCTTACAATCTTCACCTTGATACTATATTTCCCTGTAAGCCTATCAACTCCACCTACATCCTCTTACTCCAAGTAGGACCTATCAATCTCAACAATGAAAACAAACGTCTCCATGTACCATCTAAACTCTCCCCTCAGCCCGTGCCACCATGTGACTCCTAGCATTTTGATAAGCGATTCCAGTTCGAGCAACGCCCAAACTCTGCTGCCTGCAGAGACTTATGCATATCCGTTGCTTTCTCCTTTGATCTCTGATGGCCAACTTCAAATGAACTCTTCTTCCGCTTATCAAGCGCATCCTCTTGGCAGAACCTCACCTTGCTGAAGCTTTCCCCTTTGATCCCGTTCTATCTATGCATAAACTCAAAGTCCCTTCTCGTATGCCTAGCTTTGACATCTTCTCCACGAGAACTGTAGGCTCCAACCCTAGACCCTCCAAGTACAGTGCTTCCCTTCAGGAGATACAAATTCTAGAATATATCTCCCTTTATCACCATAAGTGCACCCTTAGAACCCTCAGACTATCCTTCTCCATAGTCACCTTGCATCCTTTCGATGACAATTGTCCAAGAGATATCATCAACTTCCAAAGACTGGAACATAACGGACACCTGTTAAGGTACGAATCACCCCGTCAATCATGCGAATCTACACATTACCCACACCCATGACTCTACAGCTAGCACCATTTCTCATAAGAATCTCCTTTCCACTTTTTCTTTCAAATTTTATCTCTTTTTATTTAAATAAACATCATATTTGGGTATTTGTACATGTTAAAACCAAAATTCAATTATCATTCAAACCATACTTATTTTCATCTTCATTCGGGGGCAAAATGGTCATTTTTGTGCATGTGTAAATTGGAGAATTTTTACTTGGACATTTTTGATGATTTTATAGGAATTTGGATGCATATGGAAGAGGCTTATATGAAGATACATGCATGCACAAATGAAATACAAAGGAATGAAGAGGAAATAATTCAAGTTCAAAGATCATGGAGGACCCCACCCACTTACCTAAATGTACAATTATGAGCTAATGGACAACTAAGTGGAGGTTAAAGCTTCATGCACAACAAATGATGGATTAATTAGTGGCTAATGGTTACTTGGTGGTCACATTTCCTAAAGGGCATTTTGGGAAGCACCCTAAAAATGGAATTAGGGTTTTATGCATGTTTAAATAGCCCACTTGTGTACATGTAAACATCATCTACTCTTTCATTTTACTTAGGAAATTAAGAGATCAAATTGTAAGCTCAATGTTCTATGAAATAAAAATGGCTTCCAAGCCTCTTTCTTCTCTCTTTTCTACATGCTTTTCTTTGTTTTATTGTTAATGTTTATTTCTATGCTCTCTTTCCTTTAATGTTCATAGCTTAGATTTACATTTATGCAAGTAGTGTGGTTTATATTTTTATGCAAGTAGTTAGTAGCTAATCTCTTTTGCTTTCTTTTCTTATTTTCTATTTTCTTCTCTTTTTAATGCTGAAATTTACTTGTGTTGCTTCAATGCCACAAATGAGTAGCTAAACCCTTTCAATTTAGGGGTAATGAAGCTCTCAAATATTATGTAATTTCAACATTTGTTATGATTTATGATCTCTTTGTTTGTGCTTTATGAAAGTAAATTTTGATGCAAGTTTATACAAGTGGATTTGATAGCTTATATTGCTTATGCAAATGAGCTATACTTATTCAACATAAACACAAGTTGCATCATCATTTGCTAATCCATTTTTGATTGTGAAAAGAAAGTAAAAATGAAATTTGATGATCTATATTACTAGTTACAATAGTAAATAGATCATACTTAAAATAGCTTTTGCTTTGGCTTCATTTTCATAGGAATTATAAGTGGTTTGTTTGTTGTATTATAGTTTGATGGTTTGAGTTATGTTAATTAATAACATAAACAAACCATACTTATGATAAATACAACAATATTTCACTTAATATCAAAAGCTAGAGATCACAAATTGTTTGTTTGTTGATTTACAAAAAAATATGAGAGTGGATTTGCCTCTAAATTGTTCTCTAGTTCAATAATTTTTAAATCACATTTTAATTCTAGCTTTAGCTTCTTTTTGTGGTTAACAACTTTCATCTCACTTTGGTCTAATTTGATTGAATAGATTTTTAATCTCTCACAATTCCCTGCGGATCGACCCGTATTCGCCACGTACTACAAAGTGTTCGCCGTGCGCTTGCGGTTATTTTTAATTTAAATTTGTTCGACGGTTTTCTAAACCGATAGAAATTCCATCGACGAACAAGTTTTTGGCGCCGTTGCCGGGGAATTGTTTTGATTTTAAATTTTTATTCTTCGGATTATTTTTCTTTGTTTGATTTGTGTGTTTGTACATTTTAAAAAAAATAGTTTGTGTGCGATTTTTGTTTTCACTTTCCTTGTGTGCTTGTTTTCTTTTGATTTTGCATCTGCATTTCCATATTTAAAAAAAACATACTCAATTTCAGAAAAAAGAAAAAATAATAATATTTTATTTCCTTTGTCAAGTTTACAATTTTCATTGAATTTACAAACTACATTACTGCAATTCTCTGTCATCACTCTCTGTTTTCACCACTCATATACAATCACATGTTCACTACTCTCTGTTTTCACCACTCTTTACCACTGCCTGTCACCATTCTCCAATCAACCACCATACTACCATATCAACACATTCTCATTCTTCCGATAGACCACCACTACAGCCAGCACTTCCCCACAAACCACCTGATCATATGCCATAACAAACATCTACCTCCTGCACCCTTCCGGCAACCAACATTCCAACCGACCGATCCATTTTCAGTTCACCACTCACATACATAACATCCTCTGCCCAAACTTCAATTGCTTCATCAAGCAAACCAACCATTCACATACAACCTCCTCTCACTCCAGAAACCAATACACTACCACACTTACATACCATCACAATATCATCTTCACAATCAAGCCCATTCATCATCACTGCCAAACACTGCCTTCCCACTATTGCAACCCACTCTACAACTCAAAACAGTGCAGTGCACACCAAACAAACAACATATTACTACACTCCCCATACTAACTAAACTTCAACCACCTTTGCACTTTTCTACTCCTCCTGCAGCCATCCCTTCCTCTTGCAACCCCCTAACATTCATCTCCTTCTACAACCAAACTATCAACCATTCATTACCACACAGCCGAATTTCAACCAGTCCGCGTTCCACTTGAACTTCAACAAGCCATTACAGCCACTATCACCAGCGACCACTGCTCCCCCTGGCCATCCAAAACCATCATACCACTTCTGCCCACTAACAATCACCTTACGACCTCTGCCTACTGCCTATCCCAAAGCTTCGACCTTTGAATAACCCTACGACAATCTCCATCCCACGCTTCAAAACAACACTGCTACAACACTCGAATACCCGAATCCTCTACCTCTTTGCAAACAATTGAACACCAAGAGCAATCACCAAATTCAATCGAATTACAATCAATAACTCACTCACCTGAAACCGCGAAATCACCACTACTTTATTCAGAAATACAAATTGCTTCATAACCGCAACCCCCTCCTTGACACCTCAATCGCCTGACAGAGCCTCCCTCAACCAAAACTACCTCTCACCGCCAATTCGAATCTCCTACTTCACCTGCGACCTGACATCCATCTGCAACCAATCTCCCAAATCGCTCACCTCATAACGTAGACAATCTCGAACCACCAATCTCCCGAATCTCAAGCCACCAATCTCCCAAATCGCCTCACCTCATAACGCATGCAATCGATAATTCGCCAATTCGAGTTGATTTTGTGATTGTGTGAATTTAATTTTCGTGAATTGAATTAGTGAATGCGTGAGAATTTTTGAACTGTGATTTGTTTTAAACTGTGGTAGGGTATTAATTTAAGTAATCATGAAGGGATTGGGTTTATCTCCAAAACAGGTCGGGTTTGGCTGATGGGTTGAGTACAATTTTTTTTCTTTCGTTTTTTTTGTTGTTCTCTTTTCCTTTTTCTTAATTCCATCCTAAAAAAAACAAAAAACAAAATTTTTTTTTACGTAAAACTGCACTTTTTAGTTTCCTCTCCAAAAAAAAGTTTTTTTGAAAAATCCAAAAAAAAATAAGTTCAACTTTGTTTAATTTTCCTTTTTAATTTGTTTTCACTTGTTTTAGTTTTCATTTATTTTATTTTCAATTGTTTTGTTTTTCGCTTATTTTGTTTTTCATCTTTGATAAACATACTAAAAAATAACAATAATAAAATTTGTTGAATATATCTTGTTTTTCATTTCAGGTTGCCAAAGCAGATAAAAGGAAAAACTGCTTGCCCAAAAAAAAAAATTGCTGCTTGCTTATGAAAAATTGCTAATAATCTGCATGCTCTGGTATTGTGCTTTCATCTCTAGTGCATTGTTGGTTGCTTGCATTTGCATTTATATATAAAAAAAATTTCAAAACCCAAAAACAAAAACAAACTTCATTTTAGTTGCATTGTAAATTCACGTTTAATTTTTGTTTTGCATCCATCTCATCTTATTTTCTTTTCTAAGGGCAATACCCCAATTCACATAAGGTGAGGGATTTCATCACCCTTTCCTTAGCCCACAAACGCATTTCATCGTAGAATTTGACTAATAATAAAGGTTAGACATTCGACTTAAGGGTGTCACGAGCTCATCTAGGGCTTAATTGTATCTTCACAATTGTTTTCTTTGAACAATTTTATTTCTTGGTGTCTAGGCTACGGCAGAGTAATAACCCGTTATAAAAATTACGGTGATACGTAAATATTATACTGGTTGTTCCTTTGAAGGTACTTAAACCTTCGGTTGCATTGGTACGGTGATTCGTGGTGCACCGATAACTCCATCCCGTTACCTGGCTGAGAAATATTTTTGTTGATTTAAGACAAAGTGTGATTATACAATTTTGGGTTAGGAGCTACTAAGGATAGAAAACTGTAATTAAGTCCTTTGCATTCATCTAGTTGCATTAGTTCATGCATATATAAAAAAAATCAAAAATCCAAAATCCAAAAAAAAACTGTAAATTTTTCTTAACTTAGTTTTTAATTCCAAAAAAATAAAAATAAAACCTTTTTAAAAAATAAAAACAAAATTGAAAATTCAAAAAAAACAAAAACAAAATTTACAAAAACAAAAAAATATAAAAATTTGAAAAACCAAAAACAAAACAAAATTCAAACCTCTCTTTTGAAAATAAATTTCACTTGGTAAATATTTTTCTTCCTCTAAAAAATATATTCACTTCGATTTTCAAATCTTCTTTCATTCACTAAACTCGATTCTACCTTCTTTCTCTTCTCGACTTTCGCTTATGCATGAGTACTTGGACTCATGACACAACAACAAATCGTTGGACTCGCGACCCTTCTACAAACCGTTTAACTCGAACAAACGATCCTCCCGAAATGGCAAACGAAAACGCCCCTCGAACTCTTATGGATAGAATCTTCCCCGATAGAGTTTCTATTCCATCTTGCATCACGTTACCCGCCCCTACGGGTAACCATTTCGAAATTCACTCGAACCATATTGCCACGCTTCCAAAATTTGGCAATTTCGAGCACGATGACCCATACATTTTCTTGACTAAATTCGAACAAGTTTGCGCAACCATTAAACTTCAACAACTTTCTGATGACGGAATCAAACTTCGATTAATCCCATTCGCTCTTACGGATTACGCTGAAAAATGGTTGTACAGCCTACCATCGAACTCGATTAAAACGTGGGAAGAATTCGTAAAAGCTTTCTTAAAAAAGTTCTACCCTTTGGAAAAAACAAGTAGAATCCGAAACGAAATTGTAAACTTTCATCAATTCAAGGGAGAACCATTCAGAAAATATTTTGAAAGATTCAAAGAGCTTTTGATAAAATGTCCACACCATAATTTCAAAAAATGGACGATTTGCCAAATTTTATACGATGGACTCAAAAATAGCTCACGTACCATGCTCAAATCAATGTGCCAAGGCAACTTTCTTGCTCAACATCACGACGATGCTTGGCAATTTCTTGAAAACCTTGCCGAAAAATCATCCCAATGGGAACGATCGAATGAAAAATCAGTTTACTCACGATCGAGTGCACACTCGATGGGATCTTCTGTTGCTTTGGAAGCTAAGATTGACGCAATGATTAAAAAATTCGATAATGTTTTCTCATCGAATCAAATGAACCAAACTTCCCAACCGATGTGTTATGAATGCAACGATCCTAATCATATAGCCGATCAGTGTCCCAATTCTGTCGAACAAATCAATGCTTTCAATAAAGCCAAAAATGACCCGTTTTCTCCAATGTACAACCCTGGTTGGAGAAATCATCCGAATTTTGCGTGGAACCTAAACAATCCCAACACAAATACGATTCGTCCCAATTTTCAAGCATTTTCGAATAATGCTTCGAATCCTCCCTTTCAGCCCAACAATTTTCAACCAAACCTTGTGGGACCGTCGCATAATCAACCGCAACAAAATGCTGCTCATCCTCCCCAAGACGTTAAACGTTTAACTTCACTTGAGAAAACTCTTGAAATGTTGGCTAAAGCAACCGCTCAAAGCCTTCAATCAAACAGCAATTTGCAAAATTTATCGACTTCATATATGCAAAACACGAACCAATCAATTGCAAAACTCGAAATGCAAATGAGTCAATTAGCCACGTCTGTGAGCGAACGTGAGCGAGGAACATTCCCAAGCAAACCCATTTCAAATCCCAGAAATCAAAACGCAAATTCAAATCAAGCCCATGTTGTTCAAGATAGCAACGTCACCCAATTGAATGCTATCACAACTTTACGTTCCGGTAAACAAATCGATAATCAAGTCGTTAATCCAAACGATTTACCGGAAACTTCTCTCAACACTTCTAAAACAATGAACGACTCAGAACAGAACGTGGAGCCAAACGTTGAATCAAATGCTAACCAAAATTCTTCTTCCTTTACTCGAGTAGACCTGCCTACCGAGTATCGTGTTCTATTTCCACATCGTCTTCGACCAAAGAAACACTCGGACCAAATGGAAAAGATGTTGGAAATTTTTAAACAAGTCAAAGTTAAAATTCCGCTTCTTGACATCGTTCAGCAAGTTCCAACGTACGCGAAATTCCTTAAGGACTTTGTAACGACCCGGAATTTTCAATACCGAAAATTCCAGATAGTTATGAAAAAGAAGAAAGAGATAGAAGAAGAAACAGAAAATAAAACACAGAACCTCACATTCGCAGCGGATCAAAATATAATATCAAATAATAGCAGTTTACAAAAGAATACTATATCTGTCAATTTGCATTTATAATACATCAGAGTTACTCTCATACACAACACTGAGTATATACAAATCAAATATATCTCAGATAAACAGAACTAATAGTCACAGCGGAAACACTCCATACGTCCTGCCATCCAGCTCATCTCCTAAGCTCCAGAACGTCCTTACCTGAAAATCTGTAATACTCGGTCTGACCCGAGCATTACATCAAAGTAACACCCGGGTCAGGCTGGAAACCAGCGTGAGTAAATCCATCTAACATGGAATACAACAACATAAAACTTACATAAATCCCGGGGTAACTCGTATCAATTTACAGATTCACAATTTGTTATAGACATCACTTATTCCACACATCAATTTCTAAGTTCCAAAACTTAGATTAAATGGTCCAATTCACTTAAATCATTCGATACCAGCCTATACCAATCTATACAGAATCGAAGTGGTGTTCGGGTATTAACCGATACCCGACCCCGGTCTCTTCGACCCCAATGTCATCTAAATCCAAGTTATTTGATTTAAATACAATTCAACTTTAATTACCGGATATCACTTTTACACAACAATTTATAATGGATAGATAATTACATTATCACTGACCAACAAACATATCACATCATAAAGCAATTTATATCAGAGATATCAACCAATTCAAAGCACTCATCATCATTCAATCATTCATAAGCAAAATTGATCACTTTCATTAATCAATTTAATTAATCTCCAATCAGATTAATTTCCATCTTATAAGTAATTATAATTTCCCTTTTTAATTAATTATCCAGTAATTATCCATTAATTACTTCACTAAGTAATTTCATTTCATTAATTACATTGAATAATTATACTTAACCCATCATCAAGTGATTATCTTAAATTAATTAAACAAATTAATTAACTTAAATAACCACATTAAATAGATTAATTACATTTAGTAATTTATTTCTTTAATTTACTTCATTAAGTAATTACCCCTAATAATTCTTTTAATATACAGTAATTAACCTCTTAATTAATTATTACTTAATTAATTAACCTTTGATTACTTAGATTAGTCAAGCTTAAATCATGTAATCAACTACCCCTAATTAATCACACACATTAATTCATCTTAATCTAATTACCTAAATTACTTATCTTAGTAAATTAAGTAATTTATACTTTAATTACTTTTGTAAATAAGACTTGATTTAATTAGGATAACCCATATACTAATTTAATCTCATAACTACCAAATTTAAATTAAATTAAATTTAAAACGTGAATATGTTTAAACATCATGTTCTAAACTTAAACATTTCATAACTCTTTTAAAACTAGTTAAAACTTCTATTTAAAATTTAAGTTTTGCTTTTACAACATGAAAATCATATTAGTTTAAAATCTGGACAGATTTAAAAACTGGAAACAAAACGTTTCCCAACAAAACAGCAATTTCCCGAGACAATCTCATGAAAACTCGAGACAGTTTAAACAAAGCTTCTCGCTTCGACATCTCCGAGTCAAACACGAGAACTCCACGAGAAAAACCCCAGTCAAACTCTTCTTTCCCAAACATCGATCTTCTCCAAATTCCCAACTTCAACCTACCAGATATCTGTGCACACGCGTGCACATGTACCCGAGTTCCGACCATCGATGATCCATGCCATGACCATCCTCAGACCGACAACCACCCACACCAACGATTTTATCACTCATCTTCGTCGAATAGCCAGTGACGCGAAATCGAACATCCTAAAGCAGCAGCCATTCGAACTCAATTTACCCAACCACCCCTCGCCGACGATCAAGGCGACTGGAACCTTCATCCTTCAGACCTCTACCCCGTCATTGACCCACACAACCATCTTATCACCCGAAATCAAACTCGATGCTTCAAGTTCGACGAGATCACCTTGCCATTCAACGCGACAGAACAAACTCCAAAAACCCTAGTTTAGCCCCTCCATGCAACTCCGATCATCAGAAAATTCTATAACTATTTTTCCAGTGATCCATATCCCCTAGGTCATCTTCGACAACAACCCCTACCTCTGGATCACCGTCGATCGCAAGATATTGGTTAATAACCCAGAATTCTTCAATTTCGATTAACTCAGAGATTACCAAGTTGAAAATCATGATTCTGGTTTCTAAATTCATCACTAGCAATCTAGAATCATGTTATAGGATTAATTCAAGAATTCAGGACACTTGATTTTAGCCTATGATATAATCAGACCTGTAGACTTCAAATTTTTTTTTTATTATTATAAATACATTATATATTAATTTAAAAATACTTTTAAAATTAACTATATAGATTTTTAACCCTTTTCTTTTCTTAGATCCTAACCTATAATCAATTACAATTGAAATTGTGGACTGTTTATTGGATGAATGGCACTGTAAAAAAAAAGAGATGATCATTAGCCATATCACAACATGTATACACATCCATTTACCTCTAAACATACATACGAATCATTTCAAACCATTAAACTACAAGGTCTCATTTATGTATCAGGTTCAAGTCCTAGATTTTTAAACTGATTTGAGATCAAAAATTTACTCACTTGAAAAATGGTGAACAGAGAACCACTTCCTGGTTTTGCAAACAATAAGCCCGATCTTCCTCTTGCTCGACTGATTGATTGTAGTTGCTGCTAATTGTTTCCAGGTTGTTGTTGTATATATATATTTTTAAAGTAACACTCAGGCTTCTTGTTGAAGAATGAAATGAAGGTGACATATAAAAGTATGCAGGCTTGAGTATGGACAGGTTTGAATTTTTTTTTTTTAAGTACAAGATATTTGTTGTACTCGAAAATATTTTGTTAAGGTTTTGGTCAGAGATTTTATTTGGTTAGGGAGGCTGAAATGATATTTACTATGCTATCATTAATTAGGCTTGTCCTATTTTAAAATCTTATACTCACATATGTATTTTTATTTGTTTGTACCATACTTAATTGTATTTGACTTAGCTGCCTTATCACTTTGCAATATGTATGAGTTCTATTCTCAACATGATGTTAGGATTTTATTCTAATGTATTGACTTCTTATATATAATTTATCATATATTTTTATTTTGTTTGTAAGATAATCACTGACTTGATTTTATATAAAGATGATCTGATGTATTGTGGCTTGAGTTGAAATGTTGTGTGCTTGCATTAAATGTGTGTCTCTCTATGTATATACATCCCTATATTCGTTATATATGTCTGCCTTTTGCCTTATCTAATGTATGCCTCGTAAATATATATATACATATATATATATTCTCTTATGTCTATGTCTTTATTTCCCTTTCACTTGAATATTTATTCACATGCATTGTTGCTATACTATCTATTTTCTTTGAGATTTTCTTATCCAGGGATTCTATAAGATGAAGATAAAGGAGGAAATTGAGAAGTGGAAAGAAAATCAATCCTAGTTTCTCTCTTTAATTTATGTTATTTGAAATTAATGCATTTTCCACTTGTTAATTTCCTTTATTATTAACTCACACTTGTTACTTATGCATGCTAAATTTGTTACAAATGTTTAATGTCTTTTAAAATGCTTACATTTGTATTAATTCCAGGTTTCAAATATTTACACATGCTTATTTACATTAATAAATATTTATTATATTATTTATTTATATACTATAGGATTTATCATCTCTACATATTTATAATTCAATACTTGTTATAGTTTTAAATCCATATATCGAGATATTTATCAGAATTTTTATTTGTTCAATTTACAAATTTGTATTTTAATAAATTTAACCCTCCAAATCATAGTTTCCCTCAAATATAGATATATATATTTTAAAATAATAAGCTGCATTTTTTATTAATTCAATTAAATATAATACTGCCAAAAATCCGGGATGTCACATCCCTCCCCCCTTAAAACTTTTCGTCCTCGAAAAGAATCGTAGCCAGAATTTATGAAAATGCTTAATATCAGATAAATTTTCTTTGATCATTTTTAAACTACTTTATAAATCTATATAATATTACTAAAATAGTTTTTATATAAATACTTTTAGAACTCGATGTTTCGACAAGTCCAACCTCGTTCTCACAGAAATTCGGTCATACGTTGATCAGGCGTACGACTGAAAATCTATAAGTACTTGGTAAACTCGTTTCCAACACCCAGTGAAATTACTTTGGAAAATAATTTTATTGTAAATAAAGAAAATGGTTTCGAAAATAGAGGAAATAGCTTTGGTAAAAATGCTCTGGAAATCATCACCCCCATCCATGGTCGCAGTTAACCCGATGGTTACGTTGCCGTCCCGGCAAAATCCACAGATAACTGTAGGTCTCCGCGCCACTCGATTACGCCATGGAACCCGCTACAGATCGCAGTTATACCCGGGCCTTACGTTGCTATCACAGCACAAACCCATATAACTGTAGGCATCAGCGCCACCGAATTTCGCTGCCAAAGAATGAAACTCCTCCACTCGACCATAGATCGCAGTCTACCGATGTTGCGTTGCCTTCCCGGCAAAATCAAGTGTAGACTATTGGCACTCATCCTCCACACGATTTTCGCTATGGTCCCCACACAGTAGGTCGCAGCGACATCGAGTTACACTGTCGTCACAGCATAACCCAAATGCCCCTGTAGGCATCAACGCCATCGACTTTCGCTACCAAATAATCCTCAGGAACTAGTTTGTCCGGACTCCTCACAGGATCAACTTTAGAACCTCCCCTTTAGAGGCTCAAGGCAGTACCACTCAGTGGCACTCCTGAGAAGTTCATTCAAGGGAGCGCCTTTTTCCCCAGATCCACTTTCAAAACACTTTATACTATACACATATAGTATTTTCCAAATCATACACCAAGTATGAATCTCATATAAAGTTCCTTTCTCAAAATCGATTCCCAAAATCGATGATTCTCAAATTAGGCTTTACCAAAATCCAAATTTGATTTTCCACAAAATCAAAAGCCTTTCCAAATCCATAGGTTCCCAAAAATCTTTCCTCAAAATCATTTTCACAAATCCCTTTTTATAAATACATATATAAAAGCTTTGAAAAATCTTTGAATCAATTTGTACTTGTATAAATTCACTTTTATACTTCAAATACTTTCAAAAATCTTTTTCTTTTGGCAATAGATTCAACAAGGGGAGTTTTCCATATATAACAAAGATATATAACTTTGTTTAGCCCAAATCAATATTCAAATTTTGATTATTCTTTTGTAAAGCCATTCTCCATATGGCTTGCTTCCATAAAGTATTTTTTTTTAAAATAAAATCATAGAAATGTACAATTTTCACTTTATTTCCATAAAGAAAATTTCTACCATAGAAGTATCAAACTTTATTTGATTTTAGTTCATCATATATTCACAAATATACTTTTCGTTTTAGGAACCATCTTACAATTCTTATTTACAAACTTTCAATAACAATTTCATCTCAAACCGTACGATGTACACATATCATCCGTACGCTATATCAATCTGATCGCTCACTCGATCACACAATTTCACTTCCGAACTAGTATCGTCCACCCGACTTCCTAGTGCGGACTCAGATTTGGTTTCTTGATCAGAAACCGTCATTCTCCTTGCATAGTCACATCTATGATAGAGAATATCCAGAACCAATCAAAAACCCATATCCAGGTTCGCCGTCGAAAATCGAGCGAAAAATCCCAACTCGGATCGATAATATTATCTCGAAATTCTGTGCTCGAATCTGGATCAAACCACTATGCGAATAGAATAATATACGTACATCCTACGTATTTATCTTTATTGATTATCAGTTAAATCAATTTTCTTTCTATTCATCCTCACTTTGATTTTATTCACTTATCCACATTTGGATCATCACTTCAATTCTTATCTCAGTTGGGTATTTAAACAATAACAGTTTGAACTCCGACCAGTTTATATTTAGAAAATAGCTTGAATTTTTTTTTTTTTTGAAGAATAGATAAGTAGTTGAAAAATAATTATTAGTTGAAAAATAGATGGTAAAATAGTTAAGTAGTTGTAAGATAGTTGAAAAATAATAAAACAATTACAAATTAATTGTAAAATGGTAACTAGTTATAAAGTAGCTAAAAAGTTAGTAATTAGTAAATAAGATGGTTGTAAAATAGCTAAATAGTTTCAAAAGTAGTTATAAAATAAGTATAAAATAGTTCTGGAATTGTTAAAGAAAAATTGTATAGTAATAGTTAGGAAAATAGATTTAGAACAGTTCTTATCAAAATGATTTATTTAAAAAAAAATAGTCCAGAGCCAAACTGTTTAATACCCCATCTCCATTACCATCAATTCAATTTAAATTTCCACTTTCATTTAAATCGACTCAATCCCAATTTGAATAATTTCAATTTTATTTAAAATTAGTCCAATTCAAATTTCCCATTTGAATTTTATACTTATCCATCATAAATCACCATTCTCATTAATTCAAATCAAATTCAGTTTGAACTAATTCAATTTAAATCTAAATTTTAAACCATCTCGAATTATATAAATTCGAGTTAAATTTTCAAATGTGATTTATTTCCTTAATCCAATTAACATTTATTTTCAAATCAATATCTTTAAACAATTTTATTTCTGAGTTCAATTCTCAAAATTCCATTTTAAATTATCTTTACTTAACTTATTTCAAAGCTCAAATAAGAGTTCAAAACAATTTTATCTTTCATTTTGAAACCAGTTCTTAAACAATTTAATTTACACCTTTAATTCTTAAGTTCAAAGTGATTCCATTAAATTTCTGCAATGGATGTATATTACCTCGATCCATTTCTTAATTTAATTAGAATAATCTCATTCACAGTTCCATGGATTATTAATAACAAAAGGATGATATCGTGATAAGTCAAAGCAAATAAACATCCAGATTATTTAAAATAGCATCCATCAATAACACACATTTCCCATTTCCAGATCTCAAATCCGCTACATAACTCCCATTTCAAAACAACCCATTTATCTTCCCTAAGTTAAATCTCAATTTCATCTTGTAATTTCCAATTTAGGTTGTTTATTCCAACTTATTTAACTTCCTTTAAGTTAAATTCAATTTAATCCCGTCAAACTTACTCAAATTTGAATTTCTACTTCAAATTTTCAGATTTCTAATAATATTCATACTTACTCATTAGTTCAAAACTTATATCACTTTGGGTTTCACATCACTTTCCAAGGATTATTCAAAACTCAATCTTAGAGTTTATTTCAAATATACATATTTATTTCCTTTACACACCAAATTACTTTAAATTTTAAACCACCCTGGGTTTTAAATTCAAAACATGTTCCTATAAATTTTCAAACAACTCTTGTTTGAATCAAGCCCTTTTATTCAAATAATACTATTTATTATTTCTTTCAAACACTTGGAACAAATTCCCATATTTTCTGGACTTAGATTTAATATTTCACTTAAATGTTTACTTCCATAAACATTTTATTTTTTCTAAATCATTAACAAACATTTCATCATTATAGGAAAATAACCAAGGTTATTGCAACTGGAAACCAATTCCAATTATCCATTTCTAAAAATTCTTCTTCGAATCCAAGATTTTAATTTCAGTTGAATCCATTTCAAACTTATCTTTATTCAAATTTCAGTTTGGTTGTATTTCTATTGTCACTTAGTTCTCATTGTTTCTATTTAATTCCAATGATTTAACAACCAATTAATTTAATATTAGAAAAATTATTGCTTTATATATTAAAATATAAGCTTGTATAAAATTATTTAAAATCTTTATATAAGAAAATAACAAGTACGCTCTCATATATATATATATATACACTCAACTCATCCTAGGGTAATACTAACCCTATCTCTGATGAGTACACCCTCCAGAGCCAAGGGTTTCGCTTAACCAGGCTCTGATACCAACTGTAACGACCCGGAATTTTCAATACCGAAAATTCCAGATAGTTATGAAAAAGAAGAAAGAGATAGAAGAAGAAACAGAAAATAAAACACAGAATCTCACATTCGCAGCGGATCAAAATATAATATCAAATAATAGCAGTTTACAAAAGAATACTATATCTGTCAATTTGCATTTATAATACATCAGAGTTACTCTCATACACAACACTGAGTATATACAAATCAAATATATCTCAGATAAACAGAACTAATAGTCACAGCGGAAACACTCCATACGTCCTGCCATCCAGCTCATCTCCTAAGCTCCAGAACGTCCTTACCTGAAAATCTGTAATACTCGGTCTGACCCGAGCATTACATCAAAGTAACACCCGGGTCAGGCTGGAAACCAGCGTGAGTAAATCCATCTAACATGGAATACAACAACATAAAACTTACATAAATCCCGGGGTAACTCGTATCAATTTACAGATTCACAATTTGTTATAGACATCACTTATTCCACACATCAATTTCTAAGTTCCAAAACTTAGATTAAATGGTCCAATTCACTTAAATCATTCGATACCAGCCTATACCAATCTATACAGAATCGAAGTGGTGTTCGGGTATTAACCGATACCCGACCCCGGTCTCTTCGACCCCAATGTCATCTAAATCCAAGTTATTTGATTTAAATACAATTCAACTTTAATTACCGGATATCACTTTTACACAACAATTTATAATGGATAGATAATTACATTATCACTGACCAACAAACATATCACATCATAAAGCAATTTATATCAGAGATATCAACCAATTCAAAGCACTCATCATCATTCAATCATTCATAAGCAAAATTGATCACTTTCATTAATCAATTTAATTAATCTCCAATCAGATTAATTTCCATCTTATAAGTAATTATAATTTCCCTTTTTAATTAATTATCCAGTAATTATCCATTAATTACTTCACTAAGTAATTTCATTTCATTAATTACATTGAATAATTATACTTAACCCATCATCAAGTGATTATCTTAAATTAATTAAACAAATTAATTAACTTAAATAACCACATTAAATAGATTAATTACATTTAGTAATTTATTTCTTTAATTTACTTCATTAAGTAATTACCCCTAATAATTCTTTTAATATACAGTAATTAACCTCTTAATTAATTATTACTTAATTAATTAACCTTTGATTACTTAGATTAGTCAAGCTTAAATCATGTAATCAACTACCCCTAATTAATCACACACATTAATTCATCTTAATCTAATTACCTAAATTACTTATCTTAGTAAATTAAGTAATTTATACTTTAATTACTTTTGTAAATAAGACTTGATTTAATTAGGATAACCCATATACTAATTTAATCTCATAACTACCAAATTTAAATTAAATTAAATTTAAAACGTGAATATGTTTAAACATCATGTTCTAAACTTAAACATTTCATAACTCTTTTAAAACTAGTTAAAACTTCTATTTAAAATTTAAGTTTTGCTTTTACAACATGAAAATCATATTAGTTTAAAATCTGGACAGATTTAAAAACTGGAAACAAAACGTTTCCCAACAAAACAGCAATTTCCCGAGACAATCTCATGAAAACTCGAGACAGTTTAAACAAAGCTTCTCGCTTCGACATCTCCGAGTCAAACACGAGAACTCCACGAGAAAAACCCCAGTCAAACTCTTCTTTCCCAAACATCGATCTTCTCCAAATTCCCAACTTCAACCTACCAGATATCTGTGCACACGCGTGCACATGTACCCGAGTTCCGACCATCGATGATCCATGCCATGACCATCCTCAGACCGACAACCACCCACACCAACGATTTTATCACTCATCTTCGTCGAATAGCCAGTGACGCGAAATCGAACATCCTAAAGCAGCAGCCATTCGAACTCAATTTACCCAACCACCCCTCGCCGACGATCAAGGCGACTGGAACCTTCATCCTTCAGACCTCTACCCCGTCATTGACCCACGCAACCATCTTATCACCCGAAATCAAACTCGATGCTTCAAGTTCGACGAGATCACCTTGCCATTCAACGCGACAGAACAAACTCCAAAAACCCTAGTTTAGCCCCTCCATGCAACTCCGATCATCAGAAAATTCTATAACTATTTTTCCAGTGATCCATATCCCCTAGGTCATCTTCGACAACAACCCCTACCTCTGGATCACCGTCGATCGCAAGATATTGGTTAATAACCCAGAATTCTTCAATTTCGATTAACTCAGAGATTACCAAGTTGAAAATCATGATTCTGGTTTCTAAATTCATCACTAGCAATCTAGAATCATGTTATAGGATTAATTCAAGAATTCAGGACACTTGATTTTAGCCTATGATATAATCAGACCTGTAGACTTCAAATTTTTTTTTTATTATTATAAATACATTATATATTAATTTAAAAATACTTTTAAAATTAACTATATAGATTTTTAACCCTTTTCTTTTCTTAGATCCTAACCTATAATCAATTACAATTGAAATTGTGGACTGTTTATTGGATGAATGGCACTGTAAAAAAAAAGAGATGATCATTAGCCATATCACAACATGTATACACATCCATTTACCTCTAAACATACATACGAATCATTTCAAACCATTAAACTACAAGGTCTCATTTATGTATCAGGTTCAAGTCCTAGATTTTTAAACTGATTTGAGATCAAAAATTTACTCACTTGAAAAATGGTGAACAGAGAACCACTTCCTGGTTTTGCAAACAATAAGCCCGATCTTCCTCTTGCTCGACTGATTGATTGTAGTTGCTGCTAATTGTTTCCAGGTTGTTGTTGTATATATATATTTTTAAAGTAACACTCAGGCTTCTTGTTGAAGAATGAAATGAAGGTGACATATAAAAGTATGCAGGCTTGAGTATGGACAGGTTTGAATTTTTTTTTTTTTAAGTACAAGATATTTGTTGTACTCGAAAATATTTTGTTAAGGTTTTGGTCAGAGATTTTATTTGGTTAGGGAGGCTGAAATGATATTTACTATGCTATCATTAATTAGGCTTGTCCTATTTTAAAATCTTATACTCACATATGTATTTTTATTTGTTTGTACCATACTTAATTGTATTTGACTTAGCTGCCTTATCACTTTGCAATATGTATGAGTTCTATTCTCAACATGATGTTAGGATTTTATTCTAATGTATTGACTTCTTATATATAATTTATCATATATTTTTATTTTGTTTGTAAGATAATCACTGACTTGATTTTATATAAAGATGATCTGATGTATTGTGGCTTGAGTTGAAATGTTGTGTGCTTGCATTAAATGTGTGTCTCTCTATGTATATACATCCCTATATTCGTTATATATGTCTGCCTTTTGCCTTATCTAATGTATGCCTCGTAAATATATATATACATATATATATATTCTCTTATGTCTATGTCTTTATTTCCCTTTCACTTGAATATTTATTCACATGCATTGTTGCTATACTATCTATTTTCTTTGAGATTTTCTTATCCAGGGATTCTATAAGATGAAGATAAAGGAGGAAATT
Source organism: Allium fistulosum (assembly GCA_030737815.1). Lineage (NCBI taxonomy): Eukaryota > Viridiplantae > Streptophyta > Magnoliopsida > Asparagales > Amaryllidaceae > Allium > Allium fistulosum. The sequence goes on along the minus strand of CM060902.1, from coordinate 1,241,027,343 downwards.
GAGAAGTGGAAAGAAAATCAATCCTAGTTTCTCTCTTTAATTTATGTTATTTGAAATTAATGCATTTTCCACTTGTTAATTTCCTTTATTATTAACTCACACTTGTTACTTATGCATGCTAAATTTGTTACAAATGTTTAATGTCTTTTAAAATGCTTACATTTGTATTAATTCCAGGTTTCAAATATTTACACATGCTTATTTACATTAATAAATATTTATTATATTATTTATTTATATACTATAGGATTTATCATCTCTACATATTTATAATTCAATACTTGTTATAGTTTTAAATCCATATATCGAGATATTTATCAGAATTTTTATTTGTTCAATTTACAAATTTGTATTTTAATAAATTTAACCCTCCAAATCATAGTTTCCCTCAAATATAGATATATATATTTTAAAATAATAAGCTGCATTTTTTATTAATTCAATTAAATATAATACTGCCAAAAATCCGGGATGTCACAGACTTGTGTACCCAAAAGCGACACAATCAAGTGCCCAAAAAAGTCTTCTTAGCCGCCAGTTTGAGTGAAGTCTTGTCCCAATCCATGCCCGTAAAATACAAAGATCCTGGCTGCCCTACGATTTCGTGTACAATTGGTGACAAGACGATTAACAAATGTTTGATAGACTTAGGCGCGAGCGTCAACTTGATTCCATATTCTTTGTACGAACAATTAGGCTTAGGTGAGCTCAAACCCACAAAAGTCACGCTTCAATTTGCCTATCGTTCCATTAAGAAGCCCGTGGGAGAAATCGAAGACGTGCTCATTCAAGTAGGGCAATTCATATTCTCCGTTGATTTTATTGTTCTCGAAACACAACCCGTGACAAATCCCGCAAGTCAAATTCCATTGATTCTAGGCCAACCATTTTTAGCCACCTCAAATGCCTTAATCAATTAACGTATTGGATCGATGAAAATCTCTTTTGGAAACATGACTTTGGATCTCAACATTTTCAATCTTGAAAGCCAATCGAACGAACCTCGTGACCAAACGTTGGAAGTTAGTGCCATTCACGAAAAATTTGAAAACAAAACACTTGATTTTAATGATGAACACGAGGCCGAGTATGAAAAATTGTTTCACGAAATTCCCAACAAGATTGAATACACTCTTCCCTTTGAATCGCTTCAAGTTGAGTCTGAATCTCAATCAAACTCTTTGATCGAAAAACTCCCAAAGTTGGACCTCAAACCACTTCCCGATCACCTTAAGTATGCATACTTAGGTGATAACGAAACGTTACCCATCATAATTTCTGCGACTCTCTCTCTTGACCAAGAAACCACCTTACTTTCTATTCTTTCGAAGAACAAGGAAGCGATTGGATGGTCGATCTCTGATATAAAAGGGATTAGCCCTACTATTGTTCAACATCGCATCCATTTAATCGATGATGCCAAGCCTGTTCGTGACGCGCAACGAAGGCTTAATCCAAAAATGAAAGATGCGGTGCGTGATGAAATTTTTAAACTTCTCGACAATGGAATCATTTACCCAATCTCTGATAGTTCATGGGTTAGCCCAATTCACGTTGTGCCGAAAAAGTCTGGGCTAACCGTTGTCAAGAATGATTCAAACGAACTTATTCCAACTCGTACTCAAACGGGTTGGCGTTTTTGCATTGACTACCGAAAACTAAATTCCGCAACACGAAAAGATCACTTCCCCCTTCCTTTCATTGACCAAATGCTCGAACGTTTAGCCGGCCATGAATTTTACTGCTTCCTTGATGGTTATTCCGGCTATAACCAAATTCCAATCGCTCCCGAAGATCAAGAGAAAATGACTTTCACGTGTCCATTCGGTACCTTTGCTTATCGACGTATGCCATTTGGACTTTGTAATGCTCCTGTGACTTTCCAACGCTGCATGGTTGGAATCTTTTCCGACATGATTGAACACTTTCTAGAAGTTTTTATGGACAAATTCTCAATCTTTGGCGATTCTTTTTCCCAATGTTTACATCATCTCGAATTGGTTCTAAATCGATGTAAAGAAAAACATTTGACTTTGAATTGGGAAAAATGCCACTTTATGGTCAAACAAGGCATAGTCCTTGGACATATCATCTCAAATAAAGGTATTGAGGTAGATAAAGCGAAAATCGATGTTATTGCAAATCTACCCATTCCCAAAACTGTTAAAGACATTCGATCATTTCTTGGACACGCTGGATTTTACCGACGCTTTGTGAAAGACTTTAGCAAAATTGATCGTCCTTTGACGACTCTTCTTGGAAAAGACGTTCCTTTCGATTTTAATTCTGATTGTATCTCTTCTTTTGAACGTCTTATGAATGAACTCATTTCTGCTCCAATCATTTGTGTGCCCAATTGGGATCTTCCTTTTGAAATAATGTGTGATGCTTCAAACTTTGTCGTTGGTGCTGTATTAGGACAACGCATCAACAAGATCCTTCATGTGATTTACTACGCGAGTATGACTTTGAACGACGCTCAACTCAACTACACAACAACCGAAAAAGAGCTTTTAGCTGTCATTTTTGCTCTCGAAAAATTCCGACAATACTTGATAGGGTCACACATTACTGTGTACACGGACCACTCTGCGCTTCGATATCTCTTCGCTAAAAAGGATGCCAAATCCCGCTTGATTCGTTGGATCCTTTTACTTCAAGAATTTGACCTTACAATTAAAGACAAAAAATGATCCGATAACGTCATAGCCGATCACTGTCTCGTCTTCCGAACGCACCATCTTCTTTGCCAATCAATGAAAACTTCCCCGATGAACAACTTCTTTCAATCTCGATCGATCCATGGTACGCTGATATAGTGAACTACTTAGTCACTAAAGAAACTCCCTCATCGTGGTCCAAACAGGACAAATGCAAATTCATGTCCTAAGTGAAGTATTTCTATTGGGACGATCCATACTTGTTCAAATATTGTCCTGACCAAATCATCCGACGTTGCATTCCGGATAATGAGATTAGGAGTGTTCTTTCATTTTGCCACGATCAAGCGTGTGGTGGACATTTCGGTCCTCGAAAAACTGCGGAAAAAGTGCTTCAGTGTGGTTTCTATTGGCCTTCTCTTTTCAAAGACTCGTTTGAATTTTGTAAAACTTGCGATCGATGTCAAATGCTTGGATGAATTTCTCGACGAGATATGATGCCTCTAAACCCCATTCTTACGATCGAAATCTTTGATGTATGGGGTATAGACTTTATGGGACCTTTTCCCAATTCTTTTAGAAACTTGTATATCCTTCTCGCTGTCGATTACGTTTCAAAATGGGTCGAAGCCGTTCCTTGCAAAACCAACGACCATAAAATTGTTGTGAAATTTCTCAAAGAAAACATCTTTTCGAGGTTCGGCACACCTCGCACAATAATCAGTGATAACGGGACCCATTTTTGCAATCGTTCTTTTGAAAATTTAATGAAAAAATACTCGATAACCCACAAGTTATCCACTCCGTATCATCCTCAAACTTGTGGCCAAGTTGAAGTTTCAAATCGACAAATAAAACAAATCTTGGAGAAAACTGTCAATAAAAATCGAAAAGATTGGTCTCAGAAATTGACCGACGCGCTTTTGGCTTACCGTACTACTTTTAAAACTAACCTTGGGATGTCCCCATTTCGTTTAGTTTACGGTAAAGCTTGCCATTTACCCGTTAAAATCGAACACAATGCGCTGTGGGCAATTAAGAACTTAAACTTTGATCTTGAGAAAGCTGGCGAAAACCGAAAACTACAACTCAACGAACTAGAAGAATTTAGGAACGACGCGTATGAAAACGAGAAAATTTACAAAGAAAAAACCAAAGTTTTTCATGACAAGTCAGTCCTAAGGAAAACATTTTCGCCTAACCAAAAAGTTCTTTTATATGACTCAAGACTTCATTTATTCCCCGGGAAACTTAAATCGAGATGGACCGGACCATTTGTGGTACGAACTGTTTTTCCACATGGTGCCATAGAAATAGAAAACCCCAGGGATGGATCGGTTTTCAAAGTCAACGGTCATCATCTGAAACCTTTCTTGGAATTGCCAAATAACTAAGAGGAGGAGCTCATGATCCTTCATGAGCCAAGCTACGTCTAGTAAGAATGTTAACCCTCTTTTGTAAATATGTACATATTTTTTCCCCCGTTACACTCATTATATCATGCATTGACTGTGGGGACACAGTCAAAATTAAGTGTGGGGGGAGTCTCATTTTCATTTTTTTTAGGTTTCATGGCATTTTTGAATTTTCATTTTTTTTTCAAGTTAAAAAAAAAATCTAAAAATTTCAAATCTCAAAAACATTTTCTTTTTAGCATTTTGATTTATTTTTGAAGAAACACTATGGGATAAGTATAAGTTTTGGTTAATAAATTGAAATTTTGAAAATTTATTTGTCTTAACAAAAATAAAAATGAAGTTTGATTACAAATAACAATGGTTTAACTAGTATATAGGAAGGTTCATAAGTGTTAATTATGAAGTATGTTCTAATTGGAAATCTTTGTTTAAAAAAAAGTGGTGAATTTAAAGTAAAGGATATAACATTTTTATCTTTAAAGTTAAATGGTGCTAAGATGATTTTGCAAAACTCTCTCTTTCTAAAAAAAATTTGATAAAAAAACACATTTGTATATATGTATATATATATATTTTTATCACCTAGATTCATGTGTTCACACTCGTGTGTTCACTCGCCATGCTCTGTACCCTTCTCACGTAAGCCCGAAAGGCAATGCATGATCGGTACATCTGGCCTCAGTTTATCTGAGTTAGGTGTATATAAATAAAAATTCTTTTTAATAACACTTACAGTCGATAAGTGTTCACACTTGTGTGTTCACTCGCCACGCTCTGTATTCCCCTCACATCAGTCCGCAAGGCAGTGCACGGGTAATATATCTGGCCTCAGTTTATCTGAGTTAGGCATATGTAAATATTGTTAATATCAATAAAATTTTCAAAAGAAAAAAAACGGAGAGAGTAAGAAAATGAAATCCAATCACTATTTTAACTTATTTGATTTGACTTGTTATTGAAAAGAAATGAAAATACCACTTTGATAAACTTTGATAATAAACTAAGGATCCATTTCATAGCTACACTTTGTTATCAACCGAAACAACGAGTTAAACTATAGTCTATTTGTTATGATAACTTAATTTTTGTTGGAAATTTTGACGAGTAAATGACTTAAATTTTCCAGATAATGACCAAGACTTATATTTAACTTCTTTGTGTCAATTTAAGAGTAAATCCGTCATTTGTAAATATTTTCAAGAACTTGCATTCATCCTCTGTAAGTAAATCTTGCATTTTGTAAATATTTTCACTTTGCATCTGGATTTTGTGGGTAGTATCCGCTGAAAACCCTCACGAGACAACACTCGTCCTACTGGGGACACCCAAAGGTTTAACGGCTTGTTGCATATGCTCAATGCAATCGTGCTCCCTACGAAAACGGATTTATCTTAGTTTTCCTTTATTCGAGGACGAATAAAAAGATAAGTGTGGGGGTATTTGATGTGCACGTAAATGTACATATATTTACATCCATATTTTATTTCTTTTTATTTAAATAAACATCATATTTGGGCATTTGTACATGTTAAAACCAAAATTCAATTATTTTTCAAACCATCATATTTTCATCTTCATTCGGGGGCAAAATGGTCATTTTTGTGCATGTGTAAATTTGAGAATTTTTACTTGGACATTTTTGATGATTTTATAGGAATTTGGATGCATATGGAAGAGGCTTATATGAAGATACATGCATGCACAAATGAAATACATAGGAATGAAGAGGAAATAATTCAAGTTCAAAGATCATGGAGGACCCCACCCACTTACCTAAATGTACAATTATGAGCTAATGGACAACTAAGTGGAGGTTAAAGCTTCATGCACAACAAATGATGGATTAATTAGTGGCTAATGGTTACTTGGTGGCCACACTTCCTAAAGGGCATTTTGGGAAGCACCCTAAAAATGGAATTAGGGTTTTATGCATGTTTAAATAGCCCACTTGTGTACATGTAAACATCATCTACTCTTTCATTTTACTTAGGAAATTAAGAGATCAAATTGTAAGCTCAATGTTCTATGAAATAAAAATGGCTTCTAAGCCTCTTTCTTCTCTCTTTTCTACATGCTTTTCTTTGTTTTATTGTTAATGTTTATTTCTATGCTCTCTTTCCTTTAATGTTCATAGCTTAGATTTACATTTATGCAAGTAGTGTAGTTTATATTTTTATGCAAGTAGTTAGTAGCTAATCTCTTTTGCTTTCTTTTCTTATTTTCTATTTTCTTCTTTTTTAATGCTGAAATTTACTTGTGTTGCTTCAATGCCACAAATGAGTAGCTAAACCCCTTCAATTTAGGGGTAATGAAGCCCTCAAATATTATGTAATTTCAACATTTGTTATGATTTATGATCTCTTTGTTTGTGCTTTATGAAAGTAAATTTTGATGCAAGTTTATACAAGTGGATTTGATAGCTTATATTGCTTATGCAAATGAGCTATACTTATTCAACATAAACACAAGTTGCATCATCATTTGCTAATCCATTTTTGATTGTGAAAAGAAAGTAAAAATGAAATTTGATGATCTATATTACTAGTTACAATAGTAAATAGATCATACTTAAAATAGCTTTTGCTTTGGCTTCATTTTCATAGGAATTATAAGTGGTTTGTTTGTTGTATTATAGTTTGATGGTTTGAGTTATGTTAATTAATAACATAAACAAACCATACTTATGATAAATACAACAATATTTCACTTAATATCAAAAGCTAGAGATCACAAATTGTTTGTTTGTTGATTTACAAAAAAATATGAGAGTGTATTTGCCTCTAAATTGTTCTCTAGTTCAATAATTTTTAAATCACATTTTAATTCTAGCTTTAGCTTCTTTTTGTGGTTAACAACTTTCATCTCACTTTGGTCTAATTTGATTGAATAGATTTTTAATCTCTCACAATTCCCTGCAGATCGACCCGTATTCGCCACATACTACAAAGTGTACGCCGTGCGCTTGCGGTTATTTTTAATTTAAATTCGTTCGACGGTTTTCTAAACCGATAGAAATTCCATCGACGAACAACATCATATGGAAAGATGCTCCCGTATCTAGCACTCAGTGGTCTGATACATCCAATACTACCGGCGTTAACAAGTCATTGTATACAACTTTCTCCATCGCAATCGATGAACTTCCATCTTCAGTCTTCCTCTTCAAGTCCGGACAATCTCTCTTCCAATGGCCTATTTTCTTACAAATGTAGCATTTCCCATATCTGGATTTACCTTTCCAATCATTACCAGGCTTTCTAGATTTGGAACGCCCCATAGAATTCAATTTCTTCTCCTCTCTCTGTCAGCAAATAGGTCTTGATTACTACTTCCTCCTCTACCTTCACTCATCTCCTTCATCTGATCCCTTAAGTCCTTAGATAGAAGACCCGAATTCACATCTTCAACAGTCAAGTATCTCTCGCAAAGATAAGACTGTTAGCGAAACCTGTATAACGCTCCAGAAGGGAACACAAGAGCATCATAGCCATGTGATCTTCATCTACCTTCAAATCCACAGTCTTCATCTTCATCACTGGATCGTCGAAGAAACCCAGATGCTCTTTGATAGTAGTACATCTCTCATCCTCATGGTGAAAAATGTCTTCAACAAATCAGACGGTTAGTCAAAGATTTCTTCAGATAAAGATTTTCCAGCTTGGTCTAAATGCCCTTAGCAGTAGTTTCACAGCTAATCTCAGAAATAACATTTTCTCCCATAGCTAATTGCAAAGTAGTAAACGTCCATTTTTCCATCTCCTTCCTTTCCGTGGCTAAAATTTTTGCCGTCAACTCCTCAGGAGCAAACACCATTGAATGAACTTTGTTTCTCATCAGAAAGCTTTCATCCTCCATTGTCACTTCTCGAAGTCTTTATCACCGTTCCACTTCTCTATTGCTAAACTAGATCCTGATGCAATATAGGTCCCTCTAACATAGGGTCTTGGTACAACCGCTGGAGTCTCCTCATCTCCTTCCATAATGCCTAACACCCTTTCTCAATCAACCTTGTCACTCCGATACCAGATAGTTGGGGGGAAATCCCTCAAGATCACCTTAGGAACAAAAACCCAACCTTGTGGAAAAACAAACAGGATCAGATTGATGGTGAGGCAAAACAAACAACAGATAGCCACCGGCTAAAAGCAATCGCAGATCAAGCAATAAAAGAAAATAACACATGTGATTTATAGTGGTTCCACTACCACGAGGTAGTGTACATCCACTTGGGTAGAGGATATTTTACTAATTTCTAAGAGGAGAAATTTTTACAAGATTAGTAATGGAGAAGAAGAATAAGAAATACAACTGAGAGAGATAATTCTACCCATGCTAATCTCTGCCTTTATATAGAGATTATTACTTGGGGTTGAAGTAATTGATTTATGGTCATAAATCAATGCCTCATTAATTCTCCTATTCATACAGGATATGTTTATCCATTTGATTTTCCAATTTCCCCCAATTTACATGCGCCTGATAAGATTTCTTCTTTAATTAGCTAATTAGGGAATTAATTGACTACCTCAATCTCCCAAAATAATTCTTCTTCTCACGTAGGTAATTTATTACTCTCTTTAATGCTATAAAAGAGGCAATATATATTCAAGTAATTATCTCAAATATCTTTCAAATCTTCTGCAATTGGAAATATTGTATCACTTAAATCAACAATATCTTTCAAAACTTCTGCAATTTGAAATATTATATCATTGAAATCACCAATATCTTCCAAATTTTTTGCAATTGGAAATATTGTATCACCAAATTTTATACCATGGTAGGTCCTAAATATTTTAAGATGCAAGTTATTCTCAAGACTCTTCATATCTTTGATCCTTATTGGATTTAAAGAAACAAGATTCATAAGCTCTCATATCAGTAGTTATGGACAATTTACTAATGAATTTCAAACATTATGTTCAAGTACATCCTACTTGCAAAGGTTGGATATGCTTCTTGTTTGAATATAGACCGTAAGGTTGTAGCATGGGTTACATTAAATTTTTTTATAGACTTTTTAGACCTAGTCATGTTCGATTTTCTCATAGTTACAAAAAATTTCCTATGCTCATACTTCTCTCCTTGTTAGCGCCTACTTAATATTACGATATTATGCTAATTTGTTGACATTTCTCAATCAATATTCAGATTCAGACTCTGATAGTTCATCTGAATGCAACTCAGATGCTTTAGTTCTACAATACATGGGAAGGTGGGAATCACACTATGGTTGTGTCGGAATACTACTTAAAATTGTTACCATGTCTATTTTCTTGTATATTTCAAAGAGTGTGCATCGGGAGTAATGGTTGGACCAAGGAAGTATGATGCTGATTCTGTTATTCTAGCTGTTGGCATATCTAACTCTTCATTTTTATTGTTTCCAACAGGTAAATTCAGTAATTACTACATCAACGATGATCACAGGTGATAATGATAAGTTCAATGAAGAAGTCGGTCCATGACTTGAAGCAGGACAAAAATTTCATTTTATACAAGGCTGAATCATATTAGGAAAAAAATGTAAAAGAAGTTTAGATTTTGAGATTGGTGTGTCTGCTACATCTCACTTTATACTACTTCCCTATTTGAGAAGATGTTTGTGTAGCCAAGAATCTCTAGTTTGAAACCCATAGGCAAATATATTATCCAAAATAAATAAAACTATTTGTGCAAATATGAACTTTTCTTAAACTTTTGCCAACCAATTAACATTCTTCTTGAGTTTTTTGTAATTCTGTTCTGAATTCACGGAGCGAGTTTGTTAATGTTTTAACTTTGGTTGCAATTAATGTGATGTCAGTAAAAATATAGTTAGATAAGAAAGTAAGAAGAGCAATTACCTTTTTAATTTTTTTTAAGTTTTCTTCCACCAATATCCATTAACCAGTTGGTGAAAATAACCACGTTAAAATTACCCAAGGCTTGTAGTGTCAGCTCTGGCTTTGCTGATTTTACTGGGTTGACATTTCTCGACTTAAACTCCATTTACAATGAATATGAAGACGAACCTAGAACTATTTTAGAAGTGCATTTAGTAAGTTAAATATTCAGGCACTACAATTTTACCAGAACATCTCCAAGTCTCATTGTATATGTTCTATATGTGCTACACTATTCAACTAAACTATTGCCGCTAATAGACGAGCAGATTATCGCCATATGGATGTTTAATCTTTCTCGATGCATTGAATATTTTGAAGAAGTAATCGTTTTGAAGCAGACTATTGCCAAATTACCAAAATCCGCCACTCATTATTTTCCAGGTTATATCCATTTGACAAAGGAACAAAAAAACTAACATCTAATCATTTTGAATAATTTGTCTGTATTTTTCTATAAGGATTGTATAATTATATGATGCGAGGATCAACCACAATCCTAAACATATTTATGGCTGGAGACTGGATAGATAATCAATATGGATCCTGGCCACAAGTTAGTAAAGATTGGAATCAAATTTATTCATGTATACTTAACATTCCTCGAACTGAGCAGAAAATATAAAGGAAAATGTATATGTGATAGGCCTTGAAGCATATTTATGGATAACCGATTTTTTCCGATGGTGTAACGATCCCGGATTTTAACTAAGTTTAAATTGTTAATTAATTTAATTTTTGAATAAAAATTGTGAAAATAAAATTATATATATAAGAGAAATTATAAAATATTAAGCAAACACATAGATAAATTTTAATAACATATTGAATTCATTTATATTGCCAAGTAATAAAAAAAAGAAAAAAAAGAAAAGCAAACAAATACATATTCATGAACACTTACCAAATGAAGAAACAAAACATACACATTCAAATAAGAAAACAAAATATATATGAAGTATAAAAGCTTGCAAAGGAAGCCACATCAAACTATCTCATATATTGTACAGCCAAAATGAAGGAAGAAAAAAAAAATAAGTTGTACAAGGTAATAAATGCAGCACAAAGGCAAAGTGCCATCAGCCAACAAAGATAAAAATATCTCTGATAAAACATTGTACAAACATATTTTTTTATCAACTTAAACAAATAAACTTATCACCCTGTAAACTTCATTCTAATGTATATATTGTTGAAATTTGGCGACACAATATATAGGAGAGTTGAAGAGGATGGAAGTAGCTTGGTGTAGGAGAAGACGGATTGCGAAACGGAGTCCGGAGGAGCAAACTGGGAGGTGTTTGATGTGTTGGTTGCCTGCAGGCCTGCTGCTAGACGTCTGCAGTGTAGGGCCAGACGTCTGGCCCTACAGGGTCCAGTTACCGAAAGTTCGGTCAGACGTCTGGTGCCCTGTCCCAGACGTCTGAGCCGGCGAATGGCTGTTTTCTGGGCTGGGTTAGTGTTATTTTCGTTCAGGGGAAAAGTGGTCTTTCGCCAGGGTTTTCTCTACTAGTATATATTCTCTCTTCAGGTCTGAAAGGGAGGTAATTGAAGAACCTAATCTAATTCCAAATCAAGGGTTTTATCCTCCAAATCTAGGGTTTAGGCAAATTCTATTTCTTCATTTCTAATCTCCACAAAATTATATTCTTGCTAGAATATTATGATTATTGTTAACAATCTCTTGTACTCTTCTATTGGTGATATAATAAAAGCTCTCTCAAGTGGATGTACACTAACACAACATTAGTGGAACCACTATAAAATCGTGTGTGATTTACTTATTGTTATTGCATTCATATATTGCTTGTATTGGTGTTGTGATCTTGTGTTGGGATATTTGGTATTGGTTGGATTTTGGTTGAGTTAGATAATCGGTTGTTTTGCACTATCTATCACGATTTGGCTTTTCCGCGTTGCGCGTTGCGATTGTATTCGAGTGGTCTTGGGTGTAGTCGTAATAACATTTGGTATCAAAGCTTTGGAGTTGGTAGGTGGTTGTTGAAATGCCGGAAACGGATACCTCTGAAAATTCAATGGTTGGTCCAAGTAGTATAGCACCGTATGTACGTGGGTCGTATGTGGCGTCGGGATCGCAATTGGTTATCGACAAGTGGAATGGCGATAATGATTTTGAAAAATGGCAATGGAAGATGAAAGCGGTTCTAAGGAGGAATCGGGTACATCGAGTGGTGTTTGATACACATTTGTTGCCGGCGGACATCTCGGATGTCGAGAGAGAAGAAATGGAAGAGTGGGCATTTACTACACTTCAACTTGCTATGGGAGAGAATGTGATCTCCGAAATTAGTGGTGAGACCACCGCTAAGGGAATTTGGGACAAGTTGGAAGAATTGTATATGAAGAAGTCTCTAACTAATCGTTTGATCTTGTTGCGAACGTTTTTCACCTATAAGATGAAAGAGGGGAGTTCGCTTAAGGCACACTTGAATTTGTTTGATGATTTGCTAATGAAGATGAAGGCGGTAGATTTGAAGATTGAGGAAGAGCAAAAGGCGATGATATTGTTATGTTCGTTGCCGGACCGTTATGCGGGTTTCTCGAATAGCTTGATCTATAGCCGGGATACATTGATGTTAGATGATGTCAAGATGGGTCTTCTTAGTGAGGAGTTGAGAGATCAAATGAAGGAGTTGAGTGTTGGTGGTAGTAGTGCCGGAAATGGTCAAGGTTTGTTTGTGGAGAAGGAGAGATATGCGAAGAAGGAGAATCGGGGGCGTTCCAAATCTAGGAATCCCGGTTGGAGAGGAAAGTCGAAGGAAAAGAAAGGCAAGTGCTATATTTGTAAGAAGCCCGGTCATTGGAAGAATGAGTGTCCAGACAAGGAAAAGGCCAAGAAGGAAGTAGCATCTTCATCGGTCGCGGTGGAGAGAGGTGTTGGTGAGGGAGACATGGATGTATTGACGGCGGTAGCATCAAATGTTTCGGGTAGCGAATGGGTTCTCGATTCGGGGGCGTCTTATCATATGACGCCGAATAGGAATTGTTTTTCCTCTTTCGAAGCTAGAGAGAGAAATTCGATTGTTATGGGAAATGGTGCTATTTGTAAGTCGAAGGGCATTGGTTCCGTGCAAATTAGGATGTTTGACGGAGTAGTTCGTACTCTCACAAATGTGCGCTATGTTCCGGGACTTAGGAAGTCCCTTATCTCTTTGGGGCAATTAGATTCTTTGGGATGCAAGATCACTATTGAGAGAGATGGCTTGAGGGTTTCGAAGGGGGTGCTTGTGGTTATGAAAGGTGCTAGGGCTCATGGTATATATTTGCTTCAAGGTGTGACCATAGAAGGTGAAGCTAGCATTGGGGTTGATAGTTCTCGCGACTTAGATGCAACTAGATTGTGGCATTTGAGGTTAGGACATGTCTCGAAGAGGAGTTTGGATATTCTTCGGAAAAGGGCGATGATTGGTGGTGAGAGTTTCAACAAGCTAGAGTTTTGCGAAGAGTGTGTCATGGGGAAGCAAACAAAGGTTTCATTCGGTGAAGGAAAACATGATTCAAGAAGCGTTCTTGAGTATGTGCATACGGATGTTTGGGGACCGGCATCGGTAGCTTCTTTAGATGGAGCAAGGTATTATATTTCTTTTATTGATGATTTTCTCGTAAAGTTTGGGTGTATGTAATGAAGGCTAAGTCGGAGGCATTTGCTAAGTTCAAAGTATGGAAGGCTCTTGTTGAGAATGAGAGTGGTAAGTCTTTGAAGGTTCTTAGGTCCGACAATGGCGGAGAATATGTTTCCGGAGAATTCTTGGAGTATTGCAAGCATCATGGCATTCAGAGACATTTTACTACACCGGGAGATCCGCAATCAAATGGTGTTGCGGAGAGGATGAATCATACTCTACTAGAGAAAGCTCGATGCTTGAGATTGACATCGGGTTTGTCTAAGGGATTTTGGGCCGAAGCTTTGTCAACCGCGGTGCATATTATTAATCGAATTCCATGCTCGGCTATTGACAACAAAATCCCAGAGGAAGTGTGGAAGGGAAAGAGTATTGACTTGAGCTATCTTCGTGTCTTTGGAAGTCCGGTTTATGTGCATGATCCGGGAAATGATAAGCTTGAACCTAGAGCTTTCAAAGGGGTTTTGCTTGGCTATACGGATGGAGTGAAAGGCTATCGGATTTGGAATCCGGAAACGAAGAAGGTAATCAACTCTCGTCATGTTACTTTTGATGAGTCGGATATGTTCAAGGAGAATGAAAGCTCATCGGATATTCCGGTCTTAGTTCGTGATGAATCGAAAGGGAAGGAAGTTATTACCACATTTTGTCCAAGTAGTAGAGAGAGTAGATTAGTTGAAGATGCTTGTGAGGAGAAAGCGGTTGATGATACATCACATAGTCCACAAGGTGCCTCTAGTAGTGTTGGTGATGTACACGAACCTAGAGAAGTTTCGGTTCAAAGTGGAGTCGAAAGGGGTTTGGGTGATAATATTGCTACTCGGGTTGGTCGTCGTGCTATAAGGCCACCCGAAAGATATGGTGATTGGAACTATCTTAGCTTTTGTGATAGGTTGGACCATGCTCTCAATGTAGTCCAAGATGAGCCTATGGACCTTGAAGACGTCATGAATTCGAGTGATAGCTCGAAGTGGATTTGTGCCATGGAGGAAGAGATGTAATCATTGATGAAGAATCAAACTTGGTGTTTGGTTCCACTTCCTAAAGGAAACCGTGCTATTGGGTGCAAATGGATTTACAAGGTGAAGGACGATGGAAGATACAAAGCTAGGTTAGTGGCTAAGGGGTTTCCACAAAGGAAAGGAAAGGAGTATGATGAGATATTCGCACCGGTTGTGGGCCATACTTCTATCCGGATATTACTTGCCATAGTTGCTATTCACAACTTGGAGTTGGAGCAACTTGATGTGAAGACCACCTTCTTGCATGGTGACTTGGATGAAGACATTTACATGGAGCAACCGCAAGGGTTTGTTGTAAATGGTAAGTCAAATATGGTGTGAAAGTTGAAGAAATCGCTATATGGGTTGAAGCAATCACCTAGGCAATGGTACAAGAGATTTGATCATTTTATGCTTGAAGTGGCCTTGATAGGAGCATCAAAGATGCTTGTGTTTATTTCAAGAAGTTGGGAAATGATTGTTGGGTGTACTTGCTCTTGTATGTGGACGACATGCTCATTGCTTCAAAGGACAAGAATGAAATCAACAAGTTGAAATTGAAATTAAAGTCGGAATTCAAAATGAAATACCTTGGAGAAGCAAAGAGGGTATTGGGCATGGAGATTGAAAGGGACCGAAAGCGTTTTGAGTTGAAATTGACTCAAAAGGAGTACATAAAGAAGGTGCTTTGCCGGTTTAGCATGGAGAATGCAAAGGTGTCAAATACACCATTACCTTTGCACGTGAAGCTTTCGAGTAAGGATTCACCTATCTTGGAGAAAAACAAGGCTTATATGGCAAAGGTGCCATATGCAAGTGCGGTTGGTAGTTTGATGTATGCTATGGTGTGTACAAGACCCGATATTGCAAATGTCGTCGGGGTGGTTAGTCGTTTTATGTCTAACCCGGGGAAATCGCATTGGGAAGCCGTGAAGCTTATATTGAGATACCTTAGGGGTACGTCATCTCATGGTCTTGTTTTTGGCAGTAGTGGGAAAAGGAGTTGCAACTTAGTTGGTTATTGTGATTCGGACTACGCCGGTGATAGAGATAGGAGAAAATCAACTTTCGGATATGTCTTCACACTAGGTGGTACGGCCATAAGTTGGAGATCGAGATTGCAAACCGTAGTAGCTTTATCCACTACGGAAGCGTAGTTGATAGCCGCGGTGGAGGCGGCTAAGGAGGCACTCTATTTGAAGCGTTTGTTGTGTGACTTGGGGATTGGACACGATAGCATCGATGTTCAATGTGATAGCCAAAGTGCTATTCACTTGGCGGAGAATTTGGCGTTTAGCTCACGTACCAAGCACATTGAAGTGAGGGAGTCATTTTTGGTAGCCATGGATGAGGATAAGCAAGTATGTCTTCGGAAAGTGCACACAAAGGATAATGCGGCGGATATGTTCACGAAGACATTGCCGTTTGGGAAGTTCGAGCATTGCTCGAACTTGATTCGCTTGGAGAAGTGCTAGGTGCCACTAGGTGGCACAGGTGAGAGAGTAGCTTGGTTGTAGATGTGGAAGAGTATGGGTATGAGTTTGTGGTTCTATCTATTGGTGAGCACTAGTTTACACTCCTATGTGTTCAAGTCTTTGGTAAGACGGTTTTGGATTTGGATGTTTTCAACACTTTGTTGGCGGGTGGGGGCGTAGCCTGAACTCGTTGATGAAGTGCAATGGGGGGTGGCCTTGCCGGAACCCATTGGGGAAGCATTCATGTTTGATAAAGGTAGAAGTGATGGTATGGTACCATTGGCGATGGAGATGGATATGGTGTCGAGGTGGAGTGTTGAAATTTGGCGACACAATATATAGGAGAGTTGAAGAGGATGGAAGTAGCTTGGCGTAGGAGAAGACGGATTGCGAAACGGAGTCCGGAGGAGCAAACTGGGAGGTGTTTGATGTGCTGGCTGCCTGCAGGCCTGCTGCTAGACGTCTGCAGTGTAGGGCCAGACGTCTGGCCCTACAGGGTCCAGTTACCAAAAGTTCGGTCAGACGTCTGGTGCCCTGTCCCAGACGTCTGAGCCGACGAATGGCTGTTTTCTGGGCTGGGTTAGTGTTATTTTCGTTCAGGGGCAAAGTAGTCTTTCGCCAGGGTTTTCTCTACTAGTATATATTCTCTCTTCAGGTCTGAAAGGGAGGTAATTGAAGAACCTAATCTAATTCCAAATCAAGGGTTTTATCCTCCAAATCTAGGGTTTAGGCAAATTCTATTTCTTCATTTCTAATCTCCACAAAATTATATTCTTGCTAGAATATTGTGATCATTGTTAACAATCTCTTGTACTCTTCTATTGGTGATATAATAAAAGCTCTCTCAAGTGGATGTACACTAACACAACGTTAGTGGAACCACTATAAAATCGTGTGTGATTTACTTATTGTTATTGCATTCATATATTGCTTGTATTGGTGTTGTGATCTTGTGTTGGGCTATTTGGTATTGGTTGGATTTTGGTTGAGTTAGATAATCGGTTGTTTTGCACTATCTATCACGATTTGGCTTTTCCGCGTTGCGATTGTATTCGAGTGGTCTTGGGTGTAGTTGTAACAACATATATATCAATATCAACTTCTCGTTTAGTTTTATCCATCAAAAGAGCTGAGTAAAACTAAGTAAAAAAAATCCAATGTAATCTCATCATATTTAAACCAAACACCTACTTAAAACATCAAGCAATTGAATCGAAGCCTGGGATCAAGAAGAGGAAGTTCCAGTAGCAACTCAGCCCAGATTTTCAACTTTCCAAATACAAAAAGATTTCAACTTTCAACCTGAAAACTCTGGAATAAGAATGTTTAAGGTGAGTGACAGTTAGTTTTTTTTACTTGAATATATGTTGCAATGGCTTTGTGTATATATGCTTGTATCAGTGTTTCTCTTCCTCTCTGTTACTTCACAGAGTACCAGACAACATCAAAAAAATCCAATTCCTTCTTTTCTAATCAATATTAGGCTTTGCTTTCGAAACAAATTAGTTGTATTTAAGTTTGAGTTATAATTTAAAAATATTTTCATGACATAAAAATGTATATAGAACGGAAAATCAAGTTTTTACAGTAAAAACTTTATTTTCTGGAAATCTCAAGTATCACGAATTTTTGATTCAAGCATATAGCTTGAATCCTTACTGAAAGATAGGATTTTTAAATCTTGTTTGATGATTTTTAAGCAACTGGATTGAGAGCAGTTTGTTTTTGCTCGAAAATTGAATTTTGATCAATTTCCGGTGATCAATCGATTCGTGGAGGTCAGGTTTTCTCGTGGCGATGGAAAAGCCTACGGGAATGCCTGGAAAAATGGTTGGAGGTGGCGAAGATGACGGTGGCGACAGCGGCGAGGACTTTAGTTTGTAAACCTAATTTTTTCACGAATAGGAAACTCGTGCCTCACGCCTTCGTTCGAGCGTCGAGTTGTTCATGCTTCTAGGTAATGGTGGCTGGGGGGTTGGCGAGTCGATGGCCGGAGTTGTAGACTGGCTAGTGGTCGGAGTTCGGTGGACGTGGCATTGACATGTTTGGGATGTGATGGGTTTAAGTGTTTCCAGGTTTCAAGTTTATCTCGAATTCAAATTTCGAGACGAAGGTGAAGTTCGAACGATCGGAGTCTGTTCTGGGGAGGATTGTCGATAGGCTCGACGTCGTGGCGATGCCGGAAGCCGGCCAACGGCGATGTGCACGTGCACGAGCCTTGGGGTGTCAGCCTGGGTATTTATTTGCCTAGGAAGAACAGAGGAGAGTCTCGCGTTATACTCGAGTAAATCGAGTTGTTTACTCGAAGCATGAGGCGTAGGGTCTCGGGTCAAAAAAATGTGGTTCCAGGTTTTGAACCAGAAGACTGTTTCCTGTTTTCTAAATTTAAAAACTAAACTTAAACTTATCAATCAAGGTTTTAAATTGAGGTTTTAATAAAAATGTGAAGATAAACTCAAGTTGAATTGGAATTTAATTTAAAAATAAATAAAGTTTACAAATTCAAATTGTTTTTAATAACTTAAAAGTAATCAAATAGATTAGAGAAGTTTGAATTTAAAATATATTTGAAATTATAGATGGAAATTTAAACAAGTTGAAAATTAGAAAGTTAAAACCTGAAATAAAATTTTAAACCAAATTTCCAGATTTTGAAATTAATTAAGATTTATAACTTAAGTGTTAAAGTAAATTTTAAATATGTTAAATTTAAAAAGAAAAGTGATTTTAAACTTTTTAAAAATTTCCTTTATAACCAATTGTTATTTTAACATGTAGATTTAAAAATGCTAAGGAAATTTGTTCTGAGCTTTATTTAAGGGAAATAAGGATTTATTTTAAATTTTAAATCTAAATTGGAATTTAAAAGGAAATTTGAAACAATGTTTTTAACATATTGTAAATAAAATATTAAATCATGAATAAGTGACTTTAAGTAATGAAGATTAATGATTTCTAATTCATTAACGAATGAGTTCTTAATGGTGAATCGATTTATAATCAATAATGATTAATATAAGTAAATTTCTTTAGAAAGGTAATTAAAGAAATTCAATAGTTAATGAAGTCATTAACTAAGATTTTATTTGAATAATTAATTAATGTGATAAATTTTAACAATAAATTAGATTGATTAATTTAATAATAATCAATTGTGGAATTATTAAGTATAATTACTTAATGACAGTAATTATGGAATTAATTATTTAGTGTAATTAATTGAGTTAATTGAATTTGTTCAAGTTAATTACTTAAGTTTAAATTAATTCAGAATAATCATTTGACAATTTGGAAAATATAATCACTTAGAAAGGTAATTAATAGATAATTACCGGATGTAATTAATTGAATGATAATCAGTAATTTGGGTATAAATATTTGTTATTAATCAAGGGGTTAATTAAATTTATTAATTAAAGGATTAATTAATAATTGTGATTAATTAGGATAATTTAAATAATTAAAGGTTAATTGGTTCATAAATTAAGATTGATTAGTTAATAGTAAAAGTTAACTAACAAATGATGAAAGGGAAATTATTTCAAATAATTTGTAATTAACTTATGATAATTAACCCGGATTAATAGTTGATACATTTGATAAAAATTAATCAGTTGATTAATAAAAATTTACTGGTGAATGTTGGATTTGACTGAATGATTGAATTGTTGATATTCCTGATATGTAGTGCTTAGTGATACATCTTGATTTGTGTCATGATCTGTAGTGTAATTTATTTATCTAGGATAAATGTAATTAATTATCTGTGATGTAATTAATTATCTATGATGTAATTTATTATCTGTGATAGATATATATCTGTGATTTGTGAATGAAGATAAGCGTTATAGTTTATACCGCTTATCAACTATATTATTGTATTTAAACCTGTGATGATTGAATGATGTTGCACTATTGTGTGTGAAACCCCTAGACTACACCGTACACACACAAATGTGGATTTCACGCGGAAATCGGTTAAGTCATAGATTTTTGTCAATTTTAAAGATTAAATTCTTGAATCCAAAATAGTTTTTGGAATTGGAATTGAAAGCTTTGAAAATGAGTTTTTAAAATGAAAGTTATTTTTAAATAACTTAATGAAATTTGAAATTCAAATAATTTGATTTAAATTTGAATTCAATATTTGAAATTGAATTCAATGATTTTGGAACTATGGTCTAAAAGATTGTACAAGTTATAAAAGGTGTTCATATGGGTTTTTAACCATTAAAAGGTGTGTTTTGGAAATCTAAATTTAAATCCAAGTTTTATACTTGAATGGCTTTAACCTATGAAATTGTAATTAGAGTTTCCAAACCGAAAACTATTTGTTTCAAATAATAGTAGCTTTCATAAAAAGGAAGAATTTCCAATTGGTATCAAAAGATTTCAAGTTTGAATGAAATTGTAAATAGTTGGAGAAAACTATGAATTAACCTTTGTGAAGGTGATTAAATCTTGTTTTAAAATCGAAGAGGATTTTAAATGGTGTATCTTCTATATTATAAAAAGGTTGGAACTGTGAATTGTTTTGAAAGCTATCAATTAAATCTTTGATTTAAAGATTGAATGGGTGAATTCAATTTGGAATTGAATTATTTTGAAAAGTTAAAATTTAACCTTTGTGGAAGACCATTAAACTTTGTTTTGAAATTGGAAAAGTATATCTTTTGTATAAAAGATTTGGAAATCGAAATAGTTTTGAGAACTATGAAGAATCTTTGTGAAACTAGGTGAACTTTGTGAATTAAATCTTTTATTTAAAAGATTTGAAATGGTAATGTGTTTAAACCATTTGAAAGAGAAGTTTTGGGTAATAAGTTGTAACTTAACTGAAATCCCAATATCCATATGTTTTTAAATATTACGCTCAGTATTTGGTTTAGCTGGGAGAGGACTTTGTGTCATATAACCCATTCCGAATAGTGATACGACGTAAATAGATAGCATTTGAAGACCGGTGTTGAATACCGGGTGTTTGCGAGAACGATAGGATAACCTATCGATTGTCTCTGCACTAAGTAGCTACGGTATAGAGATTTCCTAAGTGATGGGAAGTCCGATCGGGATTGTGAATACCCGGATTGCAAGGGCTTCTTTGGAAGTGCCTTCGGTTCTGTTCGAACCCGGAACAGACTTGTATGGCCGTATGTCTGACATTACACTTTGAGATATAAAGCTGATTTCTTTCAAATACATTTCTATTTGGTGGCGGAGAATTTATTCTCTTAGCTTAACACCCTTCTTTGAGACGTATGAGCTCAGAGGTTATGTAGTTGAAGGTTATCAGTGGTATACTCCCAATTTGGTAGTGTGGCATGCTAAGTGTTGCTGTGTGTTGCTGATTATTTGTTGATCAAAGCATGGCTTTCGTGTAAAGCGTAGCTTTATGGACGAGACCTCATCGGACCTCACACCCCGGAAATGGACGAAACAGGAAAGATATGGCAAGGTTATGAGGGTCGCTCCCTTTAGGGTATGTCATTTCCTTTTGGAAAAAGGTGGTATCATGGTATGGAGCCCAGATGCTTTACCTGTGTGGTTGCATCAATCTCATTTACTGTGTGATTGTTGTTTTGTAATCGAGGATCCTCAGATAAAGGTCGCAAACGACCGGGGGGTGGCATACTCGTGTAGTAGTTACCTAGTAAGAGGTAACCCGACCTTGTGTTGGCAGAAAGCTAGTTATTTCTCGGGACGTCCCTCCTGAGGCGTACCCATGTGGCAGTAGGAAGTTCCTTAGCCTGACCATTTGTTGGAAAATCCAAAGAAACAATACGAACCCAGTACGGTTTTAGTTGTATAACCTGCTATGGAATGTGGCGGTAACCTGCTATTGAACATAGTAGCTATAGTAGGCATACAATAATGGTTGTATGCTGGCTAAGATTAATATTATATTTTCGAAATGTTTCCTACACTATGCACTAGTAATAATATCAAAAGAGTTTTTTTTGCGTAGTAAGCATGTTTGACTATCATAAGGAGAAATCTCCTCCAATTCCGTGTTTGCATTGTGTGTGTGGCGGGAGGCCTTATGGTAGTTTCATTTTCCAAAAAGCATATTGGATTTCTCTTATGAACTGTTTTTATTTCAAACAACTGTTTTGTTACTCATACCAGTCCCATGACTGACCTGGAGTTTATTGTTCCCTTCCTAAACTCTGGGTGCCCACAATTTTCCACACGGGCAGTCTAAAGTTGGGTTTTTCAGATAATCAGGTTTAGTAGATTAGTTGGAGCTAGTTCAGTTTTTGGAGTTCACCGACTGTCCTTGCTTATCTTTGTGAAACGTGATGGGGGTTCGAGCTTGATATTGGAGTTGTTGGACTCATTCGCTTTTTCAGATCATTTGGAGTTATCAGTTCTGTTGTTTTCGCTGTAGCATTATTATTTGTCTCTGATATTGTTGTATCATATTGATATCATTGTTGTATATCATTCTGGATATTGTATTCGTTGGAGTTGTATATGATATCATTCATTTCTTTCTTCCGCTGTGTTGTTATACTTAATGTGTTATAAGCTCCGGCACGAGTCGAATTTCAACGATTGAATCTGCAGCATTCGAGTACAAGTGAAGTACGGGTGTCGATTTTCGAACGCTGAAATTTGGATCGTGACAAATGGTATAGCAAAATGGTAAGTCTGACATTTCAAAGCCTCTTCTTAAATTTAATTAGACAACTCACCTTGCCCTGCAAGTAATTTTTGAAATATTCCTTTAGTTACTTGAATTATTTTTCCTTAGCATATGGGTATTGATACGCAGTTCAAATACTTAGAGCATCTCCATTAAATAAGAAAAGTTTGTATTGTTGTATCATTTGTTTAGGAACAGTTAATGGGATGGGCCAGCGTGAATCTACTGATAATGCAGAGCCTTCATCCTCAAAGGCGGAAGAATGTCGAGATGGTTAGCATGGGTTCTAGAATTGTATTATGAATGTGAGGTATATGACATTTGATTTGTATAGACCTTGACATTCCATGCCTATGAGTTTATTTTAGGGAACAATACACCCAAAAAACAAATGTCCCATGATAAGCATTATTGAGCAGCTTTAATGAAAAGCTGGTTTTATGATACAATAAATCTCATGAGAAGACTCTCAATCAAGTTATTTTATTACTTTGTTTTAGTCAAGGAGTAAAATATTTGCTTTCCTTATTTAGTCAAGGATTAAATTAACTAAATCAACTAAGTTTTATAATTAATAACAACAACAACAACAATAATAATATTAACAACTAAGTTTATAAAAATTAACTAAGTAATTAAGTTTTATAAAAATTAAATTAGTTTATAAAAATTAACCAAGTTTATAATAATAATAATAAATCAAATAAGTTTACAATAATAAAAATTAACTAAGTTTTACATAAGTTTATATAATTTAAATAAGTTTTATAGAAATTAAATAAATTTATACAAATTAATTAAGATTTATTATAATTTAACTAAGTTAACTAAGTTTTATAGAAGAGGTGGAGCCTTGGCGCAACAGTTAGGTCACCAGCATGGTGACCTGGGTGCCCAGGTTCGAGTCCGGAAACAGCCTCTTCGCAATGCGAGGGAAAGGCTGCGTACATTATCGACCTCCCTAGAGCCCGCTAACGTGCGGGAGCCTCGTGCACTGGGTTCCACCTTTTTTAACTAAGTTTTATAGAAATTAAATAAATTTATTGTAAAAATTAACCAAGTTTTATAAAAAATTAACCAAGTTAACTAAGTTTTGTTAAAATTATTTAAATTTAATAAAAGTTTTACTAAGGATGTTTGACAGACCTTAAATATGTAAAACGCTTTTATAATCATTTGTTGATTGTTAAACTTGTGTACATATAATTAGCTTTTTTGGAGTAAAGACCGGCTGCAACAAAGAATTATGGGTAATCAAGTAATTAACATGGCATTAATTGTTATATATATTACAACATTTTGCTAGTGCGCAAACTTATTTATGAATGGTTGTGGATTTTATTTGAATTTGCTCATTTTGTCGAAAAATTATTATCGAAATGGTTATGAATATCATATTTGATTATGAGATTAACGTGTGTTTTCAATTGTTTGAATATGATGATTATGTGATTGATTGATTGATTGCTGGTTTGAATATGACGATTATGTGATTGATTGCTGGTTTTAATATGACGATTATGTGATTGATTGCTGAAAATGATACAAGCCAATAACAGGAAATGACAACATGTAAAGTATGCTGCAAACAGTCAAGAACTTTTAGAGCGAAATAAATGTAAATTGCAACAAAAATATACTGTAGCAAGGTGCAAATGCTACAAAAAATGTATAGCAGAAAATCCACTACAGAAACCAAAGAAGGATTCAAGTCAAAACGCTGCTAAAAAATGTTAATTTTGGTGGCAGTTGACAAGCGTTCAGAAATAAACTTTTGCAGCATTTTTAAAATGCTTCAATATGTCAAGTTTTGAGAGTGTTTTCTACAACGCTACAAATAGTTTCAAACTTTTCGTAGCATGTTATATCACAGCATTTACAAAAATGCTACTAAAAGTTTTGAGCATTTTTTCAACGCTGTGACATGCCTTTTCTGATGTAGTTACACCAGATTCACAATCAGTTGAGAATCACTATGGATGCATGATGATCTGATTCCAAACTCTTTCATTATCTCTAACCCGGCTATCAAGGCCACATACTTGGCTTCATGGTTTGTTGCTCTAAATCTTAGCCTTGGTGCATAACATAACTTTCGTCCCTATGGTGTGATCAAGATTACTTCATCAAAATAATACTCAGTAGAAGCTCTATCCAGGAACATTTTCCATTTAAGAGCTTCGGCCTTATTCACTTCTAATTGGTCATCCTTGATAGTGAACTCCATAATGAAATCTACTAAGGCTTGCCCCTTAATAGCCGTTAGGTGGTGGTACATGATTCCGTATTGGCTTAATTCAATACTCCATTTCAGTAGCCTCACCAAAGTGTTTGGGTGATGAATGACTTTCCCAAGCGGTTGATTGGTCAATACTCTGATGGAGTGAGTTTGAAAGTTATGCCTTAACCTTCTAGATGCAATCAATAGGCAATAAGCTAATTTTTCAAACTTCGGGTATTAGACCTAGTGAAACGTTTATTGATGTAGTACACCGGCCTTTGCAACCTAGCTTTGTTCTATACCATAGCTACCCTCAAGGTATGAGCTGACATGGCCAGGTACAAATATAGATCCTCTCCTTTTGCAGGTGTGAATAAGACTGGCATCTTATGTAAATTAAGTTGTACAAATGCGGCTACTTGGTCCATGCAAATTTTCCTTTTTTTCTTCTTAAGTGCCTCTAAGGTGGGAAGACACTTATATATAGCTTTAGAAATAAACCGGCTTAGCGCGGCCACGTTCCTATTTAAGTTTAGCATTTCCTTCTATGTTTATGGGATTCTGATGTACTTCAGTTCCTGGATCAGTTCTATGTTTACCTCTATTCCTCTTGCATGCACAAAAAATCCAAGGAACTTCTTATAAGAGACCCCAAACAAGCATTTCAAGGAGTTTAACTTCATCATATACTAATTTTATACTTGGAACATCTCGTCCAGGTGATCAGTATGATCCTTTGCTTTCATAGAATTCATGAGTATATCATCTATATGTACTTCTATGGTTCGTCGGATTTAGTTTGCAAACATCTTATTAACCAAGAACTGATATGTGTTCCTACGTTCATTAAGCCAAAAGGCATTACCATATAGCCAGTAGTAAAGCTACTATGACCCTGGATGGGGAGGTACATCGCCATTTGGTTATATTTGTAATATGCATCTATAAAGGAGAGTAACTCGTGCCCTGGTGTTCCATTTACCATTTAGTCAATTCTTGGAAGCGGGAAACAATCATTGGGATGTGCATCATTCAAATTTAAGAAATTGATGGATTTTCTCCATTTCCGATTCAACTTCTTGACTAGAACCGGATTAGCTATCTATCCTAAGTAATGAGACTCCTTTATAAACCAACCAGGTCTTTATTTCTTCATTTAGAGCCGCTAATCTATCAGTAGCCATACTCCTCTTCTTTTGTTTTATAGGGGGCACTCTTGGATCGATGTTTTATGTATAACATGCAAGTCAGGAGAAATTGACCATATATTGGCATTTGACCATGCAAACACATCTTGATTATTCCTCAAGAACCCTACTAATTGCGCTTTAGTACCATGCTTCAATTTGGATCCGGTCTTCATTACTTTGGCTAACTTATGCTCATCAATCGTTCGGAAATTCATGGCCTCCATAGGCCCAGTTACTGTCCCTTCTTATCCATATTTCAACTATAATTGATTAAAATAATCACATCTGTACCTGAGCCTTTTGAATTAATACGCATTTGAGTTTTTAATTCAGAGAGCCCTCTTTGCATTCTTCCATTTCTTAATGCTCCTTTTTTTGAAGCTCCACTACATAAAATTCCCTTGTTCCATCTTGATATTCTTCGATGATTCCAACTCATTAGCCGTTCAAAATTCCATTTTCAGACAACATTCAGCCAGTACTGCCTGAAAATCAAAAAGAGCAAACCATCCTAGAAAAACATTGTATGCCAAGAAACCATCCACCAAAACAAAAGTGTGGTTTCCTATAGCCAAGATCAATAAATCGTTCCAACTTTCCTAAATGTATTTTTCATTCTCTAGTGAATCCATGTAATTGCTTCTTGCATAGAGTAACGTCCTTCATAAATAACCTCATCCTGTCAAAAGTGTCCTTGAATAGGATATTAACCGAGTTTTCGCTATCCAGCAAAAAATAATGTACTTCCACTAGGCCAAGCATCGCTGAGATTACCATCGAATCAGTGTGGGGATATTGCTTCCTATGCAAATCTCGGTTGTAACTTTAGCATCATCTGAATGAGGTGCCTAATGTCACACTCCTCATCCACGGCATACGAAAACTCCTCGCCATGCTTTATTGAAAGAATACCTTTCCATCTTAACCTAACTCTTGCCAACTATGTGTTATCCTATCGATGTGTTGACCACTATCCTTCCATTGTTTATGGGAACATCACTAGTTCCTTCTCCCCCTCACCACGTTGGTTATGCATGGGGATCGTGGCACCATTTGGGTTCATGATGTACCTTCACAATTTTTTATTTTAAATGTATTCCTCAATGATGTCACACTAGTAATGACATTCATTGATGTTGTGTCTATGTGACTAATGGAAACGACAATGCTATCTATAGTTCAAATTGACTTCTGTTTCCTTCCAAGGTTGAGATCTTTTGTACTTCAATTCTACTCATGTAGCTAGGTTGATGTTCTCAACAATATCATTCAAATCCATCTAAGCATCGAATCTTGGTTCGGGCCTCCGCCTCTTTTGTTCCACTTTCTTTCCACCAAATCCACCCTGATTGTTATTCTTCTTCTTATCAGCAACTCCATATCAGTATCATTAGCATTATTGGATGATTCTCCAACTCAGGTAGTTCCACCAGATTCCCTTTCCGAGATAGTCACCTCCAATCTCATATACCTTGTTGATTGGTGATAATAATATTGGAGGGTGGTCGACTTCTCCTTAATCAGTTTCCTTGCAAACTTTGTGTCTAGGTGCAAACCACTGCACAATGCTATCAGAACGAATCACCCATCTACATTCTAGATGGTAGTTGTTGCAGCATTATGTAAAGTTAAGTACTATAGTAGAGACTCATTGTTTCTTTGTTTAACATGCAACAATGAATATGCATCTTTCGGTTGCTCAACATGCACAAAGAATTGACTAATAAACTTTTCTTTCAACATCGTTCATGAATGGTTTGACCTTGGTGATAAGCAACAGAACCACATGGTAGCTAGGCCTGCCAAAAAAAGAAGCATAAAACTTTCTCTATAGCTCCACTCATCAATATGTGTTGAATATAATGCTACATATGCACTATGGGGTCTGTCAGACCTTTGTATGGCTCCATGGTAGGCATATTGAAATCCTTAACGTTCCTAATGGTATCGATCTCTAAGGTAAATGGATTGCTTACCCTTACTCCTATGCTATGCTTCACTTGCTCTCATCGGATGTACTTCTTAATCATTTGAATCATCTTGTCTTAGTTCGAGAGACTGTCGAGGAGGGGGGAGGGAGCAACTTCTTTCGTAACATCACCATTTTGAGAATCGAAAGTGAATGCGGATGATGTTGTAGTCATCACAAGAATTAATTTCAAACGACGCAATAGAATTAGTTTTTTCCAACGTCTACTATCTTCAGGATCAATAATAATAGTAGTAACGTCTGCTATCTTAAAGACGCCTTTATATGCTTTATAATGGTTCCTATTATAAAGGCTTCGACACTCCTTGTAATGAGGTTCGATATCATCTCTTTGAGGCTTTGAGTTCGATATCATACTCCGCTTAGAAATTATATGGATAACATTTGTCCCCCAAAGTCTAGTGGAGTATTGACTTTTCAAGTCAATAATCTTGAGAATAACGCTTGCCGGCTATTAGTATTCCCTACAGATCTAACCAACCATTCAAAATTGATCCAATGAGAACTGCATGTCTTTTCTTCCACTAAAAATAGTCAAGTCGTTTTCCTTTTTCTCATTTACTTGCGATTCAAAGCTCAAGCAAGCAAACTTAAAAATTCACAGGATCATTTACAGATTCTAGTTTATTTTGTCACCAAAGTTAAAATAATTGTACAACTCTCACTTTTATCGATAAGATCGATGAGTTAAATAAGGGGGTTTTGTATCAAAATTGTTATTAGGGTTTACTTACATGATTTTGATGTTAATATTCATATTATCGCTTAGGTTAAGGATCGATTGTACTTACAGATTGAATTAGCGACGAATTTCTATGTCGCTTGGATGATTTTAGGATTAATTAGTAGTTAGGCAACATTGTCTTTGTAGCCCAATCGTTTTAGTTTAATGGTGAAACAGATAGTCTATCAAACCTAAAACTTAATATCACCTTGCTCTATATCGACACTAAGTCATTATCAGGACGTTCGATATTGATTAATTTACTCTGTTTTGCGATGTCACTTTGATATTTGGTATTAATTAAGTTTTTCCCTTTATATATTGCTTCAACAATTAATTATGTAGTTCAGAGTATTAATGGTGCAAGGTCTTTATAATTCTAATATATAAAGATGTGACAACCGGTTTAAATTATAACGTGGCATTCTATTATGTCGGCATTAACTAGAAGGACCGTCATTTAAATTCAGCATTGATTTATGTAGTTATTGTATGATGCTGATAAATGTATGTTATTGCTCCTTTTTGGTAACCATTTTAAACGTTGTTGTAGCAATTTTAGGGTCTACTTACTCATCTAGTACTTTAACAATAGCATTATTGAACTATGCCAACATTACTTATTGGCGTCGGCAATCTCATTATTTCGAAATTGATCATAATTGCGACACTACATTATTGTTTTATAGAGTAACTAATGTGGCGTTCGACATTAATCTATCCATTTGACATGGGTTTATTGATGCATATTATACTTAGGATGCCTTTATGTTAACTCTCATTCTCTTTTATTGTAAGTTTAGCATTTATTCATGCCCTTTTAGTCAACTTAGAAGTTTTAGTTCTCTTATGAATTCGACATTGACTACTTAATGGTCATTGATTTGTTGTAAAAGGTATGTTAGACTTTAAACATTTGATATTTAGATAATAGGTAAATCACTTAAATGCTTTTTGACTTAGCTCATAATAATACATTTTTTATAATGAACATTCAAATCTGGAATAAAATCACCTAGTAGGCAAATGGAGGGCTCAAAGACAAGCAAGAAATCCATCTAGAAGATTAGTATGGGTTCCAAATCTCCTCCCTCTGAGTTAATTCTTCTTTGGTTGTTGAAGATTGGCTTTTGATATAGAGTCGTTTGTAAACTTCATAAGTAGACTCCCTTGTTGTTCAACTTTTTGTTCCTACCGTAGTGTATCATACAAATTTGTACTTAAATTTGAATGTACTATATAGTTTGTGTTATAGAGCTTTAATTTGATGCACTATGATATGTAACCCTTAACTTGTCTTCTTAGTATAATTCTTGTCTTCAAACCTAAAATCCGCTTTGATAATAGGTTAATAATTTAAGAAATCAAAAAATCATTTAATAGAAAACTAGAGAATTTTCCGGTACTAATTTTGAAGAAATGACTAGATAACCATCTAACAATAAAAAGACTAGAACTCCATCTGATAATAGGAAGACTAGAATTCTATCTGATAAGAAGTCCAGAATACCGTCTGATAATAGGAAATCTAGAATACCATTTGATAAAAAGAAATTGTGGAATACCAATTGGTAATAATGAGAAATCCAGAATACCATCTGATAATAAGGAATCCATAATACCATCTGATAATAAGAAATTCAGGGTACCATCATCTGATAATAAGAAATCTAGCATGCTATATGATAATAAGAAATCTGGAATACCATCATTTAATAATAAGAAATCCAGAATACCGTTTTATAATATGAAATTCAGAATACCATCATCTGGTAATAAGAAATCCAGAATACCATCTGATAATAATAAGACCAGAAATCCCTCTCATAGTAAGAAGACTAGAAAACCATCTGGTAATAATAATCTGAATAGAAGATCAGAATTCCATCTGCTAATAATAAGAAGACTAGAAAACCATCTGGTAATAATAATATGAATAGAAGACTAGAAATCTATCTGATAATACTAAAAAGACCTGAAATACTGTAATAATAAGAAGACTAGAAAACTGTTTGGTAATAATAATTTGAATAGGACCAGAAATCCATTTGGTAATAAGGAGACTAGAAATCCAACTGGTAATGATAATCTTAGCAGACCTAAAAATAGAACACCAAAAACTCTATCTGGCTATTACCCTATTTCTAGAGACTAATACTTTGAGTAGCAATGAAGATTCCCATTGTTTAATGGAATGTCTCTTGCTAAGAGATATGTGATCGTTAAGGTGTTTTTTTAGTTTTATATTGGAGCAAAGTAGTTTCATTCAGCCATACAGCCGTTCAACAAAGTAGTTCCGTTCAGCTGTTTAGCTATTCAGCCATTTAGCAGAATAGTTCCGCTTAGCCATTCAACAAAATAGTTCCATTCAGCTGTTCAGCTTGAAAAAGGTCTAATCGCTTTATTGATACTCATTACACAAACCTTCCTTTGAAGGTTTTCTTATCTTTGTGTTAGGACCGAACCTATAAGAAGTTTATTTTGATTTGTCCTTTGGATGCAATTATTCTTACCCTTCTAGTAAGGATTTATTATGTGCTTAATTCCCTTTGCCTCTTCATTGGGCTTCAGACTTCTTTATCTATTCTGTCTTCGCCCCTTCTTGGGCTTTGGACATCTTAGTCCCTTTTCTCTTGACCCCTTCTTGGGCTTTGACTCTCTTTGGGCTTTGGACATCTTAGTCCCTTTTCTCTTTTCCTTTCTTTAGGCTTTGGACATCTTAGTCCCTTTTTCTTCGCCCCTCCTTGGGCTTTGCCTCTCTTAGGGCTTTGGACATCTTTGTCCCTTTTCTCTTTGCCTTTCTTTTGGCTTTGGACTTCTTCGTCCCTTCTTATTTTTGCCTTTCTTTAGGCTTTGGAATTCTTCGTCCCTTCAGGAGTCGCTCTGGGAATACATCAGAGGCTTTTGGTGGAAACTGAGCCATCCTCCCTCTAGGAGGCGCTCCGAGAAATGCATCGGAGGCTTTGTCCATCCCTCTATGAGGTGCTTTGGAAATGCATCGGAGGCTCTGCCCCTCCCTCTAAGAGGTGCTCCGGAAATGCGTCGGTGGCTTTGTTCCTCCCTCTAGGAGGTACTTTGGAAATACGTTGGAGGATTTTTATTAAAAAGAAGTTTTTTTAAAATTTGTTTATTAAAATGATTTTTGGTCAATCGATATGTTTAGGAAAACCTTTTTTTAATAAAAAAACTTCAACTTTTCTGATGTGAGATTTCCCTTTGGAAGAAAGGATTATTTGAAAATGAACTTCTTTGGAAAATTTTCCCTTAAAATTGGTCTTTCTTTTAAAAGAAATTAAATATTGAATTCTTTGATAGAGATGCTCCTTCTTAGCATTGTCACTAAGAAGGGTTTTTGAGCCGATCTCATAGTAGCAGTGCAAATCTCAAATAAGAGACCGAGTGGTCATGACTCATGAACCTATAGCCCTTTAATCAAGAATAGGCTCTTCTAATTAGAGTTTTAGCGATGCTAATGGGCCATCCAAAAACTTTTCTTTGGAAAATATGTATAGGTTTTTCTTTTTCAATAATTTCTGAAAGCTTTATAAATTCTTTTGTCAGCACATGTCAAATCAAAACCTTTTATGTGCATTTACTGATGCTAAGTAATATTTTTTGAAAATTTTATAATTCTTCCTTGAAATAGATAAATATATGCTTTCCCTAATCTATAGGGTAACTGGTAATTATTCTTTTGATTTTTAGAAATATATTTCTCAAAGATGTGTTTGATGAAATTTTTGCAATAAAATTTCTTGTTAAAAAATAAGGTTAGTGTATGTTACTCCACCTTTGTGTGCTATGTACAATTACACCACTTTAGGTATTGCTCAGCAAAAAAAGTCTTGTTTGTAAGTCTGAAATGTCATAATTCATGAAATGATATACTATAAAATGATAGACTCTGTAGACAAGAACATGCTTTTCTTTAAGAATCCCTTCTTTTAGGAGGGTTTTGAGTATTTACCTCTTTTCCGGAGATCGGCTTATGCCGGAGAATTTACTATGATTCAGAAGACTATGAAGAAACCCTTTATACTACATAGATTCGGGCCTTTAGATAGAGAGTTATTTTATCTTGGATGTTTGAACTATCCTCTTTTGGAAAAACTAGAAATCTGTTATTCTTTGATAAGAAAATTCAGAACCTTCCGGATGTTATTCATAGTAGATTGGTCTTTATTTTAACCCGTAAAGAAACTCGAATTTTGTGTTAGCACATAATGAATTTCACGTATAAATTAAATTAGGAATTTTGATGAGCAGAGTTGATCCATTGTGGCCAATTGCCACAAATTTTTACAGTTTGAATAGAATCTGAGTTTGAAGTTGCAAAAGCTGCTTTTCTCTTGTAGAAAAAATTAGGTTTCGGGTGCTTGGACTATTCTTTTTAGAGCAAGAAATCTTTTAAGTTTCCATAATGAATTCCTTTAGAAATTCTAATTTGATCATATTCTAATTTATTCCTGCCAAGATGCGGCATTTGTCAGT
Source organism: Allium fistulosum (assembly GCA_030737815.1). NCBI lineage: Eukaryota > Viridiplantae > Streptophyta > Magnoliopsida > Asparagales > Amaryllidaceae > Allium > Allium fistulosum. The sequence goes on along the minus strand of CM060902.1, from coordinate 1,240,993,998 downwards.
CTTATATCCATTTACTTCATGGTAGGCACAATAATCTCTTCCAATATTTGGTTCAGGATGACTACGTATTTTGTAAGAAGTGGGAAAATTTTCATAATTTTTTTCCATGGTGAAAATGCAGGAGAGGGGTTTGTTTCAGTCAACATAATCGGACTCTGGAATCTTCTTCCGACTCTCTCTTCTACTTTCATCCCATTTTGGCCTTTTGTTAGAGTGATTGAAATCAAACTTTCCTTCCTTCTTGTCTTATTGAGATTACTTTTTATCATGGTATAACTCGTCCATATGGATGAGTTTCTCAGCTTAGAAATGAAAGTATTATAGATCTTTACGTTCATGAATATAAAGTTCCTTTCAAAAAGGAGTCTGCTCGATTAGTTCTGAACGAACTGCCATTAGCTTTTCTCTATCGATCATTTTTTTTCTCTTAATGCTTCTGTAGTGAATCTCTTTTGGTATTCGCCAAGCAATTCCTCTGGCCTTTGTTTGATATTAGCTAACACATTGGAAATTGATTCTTTATACATGCAAAACTGTGCTGAGAATTCATAAGAAAATTATTCCTAAGAGCAGATGGTCTTTTCTTGGTAATGCCTCTACCATTTGGCAGCTGCTTCATGAATAGTTATGGGGAAGAGCCTACAACGAACAACCCCAGAGATGTTATACAAATCCATTTGACTTTCGAAAGCTAAAAGGTGATCATCTAGATCAGTGGTTCCATTATACTTTAGTGAAGGAATTTTTATGTGGGACATAATCCTAACAGACATTATTTCCTTTGTAAAAGGAGTTTATCGAAAACTACTATTATTCCTTGGATCAAAGGTTCCCTTCTCCTTAAGTGCAAGTATATCCTATGTTACTTGGTTGGGCATGTCCCTTTGGTAAGTTCCATCATCATAATAGTTCCTCTTGTAGGGCTTATACTCTCAGTGTGAGATTAAGCAATTTGATTGTTCAAGGTATCTTCCCGCTTAACTTTCTTGATTTTCGTTTTGTCGACTCATTTTAGCCTTATTACTTTCTTTTGTTTATGATCTTGGAGAATATATTTCTGGTCCTCATCTTGGGTTTTACTTGGAGATTCTGCTTCATCCTCTTCTTCCATAAGCTTTGTCGTTTTAGAAGATTATTGAGATGGAACTTTCTCAAGGAGCTGTTGCATAACTATCAGTTATTGTGTTAAATCCTGAACCTTGGCCTCACTGCTTGTAAACTTTGTTAGAGTCGACGGTTGTCCAAATTTCATTTTCTTTAAAATGAAGCTCAAGATGATATTATCTTCCAAAGTCGTTTGCTGTGTGACTTCTTTATTTGGGATATTATTATTTCTTTTAGCTCTCATCATTTTCCCTAAAACAAAAGAACTTTATGCAGTCACTTAATAGAGAAGATTATAAGAAATTGGAGGTTCGAGCCATCCTTCTAGTGCAAATATATTAACGAATTTCTCCTTCAACTCCAAAAGTGTTAGGAAAGTGGGTTTCGTCAAGAAATTGCTTAGGCGATCCTAAGCCAATAGGCTAGGACAACATAGACTCCTTATCGAATCCATGAAAGTCTTGTGCATTTTCAATATCGAGGTCGAAGTCATGAAAGGATCGATAGTTCTAACTATATAGAGCAATCGAACTCGAGATTATGAGTGCTTTTGGAATTAAAAGCAAGTTATGATGTATGAATCACAAATGCTTTGAAACTCAAAAGCAAGTTATAATTCAAGTCATTTTTTTCATATTCCATGTAATAGTTGAATGTACAAGGTGTGTAAAGGTGCAATCGGTACTAAAATTCCCAAATCGATTTAGGGTTACAAATTTTAAAATGTAAGAGATGAGAAAATAATGATCAGCCCCCTCTACAATGCCCCTAGGTTTGTATTTATAGGGGCAGAGTTACGGCACAACTGCTTGATTTCGTCATTCATGAGCTTCGGCATTAATACCGCATGGCGTTAGCTTTGTTTAATAATGTCTTTGGGCATTCTTTGATGCATTGTTGAGCTTTGATTGTGACCTCATTGATTTGCCTTTAAATAATCGTGCCTTCACATGGTCGAGCAAACGCACTTCTCCCTCATTATCTAAGCTCGATCGGTTCTTCATCAATATGTCTTTTGAAACTACTCACCCCCTTGCATCCCAAACCGGTCTTCCCATAATCATCTCTGACCACTACCCAATTCTCCTTGACTTCGAAGATGGTACCCCTCATAGGCCTCCCTTCAAATTCGAAAAATTCTGGACCCTTGAGCCGGGGTTCGACGATATGGTAGAAAGACTCTATGCTTCATTCATTGTTTCTGAGCTTGCGGCCCATATTCTCGTCATTAAACTTCGACTTCTTAGATCTGCTCTCAGAATATGGTTTAAAGGGCTTTGGGGGTCGGTCAAAGAAAAAAAAGAACATCTCCAAAATCAGATTTTAGACTTGAATATCAAGGAGGAATTTTCCCCCCTTGATGCTTCGGAAAAGAAGTTGCTTCACATTCTTGAATTGGATCTCATTCAGCTGTTGACTCAAGAGGAGGTGGTGTGGAAGCAGCGTTCAAGGGACCAATGGCTTCGCGAGGGCGATCTCAACACAGGTTACTTTCATAGAATCGCTAATGGAAGAAGGAGATCTAACAAAATCTCCAACATTCAGACTGATAACTCTCTTGTTTCTGATGAGCATGAGATTGTCAGAGTTTTCACCACCCATTTCAAGCAAATTCTAGTGTAACGACCCGCTATTTTGGACCATTCGTATCCGCACATGTCGGACTTGAATAATTCAAAATACCGCGTTGTTAATTTAAATTTGGCAAAACTGAACATATACAGTAAATAAAATAATCACAGATCACAGACATAGAGTAATAAATACAGCGGAAATAAAAGAGATAGTAGTACATGAAGCTACTGTATAAATATATAAGTTACATCAGAGTTAAACCAGATACAACGGAAGAGTAACACGATACATCAGATACAAATCAGAATACATCACTGGAATCATCGAATACTGAAAGCAGAATAGATGGCTGGATCTTCAAGCAAATCTCCAACTCCAAAGGTGAGTCTCAAATACTGGTACACTCAGTCTGACCCGAGCGTAAAGCAAAACACAAAACACTCGAGTCAGGATTAACATTCTTATATCAATAAATCCAACTCAAGTGAAATAGCAACTGAAATACAAGTAACTCAAATGATGTTTGGAATAACCATCCTTTAAGGATCCGTTAAACTATCTACTATGTAGTAGTGTACGATAAGTAGATAATGCCTATCAGTAATATAAAATATCAAAATAGTGTTAAGGCGTTACCATTATTCCCCTTAACACATTTTTATATAAGCGTTATAGTCTATACAGCACTGTAAACTCCACCGTAAACTAGTGGGATATCAGGGAGTACTCCATAGGTATAACACAAAACAAATCGTAGTGGTCGCGTATATAGGGATACAAGTATGACAAGGCACATGAGGCAATACCCAAGGTAGTGAAACTACCGTTTGCCTGATCCGGACTGGTGAGAACGCATCGCCGCAGCGACCGCAACACCGTGAAACAACACTCCCAAATCAAGGGTGCACCAATCGACAGCAAGTAATGAATAGTTTTCGAAGAAGTGTGTTCGCTCGAGGTAGCTAGCCCCCATTTGGCCCGGCACGGCTCCTGTTTTAGTCATTTCCAATTTGACACAAGTGTCAAGGCTATCCACTACCGTTCACTTTCTTCAGTCATCGCGTACATCATTCCAACCACTTCATTCTGGATCACACTCTGCGCGTAGTTATTAAAGTGGTTTTCGGTTTAGACAGTAAGTATGTCCCTAACCGATTCCGGTCTCTTTAACAACTTTCGTAATTATTACACCAATTGGTCGCTTAATATATTCAAAACCAAATCAAATTCAATTTCAAATAGAATTTGTAAACCAACATTTCATTTGTCTTTCAAAACCAATTTCCAAAAATTTACGTTTCAAAACATCCAAATTACCATTTCGAAATCTTATAATTCAATTTCAATTTCTATTTAAAACAATTCAAATATCGATTTAAATTCGTATATAAGTTTCATTCCGAAATCATTTAAATTAATTTAATTTAACATTCAAATCAATTTAAATCCATTTATCGATTTCATTCAATATTCGTTAAGTAAATTTTCATTTAAAACAATTTCTATTTAATTTCCAATTCATTAAAACAATTACTTAAGTTTAACGCTATTATATCAAACTTACAAATTGCATTAAATTAAATTCATCAAATCAAATTCTTTACATTTCAAGTCTTACATTTATTTCAATAAAACACATTTTACTTCTTATTAGAGAAATTCAATTTCATTTATTAATTTACTTAGTTATAATTTCAAAACTCAATTAATAAAGAAACTTAATTTCCCTTATTCAAGAAGTTCAATTTTACTTATTAAAGAATTCAGTTTTATTTAATTATTAAATAATTCAATCTTATTTAATTATTAAATAATTTCAAAACTTAATTATCAAATAATTTCAAACTTAATTATTAAATAATTTCCAAACTTAATTCAATCGTTTTTCAAATTAAACAACGTTCTTTCATCAATTACATTGTTAATATTTTGTTTCATATTATTAAATGTTAACATTTTCCTTTCAAAAAATTTCAAATTCCAACTTCATTTCAAAACCTTATCATTTATTCAAATAAAATCTTTATTTTATTTTAAATCAAAGTAATGACCAATCGGTTTTTATTTAATTCTCTGTCCTAGGTCCAAGTTTAATTTGGGTATTTATCATTTCAACCCGATTCCAATTCAATTCAAAATCAAAGCATAGCAAAGGGAACTTGCAGTGTGATAACTGGGATGGTGTCAAAGTAAATAAACAAGCAATAACAACAATCAATAACAATCCAATAATCAATTCAAATAATCCCGAAATAACCGTATTAGTTCACATTGTTGTTGTGCGAATTAATATAATTATTTCTAGAATCTACACTATCATTTCATGCAGATTAAAGATTATTCCATTAATTATTTATACGGTTTTTCACTTGTCATTCAATTTCAATTTTATACTACAACAATTAATCCAATATACGTCGATGGTTCAAAGTGTAATTATCACTATTCTACATGTCAATTAATTTAACAATTAAAAGGGGTCATATTCAACTAATCAAATTTAACATATAAATCAGTTTTAAAATTGTTAACTATCCTATATCAATTTCAATTTTGCATACTATTTATCACTTAACACTAACAAATTAACGTCCAATATAAACATCGAACAATCAATCAATTATCAATCAACTGTATTATCATCGTATAAATAATTACAAATAATGGTGTCAGATGTCATGGGTGAACAGATACAGGTAATAGCATATATAACAGTGTAAATAACCAACAGCAGCATATTTTAATTGTCGTTTCAATTGAAATCAAATTTAATAAATAAAAGAACATTAATCGTGAGTGATTTCTCACCTTTCGAGGCACGATAATTGATTGACGAATCCGAGCACGAATTCCACAACAAAGCTAGATGGACATGAGTTTGACAGATAAAGCTGATACGAGAATTTATGGAGCAATTAGAATTAGTCGATATAAATTTTACTAAATATATATATTATTTTCTTTTCTTAAGATCAATATGTTAATTTAAGAAAATAAAATAAAAATAAACATATAAAATCATCCCTTTAAATTAAAACCCATATCTTACAAATCAAACATATCCAATAGACTTCTATACAGTTGACTCGTATCTCATTAGCATACTTTATAAACACTGTACACACTTATATGTATAAAATTTAGAAAAATCTGCATTTAAACTTATAGAACCGAGTATACATACATAGTATTGTCATAAAATACTGACATACGTAAGCTGTCATACAAAATAAAAAATTTATACAAACAACACCAACAAAATCTTGCTCAGCTAATAACCAAGATATTCTGTATACAGTCTGGCTATTTATATTTTAATATCAAACATAAGTACACATAAACATCCTCCAAACCAATATACAGTATCAAATATGTGGTACTTATATATAAAATAACCTAGCACATAGGAAAGAGAATCTCAGGCTTTAAACAACAGTCTGACTAGATAAGATTTTAACTAGCAGTATACATAAAGACCGTACCCAACAAAGCCTCTATTTTTAAACTCACCTTTATAAACTTTATAACTTACATAACCCAAAATCTTATAACTCATAAACTTTATATTATATATATACTGTGCTTATCAATATAAGCTAGATATCCAAACCACCCAAGCCGACTGTATATAAATTATAACCGTTATAAGCTTATGCATACATATAATCTTGTAAACACATACTATATAAATACCCCTATACTACTTACGAAAAAAGAAGAAATAAAAACGCACAACTGTTAAGTATATGTATATGTTACTTTTATATATGAATAAAACAACAACTTATATAACTAACCTATATATGCAAGAATGTGGAACCGAGGAGAAGACATGCTAGGTGAATGCTAGCGAACGAAGCGAACTCGAGGTGGCTAGTGGTGGAAGCTGGCTTCGGCCGTGGAGGAAAAGGCAAAGGTCGGGCTGATGGAAAAGAGGCAGCACTCGAAGCTGTCAAGTCGTGCGCTTGGGTTGTGGCGAAGTGACGTACATGGCAAAGGGAGGCCGAGAGTGGAGAACCGGCGTCGGGTTGTTGGCCGCTGCCATGGGTTTGGCGTGATATAGGGGACGGCTATTCAGGAGAGGGGATGGAGGCCGGACGGTGGTTGGGTGATGGTGCTATGGCGGGTTTGAGGTAGCGACTGCTCTTCGGCGGAGAGTGGGAGGACACGGTAGCGGATCTAAGGTGTTGGGTGTGTGATCCAGGCGGTGGGAAATGAGGTAATAGTGTGGCCGTGGTTTGCCTGGGTGCGAGGCGAGGAGATCGTGGAGGTGTGTGAGTTGTCAAGCTCGGCTACAGTTTGAAGGCCGGAGGAGGCACGTTGTAGTTGGCTCGTGGTGGAGTTTGAGGCGGTGGAGATCTAGCTGCGGCTATGGGTAGAGAGGTTGATGGGCGGACACGACAGTGGAGATTGGCGGTGAGTAAAAGAAGGCGATCGGTGGGTCTTTGATAGGGAGGAGGAGTTGCAGATCTCAAGGAAGAGGCTGATAAAATTTTATATAGATATTAATGAGAAAAAAAGTCTGTTCATATGCAAATAAAGATGACAAAACGAATAGCTAGCTTCAAAACTGAATATAGGGAATGATAAAGGCTAGTTTGTTGAATTCATTTATGAACGACTATTGACCATTGGTTTTAGACATTGGAAAATGAATGGTCACCAGACAACAAAAAGGTAAAGATTTGAATACCGATCCGGTCATCCGTTTCACGGATTCCGCTCTGAACCGGACTTCAAAACACAGGAACGACTATACTGCGGAGACCAGCACGACGAGACGATCAAAACGGTATACAGATATCAGTGGTATGATCGAATTATAAATATTCGAATTTTCTAATAGCGGAAAATGCAAGAAAAACGCTGAAAAATAAGATCGACGGAGCCAAAGATTTCCGAATTTGGAAAAACGACAAACTGACATCTTGCTCAGAAGATGGTTTAGAATTTTTCTATGTAAAAATATTTAGGTTTCAGAAACATTTTATTTTCATCGCTTTTTAACTGATTAAATTGAAGTAAATTTATGCACGAAATAAACTTCCATATTTTCGGACGAAAATTTACCAGTTGCTATGTTTAACTAGACGCATTCCATATATTAAATTTATATTTCAAAATTTTATCGTTTAAAGTTTCACCAAATTTAATTTAATAACGTTATTTAAAACCGGTTAAATTTACGGGTTGTATCACTCTCCCCACTTAAAACTTTTCGTCCTCGAAAAGGAAGGAGGTAGAAGAATAGAAACAATCAAAAGAAAATATACTTGAATTACATTATAACAATTTGTTTAAACCATATAAATTTCAATTTAAATAAATTTACATTCAACAATTTGTTTTTAAATTCAGGATTTCATTAAATTGATTTGATTTCTCATTTATTAATGTTAGGTACAAAGGTTTCTTTCAAATGAAATTCAATTTAATTTCAATTAATTCATGATACTCCCTTAAATTGATTTAATTCAATTTATTATCTTTCAAAACAAATTTTTTTCTATTAATCACACCTATTATTTATTTAACTTATTATTCTATTTATCTCCATAAACATTTTATAATTAAAATTTAAGTGAATAACATTTATTATACGCACTCACATTTTATTTATAAAGACAATTTATATTATATATTATCCAATTTCTTAAATTAACAATTTCAAAGATCATAATTTGAATAGTCATTTATTATAGACATACTTTATTCGACAAATTTAATTCCTCTTTATTCCAAATTATTATTAAATTTATTCTACTTAATATATCTTAACACATTTATATTAAGTATATTTACATTAATATATCTACTCAATTTTATTTTATTTTTAAAAAGTTCCTTTGATATCATTTCTATTGTATAATATTCATTTACATAATTAACCTTTGAAAATTTAGGTAAGTTATATATAATGCAATTGAGTATTATCCAAATAAATTTTCAATTCACTTATTTCAAGTTAAATATTTAGTGTAAATTTTTGGCTTTATTGAAAATCATCCTTAAATCAAAATTTTATTAAATAATTTCCGATTGGCTTTAAACCATTTCACAGTTAAATATACATATACTATATATCGAATCAAATTAAATCATATATTTATATATATATATATATATATTATAAATCGAGTCATCCTTAAGAATTTCAAAACAAATTTATTTTTCAAACAAAAGAGTAGCAAAGCTACTGAATGGTCTCTCCACTTTGAAACTCGAAAATGAATGTCGATGATGCGGCCGTCATCACCGAAATTATTTTCCAGCGACAAAAGAGAAGAGCTCTACTTTAATCATTTAAAATTCTTTGAACCCCATTTCTATTCGAAAATATTTTAAATAATATACATTTTAAGACTTTAAAACCATAGTTCGAAATTATCGGAAATTAAATTCTCAAATTCTAATTTAAATTCACTTCAAATTCCAATCAAATTATACCCAAGTTTTATAAATTCATTTATTTATATTGCAATAGTCAATGGTTTACAAAACAATAAATGATAATCAAATGTTATCATTTCAACCATCAATTTATTAACATTTTAGTTAAATAAAATTCATACTTATATATAATATAATCATACAACCTTTATCCAATTTATCCATTTGAAAACAATATTGTGTCAGTTTGCTCTGCTCAAGCGTTTTGGAAATCCTATCGATAGCGTTGATCAGACGAATCGATTGAAAACCCACATCAACATCAACAACTCAAACAACAGAATATGTTTTGAAACATTTAAATATTAATTTACAAATACACTTCCTCGCTCGACGATACAAGAATAGATTTTAAAGCAAAGTTAGAGATTCAAGGTTGATGGACTCAAATCGAAGAGTGTTTTGATTCGAAGATAGGTTTGAAACAAAGATAAGATGATTAAATAACAAAATATGGAGATGGATAAGTTTATATAAATCGTGGGCAACCTTAACCGGATTGACCGTGACTTCTCGAATAAGATTGATGCAGAATTTTGAGGTAAATCGACATTCGATCACCAAAGATATAATCAGGACATACAAGAGATAGTAGCATCTAAACCGAGGATATAAAAATCTCCGGTGAATTGATGCCAATTGTAAAGGAGTTTCACCCATTTACAAAATTTCGAAGATTGGCGAGACCGCCGAACCATTATAAAAATCATTCAAAGTGGAGTTATGGGATGCTCCAGAATTTGAAAGAAGACGAATAGTGAGAGACACGAATGAAATTTGGAACCGCAGGGAACGTCCCAAAATTCAATGGAATCAAATCAGAAGGAAGAGATTGAAACTCGAATGAGAGTGATTCTGTAAATACATTTACCCTATATGCTGAGTTTTGCCTAGAGCTACCAAAGCTCTGATACCAACTGTAACGACCCGCTATTTTGGACCATTCGCATCCGCACATGTCGGACTTGAATAATTCAAAATACCGCGTTGTTAATTTAAATTTGGCAAAATTGAACATATACAGTAAATAAAATAATCACAGATCACAGACACAGAGTAATAAATGCAGCGGAAATAAAAGAGATAGTAGTACATGAAGCTACTATATAAATATATAAGTTACATCAGAGTTAAACCAGATACAACGGAAGAGTAACACGATACATCAGATACAAATCAGAATACATCACTGGAATCATCGAATACTGAAAGCAGAATAGATGGCTGGATCTTCAAGCAAAGCTCCAACTCCAAAGGTGAGTCTCGAATACTGGTACACTCAGTCTGACCCGAGCGTAAAGCAAAACACAAAACACTCGAGTCAGGATTTACATTCTTATATCAATAAATCCAACTCAAGTGAAATAGCAACAGAAATACAAGTAACTCAAAGGATGTTTGGAATAACCATCCTTTAAGGATCTGTTAAACTATCTACTATGTAGTAGTGTACGATAAGTAGATAATGCATATCAGTAATATAAAATATCAAAATAGTGTTAAGGCGTTACCATTATTCCCCTTAACACATTTTTATATAAGCGTTATAGTCTATACAATACTGTAAACTCCACCGTAAACTAGTGGGATATCAGGGAGTACTCCATAGGTATAACACAAAACAAATCGTAGTGGTCGCATATATAGGGATACAAGTATGACAAGGCACATGAGGCAATACCCAAGGTAGTGAAACTACCGTTTGCCTGATCCGGACTGGTGAGAACGCATCGCCGCAGCGACCGCAACACCGCGAAACAACACTCCCAAATCAAGGGTGCACCAATCGACAGCAAGTAATGAATAGTTTTCGAAGAAGTGTGTTCGCTCGAGGTAGCTAGCCCCCATTTGGCCCGGCACGGCTCCTGTTTTATTCATTTCCAATTTGACACAAGTGTCAAGGCTATCCATTATCGTTCACTTTCTTCAGTCATCGCGTACATCATTCCAACCACTTCATTCTGGATCACACTCCGCGCATAGTTATTAAAGTGGTTTTCGGTTTAGACAGTGAGTATGTCCCTAACCGATTCCGGTCTCTTTAATAACTTTCGTAATTATTACACCGATTGGTCGCTTAATATATTCAAAACCAAATCAAATTCAATTTCAAATAGAATTTGTAAACCAACATTTCATTTGTCTTTCAAAACCAATTTCCAAAAATTTACGTTTCAAAACATCCAAATTACCATTTCGAAATCTTATAATTCAATTTCAATTTCTATTTAAAACAATTCAAATATCGATTTAAATTCGTATATAAGTTTCATTCCGAAATCATTTAAATTAATTTAATTTAACATTCAAATAAATTTAAATCCATTTATCGATTTCATCCAATATTCGTTAAGCAAATTTTCATTTAAAACAATTTCTATTTAATTTCCAATTCATTAAAACAATTACTTAAGTTCAACGCTATTATATCAAACTTACAAATTGCATTAAATTAAATTCATCAAATCAAATTCTTTACATTTCAAGTCTTACATTAATTTCAATAAAACACATTTTATTTCTTATTAGAGAAATTCAATTTCATTTATTAATTTACTTAGTTACAATTTCAAAACTCAATTAATAAAGAAACTTAATTTCCCTTATTCAAGAAGTTCAATTTTACTTATTAAAGAATTTAGTTTTATTTAATTATTAGTTAATTCAATCTTATTTAATTATTAAATAATTTCAAAACTTAATTATCAAATAATTTCAAACTTAATTATTAAATAATTTCCAAACTTAATTTAATCGTTTTTCAAATTAAACAACGTTCTTTCATCAATTACATTGTTAATATTTTGTTTCATATTATTAAATGTTAACATTTTCCTTTCAAAAAATTTCAAATTCCAACTTCATTTCAAAACCTTATCATTTATTCAAATAAAATCTTTATTTTATTTTAAATCAAAGTAATGACCAATCGGTTTTTATTTAATTCTCTATCCTAGGTCCAAGTTTAATTTGGGTATTTATCATTTCAACCCGATTCCAATTCAATTCAAAATCAAAGCATGGCAAAGGGAACTTGCAGTGTGATAACTGGGATGGTGTCAAAGTAAATAAACAAGCAATAACAATCCAATAATCAATTCAAATAATCCCGAAATAACCGTATTAATTCACATTGTTGTTTGTGCAAATTAATATAATTATTTCTAGAATCTACACTATCATTTCATGCAGATTAAAGATTATTCCACTAATTATTTATACGACTTTTCACTTGTCATTCAATTTCAATTTTATACTACAACAATTAATCCAATTATACGTCGATGGTTCAAAGTGTAATTATCACTATTCTACATGTCAATTAATTTAACAATTAAAAGGGGTCATATTCAACTAATCAAATTTAACATATAAATCAGTTTTAAAATTGTTAACTATCCTATATCAATTTCAATTTTGCATACTATTTATAACTTAACACTAACAAATTAACGTCCAATATAAACATCGAACAATCAATCAATTAACAATCAACTGTATTATCATCGCATAAATAATTACAAATAATGGTGTCAGATGTCATGGGTGAACAAATACAGGTAATAACATATATAACAGTGTAAATAACCAACAGCAGCATATTTCAATTGTCGTTTCAATTGAAATCAAATTTAATAAATAAAAGAACATTAATCGTGAGTGATTGCTCACCTTTCGAGGCACGATAATTGATTGACGAATCCGAGCACGAATCCACAACAAAGCTAGATGGACATGAGTTTGACGGATAAAGCTGATACGAGAATTTATGGAGCAATTAGAATTAGTCGATATACATTTTACTAAATATATATATTATTTTCTTTTCTTAAGATCAATATGTTAATTTAAGAAAATAAAATAAAAATAAACATATAAAATCATCCCTTTAAATTAAAACCCATATCTTACAAATCAAACATATCCAATAGACTTCTATACAGTTGACTCGTATCTCATTAGCATACTTTATAAACACTGTACACACTTATATGTATAAAATTTAGAAAAATCTGCATTTAAACTTATAGAACCGAGTATACATACATAGTATTGTTATAAAATACTGACATACGTAAGCTGTCATACAAAATAAAAATTTTATACAAACAACACCAACAAAATCTTGCTCAGCTAATAACCAAGATATTCTGTATACAGTCTGGCTATTTATATTTTAATATCAAACATAAGTACACATAAACATCCTCCAAACCAATATACAGTATCAAATATGTGGTACTTATATATAAAATAACCTAGCACATAGGAAAGAGAATCTCAGGCTTTAAACAACAGTCTGATTAGATAAGATTTTAACTAGCAGCATACATAAAGACCGTACCCAACAAAGCCTCTATTTTTAAACTCACCTTTATAAACTTTATAACTTACATAACCCAAAATCTTATAACTCATAAACTTTATATTATATATATACTGTGCTTATCAATATAAGCTAGATATCCAAACCACCCAAGCCAACTGTATATAAATTATAACCGTTATAAGCTTATACATACATATAATCTTGTAAACACATACTATATAAATACCCCTATACAACTTACGAAAAAAGAAGAAAAAAAAACGCACAACTGTTAAGTATATGTATATGTTACTTTTATATATGAATAAAACAACAACTTATATAACTAACCTATATATGCAAGAAGGTGGAACCGAGGAGAAGACATGCTAGGTGAATGCTAGCGAATGAAGCGAACTCGAGGTGGCTAGTGGTGGAAGCTAGCTTCGGCCGTGGAGGAAAAGGCAAAGGTCGGGCTGATGGAAAAGAGGCAGCACTCAAAGCTGTCAAGCCGTGCGCTTGGGTTGTGGCGAAGTGACGTACATGGCAAAGGGAGGCCGAGAGTGGAGAACCGGCGTCGGGTTGTTGGCCGCTGCCATGGGTTTGGCGTGATATAGGGGACGGCTGTTCAGGAGAGGGGATGGAGGCCGGATGGTGGTTGGGTGATGGTGCTATGGCGGGTTTGAGGTAGCGACTGCTCTTCGGCGGAGAGTGGGAGAACACGGTAGCGGATCTAAGGTGTTGGGTGTGTGATCCAGGCGGTGGGAAATGAGGTAATAGTGTGGTAGTGGTTTGCCTGGGTGCGAGGCGAGGAGATCGTGGAGGTGTGTGAGTTGTCAAGCTCGGCTACGGTTTGAAGGCCGGAGGAGGCACGTTGTAGTTGGCTCGTGGTGGAGTTTGAGGCGGTGGAGATCTAACTGCGGCTATGGGTAGAGAGGTTGATGGGCGGACACGACAGTGGAGATTGGCGGTGAGTAAAAGAAGGCGGTCGTTGGGTCTTTGATAGGGAGGAGGAGTTGCAGATCTCAAGGAAGAGGCTGATAAAATTTTATATAGATATTAATGAGAAAAAAAGTCTGTTCATATGCAAATAAAGATGACAAAACGAATAGCTAGCTTCAAAACTGAATATAGGGAATGATAAAGGCTAGTTTGTTGAATTCATTTATGAACGACTATTGACCATTGGTTTTAGACATTGGAAAATGAATGGTCACCAGACAACAAAAAGGTAAAGATTTGAATACCGATCCGGTCATCCGTTTCACGGATTCCGCTCTGAACCGGACTTCAAAACACAGGAACGACTATACTGCGGAGACCAGCACGACGAGACGATCAAAACGGTATACAGATATCAGTGGTATGATCGAATTATAAAAATTTGAATTTTCTAATAGCGGAAAATGCAAGAAAAACGCTGAAAAATAAGATCGACGGAGTCAAAGATGTCCGAATTTGGAAAAACGACAAACTGACATCTTGCTCAGAATATGGTTTAGAATTTTTTTATGTAAAAATATTTAGGTTTCGGAAATATTTTATTTTCATCGCTTTTTAACTGATTAAATTGAAGTAAATTTATGCACGAAATAAACTTCCATATTTTCGGACGAAAATTTACCGGTTGCTATGTTTAACTAGACGCATTCCATATATTAAATTTATATTTCAAAATTTTATCGTTTAAAGTTTCATCAAATTTAATTTAATAACGTTATTAAAAACCGGTTAAATTTACGGGTTGTTACATCTAGGCACTCCTTCTTCTTCTCATGGCATTGTTTACTGGGAGTCTCTCCTCCCTGCCTCATCTAATTCTCTTCTTCTCCTTGATTGCCCCTTTGAGATTGACGAAATTTGGGTGGCGTTAAATGAAATGGCATTTGATAAAGCGCCAGGTTCAGATGGTTCCCCCCTCCTTTTTCAAAAGATACCGGGGATTCCTTAAATTCAGCATCTTCAATGTCTTCATTGAATTCCACTCACAACCGAATCTGGTTGCAAAACTCAACCACGCCAATATCATTCTCATCCCAAAATCTAAAGGTGCTTCTTCTCCTTCTGATTTCAGACCTATCAGCCTCTTAAATACGGTCTTCAAACTCATCACTTAGGTCTTGGCCAACCGCCTGAGACCTTACATGGATTCTCTCATCAGCCACAGACAATCTGCTTTTACTTCGGGTAGATCTTTAACTGACAATGCTGTGATGGTCCAAGAGGCCATTAGCTTTTGTCATGCGAATAAAATAGGTTGCGCTTTTGTAAAGCTTGATTTCTCTAAAGCTTTCGACACTATTTCGTGGGATTTTGTCCTTGCAAACCTTGACCACCGTGGGTTTTCACCATCTTTCATCGCTTGGATTTCCCAGTTGCTCTCCACCTCTTGTTCCACAGTTTGCATTAATAGAATTTAGGGCAATCTTTTTTGCTCCAAAAGGGAACTGAGGCAAGGGGACCCAATCTCTCCCCTTCTTTTCAACCTGGCTGCGGATATCTTGGCCAGAATGATCGACAGGGCTTGTGAGTTAGGCCTGCTTGAATGCCTAGGTAGGGATTTCATAAACTATGGCTTCAACTCGTTTCAATTTACGGACAACACCATTCTCATGTCCATTCCTCCCCCCAAGTCAATTGCAACCTTAAAGCTTCTCTTATACTGTTTTGAACTGGCATTGGGACTGCAGATTAACTGCTCCAAGAGTGTTGTTTTCATGTCTGATGCGACACACCCTCTTGGTCCTCTTGTGGCCTCTTCACTAAACTACAACCTGCAATCATTCCCAATTCCATATCTTGGAATGCTTCTTAGGCCTTTCAAACCTATGAAAGTGGACTGGTCAATCCTCATCGAGAAATGTACTCGTAGGCTGGCTGATTGGAAGGGTTCATCACTTTCCGGGGTAGGTAGACTTATGCTCGTTAACTCTATCATGTCTGCTCTTCTGACTTACTAGTTCTCCTTTTACAAATTGCCTACTTGGGTTCAGAAAATTGATGCGTTAAGGCGAGATTCTTATGGAAAGGTACGACTTCAATCACTGTTGCAAACTCTCTTGTCGCATGGGACTCGGTTTGCTTGCTTAAAAATGAAGGGGGCCTAGGACCGATTAACCTGAGTAATTGCAACAAGTCTTTACTTTCCAAGTGGAGCTGGAATCTCGTTATCGACTGTCCAAAACCTCAGGCTATTTGGATAAGGTCCTACTATTACAACGACAATTTCAACCTCTCTGATTGCTCTCCTATTACAAGCGCTTCCAACTTATGGAACAACATAGCTAAGGCAGGAACTGAACTTCATATCAACATGATTATCGTTCGGGGAAATGGGATGTAACGACCCGTATTTTTTATAATTAAAAATATTAAATTTAATAAGATTTTGGGATTTAATATTATCAGAAATTAAATTTTATGATTTATTAATGAAAAGGGTTAGAATATAGCTTGATCTTAAATATATTCTAAAAATGACAAGTTCAATAAGGTAAGGATGGTAACACAAATTAGAATATGATTTAATTTTATTGATTTGAATATAATTAATAACTATTTGAATGTAAATTTCGTCAATTGTAAATAATAATAAAGAATGAAATGGTTGTTTATTTCTAATTGGAATATAAATGTAAAGTTTAATTTGGATATGATTGTGGAGTTTAATAAGGAATAAAAGAAACAATATATTAAAGGAGAAATCATATGTCATTTAATTGAAAATGGTTTTAATATAGAATATGAAATCAATTATTTGGTAAGTAAATTTATAATCCTTGTTTGTAAACAATAAATTTATAGATATATGAATAACTAAGTTGTAACAATTGTTTTTTTCTCATCTTGTTATTTAATCCGTTTTGAAATTAATTTGGTAATCAATGGATTTTAATGTAATCGAAATATTACAGTAATATGAGAAAGGACGTAACTGTAGAGTAATGAGTGTAATAAAATGGAAACTTATGTTTAATAAACATATAAGATATTATTTGATTTAATATAAAGAACATTTAAAAATAAATATATAAAAGAATGCGTTGAAAACTAAATTGTAATTGTAACGACCCGGATTTTTCGTCGTTTGATTTTGAATATTTAAATGGTTTAAATATTGGATTTGGAATTATAATTTAGTTAGTAAGATTTTAAAACTGAAAGTTTCAAGCGATTAGTGAATTTTGGAAATTGTTGATTTAATCGACGCGTTAAAATAGCGATCCGAGGCATAGTCTCGGAATTTGACGAAACCTGTTCCATTAGATCCGTAATAGTGTATTATTATCGTATTTCAAATTTCGTAGTGTTTGGAGTTATCGTTTGATCGTACGGGATAGAAACGCGTTGAAATTAATATCGAAATTTAATATAATAATTGGGTCCAAAAAGATATCTTCTCCATACGACCGAATTAGGACTCGAAACATTTTCCATTGCATTTGGAATAGGGGTATAACATTATGAATGCCTAGTGGCACGTCTCGATAGGGATTCGAAATTTTGAGTTGCGTAAATCGAGACATTTTGAGAATAAATTAAAATATTGTAAATTCAATTTCTTTTCAGCCGTCCTTCTAACTTAC
This sequence comes from Allium fistulosum, assembly GCA_030737815.1. Classification (NCBI taxonomy): domain Eukaryota; kingdom Viridiplantae; phylum Streptophyta; class Magnoliopsida; order Asparagales; family Amaryllidaceae; genus Allium; species Allium fistulosum. The sequence continues at coordinate 1,240,975,974 of CM060902.1, read as the reverse complement.
CATTAGCCTCCTATGATGTAGTGATCTGACCTATTCCTTCTTGTATACATTTCCCTCCTTCTTTATTTTAATATAGCCGGAAAAAAAATTAAGGCATTCGAATTTAAAAAAGAATAAGAAGAACGAAAAAAAATTCTTGTTCGATATATATAAAAAAAGAAACTCGAAATCGAATGAAAGGAATCGTGTTATCTTCAATTTAAATCGCGAGTCTCCTCCCTTCATCCCTCTTCCAGTCGAAACGAAAACGACCTTCAAAAGAAAAAAAAGAGGGGAAACTCGAAATCGAGTTCGAAGAGCCGGAACTAGAAAAAAGGAGTCACGATCTCTCTTTGGTCGCACGTGAAGGCGGCGGCGGTCTCACGAGGCAGTGGGTTCAAGCTACTCAGGCGAACGGCGTGGCACTTGGGGAGGTCGACTACATGGTCAAAGGTGGGAGGGCGAAAGTGGTCGCGATTTCAATATAAAATGGTGGCTCGCGGTGGAGCTACATTGGCCGCGACATGGTACGGTAGTGGAAGCGAGGCGAAATTGCGATCAGAAGTAGGCATGAGCGCGAGGTGAAGGGGCAGTCGCGATGGGCTGAGGCTCGGCATCGATGGGGAGGGCGCTGCCTATCGAATGCAATAGTGGGTTCTTTGAAGTCGAACACGACTTCAACACAGAAAAAAAGGAAGAAGGAGCGACCTGGTATGGCAGTGCGTTTTAATTAGGTATATTTATTTTAACGGTGTTTAGTTGAATTAGTTAATTTACTTATTGAATTGGAAATCTTATAAAATTCGTAATTCGTTTATACAAGGTCAAAAAAATCGTGAAATCAAGTCGAGATTGGGAATGGTTTGCAAATAAAAGTCAAGGTGAGTAAAATCTCACTCATTTGGATTGCTAGTATACTTTAAAAATATTGAATTTAAATTATTGGTTGATTGGATGAATTTATAAATTATTATCAGTTTGGATGTTATATATATAGTAGTATATATTAGTAGTTGGAGTGATATTCCCGCACATTATAGCGGATGAGACCCTATGTGCCCCGCATAATAGCGGATGACCCTATATACCGCGATATCCCCCTCGAAGTGGGATTGGTATTTTTATGTTGTATTAACATCTGTGGATGCAGGAAAACAGGTTGGAGGGATCCAACTAGATTCCTCAAAACGTTGAATTTAATTTCACATATATATATATATATATATGGTTTGTGTAGAATAATCTATTATAGATTATTGTAGTGATTGGAATTATTGGATGCTATTGTAGCACTGGCCTGAATTTTGGTATTTTAAATACCATAAATATATTTTTAAAATTTAAGGAATTAAAGGGAATTTTTGATATAAAAATATTTATATTGGAATTGGGGGTATTTTAAAGAAATTGAGTTAGGAAAAAATATATTTGAATTTTGGTTATACTTAACTATTCGTGAATTGTTTAAATGGAGATTTTTAAAAATGAATTATATAAAAGAATTTATAAATAATATTCTAGAAAGAAAAGAGTTGAAATCGATATAAAAAAATAGATTGGAAGTTAGAAATGGAATTTATAAAGAAATGGATTTATAAATGGAATTTTATAAATAAGATTGTTTTTATAAACAAGTAAAACTCAAAGGAGTATACAAATTTATAAACGATGTTTTATAAATAATGAAACCGATATTAGTTGATATATTGGGAGTATAAATTCGTAGGGTTATCATATTAACATAGGAAATTTATTTCGTTCCAAATTTGAATTTGGAGTCTCGGTTCATCTTTTATTGTGTGTGGTGGCGGTCCTCATTACATTAAATGCAGTGTTTAATTTTATTTACTGTGTACTAAATATAAATATATATATGTATGTATATGTATATGTATGTGTGTGTGTGTAAATTTAAGCGTATTGGGGTTAATAGAATATGTTAAAATGAACGTTTTTTTTATTTGAGTATATTAGAGTTGTGGTTTCCATGTATGGTCTACCTTCTCAAATTTAAATCGTCGCTTTCATTTATTTTATTTTATTATTATTACTTTCTTTTATTAAATACTCGCCTCTTTTGGTTTTCCAGTAAGTTTTATTTATTTACATGTGAGCCTTGCCTTGAAATGTTTCCCGTGTGTTAATGAAATTAATTAAGGTAGTGCACGTTTTGAAATTTTATACCAAAAGATTTGCTTGCCATGTAAACATGTCTTATCAAATTCCAACGTGTGTCTTTCATCTTTTGTTAATTACCTGCATGTTAGTCTCTTTTCATTTTGCAAATTTACATCTTCTTGTATCCTTCCCTTTCATATTCCAATTTCCAAACGTGCTTTACCCTTATTCATTTCCTATTTCATAAATCTTTTCCTCTAACTTTCCATTTCCAAAACGTGCTTCCACTATTTCTTTTGCCTGAAGTTTTCTTTCTCTTCTAAAAAAACAAACGTGAGCAACTTATTTTCACGAAGCCAATTTTTGCAAACATTTGCAAAACCATTTCCTAAAGCCTTCTTCCTCCATGCGTGAACCATCGTGTCATTTTTTTCATTGATTCTCTAGGCTTTAGAAACATGAGCAGACTTCAAAATTCTTAACGTGGGTAACTAATTAGTTTTATTTATTATTAAAATGTGTGTACATGTTTTTATATTCCACTTTCATAATATTCTTATAACTTCAATATTTTCTGCATATGAACCCGATTGATGCGCGGTTTCTTCTTTTGGACTCGTATTGAAATTCCAGACAACATGAAACTGGTTTGGCTGAATTTGGAGACTGTTGAGATTTTTGGCTTTTATTGGATTTTTAAATGGGCTGTAAATCAAATGTGAGTGATTAAACCCACTCACGCAATACTAAAATTTCCATTACAAGTTAAATAAAATTTATGATGTGATATATAAATTTTTGATTGCTATTTGTTGATTTAAACTGGCATTTGAATTGATATTGGATATGAATTGACATTAAATTGAATTGACATTTAAATTTATATTGAAATTTTATTGCTAGTAAAACCCCCGACATTGATAACCATAAACTGTTGTGATATATTGGTTAATTTGGATGTTGTTTGAAATGAATGCTTATTGATTGATATGTTGGATGTATGGTTGTTTATTTATTTTAATATGTCCCTGTATCACCTTGTATATTATTGATATCATTTAAATGGTCATTTGAATCATTTTAAAATTGGATACCTATGACAATTTAATTATGGGTTGAAATGATATACAATTGAATTTGTAAAAAAATGATCACTTGTACATAGGGTAGAAAATCGTATACGGATACCGGATTGGATTAAATTGAATTTGGATTTATATGAATTTAATTATTTCTAATTCGAGCTTTGAAAAGTTGAAATTGAAACCGCTTAAATGAAATTGTTTAAAGGATTTAACTTGGAATTAAAGCTGAAAATGAGGTATGATTTAAATTTATCAAAATTGAATCATTTGAAAGGCCTAAGTTTTAATTTTAAACTTTGGATTTATTTCGATTAAAGTGATTTAAATTGGTATTAAAATTTTGATTAGGAGATGGAAAATCCCGTAAACATCTCTGAATCTATTGTACTCATATTTTACGTGATATTGATTTGACTTACATAGGAATCTTTAGTTCTGACTCGAATGTATTATTTTTTTCATTATGCTTGGGTCAGCCTGAGTATTTCAGTGTTTGAAGACGTTATTCCTTGAAGACGAAGATGAAGATTGGTGATCGTATTTATTATTATTTTTCCACTGCATTATTTGATATGTTCGTTTATTATACTCTAATTGATGTTGTAAAAATGTGTAATCAAATGTATATTGTAAAACAGCTTCATGAACTATTTTATTTTATTATTATATTTTGTCGTTCCACTGCGAGATTCTGTGTACTGCTTTTCTTGTTTTCTCTTAGTTTCTTTATTAAACCCCATTGATAATCTACCCTTTTGAATGGTTTGAATTAGGCATGTATGGTTTATTGTCGACTTAAATCATTCAAAAAGGTGGGTCGTCATATGGGAAAAGAACCCTATTATGGAAAGACGCTTGGATGAAACGTCAAAATTTGTCCTCCCTTTTCCCTAACCTATTTGATATTGCTACGAATAAGGATGTAACTTTGCATGTAGTTTTCCTCGCTGGTGGGCAAAATTTAAGCTTTACATCAGTCATGTACCGCCCTCTTCTGCTATCAGCGGTTGCTTTTTTGACTTACATAGACTCTGTTTCGTTGCATGATGCGGAGGATTATTTCGTTTGGGCCCTGAATCCAGCAGAAATTTTTTCAGTACGTTCAATGTACAACTTCCCCGGTGCATTCGTTGACTTCAGCAGCCTCTGGAGCCTCCGTGTGCCTCCTAAATTTAAAGTGAACATGTGGCTTATAATGCTGAACAAATTTATTACTACTCATGCACTAGCAAGAAAGTCCATTGCAGCTGCTCAATGCTGCTTCCTCTGTAGTAAGCATGTTGATTCTACACATCATATCTTCTTTGACTGCAATTTCACATTTAAGGTGTGGATGATGTGTATGACTAATTTAAACTTACAGGCCGCTGTCACTTTTCTGACCTGGAAAGCCCTTTGGGCCTCTTCGTCGCCCACTTCATCCTTTGCCTTACTTTCTTTAGCTTTTTCCTAGGTTTGCTGGATTGAGAGGAATGAGAGATGCTTCAATGGAAAAGTTAGTACATTTTACTCAGTTTCTAGGAAAATTTTCTATAGCAGCCCGCAAATCCGTACCCCTTTGAGTCGACAAAATTCTCCATCAGTTCAACTCAAAGTGGACGGGAATACCAGATCGTTAGGGTAAAAGAAGAAAGAGGTAGAAGAAGAAAAAAGAAAACAACATCAGAATCTCACAATCGCAGCGGAACAATATATAATAGATAATAATTGACCTTTATACAAAAAGAACTATAACTGTTTATACATTACATCATCAGAGTACAACACCGAAACAATAACACAATGCTGGACAGTTATAATAACTTGTCCTAACAAAGCTGACTATACAGCTTATGATACACAACGGAATATACATCAAGTACGAGTGATACATCTCGCCATCCAGCTCGTCTCCTTAGCTCCATAGCATCCTAACCTGTATCTGTAATACTCGGTCTGACCCGAGCATTATAATAAAATAACACCCGAGTCAGTCTGGAAAACCAGCGGGAGAAAACACACTCAATTGAATTATTAAAGTTTTCAAAATCCTTTGAAATCAAAGGTATCTCGTAAGACCACGCCACAAATAAACATGCCGGGTTTTTGCCTTACGATAACCAAAACATTTTTATCAAATCCGTCTGATATTATAATAGTGTCTATAGAAAGTAAAATAGAATCTAGCTGAAATGCTTGCATCTCACGTTCCAGCATAGTTGGGCATAATCAAAACCGTACGTCGCTTATTGGAGAATGGATTCTATACAATGGCGGGGCTACTGGGGTACCGCCCGTCACAGTACCTGGCCTAGATCAGAGTACCGAGGATCACTCCCGATCCCTTGAAACATAAGACCGGAGCTACCCCTTACTGGATAGTCCGAATAAGATCACCCCGCAGTTGGGATCAGCAACCGCTACACAACCGAGATCAAAAAAGGGACTGTAGACAGGGATGACCTTACCCTAATTGGGTGCTACCCACTTAGCCTTGCTGTACCTCCCCTGTTTTAGCCATTCCCGATTGATGTGGCTTGAGGCTAAATGTTACCTTTTAGGAACGAATTTCACTTAGAATGCTCATCGTCCTCCAATGACGATGTTCTGATAGCATTGGTCCATACAAGTTGCCTTGGGTCTGGACAAACCGAATCACCGTCTTCATCATCTTCACGATATTCATTCGCTACTTTCAAACCGGATCGAAGTGGTTTTCGGATAATTAAATCTGATCCCGGTTTCTTCGAAACGATCAGCGCATTGGCTAATATTGATAGTCGGTTATTTAACTATCAAACCAAACAATCATTCAACCAAATATCTTTTTCCACTGGAAAACACCAAGCCTTATTAAATTTAGATTTTAAATAAATTAAATCACTTTATCCCAAAAATATACACTTAAAACATTCAATTACAAAACTACTTATATTCTTTATTAGAAATAATACTTATGAAATTCTAAAATAATCCTCTAAGTAAAACTTAAGCCAAAAACTACTTTTAAAGTAAAAGTCATTTTATAAAATATTAACATTTAATAATTTACCTTCAAATCATATTAGTAATTTAACCTTTAAAAATAATTAATTACTATAATTAACTTAATTACTATTTACTTTAAAAAAAATTAAAACAATTTAAATAATAAATTTCTCTAAAAACATTCTTTTAAAACATCTTTAAACTTCTAATTTATACTTAAAAATCTTCTTTGAAAATATACTTAGCTTTTCAGGAAAATACCCGTTTCACTTTAATAAAACCGGTCTAACCATTTTAAATTCTTCTCGATTTATCTCCAATTTCATTTACGTCCCAAATCCCGTAAATTTTCTTTCCCATACTTTAAAAATAAAACTAACTTTATTTTTAAAACGATTTACTCATCCCCTTATAAATTCCCACCGTGAATTTATATTTTCAAATTATCCACTGATAATTACCTCACCTTATTTATAAACCCAGTTTATAAATCCATAGCCTCACTCTCCTTTTAATCACCATTTCAAAAACACTTAATCGATTTTCAAATCGATTCCCTGAATCAAATTCCCTTTAAATTTATTTCTCGACTTATCCAGATTTATTCCAAAATCCATTAATTTAGATTTACTCCTTTATTATGATTTAAAACCTTATTTAGATCTGAAATATCAATTTCACACTTTGTTTTAAAATTCCCCTTTTTATTTCTCCCAAACCATTTTAAATCCTGGATTTAAAATAAATCCCTTTAATTCTTGAACAATATCGTTTAAGTCCTCAAACACTCTTTATTTCTCATTTATTCAAAATCCCTATTTTCCCATACCCCGGAATTTATTAAAAAGGATTTCAAAATCAACCATTTATCTCTAAAAATCCAATCTTTATATTTTTGATATCTTAAAATACCAAAATATATTCAGCCCAACCATAGCATTCACTAATTTCAATTTATACTATAATCTATCACAGATTATCAAATAAATCATATCACAGAATATGAAAATAAATTTCAATACTTTTTGAGGAATCCAGTTGGATCCCTCCAACCTGTTTCCCTGCATCCACAGATGTTAGCACAATATAAAAATACCAATCCCACTTCGAGGGGGATATCGCGGTATAAAAGGTCATCCGCTATTATGCGAGGCGCATAGGGTCTCATCCGCTATATAATGCGGGAATATCAATCACTCCAATTTGTATATACTACTATATATAATATCACATCCAGACTGATAATAATTATCACATTCAATCAATCAACCGATAGTTTAAATTTAACCATTTAAATTAACCAACAATCCAATTTGAGTGAGATTAACTCACCTTTGATTTTCGTTTTGCAACCTAATCCAAACCGGCTTGTTTTCTTCACAATTTCAGACCTTGTATAAACATTATACATTTGATTAACATTTGAACTAATCGAATAATCAATTACCATTTAATAAATTTAATTAACTAATAAATTAATTAAACGCATTCCTTTTATAAATTATTTTTAGTGACTAAGATAATTAAATAGGTTAGTTAAACAAATTGATCTCCATAATACATTATTTTAAAATTAACTAGCACGTGAAAATATATACTTATGTATATTTATTTATTTTGTTGAAACTACATATATACTTATAAAATAATCTATATAGATTTAAAATCTATTTTTATATAAACTCCTCACATTAAAAATTCCTATACTTTTTTTTCTCAAAATCCTATCTGTATATTCTGTTTATTTTCTCTGACTAAATGATAAAAAGCTTCCTGTTTTAAACTTTATATATATCTTTCTTTCTTTTTCAACCTATATACTTATGTGTGTTAACTCAAGTTTAATTGGAATAGAAAAGGAAAAAACGAACCTCACTACCCAAAACCTAGCTCGAACAGGAACCACAACAACGAGCTCCTACCCTAATGCTCTGCTCGGCCTCGCACGTATACGCAGCAGCTACGTTCCCCTACCGCTCGACTGCATGCTTAGCCTAGTCCTCCTCCCCACTTACCACCTGACTCGGTCGCGAATCCCCCCTCAACTCGATTGCGATAAACACCACGAGTCGATTCCCGATCGATCACAGCACCGCACGCGACCTCGACATTCCCACGCACCTCCAAATCGAAGACGAACATCCCCTCACTGCTTCGCCGAGTTCGTAGACCTTCAACCGCACATGCTCACTCGAAGCCGCCTCCCCGCTATATCCTCTCGCCTCTGCCTATTCAAGATTTCGAATTTCGATTGAATTCGATCGTTCTTTTTTTTTGTTCGGCCATTATTTGATTTGAATTGAAAAGAAGGAGCGGCCATTTTTATTTTTCAAACGTCGATTTCGATTTGTGAAGGTACTAAAAGGACGAGGGAGACGAGAAGGGCACTGCAGTTATATATATTTTCTCGAAATGTTTTAGCATTATTATCATTTTTTTTGAAACTGTTGCATTTTAAAAGAAGGAACGGAGGGAACAGGAAGAGACATTAACGTGCTACAACTAACTTTCTACAGTGATCTTTGAGATGAAATCAAAAAGTTCTGATGTGAAGGAACTCAGTTGAAGTTTGACTGAAATGTGTGTGTGTGTGTGTGTGTGTTAATTAAATTCAAATCGTCTCGATTTCACACCCTAAAATCCCGACCTCCTATCGAGGCGTGCCACTAAATGTTTATAATGTTATACCCCTATTCCGAACGCAATGAAAAAGAATTCGAGTCCTAATTCGATCGTATGGAGAAGATATCATTTGGACCCAATTATTATATTGAATTTCGATATAGATTTCAGTGCGTTTATATACCGTACGACCAAGCGATAACTCCAAACACTACAAAATTTGAAATACGATAATAATATAATATTACGGACCCAATGGAACTGGTTTCGTCGAAATCCGAGACTGTGCCTCGGAAGGCTATTTTTAAACGTCAATTTAAACGATATATTTTAAAACTGAACAAAACACTTTTTAATTCAATTTTAAAAGTTCTATTATCTTCAGTATTGTTAATACAAATTTTATAAACCTTCAACTTATTTTAACAAACTTAAAATCCAAGATTCAATATTTTACCCAATTCCCAATTATTAAATCCAATAATTAAATTATCCAATAAATAGAGATATTTGAAATTCAAGTTAAAAAATTAACTTTTGAATATTTAAAATCAATTAAATATTCCAATTTCAAATATCCAAAATTCCGGGTCGTTACATTTTCACTTTGTTCTCCATGTGGACAGGTACTGCTTTGGCTCCCATGTAATACTTCCTTGCAGCGGCTGGGCATCAGGACTCTGTAGGTAGCAACACGGGTCCAGCTTGATGCTCTCAGGGTTCTATCTCAGTCTTATTTCCCTAGTATTTCCTACTTATGTCGTTGTATATATTTCTGTTATGCACTATGTTGGGTAGCTATCTGGTGTTAGCTGTGTTTGGTTGTTTTTTGGAAACGTAACCTCGTTTTTTGGCCACCGACTAGGCTTGTTAGTCGGATAATTCAGGTTTATATATATTATCTTATTCTGGCTGTGCCACCTAGGTCAGACTACTACTTATCAAAAAAAATTAAGACCAAGCATTGGTTGCAAAACAGATGGAATGCAAGAGAAGTAAGTCCAAACATGAGTAGATAATATCTGATCCCTTGCACAGTCAACAGAAGGACTCCAAGAAGTAACAATAAACAGCTTACCCCAAATAAAGGTAGGATCAGCACCCAGAACACAGAGTCGCTCCTCAGGCCTCGAAAATTTATAGAAGAACATAGAATTGTCCATATGGACCTGAAGACCATCTCTTAACTGCCAAACTTTGATATAGTGCTCTTTAACTATATAATAAGGCAGATTTGAATCTAAGAAAAAACCAACCAGATAGTCCGACCAAAAGTCAACACCTGCCTAAATCACCTCCGCTAGAGGAACCATAACTCCATCTATTTCAACCAAATCAAAAGGGTGGGGCACATACGCATCCGCATTCCTTGGCAAGGACAAAAAAAGAGAAGACCACTTAACTGCCTTGACCTTGTCATTTAAAGCAGAGATTTGATTTGGGGATTGCACATGAGGGTGAACAACATGAGAGATTGTGCTCAGTTCAACCAAATTCAAATTGACATTACCAGGCAATATAAGATGAATTGAGATGCATTCATGCAAGCACTTCCCGCAGTATCAATAATTACAATAGGATTAGTATCGGATATCTTATTAGCTACAATTGTTGAATCACCATGAGATGACCCACTTTTCACAAATGATTTTTTTTTATAGTGATCATCTGTTCAAGAGAACATCCTTTCTCTACAATCCAGGATCTTTCAACCAATATAAAAATATTGTTGTAATCAAATCACCTAACTTACATACAAGAAACCATGTATAAATGATACTTTAAGGTTTCCTCTTTCTTTTTAATCAGAGTAAAGGAGTTTTGAATGCAGAGAATTTTCTTTTGGAATTTTCTATATAATTTCTCATGGCAAAAATAATTTCCAGAAAGCTTTTCTGTCTTACTTAATTTTTGGCAAATTCTAGATGTTATTTTTTCTAGTTTTAGAGTTAGTTTAGATTCCCATGAATTTAGATCTACTGAACACTTAATTATCCCTTGTGCAAGTGTGTGTATATGTATTCTGTGTGCATGTGTGCATCTGTGTTCTGTGTGCATGTGTGCATCTGTGTTCTGTGTGCATGTGTGTATCTGTGTTCTATGTGCATGTGTGTATCTGCATCATTTCAGGTAACCTATTTTCCCAATATATAAATCCTGGTTTACTGGTTTGCTTTATTTGTTACCTTTCTTAACCAAATAGCTTAGGGTATTTGACTGGTTGAACCCAGGCTTGACAAAGTTGGTCAAGTTAGCCTGAATTCCTCTGCTACTTTACACACTTCTCTTACAAATTAATCTGGGTTCCTATCCTACCTTTTCTTTCCATTGATACTTACAACAGATGTCAGGTTACTCTTTTAATTTTTTTTTATTTACAGATCATTTCAGATTATTCTTATTGTTGCACACTTATGCTAAGCATTCAGGGAGTTAATACTATAAATTGTATCACTTAATAAAACATCCTCAAAAGCAACTCACAACTTTTTAACAGAAATCTCATGAGTAGTTCAATACTTGCAAATAGAAAATAACATTACATCAGTTTCCTCCCAAACAACTTAACTAACATTTCATAACACAAGTTCAATTTAACATCTATTTTAATATCCTTGAGTCTGTAACTATTATATCCAATTCCTTAGCAGCTAATTCATCCAATTCTTGATCAAGAAAATGCCTATTTACCTGCACAATCACCACGAGCTGCCTCATCAAAAGATGAGACACCCAATGGTATACAAACACACAAAGGGTCAGACTAAATTGTCTGGTATGAATAATCTTACTGAAAATTTAAATAACTTTTTAAAACAGATGAAGTAAAGCAATGTTTTTCTTGTATACATTCCTCTACCACCTGTGCATGTTTATTAATGCATAACATAAAAATACATGATTCAATGGATTATTTCAGAGAGCACAAACATATAATCCTCAATAGAATACTCTGAACCAACCAACATAATCATCATTTAATCATTTTCCTTATTTATAATCTTTCTGGCTATCAGGGATTTTACCCAACCTACCTGTGAACTTATTCTCCAAATTCAATCTCAGGTATTTTATGATGGACTTTAGCTACTTTCTTTCTATTAAAACACACACTGTCTGGGGCATATTCACTGTTAACCCAGCACACTCAGGCCCCTGGGTATAATCATACCATGTGTGAGCTTGCAATATTTCCCTTGCCAAGCCATACTTTGTAGCCCTAAGATCCAAATCCTTAGTTATATTACTAAGTGTTCATTTTCCCTCTTTCCCCCATTCATGCTAATCCCTTCTGCATCTCATACATCAATCAGAGAAAATAAATAACTCAACCATCATGCATATGTTCAAAGAATAACAGATCATCTTTTCATACTCATAGATTTATTCACACAAGCTAGTTTGATTTCTCAGTATACATATTATTTAAATCATGGGGTTTTTCTTTTGAGGAATCATGCCTATAAATATATGGTCATATTCAGTTTGCCTTGATGTATCCATTTACCTCTGGCTTAATCAGATGCTCACAGATTCATAAGATCTGACTGAACCACAAGCTTCTAATCTTATTTGGATTTATTTGTAATCATAGAAGTTTAGCACAAGTATAACATGGCACTTCTATGTTACCATATTTATTCTTGAGACATAAGCAGCAACCACTTTATGCTACAGTCCCATTTGTTTTCCATTTTTAGACCATAGACTTATATCATATATCCCTGGGATTCCCATGAATTAATTTATATGCAGCAGACACATAAGGGGAGCATCTAATCTTAAAGATAATTCATGACATAATAATAATTCAAACATGAAAGCCATCAATATATTTTCTGGATATATTAACACACAATATTTAAACAGATAATCAACACATCAATATCATAAAATAGGCACAGATTAATTAAAAATATAAAACCATTCAGGCTGCCTCAATATTCAGGACTTAATGCCAATTTTCAGTGAGATTACTCACCTTAATCCTTTTCTTTTGATCTGCTATCTCCTACTTGTCTCTAAAGGCCAGTGCTTCTCAGTTTTTTTTTCTCTTTTGCTAACTGTCTATATTTCTGTATTTTTTTTTTAAAGAAAATGGTGACAGATCCTTTCACCCTTAACCCTCTTTTATACAAGACCTTGGCTGCCTCTAGGGTTTTAAGATTTACCCAATGTCAATTTTACCCTACCACTTATGATCAGCCTCTCTTTCTATTTTTAAGAGCAAATGGGTAAATGGTCCCTGGTTCTATTAACAGAAATTTACACTTTTATTACCTCAGTCACCATTTTTGCATGATATCTATAAAAGCTAAGAAAATTGCTAAAAGTGGATAAAGTATTTTTCCAACAACTCATACTATTTTCATGCAATTTCTAATAATTTTTCTTTAGCCAGCCTTTGTTTAAAATGTCTGTACAATATCTGTATTTCTATTCTTGCCTAAACCTTTATTTTTCTTATTCTAGACTTTGTTTCAATGACACATTCATATCTGTAATAATCATGTTATGTTCATGTATCTATAGTTTTCTTTAGCTTACAGATAATTTTCTGCTTCTTTTTTATTCCAGAGAAGTATGTACATATGTATTATATCATCTTGTATACATATCAATATTTACCCAATATATTTATGGTCAACTTATCATATATATATTTTTCCTAAGCAACCAAAAATAATTCAAACAAGTGTATTAAATTAAATTATAAAACTTGTTCATAAAATCAGGGTTATCACACACCACCCACCCTTTCACCAATTACTTGTTCTTTACCCAAACTAACCAAAGTATCAGACCAAGCAGTATTTTCATTTGCAAAATCTAACATGAAGGATAAAGAGTGCTTACCGAACTCAACAGGCTTGCTAACCATTGGAGCAGCATCAGAACATACATTGATTATGCCGGCAAGGCCAGATTTATCAGCGAGGGAAGGATCTTCAAATACACATGTTGTTTTATATATCAATACATTTTTTACAGTATGTGTAACCTATTTAACTTCAATTTTTAGATAAACTTTTATGTAAAATTGTAAAATTTATTCTAAACCATTCCTTATATATATATACATACATACATATATATATATATACATATATATATATAGGATCAATAGCCCCCTTTTTTTGGCACTATTTTGTAGCCCTTTGATATCAGCCACAGGTTTCCATTTCAATATTCGTTTCCTCTCTCTTTTGTCACATGTACCAAATATTTAAATATAAACTTATGGCTGATATTAAAGGACTATAAATGGTGTTAAATAAAATGGGCTGTTGATCCTATCTACACTCTCTCTCTCTCTCTATATCACACACATATTTTATTAATCAAAACCTCGGACAATAAAGATATGTGTAAATTTAGTCATAAATGTTATTTAATAAATCAATCAATCTAATTATATAGAGAGAGGAATGAAAGGTTTGTCTCTATATATATTAATCCATATCTTCCTTCAACTAACTGTATAAGCTAAGAGAGAGAAACGAAAGGTTTCCTTCTCTATATTATTTTTTCCTGTTATTGTTACACACATACACATAGCTTATATATTGCAGTTGCACTTTACACATATTAATGTATTAGATACATTCATTATAATACAAGTAAATTCAATTAAATTTAAAACCCTATTTTAACGATTTAAATAAAATAATATATTTTTTAATTGGATATAAAATCATTTTAGACTTCATAGGGCCAATAGATCTAAAATAAAAACTTTTTTGAAATCTACTTATTTCACCTGCTTTCGAATGACCCGCTTCCTTCATGGTAAGTGGGTCAGAATATAACATGTGAACTTTATTAATTAATTGTTTATGTTTGAAAACAATACATTAGTATAACAAATATTTAGCAGACAAATATTTGATAGGCAAATATTTGCCATGCATACATACATGTATGTTTATTTGTTTGTATATTTGTGTATTATGTTTTATTGAAATAACTTACATATTTTCATCTATTTGGTAAACGTTTTAAGCTCATTAATCTGCTCTTCAATTAGCCTTTTTTTGCAAGCTTACTTCTTACAACCACTATCCTCATGTTTTCTTTAATTTTAGTCCTGTTATGATTAGATTATATGCTTTCTCTGATATCACTTTTGGTTGAGCTTTTTCATCTTCTTTTTTGTTGACATTGCTTTTTCCATATTTCCTTTGGTATTATCCTTGTTATTGTAGGAAATTCATATTGAAAATTTAGATCTTTTGTCTTTTCTCTTTTTGTTTCTTGTTTTTACTCTTTGACATTGAAGTAGAAGAAAATTTCCGTTTATTTCTTTTCATTTTTCTCCTTATTTTCAAGCTTGATTTTGTAATCTTCAGCCACTTTTTGTTGAATGTTTTCTGTTTCTTGAGTTAAATTTTGGCTGCTTTATTAACTTTCGCTTGACGTTAGTATTTTGAAAGTTGGGTAGACAATAGCTGCTCTGTCTCTTTTGGTTATCTGTTACAATTGCATAATTAACACATGTTAAATATTTGATGTAATTTTTTTTGGAAATTACCTTTTGGATTTGAGGATTTATATTTTCTTTGTTAGTACTTATTTGCCTTCCTTTAGCCTCCAAGATTCTCGACTTTCAAATTCTATGTTGTATTAAGTTGGAGAGTCGGACGTCGGTTTTTCTTGAATCTCTGTAATAAAGGCATAATTAATGTTTGAAAAATATTTGACATAAGGATTAATCTTGTTGACATCTTACTTTTATGCTTTGAAGAATCGTTTTCCTTTTCTTCTATTTCTAGATCTCTTTTTTTGGCATCTTTATGAATATTTTTGTCGAATATGCTATTTGTTGAAATAACTAATTATACTGCATATTTTTATGAATATGTTTTGTGAAAATAATTATTTTTAAATAAAAGATTATTCATCAAATCTTCGGTTAGCAAATATATGTATGTCAAATATATTCCAAGCACATATTTGATGTAAAAGTTTATGTATTTGGATATTTACCTTTTAATTTGAAGATGCTATTTTGTTCTTGATTTATGTCATTCTCTTCACTACCAAAATCTTCTTGACTCAACAAATTTATTTTGGATTGGTAAATAATTTATTTTCTATCATATTTCTGTCAAATATTTATCAAGTAAATATTTACTAGATAAATATTTGTCAGGAAAATTTTTTGCTTAGTAAATTTATTTATTCGTAAACATTTACCTTTTTTTTGTGTCTTTTTTTTCAATGGATGTTTCCATTTTGTCTTCGGCCATCTTTTGTTCTTCCTCCCTTTTTGTTGTTTTTTGTATGATGTTATTTCATATTGGTTGAAGTTTGGGTCATCACTGTCATTTGTTTTATTCACTGTACATATTTGTTCGGCATCATTGTTTCGTTTTCTTTTCTAGCTTGGATTTCTACTTTATTTTCAACTTCAATATTTTTATTTTCATCATTTTTATTATCATCATTTACTCCTTTTTTATCAGCCTCATCTCCATCTAAACCTTTACCATCATTTTATTCGTTTTTATTAGCCTCATCTCCATCTACATCTTTATCATCATCTCCATGGTTATTATATTCATCATCATCATCTTTATTACCTTGATTTTTTCCTTCTCATTTCCATCTTCATCATCACCATCACTATCATCATCATCTCCTTCATCATCATCATCATCATCACCATCTTCATCATCATCACCTTCATCATTATCACTTTCACCATCATAGTCCTCATCATCCTCATATATATCAGTTTCTTCTTCATCAATATATTCGTTTTCTTTCTCAGCCGCTTTCTCATCTTCATTTGCTTGTTCTTCATCATCTTTTTCATTTTTCATTATTTTTTTCAAATTTTCATTCTCTTTTATTAGAAGCTTATTTTCTTTTTACAGAGCCGTATTTTCTCTTTTCAGCTTTTGTATTTGCATTTTTGAATATTTAGTTTGTTGATTCTTTCATATATTTCATCAACAACTGAAAATTTTCCCTTAGTTTATGTAGTTTTAATTGATTTTAGCTCCTTTGTCTTTCTTTGTTTTTCTTCTTTTTTCTGCAAATTCGAAAAAAAATATTTTACCTTTGTCATTATTAAAAACCGAATGAAAAATATTTATCTTGCAATTATTTATGAAACTAATCATTAACTAATCAAATTTTAGCTTATTTGCAAGGTTAACTTTTGCCAAGCAAATATCAGACTTGCAATTATTTGCTTGACAAGTATTTATAAGCAAATATTTTATTGGTTAATTTTTGCTTTGTAAATATTTTATCAAATAAATTTTATGATAGTGTGTAATATGGTCATTATTTTAAAAATTATGGGGATAATTTTAAATATACAATTAAATAACATTTTTGACTAATCATGTGATTTGATGCAGTTAATGTGTAATACTACGATATAATATATTTTATGAATTATGTCTGAACAAATTTATTTTGAAGAAATGTAGTATCATTGTAATGTTGTCATATATTAGACAATCGAATATTTTTCCGGCAAATGTTGGTTGATAAATATTTGCATTTGCTTGCATGTCAAATATTTGCTATTTATTTTTTATGATGGAATCTTACTAATGTTAATTTTTTGGTAAGGAAGGACTTCATTTTCCTTAAAGTCGCTTCATGCAATGTCCATTTTGCAGAAGTAGGACTAGATTATTGATAACTTTTTTGGATCTGTCATTTTTGTCTAGTCAAAAAACCAGTACTGCACAAGTTTATCAACAACAGAGTTACACATGCATGTATTTTCCTTAGACTTTCTTTGTTTTTTTCTCATTTGTTCCATTATATATTTTCCTATTGTTGTTGGCCATGAAAATTTGCATTTCTTTCGGTCTATAAATATATGGTAGTCGCACTAAAGAAAATGTAGAGTTTACATTGGAGAACAAATATGTTGAAAGCAAATACATTATCATCAATCTCACAACGTCAATTGTATCTTCTGATTTTTTGCCTTTCAAAACTTTCTTTGAGCCTGATTTTATTTCTTTTGCTTTGATCGTTTTCAGATCATCAAAGTATTTTTGTTGGATCTCTTCATGTCAGAGTTCATATTTGTTTCCTTCAAATGAGAAGATGTATTGATTATGATACCTTTATTTGATAATCCAAAAATTTCAACAGTGTCAATTTCTTTCAAAATTATTTTTATGTCTCCAAAATAAATAAATAAGTCTTCTTCTATTGAAAATGAATCTATGATCAAATCTATAGAAGTGGGTTCTTTTGATATGTCTTCATTTGTTATAGCTACTTAAAAGAATCAATTGATCAATTTGAAAATTGTGTTACATTTTTTCCAGAAATAGTTTCTCTTCTATTAATTTCTCTATTAATGCATGGAAAGACTTAAAGCTACTTTTGTAGTTTTCTCTAATATTCTTTTTGTACATTTTTTTTGGCTTTGTCTTTTGGTAGCTATTTTTTTAGTGCTTTATTTGTACATCTTTTCTTTTTGTGCATCCTTTCTATAATATTCTTTTCTAGCGCTACCTTTTTAGGTGACTGTTTTCTTTTCAGGGTTTTAGGAATAATGAATTGAACACTTTCTCTCCAGAGTCTACAAATTTAGAGTGTGGGAGATTTAGATTCTTCATATATATCAACTGAAGATTTTTCTTCAATGACTTTTTTGGCTTGCTCTTTTTCTTCAGGGATAGATTTGTGTGCGAACATCTTGTATTGTGTGGTTGTTCTTTTTTAGATGCCATCACCTTATATCTTCTTCTAAGTACTTGTAAATGTTGTAATATTATCAATTTAGCACCATATATTGATGACAAATATTTGCCTTGCTCGACAAATATTTGCAATGTCATATTTTCCTTGCAAGTATTAATGGTAAATAGTTGATGCTATATGTTTTTCATGTAATTGTATACTACAATTTTAACATACCATCAATCAAAACTATGTATGACAAATATTTGACATTCTTATTCTTTACAGCAAAATTTTTCTAATATATCTAGTAATTATTAACAAAAATTATTTATGACAAATATTTGTCACTTTCACTTCTTCATCTAATAGTATGCAACGATTTCAACCTACCATCAATCAAAACTATGTATGACAAATATGTAATTGTTTGCGTCAAAATTGGTCACAAACACCCAGTTGTATGAAAACACCAATATCCAATCACAGATCACAGGTAGTATCTAATGTGAAGAATATAATATGAAGAATAAACAAACTAAAAATGAAAGCAATTAAAAGAGACAAGATTTATAGTGGTTCGGCTAACTCCGGCCTACGTCCACTCCATAATAACTCTCTTTATTATACCGAAGTTTGATTACAGTTACAATTTGAATCCAAGAATAAAAATGGCAGAATGTAGCCTAGGTAAAAGATGAAGAGAATAAAAAAGAAGACCTCATTTCTGAAGTCATGCCTGTTGTATTTATAGGTGAAACTTCGGCTATAGGGCCTTCTCATCCATATGGGCCCACCATAACGATTGGCGTGTCCAATTCGTCCATTGACAACGATCGGCCATTTTACCACCGATTGTTTTTCCTTCATCCAGTCCAAGGCCGATCGTCTTTGGAGGGTCTTTCATGCTGATCCCTCCCTTTCCATGTTGCTATGCCGATCCATCTTCTTCCAATATACTATACCGATCCATCCTCCCTGAAGCGTGCCGATCCTTCCTCCTCCATGAAGATATACCGATCCATCATTTCCTATGAAGATACGCCGATCCATCCTTTCCTATGAAGATACGCCGATCCATCCTTTTCCATGAAGATACGCCGATCATTCCTGATGTAACCTGGATATACCGACCCCTCTAGGGCATGCCGATCCATAGCACTTAGGACATTATGCCGATCCCTAATGCCTTAGGATATTATGCCGATCCAATTCCTTCCAATGTGTGCCATACCGATCCATATCATGAAACTCCAATATGTCGACCCCTTAGATTACTATCAGGGCCGATCCATCCACCATGAACAATGCCAATCCATGCTATGCTGATCCAAGCTTTGTCGATCCAAGCTATGCCGATCCAAGCTATGTCGATCCTTCCTATGCCGATCCATACTATGCTGATCCAAGCTTTGTCCATCTAAGCCGATCCAAGCTTTGCCGATCCTTCCTATGCTGATCCATATCATGCCGATGCAAACTACGCCATCCTTCCTTCTCCAAGTCAATATTCATATTTCAAGCACCCTGCATTGTTTATCTACCAACTACGTTTAATCCTGGCTTCATATTATTATCTGTAGTTGACTTTCGGGCCCCATAATCATCACTCTGCACTCATCGGCCTCGATAATTGTGAAGTTTGTTGGGTTAAATCTGCCTGTGTACGGCCTTGCCAAAAGGCGGGTTAATAGTAACATTCTCAGTCTTTACAATGAATTTTTTTAAATATATCTAGCAACTATTAGCAAAAATAATCTATGACAAATATTTGTCATCTTCACTTCTTCGTCTAATTGTATACTACAATTTCAATCTACCACTAAACAAAACCATATATGACAAATATTTGACATTCTCGGCCTTTACAGCAAAAGTTTTCTAATATATCTAGCCATTATTAACAAAATTTGTTTATGAAAAATATTTGTAATCTTTATCTCTTCATCTAATTGTATACTACAATTTCAACCTTCCTACCATCAATCAAAACTATTTATGAAAAACAATCGACATTCTCAGTCTTTATAGTAAAAGTTTTCTAACATATCAAGCAATTATCATCCAAAATTGCTTATGGAAAATATTTATTATTTTCATTATTCCATGTAAATCTGTGTTATAATATCAACTTATCATCAACTGATATCATGTATGACAAAAATTTGACATTATTAGTATTTATAGTAAAATTTTCATAATATTTCAAGCAACCGTTGACAACAATTATTTATGAAAAATATCTATTGGTATTTGACCTTCTTAATTATTTATTTTATTGTATACTACTATTTTAACATATGATCAACCAAAATTATATATATCAAATATTTGTCATTATCAATATTTACAGTAAAATTTCACTTATATATACACCATTTATTGAAAAAAATTTATTATGTCAAATATTTGCCCAATTATATATGTAAACTAAAATAGTATTATTTCAACCAAATTATACTTGTCGAATATTTGCCATTATCAATATTTACAGTGAAATTTCAATTTTATTTCCCTTTTCTTCTTTGTTTTTGGGTTTTTCCTTTTGGATCGTTGTATGTTCATCACACACAGTAGGAGTTATTGGTTGCTAATTTTGAATGTTGAACTTCACCTTTTACAAAGCCATAAATATTTTCCATTTTTATTTTGTAATTAGGTTTTCAGTTTTGTCAGTTGAGTAGATTGCGATTTGTTCTTTGACTATTGCTGAGAGAAGTTGGTTTTCTTCGACGGTTAGCTTTTTCGATGGCGAGTTGTTCGAGTTTCTAAGTTTTTTTGCTTTTAAAATATAACTCGCTTAATGGTAGACCATGGATGTCGAAATGTTTTGTGTAAAGAGTAGACGACTAAAGGGTATAGTGGTAAATTTGTTAAAATTGTTTAAAAATAATGATGCATTTTATCTTTAATAATAGTTGTAATACTTTTGGTGTCACTCTAATCTGGTGTCAGCGTGAACTACCAAAAATGCGCCTCTACAAACAGTATCAAAATCCCACTATTACTTAAAAATAAGATCTAACAAATAAAGTTACTTTGCCAATTCAAAACACATCTCTACAACTATTACCAAACCAAATCTTAATATCACGATCTTATAATTCAAAAATAAGATCTAACAAATAAATTTTCTTTAGAAATATATTCTTTATTAATTAATAATAGAAATAAAAATTGAAGAAAAAAAATCAAATGCCGCGCCTTAGAAATAAAAACTAAAACGAACACCTTATTTCAACATCAAAATATGATTAAACATATACAATATGTATTCACGTGCAAAATGCATGTCGTAATGCTCGTAATTTATAATTGGGAGGGATTTGAGTATTTTCTCCATGCTTCTGCTTTGCAAGGTGCTACAGAGCCCAAAAAGGGAGGTGCAAATATGGATTTAAAAGTAGATTTAGGAGGTAATTTTGTTGTTATGTGGCTGAGACCACTTCGGGCCTTTTTCCGGCTTCAGTTTCGAGCCTTGTAGATTTGTTATTTTGCTTTTAACAAAAAATCTCAGCTTCTCATTTCCACCAATCTGTCTATTTTGTTGGCTTCAGATATTTATTGCAAGGCAAATTTTATTTGTACATCAAAAATTGCTTTATATACACCATTATATTTTTAAGATAATATATTAATAAATTACCCTTCTTCTTTATTGTATCTTAACATGTCTTGCCTATATTCCATTAAATTAAAATCCCAAATTAACGAAATTTGATCAAATTAATGCATTTTGGGGAGAAGTTAATTGATATTTTATTATGAAACCAAAAATATTAGTTAAGACAACTTTTACTGCTAGTTGCTCTAATTTAAAGGTGCGAGTTTTTTATATATAAAATTAAAGCCAGTTTTATTAAAATCGATAAATTGTAAGTATAAAAAAAGAAGTTAAAAAGTTAATGCTACAAATTAAAGTACGTTTTATTAGCTTTGACTTAGTTTATGCTAGAGATATCTGGTTTGTGTAAATGTGTTTTAGGCTTGAACGAAGGAAGATGACGACAACAAGAAGAAGGATAATCTTGTAAAAAGAATGTAGTATGTACAGTAATTTTCAGCGTGCACAGATTTTTTTGACATATGCTGAGTAATTATTGCTGTATCAATTGAATTACCTTCTCGTTCCCCTCTATCTGGTACTAGGTGATTATTTTGAAATTCAATAGCTCATTTGAGAAACGGGGATCCGTAATTTCTTACAATTTAGAAGTGTATTTCAGTATCCACTTCTAATCAGATTGTTGCTCTCATTTCTCCTCCTCCAATCACCGTCTCTCCAGTAGTCGCTATCCTTGGCAGAATTGCTCAAAAGATCGTCGTCGTCCTCTTTAGATCTGGTAATGAAATTTTGAATTAGTTGCTATGTGTTTTGCTTAATACCTTTTTAATAGGGTGTGTGATTATTACTTTTTTATTTTTTTGGATTAGATGCTATGCATTTGAATTGCCATTGCCTAACAGTGATGGAATTGTAACCTAATTAAAAAAAGAAATATTAGATAATAATTTTTTCATAATCAAAAGTTTGTTTTGTCATATACTGAATTGAAATTCACAAATTTTTATTTATTTTTGTATCGAAGGTTTTGGGTATTTAATTTTGTAGTAGAAGATTGAAGAGATTTTAAATCTTAGAATTTCCAAAATGCACAGTATTTAATACAGTTAAATTAAGTATGAATAATATATTATAGTTTGAATATTGTTGAGTTTGTGAAAAAACTTGTTGTTAGATAATATGATTTGCCATGCAGATAACTTAGATTTGGATACAATATGCATACTTGTTTTTTTTACTCGAACCTATAAGTTATTAGGATAAGATTTGTTGGTGATTGGTGCTATAATGATTACCTTTTTTGTGTTAATGTATTGGGGGTTTCTAGAATGCAAGTTATATAGATTATTAATTTCTGTAAATTATTTAAACTATATTTATAGGTATGCTAGATCATATTTAAGTGCAATGATAGGTATGTCGCTACTTGTTAGAATGTATCATGTAATTTATTTGAGAAAAAATATATTTGGTTAGTATGAATAAATAAATGTAGTGTATAGCAATGCTCATATTTAAAGACTACTAAATAGGTTATAGGAGTACACACATATGTCATATTTTATGAAATATTGAAAATCCCACATAGGCTCTTGTTTTCTTTATGCAATTGTGGTTGTTGGTTGGTGTTGTTTAGAGGTTCAATTTCAAAGTGTATATATGTTACAATTGCAGACTTTGTGAAATAATACAGGTGAAGATGTTAGGATTTCATACTTTTATTTGCTTGACTTTTTATTAGATATTTTTGGTTTTAGTTAGTTGTAATGGTTTCAATATGAGATTCAAATCTTAAATCGTAAAGTTTGAAATTTGAATCGAAACGGGATTTGAATCGTGAATCGTAAATTCGAGTGGGATTCAAATTGTAACTTTTAAAAAAGAGTGTACTTATTTATGAAATTCTACACTCTTTTTAATTAATGAAATAACATTTGTAAAAAAACAAGTGTACTTATTTGTAACATCCCCTATCTAAGGCTACAAGCTAAGCGCTACAGATGCTGTAGTCATCCGTAGTATTAACCTTCGATGACAAAATACGGTAATGCTAGATACATTGATATAACAGAAACATATGGATATGGAAAAAAATTTAAACAATTTAAAAAGAACATCTTGATCCATTCCAAATCACATTTCAAATTCATTACATAATCCCAAATATGTTAACCACGTTCAGAGAAATATAATTATTACAACATGCGCCAAGAATGACATATAAAGATGCCATCTTGGATGATCAGAGTATAAAACTAGGCAAGTAAATATCTGTGCCTTTACAACCAAACACAGCGGAACCAAAATAGAAAAAAAACTCTAGATAGCTATCATGCCTCATGCACATCTCCGGAAGCTTATTCTTTTAAAGAGGTACCTGAAAACCTCAACTCTCAAACTACTCAAAATCAGTTGATTACCCGAGAGTTTAAGGAGAAAACATAAACTTCGAGTCGGACATAAAGCCTGGTATGAATAATAATCTGCTATCTCAAACCATTTAGACATCTAGTGAGATCACGCCGCTTAGCAGAACGGGTTTTCCCCTCACCAGTGTCTTATTCAAAACTTTATAAAACCATATATTGTGCTCCTGCATTCACAATGGTTAAAACATAGCAAATTAAAATATTATGATGATATGCAAAAAATTAAATCAATTCTGGATTACTCATCCCCATTCATTTTGACTATCTGTCATATTTATAGTTTCTAGGGCCACTATTAACGTATTAGTTTTCATGGGTTGACTAATAACCTGTGTAATGTTTATGGACTCCCTGTCTAGTTTCATAGTTTTCATGGGCTACCTATTAACCCGTTTAAATTTATGGACTCCATGTCCTATTTCATAGTTTTCATGGGATCACTAAGAACCTATTGGCCCTTGCCAATAACTTTATTATTTTATGGGTTCTCCCTGAACCTATTGGTATCTCCAATAACTTCCCTCTTATCCTTGTTTTCATGGATTGACTAGAAACCTATTGACATTTGTCAATAACTCAATCCGGATATAGTTTTCATGGGTTCACTACAAATCTATTGGCTCATGCCAATAACTCAATCTAATCAAAGTTTTTGTGGGTTTACTATCAACCCATTGGTACCTGCCAATAACTTTTCCTAAACATAGTTTTCATGGGTTTACTATGAACCTATCTATCCTACATTCTGGTCTATCCGACCTTCTGAATACAATTCTACTCATTCGGGAGTTAATTCAGTTTATATTCGCTACTGGGTCAACTTAGCTAGTTATTCTGCTCTTTTCTCCCCAAAATACAGTTATGGATCCATTATAATGTGAATATATATTAGAAGAAGCAAACATAATATAATAATACCAACACCTGTGGTTTAATATCCTTGAAATCGCTTTTATATAAAACATGGTTAATCCATTTAACCTATTATTTTATCAAGGAAAAGCAGGGACAGTATCTGAGGGGGGCCGAGAAATCACCCTCCTATATTCAATGACTTCTTTCTCACTGAGCAATCTAGTAATTTCTATAGACATTTCCACCACTTGATATTGCTCGATTTCCTCTCTATAAAGAATGCCATATAGCTTTTCACCCACTTCTAAGGTCTGCTTATTCCTTCCAACTTTGATGCAGCATCCCCTGACCAACGTGGCCAGGGTAAGAATATACGAATGAGGGGAAAGTTGAACCGGAGCAACATCTAGGGAGAAAGCCATTGACGAATAGTCGGATGCATAGAAAGATACAAACCACACTGGAAATGTTTGGGAGTAATGGAGACATATCCCTCAAGTGGTGTATTAATGCATTCATGGGATTTGAGAACCCTAACCGCATATCCAGAAAATCCAAATTATCAAAAGATGCTAACAGCCTCTTCCAGTCAGGTGATCTCAGAAGAAAGAAGCATAGAGGAAGGAAAATAGGAATCTATATCAAAATTATAAAGATTGCTTCTAAAAAGGATCAAATAAGAATCGAAACAATTTCTCTTACTGACAATCTACCGAAGACACTCCCAAATTTGGTAATTAACCTAATATCGGTTCTTTTCAAACAAAAGGATAAAAGGAAACATGGGAGAAATGAAGAAAGAATATACGTATCTAGATTTGAATAACGGCCGCACGACTGAAGCGATCAATTTTTTTTATAAAACGTAGATTTTGCTGCTAAAATAATGAGTGCAAAGATTTACAAAAATCCGCATAGAGAAATGGAAAGCCTGATTGAACAGCTGTTTGAAGATAGTCCAGTAAGGGAATGACATGTGTGCAAGAGCATTAAATGCAAGTGTGGCCAAAAAGACATTTTTCTAGAACCGAAAAGGTAGACTAGAAAGAATTGACTAGACATACATACCATGTGTTTAAGACAACAAGCCTACCCTAACCTACTGTCATCGCAGACGTGGAGGCAAGTGTTATACATGTACTTACGATGAACTACGGCGAAGGGAATTGGGCAGTCCTTGAAGTCAGAAATGCTACCATCATGTCAAGAAGACTAGAGAAAAAGAAGTGAATAAGCTAAATTCGTACTGAACAGGGAACTAGCTGGAAGTCACAACACCTAACCCAACCCAAGCCCTACAACCGATGGAACCGTGGTAAGAGACAAATACTGCATGCATCAGAAAACTTGGGCAGGTCACAGTAGCTATATCAAAAATCAAAGGCAAAAAAAGTGAAATACTCCACCGAGGCGTAGGAAGCAATACATGATATACTAAGCTCACCATACCTCTAAGGCTCATATTTTGTCAATACCTACAGGAATAGGTCTGCGCTAGCATACATCGGGGGCAACCTAGGCAGCGCCGTACAGGGTCAAAAGCACTCCAAAGGGGCTATATACATGGCCGCTCTGGATATGCTTCAACGTAGAATCATACTTACAGGTAAATGACAAATGTGAAGCTCTCTCTCATTGGCGGTCCAAGCATATTTGCAAAGAGGGCAACTCAAGCTACACCCAACTCAAATCACAAATAGCCTTAAGCACATTCTAGGCATATGCCAAGTCAACTAACAAATTAGAATGGGAAATGCTATTCCATTCAAACCCGACATGATGTCAAGTCAAGCAAAGACGACAAAGGTATTGGCAGTACAACCTTAACGCAAAGCACTATTCACCACAACAGCAATTCATATGCATCAACAACATATTCAAAGCATCATGGCGGTCCTCTACCATTCCTTTTAAAACATTTGCCATTCTAGGAGAAAGGAGACCAACCTATACAGATTTGGGCTTCCCGCCCAATTTTTCAGACATCTCGCTTCAAATTTCCAAGATCCCACCAATGTCATGGTTTCCCACTAAAAACCCTTCACCAATCCAGGTACAATGAATATGCATTGCAGATGAATGACAAGTGTCAAATCTAAGGGCGGAGATTGAAGAAAAAAGATCAAAGGCAGCCGGACAACTAGCAATGCACTTTTCATACTATGAAAGGAAACATTAGAGGACGAAAAAGGGATTCTTTTCTTCTTAGAAAGGAAAATATGAGATTTGAATATTATATGCTTCTGGACGATTGTAATTATCTGTACCAAAAGATAGAAAATAATCAGTGGATTATTCTATGGATGTAGGATTAACAATAATCTGAACCATGTAAAAATTCTACGTCCTTTACTTTTATTATTCCGTTATCTAATTTTGGATTGCCATTCATTTATAAAACCATCTTGATATTTCAACAAATAGTTGGAGCGCGTCTACTAGGCTATGTAAGCGTTCGGTAATATAGTCACTTCTCAAAGGCAGATTTAACACAGATTAAATTTGCTGATTCCAATTTGTGGAAGCGATTAATGACTAGATTGCTCCACGATCTAGTTGATTGTGGTGAAGCCAAAAAACTTCACCAACAAGTACTATCGACGAGCATGGTTTGTGAAATGCAGCGATGATGCATTACATCTAATCAAATAATTCTGCAAAGCTCATTCTCTCTCTGCTTTATACTTGAAAGTGTGAACACATTCTTGGTCAAACTATGTGAATTATGAATTGGCTCATAAAATTTTCCACTAAATCAGTACACATATTGATGTTGGACCAATTATCTAGTTGGCGAAACCACGCGGCAGCCAAATTAGTCAAGTACAATAGGAGCATCGTCCCATCACCTCCTCCGAAGTCGCTAACACTCTCGTACGTTGGATGTATATCATTAAGTGAACAGTTGGATATGTTCTTCTATCGTATGGCTCCAAAGTAGGTAACTTGAAATCAGGTGGATTCCTTGCGTATCGGGTGTTTGGGGTGAAATGGTTTCCATTCACGTCCTCCAAACTTCGATCCATAACTTCACCTCGAAGTACATGTCTTACCATCTCAATTAATTGATGATTTGGATTCAGTTGAAATCTCTACGCACGTCTTTGATTCAAATATTCTTCATGCTCCCGTTCTTATGGGGAAGTTTCGATTCTAATCCTTGTAGTTGCAAGTTTGCATTTTGATTTAGATTTCAAGACTCGACATCATCCATTTGATGTGCCTTTCCATGCTCGACCATACCCCCATGTCCAAACATGTCACCATCGACTGGTTTGGACCTTTAGGTACCTTATTGGCGTGCTAGGGGATGGTTCTAGATCATTCTGCTTAATTTCCTTGTCTATCTGTTCTGCCTTCTAGCGTTCGATTCTGATTTTCGACAACTCTAGCTGCACTTTATTATTCCATCCTTTGAAAGAATCCACCCATCATATTTTCTTATCGAGATATCAATCTCGCTTGTAAACTTGTCATCATCCTTTCAATTTCCTCTCTAGTCACATAGATAAAATATGGATTTGAACTAGTAAGTACCACATGCCTGCCTCATGCTCTGGTTGACTCGGTCCAACAATGACTTTTATATTATGGCTCTTCATCTTCTCCAATATAAATCTAAGTTCATCTTAGTAGAAGCAATAAAAATGTTGCCCAAAAGATTGTTCGAGGCCCAAAATTCACTAGAAAACGAATCAAACAAATATTAAAATGAAGAAATTAAAAGAGAACGAGAAAAGACATAAATTTTTACAGTGGTTTGGTAAAATCTTCGGTCTGCGTCCAGTGTAACGACCCGGATTTTTCGTCGTTTGGTTTGGAATATTTTTTGTAACGACCCAGAATTTCTGAAATTTGAAATTCGAATATTTAATTGATTTTAAATATTAACAAGTGGAATTAATAAGTCGAATAATTTATTTTTTTAAATATCTGGATTTAATTGGGTAATTAAATCGATAATTTAATAGTTGAAATTCCAGCAATAATTGAAATCTGGATTAAATGTGATTGAAAATGATTTATAAAGTTATATTAAATCATATTGAAGTTATAGTGATGTTATAGAACTTTTAAAATTGAATTTAGAGTTAATCTGTGAAAATTGAATATTTTAATATTTAATCGACTAGAGAAATTAGCCATTTTTCGAATAGTCTCAGAATTGGACGAAACTAGTTCCATTGGATCTGTAATAGTTTGTTATTATCGGATTTCAATTTTCATAGCAATCGGAGTTGTCGTTTGACCGTGGCAGCTCGAAACGCATTGAAATTATTTTAATATTAATTTGGCGAGTTAAAATAGTCATTTTTCAAACTGTCTTGGATTTCGACAAAACTAGTTTCATCGGATCCGTAATGTGATATTATGGTATGGTTTCAAATTTCGTGTCAATCGGATGTACCGTTTGTCCGGGGCAAGCCAAAACGCATCGAAATCGGTTTAATCGGTTTAATTTAAATTTGATCGTTTAATTCCGTAACTCGCACATATGACCGAATTAGCTTCCGAAACACGTTCCATTATGTTCGGAACGTGGGGTAAACCTTACGAACGCCAGGCGGCACGTGTGATTTGGAGATCGTTTGAAAAAGTTGGTTTAAAATGAATTTAGTATTATTATATATATACGTATATATATATACACGTTAACAAGCAAAACCCTAACTCATCTCTTCCAGCCGCCATTATCATTTCAATGGCCAGCGATTTCAATCCTTCTCCTCCAATTATCTCCCAATCCATCAACAATTACAAGAAATCTTCAACTACAAAGTTGAAGAGCACGTCAAGATCTTCTATTTCAACGGTTATGATCGGAAAATACGTCACGAATCAACGGCAATACGTGTTCAAAGTTGCTGCTGTCACCACGTTTTTCAAGGCACATAGGGTGGCCGAGCTCGCCCAGATCATGGCCGAAGGTGGAGTTTGCATAGACGAACGATTTGGTGATGACCGATCGAATTCTAGTGGACGATGGAGGGAGTGGCTTCGAGATGTAGTAGGTGAGCTTTGGGTTCTTGCTCACGTACATGACCTGGTGGAAACATGATAGAGGAAGATGAAAGAAAGGGTGGCCCAGATCTGAGGTAGAAAATTTGAACGGCCAGGATGAAAGCAAAAGTTTAAAATTGAAATATAAATTGAAATTTGTATATATGAAATTGTATTAACTTCTAAAAATCATAACTTTGTCATACGAGGTCGAAATTCGACGAAACGAATTGCATTGGCTTTGTTTTGTCGAGCTCTTTGCGATGGAGCTAGATTGGAAGCGATTGGAGTCAGTGAAATGTTTGGGTAAAATTAAACGCGTGTTTAATTTTATTCGAAATAAAACGCTGGAACGGAATTGAAAATCAAGGTGAGAACTCCTCACTCAATCGAATGTAGTGTTTCGATTTAAATTTTAAATAGTTGAGATTTAAAATTGTTGATAGTGTTGATTGTGTGGATTGAATGATGATTGCTATTTATTGTGATAAATAGACATTATACGCCGTTAGTAAGCAGAGGTTATTTATTAAAAACATATACCACAATAATTTCACATTGAAGTGGAATTGGTATTATATATGTATGTTGCAATATATATATATTGGAATATGTATATATTGGAGTTGATTTCCCGCATTGTATAGCAGATGAGACCCTATTGCACCGCATAATAGCGAAAAATATTTATAAATCCCACATACCGCGATAATTTCACTGTGAAGTGAAATTGGTATTGTGCTAACATCTGTGGATGCAGGGAAACAGGTTGGAGGGATCCAACTGGATTCCTCACCGTATTGATTTATTTACAGATATTGTTGTATATTCTGTTATCATATGATGATATACGATGTTTGGATACTGTGATTGACTATTTGGTGCTGTTGCATCATCGGATCCATTTTTGAAGTTTAAAAATAACGATTTTGATTTTAAATTGGGATTCTTGAAAAAATTATAAACGATTTATATAAAAGATTTATAAAGTTGATATTTATAAATTGAAGATATTGGAACTATAAAACGAGTTTTATAAGTATTAGAATGAAGTATAAATGGATTTCACAAGTGAATAAAATTTATAGATTTATAAATTGTGAAGTTACGATATGAATAGATTTTGTAAAATAAAGGATTTATAAATAATTAACTTATAAATCGGATTTTGGGTATAAAGTTGAGTTATAAATTGAATTGATTTATAAAAGGGATTTTATAATCGAAGCTTTTATAAATATAGATGTGAATTTATAAACATTGTTCTATAAATCCGAAACCAATTGAATTTGATAAATTAAACATAGAAGTTTAATAAAAGGGATATACTCGTGATTTTGGATAGCGAATTATCCTTTAAGTTAAATGTTGTAATAATAAGAGTTTGGTTGGGAATTTTATCCACGATTTTGGACAGTGGATAATCCTTTAAATAAAATGTGTAGAAATGTTGAGTTTGGATAACGAATTATATTCACGATTTTGGACAGTGAATGTATCATTAAATAAAACACAGATGTTTTGGAGAAGTGATATTACGAAATGAAGTAATTGTTTTAAAAAGATGTTTTAAAACATGTTAAGTATCGAAAACATAGATTTCAACATTTATTGTTGAAATAGACGTTTCGAGGAATAAGGAAATGGTGGACTATAACACTGTTGTTATAGTAAATGGTTTCCAAAAGGAAATGTTTTATATAGTATTGGGATTTATATATCTATCTAAATTTCGAATCCCTATACTAGTGATTTTGGGTCGTAGTAATGATGTTTTACGCAACATTCGTTTTGACTCAAATAAATGTGTTTAAGAGAATGTTTCCTTAAAGAATGAAATATATACTTAATTTTGATTTAAGTATATTGAATATTTTCAAATGTTGAAAATAAATGGATTTGTGAATTATCTATTATTAAATAGGTATGGAAATGTTTTTCCAATATGAAGTGATATGTTTTGAGATTTTATCTTCAAAGATAAATTGAAATGTGGAAATTGATTTGAAATTGTTTTCAAATAATTGAAGTGTGGAAATTATATATCTTTTAAAGATATTTTTGGAAGGTAAATAATTTGGAAAATTATTTGGAATCTGATGATGTTGCGCATCTTTATTGATAGTTAAATAACCGACTATCAATAATTACCTTGAATGGGTATTTGTTGGGATTTGCTTGAATTTGAATGCCACACTTATTTTTGAATAAGCGCTCACTATTCGGGTTAGCCGGGAAAGGACCTTTGTGTCGTATAACCCATTCCGAATTAGTGATACGACGATATGGATCGCATTTGCTATATTACAGCATGATGGGGGGTCTCGCTTCGCGGTTTGGTGGCGAACGGGAGACTCTTACCCCTACATGTCCCTGAAAGGGATGGGTTGGTTATGCAGTCGAGAGGCTGGCCGTAAAAGCACTTGAGAGGTACTAGTGTAAGCCACGGTGGTGCTGGGATGGTTGCAAAGCCTACCAGTGTATGCCGCTGCCGACGGTTGAAAAGCCTAAGTCGTTACATTTGGTATCAAAGCATATGGTTAAGCGACAACCCTGCTGTGTTGGGTGTTACTCATTATAGATAAAGTCAGTAGTACTCTAGAATGAGTTGAGTGTAATAATAGATATGAGCGCGTATTTGTTAGTGAATATAAAATTGTTTTATATTGTGATGATTGATTTGTTGAGTGGTATATGGATTCTGGTCGGTATTGTCAGTACAACTCTATCGATAGGGATCTCTAAACACTTGTTCAGAACAATTCGGCACGATATTGTTTTAAATTGGGTAAATGAAATAATTTTACCTCGATTATATTTTGTATATCTATACTATATTATTATTAGTGAGTTAACTTTCAAGTTCACCCAGTCCTTCTTGAAATTTGGCAAATGAACCGTCCCTCAATTATTTCTATAATATGCCCGCTTTCTCTTTTTTCTCTCTTTCTGCCGTACCTCTCTTCTTTCTCCTAGGTTTTTCCAGTTAATTTTCATGCCAGATTTTCAAATCTTTTTCATTCAGATCCAAAAGTCTCCCCTCTTCCAAACCCTTCAATTTCGACATCGTCTCGAGCACTGCTGCCCACAATCGCTTCTCAATCTCAAACCTTTCGAATTCGACTCTCCAGCCAATCTGCTAACAGCCATCTTCGTGCCACCATATCAGTCGTTGTTCCTACTCACATCATCAACAAGCAACAAATATAATGTCCACAAGCATCGCGCCATTCCCAATGTCTCAGGTGACGATAGCTTTGCCAAACTCTTCACTTCCGTCGAAACTGACGTTGAAGCTGCTTTGAAGGTAATTTTCGTATCAAATTTAAAAAATACGAATTGGTCGTTAGTTGCAATAACTTTCGCAAATTAGGAATTATGTGGATTTTATTAGCAATCGTTCCCTTTTAAATGTTTATTAACAATTATGATTTCCAGTGGTGTGTGTAACTAGGGTTTGTTACTTACATCTATTGTGAGGAATAAGTAATAAATATTTCATGTATTTGTGACCTTCTTCGTATGAATATTTTTATTTAGAAAATCGAGTTAGCGAGGCAATAGAAGAGCAGAGCGACAGTAGTGGAATTGAATGTGGAAATTAGGAGATCAAAGGCGAGGTTGATGGTCAGATCTGATGTTCTTCAATTCAATTTCGGTATGTTCTGCATATTCAATTCTTCATTTATGGCTTTTTCCATGGGTTTGCTTTATTGAAAAAATACGATATATTTCATTATTCCTGTTTCTTTTCATTAAGTTTCATAGTCGATTTAAGGACAGATTGACTTACTAGACTCAGATATTCAAAATTTTGGTTTAGGTTGTTGTAACTTTCATATTGTAGAGTACTTCAATTTTGGCTAAAAAATTCAGTTGATAAAAGTTGAAATTTTGTGCTTATGATTGAACTGAACATTTAGAAATCACGAAATATTATCTTATTCATCTTACTAAATGGTTTTTTAACTATAGATTTTCTTAACCTTCATTGTTTGGGATTTCTTTCTAATAAGTATCAAATTCTTTTGCTTTGTTTATTGTCCACACACAACCATATTATATATTATTCATTTATTTTCCAGAAATAGTAATTATTATACAGTAGTACCTTATGAGTCTGAAGTCACTTGATTAAAAGGGATAATAGAGTATCAAAGAGTATGGATTGGTACCTTATTAATTTTTTTTAAAATATAATGCTAAAACTAATTAAGGGATCGGTGAATACTATATCAGTATGGAAGAAAATTCTACAGGCTTGATGGACAACTTCCAATTTTCTATGCTAAATCCTTACTTGAATTGTTTTCATTTTTTTCTCTATACCATTGTGATTGATTAGGTTTTGCTGCTAAACTACTACTTTTGAGTGAAATAATTTTTTTTACTGTTCTTGAATGCAGTTTAGTAAGAGGAATATACATGATTATATAGTCAAATGTTTGTTATTTTTTCAATGCTAATCAATTTTGGTTCAAGATATGTTTCCATCTTTGGTTCATATTCCTTGGCATATAACACTTCTTTTATTACAATTATACATTATCTAAATAGAAACTTAGTAAATGTCATTAATGTGGTATTTTTAAAATAAAATGATGCCATCATGTTACTATTAAAATGGGATTGATATTTTAAGAGACTAATGATTACAAGGAGGGAAAAATGTCAGCATCTTTGTTTTTACTTTGTATTGAGTTCAAGGTTGCGATGTTTGTTTTTATCTCATTTTGAACATTTATTTTTTGAAAGTTAAAATTAGTACAGGGTTTGGATTAATAATATGAGTTAAGATTAATTCTTCTGATAATAATATATACAAAAGTTTGGGTGGGCTGAATGTACATAGGATTATTCTGTTTCCTCTATGTTAAGAAATAGCATGTGATAAGTTTTCATATTGGATCAGTATTTTATTTTAAGGGGGCTGAGCTGTAGAACTTATCTAGGTTGTGTATATTTTTTATTTCATCAGCTAAAATCTACAACCCGGTTTATATACTTCTGCAGATTTCTAGAATGTGTCGTATGGAAAAGGCTTAAAGTTGAGTTCTCCGTAAATGGCATTTAGGTTTCTAGGAAATATTCCATGAAATAACTACATTTGAAAATCAATTTTGTCTGTCTTTATTCAATATTCAAAATTGTATTAAATCCTTGCAATATAGTTGAATGCGTCTTTAGTATATAAAATATTATTGAGCAGGCAAGATGGTCTCATTGGTTAAAACAACTTAATCCTACGATTGTTTCTTTAGAAGGAATCAAATTTATTTTTTTGGGTGTGAAAACCTCTAAAATAAAATCACTGAGATAAAGATGTACCCCAAATTTGATAAAGTTCACAAAAGCAACACGCGGTCAGTTAATAAATGCTGATAGGATGCAAAAGGTTTTCTAATATTTTAGATGAGCCAGAATGTTGAACCATGTTTTACCAGGTATGGTTCAAATATAAAATGAGCATTTCTTTTCCCTTATATATTGGTATTTTTGTTAAGTTTTTATATTTTCATCGAATGTTTTGTTTCATATGTGCAAGGAGTTGTGAACTTTTTTGTTGAGAGTGAATTTTCAGGTGATTGATAATCAAGATGGGGAACTAAGGCATATTCTCTAAAAAATACTACTACTAACGAAAGAGCTTTTGCGTGAAGCCATAACTCAATTTGGCCTAGGAGTAACACAGGTTCAAAGGACAGCTTCAAATAACCAAGACATCATGTGTGCGAGCTATTACTAAAATATAAAAAGCCAAGGTTTGTGTCCATTTTCTTAACCTTTACCTCTGTAGTTTATTATGGAATTCAGTTTCACCGCATGATGTTCTAACCATTTTCTTTCACTTCATATTTTTAAATGGTTTATTTTTGCTTCTTGGTACTTAACTTATTTGCTTCGCTTCATGGTGACTCTAACACAAGAACAAACTAAAAATATATCTTTTTAACAGCATCCAATTTCTAACTCAAGTTACTAAAAAAACAACACTATGTCAAGCAATCAACTGATTTGTATCACGATTAGTACATTATACTACCTCAAGTTTGGCTATTCACATATAAGTTTATGTACTGACAGTTTATATATTTTTATTTATTATGTAGAATAATTTTTTCTAGCAGAACATGGTATTTGGTGGTTTTCATGTACACCTATGATTATCATACATGTCTGGAGGAATAAGATTCTACCATGTGAACATTAATTATTTATTCACTTTTCTTTTTCTCATCGACACTGGTGCATGCCGATAAATGTGGACGGCGTTGCTACAAAAACAGAGGTATTGCATGCTTATAACAAAAAGGAAAAAAAGTAAAGATTTCTATGCATATCAGCGCTTAGCGCACGTGCAACATCGCTGTGCTACATCATAGCAGCAATAGCCGGCACATCCTGCTGCATAGAAGCCATTTGACTGCTACTGTATGCAGCAGCACAGTGCTGCTGCATAGCAGCCATGTGACTGCTACTGTACGCAGCAGCACAATGTTGTTGCATAGCATGTAAGCTTTATTTGACGTTTAGCTATTATTAACTTCAAAATTGATAATGATGCATGGTGATGTGATTGGAAATTTTCATAACTTAGTTATGTTTGGTTGTACTATTTTTTGACATCATATTACTTCTGCTATATTTCTTCCTTTCAGCATCTACTGATTATTAATTGTAGTTGTTTAACTTATACTAAGATTTCATATTAAGTTTGCTTGCATATTTTGTAGACACTAAAAGGGTAAAATTCATTTATACACATGTTTGACTAAAACTGAAGACTTCATTTTACTTATGTTCCTCATACAACAAAGATATGCTTTAACTTCTCTAACATTTATCAATGCAATTTTCCAAATTTTATTACTACTACACACGTCCAATAATTTAATGAAAATTAATGTATGATAAACATGATTATATTATGACAGTTTTTTATTTACCATATCTTTTACAATAGTATTAACTAACATTCAAACTTTTTGTTTCAATAAATACTTTTATCTAGCTAGTTATTTTATTATGTTGATGTTGATACCCACTTACATTTTTAGACTTAGATCAATGTCGATGGTCGATAATCAAATAATATGGCGAAAAAGATGGAAAATTATTTTTTTCATCAATTGTGTATTTGTCGGCTGCCTGATACTTTGTCTTGACATGTGGTTGCAGCCAAAAAGAGGGAGTTTATGTAAGGTAACTTTCTGATCTTAATATTTACATCAAACTATTCAAGTACCATTGGTTTCTCATTTCACCAAATATTCTTACTCATTGTAGTTGGACAATTTCAAAGGCAATATAAACTGCGGGTAGTAAATAGGGATAATGATGTTAATGAGTAGTTTACTAAATCTTTGAATGGTGTAATAAGCAGCAAGCTTTTTTCTCATGTGTTTCTGAACCAACGTGATTGCTTTTTCAATTTATGTTCCAACTTTTTTGAAGTGTTGTTGTTAGCGATGTGTTTATTGGATGTAGATCAGAATAGCATAAATTATAGATCTCCATGTTGATTTGCATCCCCATGTACTAAAGTTTATCCACTATCATCAATGAATTAAAATAATATGCACAGTTTGTTTTTTAATAGATATTTATGCTTATTTGGCATGATAAGCTCAACTGAACATTGAAATTTTCATTCTACAGTGATCGGAACCATTTTTATGAAGGGTCATGCTTCAGGTATTATTTCCATTTGCTTTACCCATATATTCGAGCTTCAGTTAGCTTATTTGGTCATCTAAATGGGAAGAAATGTAATTATAGACAAAAAAATCTCAAGGTAGAATTAGGCATTATTATACGATCCATTGAAACTTTATACTGAACACTCATGACTCATCTTCTGCTTTGGTTTAATAAAGAATGATTCGGAAAATCATCCAAAACTAAGAGTAAATTTAAATTTAAGCATAAACTTTGAATAAAAGATACTAATAATGGCTTAGTAATAGCAGTAAATTTTTTTTAATGAGTTGGATGAATCATGCCATAGTATGAGTCATGTCTTGAGTCATAAGTCATGTCTAATTAGAGATGTGTTTAATAAAGTTTTAGATCAAAATAGTTCAAGTCGTACTACAATGTGACCACTCACAATAATGAATATGTTCATTGTGAATCAATAAATCATGTTTCAATATTAATCATGTCTTGAGTCATAAGTTGTTATCTTGCATTTTTTTCAGTGCTTTAGAGTGTATACTTTTTCATCACGATATAACATAAATAGAATACTGCATGTAATAACTATTTAATGAAAATACAGAGTTAGATGGCAACCTGATAATGTTCGTTGCTCTGTTTATGATTTTAATTAAAGATATTTTATATTATTTGTGTTCCGCTTTTAATTATTTATTTGTTAATATTCAGATAAATTGAAAAATGATGATGTTAGGGTCAGTATTTGTAAAAACCAAAATTGTAAATATATGTATTAAATTTTAAGAATATCTTTGATTCTAAGAATATCCCGAGAATTCAAAATGATAATAATCAAAGATATTCCATTGTACATAAGTAGAAGTGGAACATTGCAATATATTTATATGATTTATTATGATCCGTGGATCTTTGATGGTCCACATCATGTTTGTTATCTGTTTTGTGATTTTTTTATTTTTTTTATGCATTAAATTTGTGATTACTTAGTTTGCTTAAATATGCTGCGGTCAATGAGTATCCGAAAAATCTGAAATCCGTCCGTATCCGTATTCGAAATATGAAAAATTATTTGATATCCGAAAAATGGATACTGATAATTATCCGCTTGGTTTTTATCAAGATTATATTCATTTCATTGTATATTTTAATACATAAAATTATTAACATTTGCTATTTCATTTAGGAAAAAAATTAATGTGTATTAAAATCAATATTTGCTTCTTAACATTATGTTTCTTCGCATATTTATCTTTTTTTATATTTTCAGTACTAAAATGGACTTATATTGAATTCGAATTTTCTGTTTATTTGTTTAGATTTATGAGTTGTGAGTTGGTCGAAAAATATTCGGTAAATATCCAATATCCGTCCACATCCACGGATACAATTATCCGATATCCGTAAATGGTTTATGTTACATATATGACCATATCTGAATCCACATTCGATCATTTATAGGCCTACTTAAATAACTATTTTGAATTGATTACTAAGTTTGCTTAATTAACCATTTGTGTTACCCTTTGAGGGTTAGTTTTAAAATACATGAAAGTTTTTTTAATCGAAATACGTTTTGGGTACCATATCACACACACATATAAAATACACGCACACATACATATATACATATACATACACTTACGTATATGTGAAATATAAATATTTTACAATAACTAATGCAATCACTGTATTGAGGTACTCTTGCATGGTATGCTTAGTTTATGACATGCAATATGATTAGTAATTTTGATCTGAACTTGGATTATAAAATTTTAAAATTAAATTGGCAGTTTCCCTATGCTATTAAATTATTTGAATAGTTTCAAGAACAACCAATTTCATTATCGTCTAAGGTTTGGTCATATGAAGTCAGGCAAAAAGAGAGTGAACAGTTAGATGGCAATGTGAAAAAAGTTGACGAGTCCTAAAAAATGTAGGCATACACAATCTCAAGTGATAACTGCATGTTAGGTTGATGTCAATGCTGTAGAAATTGTTACCAAGGCAAAAGTAATGTTATTTGAAGTAAAAGAAGCATAGAAGTAGTCTAGGAGAAAGAAGCGACAAGCATATGCCTACAAATACAATTCTCTTCTAAAAGGTAAGAAATAGAAATAGCCATGGTAATGCAAGATCGAAAGTGACATAGATGTTATTTATTTATTGTTGATGCTCACAAAGTAGCATTTGCCTTTAGTTGACTAATTTCGTGCTAGAATATTTCACAAAACCTAAATTTAAGTTGTGTTTGTGGAAATAAATTTGTATATATGATATGATATTCAATACAGATGTGTGTGTTTAGTAAGTACGTACATTTGTTATCTTAAACATGATTTAGTATTTACTGGGTTTATAAGTTATGTTAGTAAATTTAGTCATAATTTAAGTTGTTGCCTACAATTGTATTATAACTTTTTAGTTACAAATAAACATTCATTCGAGTCTTGGCTATTCTATCAAACATGGTTATTAAAACCTTTTAACTAAAGTAGAAATATTTTTCATCAGTGGTTGCATGCAAAGGTAGGACATTAAATATTTTTTATACGTGTTTTTATCTATACAAATTTCTATTTTTGGTAAAATGGTCTCCACTAAAAACAAAATTTTATAAAAAATGTTGGCCCGACAAGAATGGCATGAGCCGATGTTTACGTTGATCCCAAAAGGAAAATATTCAATCCTTGATTATGACTCTTTACATCCATATTTCCATATATGGGGCTTATTTTCTTAATTGTACTACATCATCACACTTTTTGAATTCTTTTTAAAACTAATACAATTGCAATGGTGCTACAGGTGAAGAATTCAATGGTAAAAGTATGGGAAGTGGGATGTATTATCATTAGGAAGTCCAAAACATGCACATGGATGTACATATGGAGCTTCCAGCTTCATTTTATTTGCTGCAAAATAAGGGCAGAAACAGCATGGTACACTTGCTCTATTGAAACTATATAAATGTCTGTCAAAACCAGTGTTATGAAGATCGGACCGGACCGCGGTTCAACCGCGAAAAACCATGAACCATACCCTGGTTCGACCCACAGCTTATTTAAACCGTCTTCATGTACGAACTGACGGCTGAACAATTGAACCGGTGATTGGACCGTGCTTTGGACCGTGAACCCGCCTTTTTCTTCCGTTTCTATTTCTGAATCATTCAGCTAATCCATTTTTAACCCCAAGTCAAAAAATCAGAAACCCCAGTTTCTTTTTTGTCGCCTCTACAACGATCATTGTCGTCGCCAACTCTGTCAGAGCCAACTCTGTCAGAGCCTCCGCAACAGCCTCCCCAACCTCCTCCTGGCCGCAACTGCCTCCTGCTCTGCAACCTGCTGCTCTGCGATGAATTTTTGTTTGTGACCTGCAATTTCCAACTACTGAAGGTCAATTACTTATTATACATAATAGTGTGCATGTGAGTTTTAGTTGGATTTGTATTTGTGTTATGAATTTACGTTGTGATGTATAATGTTTGTTGTTTAAACTACTATTAATTCAAATAATGTGTGTGTTACATGACTATGTAGTGTGTAGTGAAGTTAGGTTTTGGATTAGTTCATGTTCCATGTTATTGTATTGGACTGACTGTGATGTGCTGTGAAATATAAACATTGTTCTTTGTCATTTCTTCAAGATCTATGTTGTTCCTATTCGGTGTTGTTCTATGAACATGTTATGTTTCATAATAGTAAATGGAACATTATGATGACTTTGCTATGCTGTGAAATATAAATTATAAACACTGTTTTATGTCATATCTAGCTTTGTTGTTCTATGCTCTGGTTATTTTTCTAGCCTTATATATGAAACAAATAGTGAAACATTGTTTTAGGCTGTCAAATTTAAACATTACGATGACTGTGTAGTTATATTATGTATGCTGCCAATTTTACATATAATTGTAGTTTTACAAATGAAGTTTTAATTTTCAAGCTTTCATCTATTTAAATTTTAACATATAAATTTTAAAAATAGAAAAAATGCACGGTTCGATCGGTCAGACCTTCGGAACCATAAGTCTTCCGTCGTCGCGGTTCGTCTAACGGTTCCGTCTTCATAACATTAGTCAAAACAATTATACAATGCTGCAAATTTCTCACAGTACCTCCTCATTTATGAAGTTACCAGCATTATTCACTTTAATTTTAACAATGATACACTGGATTTCAACCATTTCAAACACGTCATGCTCTTGGTTATATCGCCAGCCGCTTAAAAGTAATTTTGTATATATATTACCTTCGGTAATCCAATGAAAGTTTGCCTATTACCATATTCCATTACTAACTGCTATTACCTTCCTTAATTATGACACAAGGCCACTATCAGTAACAATGTCTTCCTTGCTATATATCTTTGCACACCCAAAAATCAAGCATAGTAACCATAGAAAAAATATAATAAGGTTTATAATTATACACTATGTTAGGGCTGTAGATAGCCTGAAGAACTGTCTTCTATTACATATTTTAGAAAAGTCTAATATTCAAATTTTAAACCTGTTACAAATTTGCTTACATACCCAATTTATCTGCTTATATACAAAATGTAAAACTACGATGTGTTCACCACACCCGTGTGCGAAGCAC
The DNA here is from genome assembly GCA_030737815.1 of Allium fistulosum. Classification (NCBI taxonomy): domain Eukaryota; kingdom Viridiplantae; phylum Streptophyta; class Magnoliopsida; order Asparagales; family Amaryllidaceae; genus Allium; species Allium fistulosum. The sequence continues at coordinate 1,240,933,409 of CM060902.1, read as the reverse complement.
GGGTTCACACTAGTAAAGGAAATAATTTTTCAGAATTATTAAAGTGTATATAATTGATTGTTTGGTTGTTGAAATGTAAAAATATATAAGTTAATTAAAAGTTGTTTGAATCAACAATTGTAAAAGAATGAATTGTATAAGCAAATGAATTATAATGTATGAAATTATAATTAATATGATTTACAATGGTAAAATAATCTTATATATAAGAAGTGAAATTATATAAGTAAAAGATTTGTGAATGTGATTTATAATCTGAAATAAAATTCCAGGGAAGTGTTTGAAAGGATTTGATGTTTTGGAAAATTGTTTTGGAGAGATGAAAGCTCTAAACTCTTTTCAGGTCGCTGGAAAATAATTCTGATGATGATCGCGACATCATTGGTGTTCATTTTCGGGTTTCCAAAAGAGAAATTGCTGCCAGATTATTTTAAATGAAAGAATTTTTGAAAATTTGGATTTGGTTTTAGAAATTCAAAAGATAAATTGAATTGATTTCAAAATGGTTTTGAAAGGTTGACTCTGGAATCCTATTTAAAATATTTATGGGAATGATAAGGAGTTGATAACTTATACCATCTGAGTTTTTGATAGAATAAATTTAACTTAAAGGATGGAGTTAAATTAAAGTAAGTATAAGTGAATCAATTAAATCTAAGTGGTAATTGTTGAATATAAGTAATTAAGTTTGAACTTATAATATGAAACAATAAATTTGACTTTGGTAAAAAAAATTAAATAAAATTTGAATCTGAATTTGATTAATAAGTGGAAACTTAAGTTAATTTGAACAAATGATGTTTGAAATGGAAAATAACTTAAGTAATGTTGAATGAATTTGATTTTGATATCAAAGTAAATTAATAAAGTGAATTTATTAAATGAATGTGAACTTGATCTATATAAATGAAATTCAACTTTATTTGTAAAAAAAAATGAATTAGCAATTGAATTAATGAATGAATGGATTGAATGTTAATCAATCTAATGTGAATGAATTGAGATGAAACAATGGATGTAAGTGATAATTCATTAGAAGCTAATGTTATTGGAAGTTGAATAATTGAATGGAAGTCAATTTAATATTAAACCAATTGGAATTAAAAATGTTGAACCAAATTGAATGTAAAGTAAATTGAATTTATTTGGTTGTGTTGGTAATGACATTGGTTGTTAGATGGTTGTTAGTTGCTTGTATTTGATTCATTAAGTATTAATGAAATTGAATTGATAAAAAAAATTGAAAGTTATGTAATTGGATTTAAATTGAAAGTGAAGTAAATTTAAATAGAAATTGATTTGAATTGAAAGTGAACCATCTTGAATGTAAACTAATTGAAAACGAATAATTGAATGTCATTGTATACGAATTGGTTGTAAACAATTACAAGTGATGTTGAGATTTTATAAGTTGCTTATAAACCGTGTTTAGTATGCATTTCTTTGATATGCAAATGTTATAGTTGTTTAAAAGGATAAATTGTTAATAATTTTATATATTTGTCACTTACATGTTTAAATTGAGTAAGTACAGATGCGGTGGCTACCGTTTGGTTGATTTGGTTGCGCTAAAATACTAAATAAATAACTGCTTTGCTTAAAAATGCTAAATAGGTACGCCTACGCAATAAAAATAGAAAATATGAACAGTTTTTCTACTTTTCCGACCAGGTAGGTCGATGTATACATATTTATGTCTATTGTGATCCTACTACGATCGAACCGCGCAAAGGAGACGCTGGCGAATTTTTCTGGAAATTTAAGGCGTTAGAAAATTTTTGAAAATTTTGGAAAATTTTTGTTAATGAAAAGTCAAATTCCGAATTGAAATGAAAACGTAGGAATTGAACTAGAAAATGGAAACTATTGTTTTGGTTGAAGTTAAAGATTTTGGAAAAGGAGAATATAAAATTTTCACTAAGTGAATTTTTGGAAAGTCAATGAATTTGGGACATTTTTCTTACTTGGTAATTTCGAGGACGAAATTCTTTTAAGGGGGGAAGTTTGTAACGACCCAGAATTTCTGGCATTTTAAATTCGAATATTTAATTGATTTTAAATATTAACAAGTGGAATTAATAAGTCAAATAATTTATTTTTTTAAATATCTGGATTTAATTGGGTTATTAAATCGATAATTTAATAGTTGAAATTCCAGCAATAATTGAAATCTGGATTAAATGTGATTGAAAATGATTTATAAAGTTATATTAAATCATATTGAAGTTATAGTGATGTTATAGAACTTTTAAAATTGAATTTAGAGTTAATCTGTGAAAATTGAATATTTTAATATTTAATCGACTAGAGAAATTAGCCATTTTTCGAATAGTCTCAGAATTGGACGAAACTAGTTCCATTGGATCTGTAATAGTTTGTTATTATCGGATTTCAATTTTCATAGCAATCGGAGTTGTCGTTTGACCGTGGCAGCTCGAAACGCATTGAAATTATTTTAATACTAATTTGGCGAGTTAAAATAGTCATTTTTCAAACTGTCTTGGATTTCGACGAAACTAGTTTCATCGGATCCGTAATGTGATATTATGGTATGGTTTCAAATTTCGTGTCAATCGGATGTACCGTTTGTTCGGGGCAAGCCAAAACGCATCGAAATCGGTTTAATCGGTTTAATTTAAATTTGATCGTTTAATTCCGTAACTCGCACATATGACCGAATTAGCTTCCGAAACACGTTCCATTATGTTCGGAACGCGGGGTAAACCTTACGAACGCCAGGCGGCACGTGTGATTTGGAGATCGTTTGAAAAAGTTGTTTTAAAATGAATTTAATATTATTATATGTATACGTATATATATATATATACACGTTAACAAGCAAAACTCTAACTCATCTCTTCCAGCCGCCATTATCATTTCAATGGCCAGCGATTTCAATCCTTCTCCTCCAATTATCTCCCAATCCATCAACAATTACAAGAAATCTTCAACTACAAAGTTGAAGAGCACGTCAAGATCTTCTATTTCAACGGTTATGATCGGAAAATACGTCACGAATCAACGGCAATACGTGTTCAAAGTTGCTGCTGTCACCACGTTTTTCAAGGCACATAGGGTGCCCGAGCTCGCCCAGATCATGACCGAAGGTGGAGTTTGCATAGACGAACGATTTGGTGATGGCCGATCGAATTCTAGTGGACGATGGAGGGAGTGGCTTCGAGATGTAGTAGGTGAGCTTTGGGTTCTTGCTCACGTACATGACCTGGTGGAAACATGATAGAGGAAGATGAAAGAAAGGGTGGCCCAGATCTGAGGTAGAAAATTTGAACGGCCAGGATGAAAGCAAAGGTTTAAAATTGAAATAGAAATTGAAATTGAAATTTGTATATATGAAATTGTATTAACTTCTAAAAATCATAACTTTGTCATACGAGGTCGGAATTCGACGAAACGAATTGCGTTGGCTTCGTTTTGTCGAGCTCTTTGCAATGGAGCTGGATTGGAAGCGATTGGAGTCAGTGAAATGTTTGGGTAAAATTAAACGAGTGTTTAATTTTATTCGAAATAAAACGCTGGAACGGAATTGAAAATCAAGGTGAGAACTCCTCACTCAATCGAATGTAGTGTTTCGATTTAAATTTTAAATTGTTGAGATTTAAAATTTTCGATAGTGTTGATTGTGTGGATTGAATGATGATTGCTATTTATTGTGATAAATAGACATTATACACCGTTAGTAAGCGGAGGTTATTTATTAAAAACATATACCGCGATAATTTCACATTGAAGTGGAATTGGTATTATATATGTATGTAGCAATATATATATTGGAATATGTATATATTGGAGTTGATTTCCCGCATTGTATAGCAGATGAGACCCTATTGCGCCGCATAATAACGAAAAATATTTATAAATCCCATATACCGCGATAATTTCACTGTGAAGTGAAATTGGTATTGTGCTAACATCTGTGGATGCAGGGAAACAGGTTGGAGGGATCCGACTGGATTCCTCACCGTAGTGATTTATTTATAGATATTGTTGTATATTCTGTTATCATATGATGATATATGATGTTTGGATACTGTGATTGACTATTTGGTGCTGTTGCATCATCGGATCCATTTTTGAAGTTTAAAAATAACGATTTTGATTTTAAATTGGTATTCTTGAAAAAATTATAAACGATTTATATAAAAGATTTATAAAGTTGATATTTATAAATTGAAGATATTGGAACTATAATACGAGTTTTATAAGTATTAGAATGAAGTATAAATGGATTTCACAAGTGAATAAAATTTATAGATTTATAAATTGTAAAGTTACGATATGAATAGATTTTGTAAAATAAAGGATTTATAAATAATTAACTTATAAATCGGATTTTGGGTATAAAGTTGAGTTATAAATTGAATTGATTTATAAAAGGGATTTTATAATCGAAGCTTTTATAAATATAGATGTGAATTTATAAACATTGTTCTATAAATCCGAAACCAATTGAATTTGATAAATTAAACATAGAAGTTTAATAAAAGGGATATACTCGTGATTTTGGACAGCGAATTATCCTTTAAGTTAAATGTTGTAATAATAAGAGTTTGGTTGGGAATTTTATCCACGATTTTGGACAGTGGATAATCCTTTAAATAAAATGTGTAGAAATGTTGAGTTTGGATAACGAATTATATTCACGATTTTGGACAGTGAATGTATCATTAAATAAAACAGAGATGTTTTGGAGAAGTGATATTACGAAATGAAGTAATTGTTTTAAAAAGATGTTTTAAAACATGTTAAGTATCGAAAACATAGATTTCAACATTTATTGTTGAAATAGACGTTTCGAGGAATAAGGAAATGGTGGACTATAACACTGTTGTTATAGTAAATGGTTTCCGAAAGGAAATGTTTTATATAGTATTGGGATTTATATATCTATCTAAATTTCGAATCCCTATACTAGTGATTTTGGGTCGTAGTAATGATGTTTTACGCAACATTCGTTTTGACTCAAATAAATGTGTTTAAGAGAATGTTTCCTTAAAGAATGAAATATATACTTAATTTTGATTTAAGTATATTGAATATTTTCAAATGTTGAAAATAAATGGATTTGTGAATTATCTATTATTAAATAGGTATGGAAATGTTTTTCCAATATGAAGTGATATGTTTTGAGATTTTATCTTCAAAGATAAATTGAAATGTGGAAATTGATTTGAAATTGTTTTCAAATAGTTGAAGTGTGGAAATTATATATCTATTAAAGGTATTTTTGGAAGGTAAATTATTTGGAATATGATGATGTTGTGCATCTTTATTGATAGTTAAATAACCGACTATCAATAATTACCTTGAATGGGTATTTGTTGGGATTTGCTTGAATTTGAATGCCACACTTATTTTTGAATAAGCGCTCACTATTCGGGTTAGCCGGGAAAGGACCTTTGTGTCGTATAACCCATTCCGAATTTGTGATACGACGATATGGATCGTATTGAAGACCGGTGGTGAAGACCGGGTGTTTATGAAAATGATAGGATGACTTATCGATTGTCTCTGCACCGTTAGCTACGGTATTGAGATTTCCTTTGTGATGGAAAGTTTTATTGGGATTGTGAATATCCGGATTGCAAGGGCTTCTTTGGAAGTGCCTTCGGTTCTGTTCGAACCCGGAACAGACTTGTATGGTTACATGTCTGACATTACGTTTTGAGATGTAAAGCTGATTTCTTTCAAATACATTTCTGTTGGTGGCGGAGAATTTATTCTCTTAGCTTAACACCCTTCTCTGAGACGTACGAGCTCAGAGGTTATGTAGTTGAAATTTATCAGCGATATATTCCCAATTTGGTAATGTGGCATGCTGAGTGTTGCTGTAATGATGATCATTTATTGATCATTTGTGATCAAAGCGTGGCTTTGTGAAAAAACGTAGCTTTGTGGACGAGATTTCGTCAGGGCCTCAACAACCCGAAAATGGTCGAAATAGGAATGTTGCGGCAAGGTTATGAGGGTCGCGCCCTTTAGGGTATGTCATTTCCTTCTGGAAAAGGGTGGTGTCATGGTATGGAGCCCAGATACTTACTCATGTGGACACACTTTAATAATGTGTGATGATGTTACCGAGCGCTCGGATAAAGGTCCCAAAGGACCGGGAGATGGCATATTCGTGAGTTACCTAGTTACAGGGGTAACCCGGCTTTGTTGGCAGAGAGCAGTTTGTCTCTCGAAGCGTCCTGCCAGAGGCGTTTCCTACGTGGCATAGGAAGTTCCTTAGCCTGACCATTTGTTGGAAAATCCAAAGAAACAATACGAAACTTGTACGGTTTTAGTTGTAGAACCTTCCATTTACTTATGGTGGCGATCCACTGTTTAGATGGTAGCTATAGTAGGCATAGTTCGAAATGTCTATGCTGGCTAAGATTAATATTATATTTTCAAAATGTTTTCCACACTAGACATTAATAATAATAATCCAATGATTTGCGTAGTAAGCATCTTTGACTATCATAAGAAGAAATCTCCTCCAATTCTGCGTTTGCATTGTGTGTGTGGCGGGAGGTCTTATGGTAGTTCCATTTTCCAAAAGCATTGCGGATATTTCTACTTGCTTTGTTGTTGTTGTTTAAAGACAAACTGTTTTAGTTCTCACACCAGTCACCATGACTGACCTGGAGTTTATTGTTTCCTTCCTAAACTCTGGGTGCCCATCATTTTCCACACGGGCAGTCTAGAGTTAGGTTATCAGGTCATTCTGGATTCAGGAGATGCTTTGGAGCTTAGTGGCGAGCTGGATGGCGAGACGTACCACTTGTATATGATATTATTTATTCCACTGTGTATTCTATATGAGGACAAGTTTGTATAACTGTCCAGTTATGTTGTATATCATTGTTGTAAACTCTGATGATGATGTAATGTATAAAATGATATAGTTCTTTGTTTTAAAGATTATTCATTTATCTATTATATGTTGTTCCGCTGCGAATGTGAGATTCTGATATTGTTTTTGTGTTCTTTTTCTTTCTTTTTCTTCTGTCTTCTTCTACCTCTTCTTTTTCTCCATAACAATTCGGTTTTCCGGCATTCGATTGCTCGGCAGTTGATACAGTGAATGTATTAATGTCGATTTTCGAGCGACGAAAAGTCGAGTCGTTAGTAACGACCCAGAATTTCTGACATTTGAAATTCGAATATTTAATTGATTTTAAATATTAACAAGTGGAATTAATAAGTCGAATAATTTAAAATTCGAATATCTGGATTTAATTGGATAATTAAATCGATAATTTAATAGTTGAAATTCCAGAAATAATTGAAATCTGGATTAAATGTGAATGAAAATGATTTATAAAGTTATATTAAATCATGTTGAAGTTATAGTGATGTTATAGAACTTTGAAAATTGAATTTAAAGTTGAATTGTGAAAATTGAATATTTTAATATTTAATCGACTAGTGAAATTAGCCATTTTTGGGACAGTCTCAGAATTGGACGAAACTAGTTCCATTGGATCCGTAATAGTTTGTTATTATCGGATTTCAATTTTTGTAGCAATCGGAGTTGTCGTGTGACCGTGGCAGCTTGAAACGCATCGAAATTGTTTTAATATTAATTTGGCGAGTTAAAATAGTCATTTTTCAAAAGTCTCGGATTTTGACGAAACTAGTTTCATCGGATCCGTAATGTGATATTATTGTAAGGTTTCAAATTTCGTGTCAATCAGATGTACCGTTTGTCCGGGGCAAGCGCAAACGCATCGAAATCGGTTTAAATCGGTTTAATTTAAAATCGATCGTTTATTTCCGTAACTCTCACATACGATCAAATTAGCTCCCGAAACACGTTCCATTGTGTTCGGAACGCGGGGTAAACCTTACGAACGCCAGGCGGCACGTGTGATTTGGAGATCGTTTGAAAAAGTCATTTTAAAATGAATTTAATATTAATTTAATACGTATATATATATATACGTTTGCCCAAACCCTAGCTAGGTCAAATAGCTTCAGCCGCCACTAATCTTTTTAATGGCTGAGAATTTCGAAACTTTCTCCCTCAATATCTTCCAATCCGTAAACAATTACGCAAAACGCTCAACTACAACATTGAAGAGCACGACGAGATCTTCAAATCCATACGGAGATGATCGAAAATGGAGCTTCGAATCAACGGGAAATCAGGCAAGAAGGGGCTGCATTTTTCACGCAAATTGAGGTGATAGGGGAGGCCGAGTTCAACATGGTGGCAGCCGATGGTGGCTCTCGAGCGGGGTTTCGCAACGGTGGTCTCCGATCGTCTTCAGCATAATTCGAAATAAAAATGGAGGCTATGGGTTCAAGTGTACGTGAATTGAACGTGAGGGAGAAGAGGGGGTGTGCGGCCTGATGTGCTCCAGCAGGAATCAATGGCTAGGATCTGTTCTAGGGTTTGAAATTTAAAAATTTGTGAAATTAAAATATATTTAAATTCGTGTAAACTTTAAAATAGCATAACTTCTTCATACGAGGTCTGTTTTGGACGAAACCAGTTGCGTTGGAATCGTATGGTCGAGCAATACGCTATGGAATTGGATTGGAAGCGATTGAAGTCAGTGAAAATTTCGGGTAAAATTAAACGAACGTTTAATTTTATTCGAAATAAACCGCTACAACTGTTATTGAAAGCAAGGTGAGAACTCCTCACTCAATCGAATGTTTTGTTTCGATTTAAATTTTAAATAGATAGGTTTAAAATTGTTGATAGTGCTTGATTGTGTGAATTGGATGATGACTGTTATTTATTGTGATAAATAGACATTATACGTCGTTATTAAGCGGAGGTTATTTATTAAAAACATATACCGCGATAATTTTACATTGAAGTGGAATTGGTATTATATATGTATGTAGCAATATATATATATTGGAATATGTATATATTGGAGTTGATTTCCCGCATTTTTTATAGCGGATGAGACCCTATTGCGCCGCATAATAGCGGATAATATTTATAAATCCCATATACCGCGATAATTTCACTGTGAAGTGAAATTGGTATTGTGCTAACATCTGTGGATGCAGGGAAACAGGTTGGAGGGATCCAACTGGATTCCTCACCGTATTGATTTATTTACAGATATTGTGATATATTCTGTTATCATATGATGATATGTGATGTTTTGTTGTCGTGATTGATGATTGGTGCTGTTGCATCATCGGATCCATTTTTGGAAGTTTAAAAATAAGGATTTGTAAATTATTAAAAGGATTGGTTTATTTAAATTGAGATTTTTGATTTATTTTAAAATGGTTTATATATATAAGATTTATAAAATTGATATTTTATAGATCAAAATAATTGAGTTATAAAGGAGTTTTTAAAGTGTTAGAAATGAAGTATAAGTAAATCTTATAAGTAATAAGATTTATAACTTGTGAAGTTTTAAAAGAATGCTTTTTGCAAATAAATGAATTATAAGTATTTAACTTATAATATGAATTTTTGGTATATAATTGAGTTATAAATTGATTTGGTTAATAAAGTGCTTTTATAAGTTAAAGTTGTTATAAAATACCAATGGAATTTATAAACATAGATTTGTAAATCCGAGAAACGACTTATTTTGATAAGTTAAGTTTATATAGCTTATTAAAGGAAGTATATTCACGATTTTAGACATTGGATAATCCTTTAAATAAAAATGTGTAGAAATGTTGAATTGGGTAAATAAAGTATATTCACGATTTTGGACAGTGAATATATTATTAAATAAAATGGATATGTTTTGGAGAAGTGATATTACGAAATGAAGTAATTGTTTTAAAAAGATGTTTTAAAACGTGTTAAGTATCAAATACATAGATTTCAACATTTATTGTTGAAATAGACGTTTCGAGGAATAAGGAAATGGTGGACTATAACACTATTGTTATAGTAAATGATTTCCGAAAGGAAATATTTTATATAGTATTGGGATTTATATATCTATCTAAATTTCGAATCCCTATACTAGTGATTTTGAGTTATCGTAACAATGTTTTACGTAACATTCGTTTTGACTCAAATAGATGTGTTTAAGAAAATGATTTCCTTAAAGAATGAAATGTATACTTAATTTTGATTTAAGTATATTGAATATTTTCAAATGTTGAAAATAAATGGATTTGTGAATTACCTATTATTAAATAGGTATGGAAATGTTTTCCAATATGAAGTAAAATGTTTTGAAATTTTATCTTCAAAGATAAATTGAAATGTGGAAATTGATTTGAAATTGTTTTCAAATAATTAAAGTGTGGAAATTATATATCTTGTAAAGATATTTTTGAAAGATAAATAATTTGGAAAATTATTTGGAATCTGATGATGCTGTGCAGACCTATTGATAGTTAAATAACCGACTATCAATAATTACCTTGAATGGGTATTTGTGGTGATTTGCTTGAATTTGAATGCCACACTTATTTTTGAATAAGCGCTCACTATTCGGGTTAGCCGGGAAAGGACCTTTGTGTCGTATAACCCATTCCGAATTTGTGATACGACGATATGGATCGTATTGAAGACCGGTGGTGAAGACCGGGTGTTTGTGAAAACGATAGGATGACCTATCGATTGTCTCTGCACTATTAGCTATGGTATTGAGATTTCCTTTGTGATGGGAAGTTTTATCGGGATTGTGAATACCCGGATTGCAAGGGCTTCTTTGGAAGTGCCTTCGGTTCTGTTCGAACCCGGAACAGACTTGTATGGTTACGTGTTTGACATTACATTTTGAGATGTAAAGATGATTTCTTTCAAATACATTTCTGTTGGTGGTGGAGAATTTATTCTCTTAGCTTAACACCCTTCTCTGAGACATACGAGCTCATAGGTTATGTAGTTGAAATTTATCAGCGATATATTCCCAATTTGGTAATGTGGCATGCTGAGTGTTGCTGTGAAATGATTATTGTTTGATCATTTGTGATATGATCATTTGTTTGATCATTTATCTTTGTGATCATTACTTTGATCATTTGTTTGACCCAAAGCATAGCTTTTGTATAAAGCGTAGCTTTGTGGACGAGACTTCGTCGGGGCCTCAACAACCCGGAAATGGTCGAAACAGGAATGTTGCGGCAAGGTTATGAGGGTCGCGCCCTTTAGGGTATGTCATTTCCTTCTGGAAAGGGGTGGTATCATGGTATGGAGCCCAGATACTTACTCATGTGGACACACTTTATTTATTATGTGTGATGTTGTTACCGAGCGCTCGGATAAAGGTCCCAAAGGACCGGGGGATGACATATTCGTGAGTTACCTAGTTACAGGGGTAACCCGGCTTTGTTGGCAGAGAGCAGTTTGTCTCTCGGGACGTCCAACCAGAGGCGATCCCATTCGGCAGTAGGAAAGGAAGTTCCTTAGCCTGACCATTTGTTGGAATCTAATTCCCAATACGAAACTTGTACGGTTTTAGTTGTAGAACCTGCCATTTACTTATGGTGGCGCCCCACTGTTTAGATGGTAGCTATAGTAGGCATAGTTCGAAATGTCTATGCTGACTAAGATTTATATTATACTTTCGAAATGTTTTCTGCACTATGCACTAATAATAATAATCCAATGATTTGCGTAGTAAGCATGTTTGACTATCATAAGAAGAAATCTCCTCCAATTCTGCGTTTGCATTGTGTGTGTGGCGGGAGGTCTTATGGTAGTTTCATTTTCCAAAAGCATTGCGAAATTGACTTTAAAATTATCCTGTTATTGTTTTAAAGATAACTGTTTTAAGTTCTCACACCAGTCACCATGACTGACCTGGAGTTTATTGTTTCCTTCCTAAACTCTGGGTGCCCATCATTTTCCACACGGGCAGTCTAGAGTTAGGTTATCAGATCATTCTGGATTCAGGAGATGCTATGGAGCTCAAGTGGCGAGCTGGATGGCGAGACGTATCATCTATACTATGTATTATTCCGCTGTGTATTCTGTATGAGGATAAGTTTATATAACTGTCCAGTGTTATATTGTTGTGTAAACTCTGATGATGATGTAATGTATAAAATGATATAGTTCTTTGTTTTAAAGATTATTCATCTATTATATGTTGTTCAGCTGCGAATGTGAGATTCTGATATTGTTCTGTGTTCTCCTGTTATTTCTTCTTTCTCTTTTCTTCTGTTTTCTTCTACCTCTTCTTTTTCCCCATAACAATTCGGTTTTCCGGCATTCGATTGCTCGGCAGTTGATACAGTGGACGTATTAATGTCGATTTTCGAGCGACGAAAAATCGCAATCGTTACAATTTAAGTGGTTTTAAATATGGATTTGGAATATAAATTGATTTTTGAATATGAAGATGTTGGGTGAAAATTTTAAAATGAATTTAAATTCCAAATATAACAATTTACTGAATAAATTTAATGGTTGAATTTATAATTGAAAATCGTTAAATACTTGGAAATTGGAGTTGTTTATGAATCAAAACGATATCTGATATTTATATAAATTCTATTTGAATTGGAATTGAGTTAATAAGTTTTTAAAACTAAAATTTTAAGTGATTGCGTAAATTTTGTAAATCGTCAATTTAATCGATGCGTTAAAATAGCGATCGGGGGCACGGTCTCGGAATTTGATGAAACCAATTCCATTGGGTCCATAATAGTGTATTATTATCGGAATTCAAATTTCGTAATGTTTGGAGTTATCGTTTGGCCGTACGGGATAGAAACGCCTAGAAATAATTTAATTTAATTTAAATAGTCGATTTGAAAAGCTATCTTCTACACACGATCGAATTGGGTCTTGAGACTTGTTCCATCGAGTTCAGAATAGGGGTATTGTTAGTCCTTGAGATGATGGTTTTGATGACAACAACCTTAGAATAAGATTATAAAATATAAATACTAACATTATAGTTTAGATATATATGTATATGCAGGATTTAACCATGCAGGTACCAAGAATGAAGACTGTACAATATAGAGATTCAAGATATCAAGATTGAAGACTCATGAGTATCAAGAATATCAAGATTATCAAGAGTTCAAGATTTCAAGATAAGTATTGAGTCTAGAATTATTTTAAAACTTCATAATAGCACTGAAATCTTCACTCCATTTTTCTTTTGGGATGGAACCCATTTCTACCTTTTTAGTGGCTTACAAACCCAAGACAAGTAGCTTACAAACCTACGACAAGTGGCTTACAAACCCACGAACATCCTGGTTTTGTATAAGTTCTCGAGTGCTGATATGATGAGATATTATGCAGGAAGAAGCTTGCAAAACTACTTTAAAATGATTTTCAAAACTACTTCAGAATGATTTTCAAAACTGCTTTTCAAAATGTTTTAGCCTTAAAAATTATCTTTTCAAATGATTTTCAAAAAGATGTTTTAGCCTTAAAATATTCTTTGTTTTTTTTTAATAAACTCTTGTTTTTAAACTTCGTTTGTTTTAAACTATCTTTTAATTATAATATATTTATACTTAGATTTAAATATAAAATTATAGTAAAATTATATATATATAATTTATCTATGTATTTTATCTATAGCCAAGTATATTTATAAAGTTTAAATAGTTTTTAATATAAGATAAAGGTTATTTTCAAAGAAAATCAAATCTTCAAAAAATGCTTTGGGATGTCGACATGCCCTAGTACCCCATGTCGACATAGTGACAGTTAGATTCAAAAATTTGAATTTCAAAAGAAGTGTCTATTCGCCATAACCTTTCACGAATGGACATGGCTGTTGTTCTTCTATAAATAGGGGTTGGTTTCAACGAATTATATATTAGATTTTTTGGTTTTTCACTTCTCTTCTTCTTCCACATTTTCTTATTCAAAATCCTCTCATCACTCTGCCGAAATCAACATTGAATCTAACTAGATCATCTCTGGTTTGATTCTCTTTCACTATCTTAACAAGATCCCAGTGTTATTCAGAGTTATAGGCTTCTTTGTAATATATCTAGCGAGAAAAGGTGTGATTGTAGCCTTGGAAATCAATCAAGCGAGAAAAGGTGTGATTGTAGCCATGGAAATCAATTGGGTGAACTTGTTGCCCCGGAAATCAAGTATCTTTACCCAGAGGATTATGATTCTGGAGGGTGTACCTCGTAGCCTTGAAACCGAGGGTTGTAATTGTTGAATTGCTTTTAAAAGGAAATCCGTACTTAGTTGTGCGGGACTGGATGTAGGGTAACTCCGAACTAGTATAAAATCCGGTGTGTTCTTTCCTTTACTGCATTTACTTTATTCTGCATCTGTGTTTGATTCTGTGATTATATCTGTGTCTGAATATTACATACATCTGTGTACAAATCAACAATAACTCAAAAAGATTTAGTAATTTCTAATAAACACTATTCACCCCCCTCTAGTGTTCATCCTAGCCTTAAGATCCATATTCCGCATTCCTCACAGGTATAACATTATAAACGCCTAGCGGCACACCTCGATAGGAGTTTGAAATTTTTCGGTATGTAATACGAGATATTTTCAATATTTTATTAGAGTTTATAAAATCAGATCAAAATCAAATCAGCTCTTCTCCATTCAAACACGCCACCTTACATTCCTAAATACGCAGTAGCCTCCTTTACCATTTAAATCGCGTCCCTATCCTTTCTTTTCAATTCGAACGAAAGAAATCAAATTCGAACGAAAAAAATCCGGGCCGAGACTATCGAAGTCGAATTCGAAATCAATTCAGGCAACATGAAACGATAAATTCGATCGAGCCTCTTGAGTTCGCGACTTAGGAAAGAGCATGAGAGCGATGCTCGTGAGGCAGAGGGTCGATCGCTCTTGAATCCAAGAGCTTTCATAGCTCGCGGCGACATCGTGATGTGTCGATCTTAATCCAGGAAGAGCTAGTAGGTAGCGACATTGTGGCAAAGGCTATAGAGGATTGCGATGATGGGGAGGGTTACTGATCTTCTATCGAACTAAAGGGGGGGTCGCGGCAGCTCCAGGTGGAAAACAAAGGCAATAGTGGTATCGCTTGGATTTTTGGGTCGAGGTCAGTGAGTTGGTGGGGGAAGAGTACTGATATTGGAAGCGTGCTGCCTGGGGTTCGAACGAGAGGATGGAAGGGCGCTGGTACATAGGAAAGCTCGGCAATGGTGGTAGGCAGCGTTGGTCGATGTAGTGGTCGCAGTTGTGATCTTGGCTGAAGCGATGATACGAGACAGTGAGGGGTGTTAAGGTAGCACTTAAGTTTTAAAGGATTACTAATTTGAATTAACTATCAATTTATTCTTCAAAATGTTCATTAATCCATGTCAAATTCGTTCGAGGTCCAAAACACAAAATCGATCACGTTGGATCCGCGGCGACAGAATAATTATACCATGGATTTAATTTGGGATCAGAACGGATTGCAATTTAAAAATCAAGGTGAGTAAATCTCACTCTTTTTGGATTGCTAGATATTAATTATAAATAGTAAAAATTAATTATTTAATGCCTGGTTGATTTAATAATTATTATCCGATGAATGATATTATATCTATAGTAGTGTATATATATATATTAGTATTTGGAGTGATATTCCCGCACATTATAGCGGATGAGACCCTATGAAACGACCCGTAAATTTTAACAGTTCTAATAACGTAATTAACTAAACTTTTGCTTAAAATTTTATAATTGAATTTCGAAATAAAAATTTAATATTTGGAATACGTCTATTTTAACATAGCAACTAGAAAATTTTCATTTTATAATATGGAAGTTTATTTCATTGTGAAATTTTATTTCAATTTAAATCAGTTAATATTTGATGATTATAAAATGTTTTCCAAACCTGAATATTTTTCTATAGAAAATTTGTAAATCATCTTCTGAGTGAGACGTCATATTTTGTTTCTTCAAATGTGGACTGCTGTTGCTCCGTTTATCTTATTTCTGGAAAATTAGCAGCATTTTCGATACCGATTATCGACTTTTGATAGGATGATCGTACCACCAATATCTGTATACCGTTTTGACTGTCTCTTCGTACTGATCTCTACGGTATATTTAATTCTGTGTTTTGAGGTCCGGTACGCGACAAAAACGATAAAATGGATAGCCGTATCGGTTACAAAATTTAAACTTTTGATCCCTTGGACCATTCAAATTTTAAACGGTCAAAGTCAAGAAGTCATTGCCTTTAATACTGCCTAATCTCTAGCACCCTCGCTTTTACTTTTCCTTAGTTTCAAATCATAACCAATTGGTCCGTTTCCTTTGTTCTGAGATTTCTTGAGTGGAAAGAAAAATAAATGATATATGTTTCTTTGTATAAATGTATAATTGTTCATCCTCTCCCTTGTCATTTTCAATTCTGCTCATTTTAAAAAAAGTAAGAATGTTGACAGCCGAAACCCATTAGCTTTCTTCCTTCCCACCCTCTATGCTTAACCGAACTTCCACCAACCTCGACACCTCCTCCCGTTCGTCCTCTCCCATCACGCAACTCTAGCCTCCTCACTCATCAAGCCTCCACCCTGCACGCAAGCGCCAACACGTGCATCTCTATCGCCTTCCCACACAACTCGACTGGCCGAAGCCTCTCTCCACCACCAAGTTCCACATCACCGCTGGGCCTTGTCTCGGCCTCTGCCTGCACCTCCCTCTTCCTCCTCCAGCCTCTTCTCTCCTACTTCCTTTTGTATTTGCATAATTTGTAAGGTAAGTTATAGGGTGGTCATGTATGTATGTGTATATATATATTTATATATATACGTTAGAAATATATATTTTATATATGTTAGTAGATGTTAAGTTGTGACCTACCTGTTATAGATTTGCAAGCAGACTCAAATTATGATACATATATAGATTACGTGTTATTTATGTTCATGGCAGAGATTTTGATGTTTGGATTCTATATAGGGGATTTTCACTTCAAGGGCTTATTTGTGTGGGTAATAAGTTTTAAGCACACTACTTTTGAAAAATTAGTTTTAAGGACATTTTACAGGAAAAAGATAAAAGAATTTATCATTTTCAGTTATACAGAAATAATGCTAAAAGGATTTATCATTTTCCTGTATAACTTAAAAAGATAAATGAATTTATCATTATACTGTAAATTGTCCTTCAAACTAATTATTCAAATGTGTTGTCCTTAAAACTAATTACCTTGGAAATAAAAGCCCTTCAACCTAATTTCCACTTCTATATATATATATGAGTATATATTAATTTTATAGGTAGTAATATACATATACAACATATGAGTTATAAAGGCAAATTCATGTTTATATAAGTGATCTCATATAAAAGCATGTATAAAATGTTTGTTTGGATTTGAACACATTTTTATATACTGACTTCACGCGTATATGTTTATGTACAAATTTTTTAGAAAAGCTATTTGTAAATTGTTGTTTGTATATACTAACGGGTATACTTGAGTTTGGGTTTGAATATATATTAAGTTTACCTGTATATATTTGTATTGGTATATGGTACTACATATATAGGCCGGCTAGAGATAATATTATAAACATATTTATATAGACGTGTTCTACTGTATCTGTTATAGCATATATAGATCTGCTTGTTTGTATGTATTAGTTTTGGATACTGTGTTGATTTACCGTATATATATATTTTTAAATATGCCATTTCAAATTATATATATACTTCACATATAAATTATATACATGTTGTATTTGCCTGAAGGGCCTTATATGTTATAGTAAAATTTTAACTTGTTTAAGTGTTGTATTTTTATAAGTCTTATATACATTAGTTATATATTAGTATACATATATTTTTGATTCCAAAGTATTTATGTATGTAAGTCTATAAATATATATTTATATATATTAGTTATATATATATAAGTCATGTTATGGCTGGGTATGTATATATAAGTAATAGTTTCAACATATATTGTGTGTGTGTATATATTTGACTGTAAATTATTTGAGTTTTAGTTTAAAACAATGGATTTTGAAATGCATATATATTTTATTTAGAATCTGATTATATATATATATACATAAATTCATTTTACCAATTATTTTCATCAACCCAGTTCTGATTTATTTCGTCTGCTCGTATTATCAGCTTTGTTCATCAAATTCGTGCCAATCTTGCTTTGATTCGGAATTCGTGCTTGGATTCGTAACTCATCTCATTCTTGTTCATCCCTAGCCTCGAAAGGTGAGCAATCACTCACGATTAACGTTCTTATATTTATTAAATTTGATTTCAAATGAAACGACAATTAAAATATGCTGCTAAATTGAACTGTCAATTATTATATATGATATGCTATTATCTGTAATTGTTCACCTGTGGGATATGACACCATACCCTATTGTTTATATTTTATTTATTTTGTTATTGATGATATATCTCTGTTGTTGATATGTTATATTATTATCATAACTGTTATCACTTTGCAAGTTCCCTGTTAGTATAGAATTCCATATGGGTTGAAATGATACATACCCGAACGATCTTGTAGAATAGGAGAAAATCGTTATGAGTTGAAATGATAAACCCAAGCGATTTTCATTGAATTGAATATTGGATTGCAGGTTGAAATGATATATACCTGTAGATATTTAAATTGCGGATTGAAATGATAAATATCCGTATCACTTGACCATAGGATAGAAAATTATATACAGACACCGTTGGTCTATGTATATATATTTTAAAAATGATTTCCAAGGTTTTGAAAAGAAATATATGTGGTTTTAATAAATATTGATTCTAAGATATTATATCTTTAATATAGATTTGATGATAATTTTTAAATAAATTGAGTTGGACAGAGAAATGGAAATTAATTTGAAATTTATTTGAATTTTTCTTAAATAAAACCGATTTGAACTTATTAAATTTGAGATTTATAGATATGATTTATAACTTGATTTTTGATTTAAATTGATTAAATGAAGATTTCAAGTAAATAAATTGAAGGGACTATTTAGTTTATATAAATTGTATTTTAAGGTTTTATTTAAATAATATTGGATCGACTAAGTGAATTTTTCAATATAAAATAATGGTAAAGTTGAATTTGAAATATAAATGAAATTAAGCTTTGAAATCTATTGAAATTGAAATTGTTTAAATTGTGGTTTATATATGTATTTGAAATCGATATAAGTATTAAATGGTTTTGAACTGAATTGAAGTTGGTGAATTGAGATTAAATTTAATTGAATTTTGGGAATTCAAGTTGATCTGAATAGATTTGTGAAATTTGAGGAACCTATTTTATTTTATATAAAGTATTTTAATATATAAAAATATTCTACTTTATAAATTAATTAAATATAAACTATTTTAAAATTTTAGCTATTTTCAATATACTAATTATTTATTATATAAACTATTTTATTATATATATTATTTTAATATCTAAACTGTTTAAGTGGAAGTAATATGATTTCAAAGTGCTATGAATTTTCAAAGTGTTATGATTTTCAAAGTGTTATGATTTCCTAAGTGTTAAGGTTTCAAAAATGTTATAATTTCAGAAGTTTTATAATTTTTGGAAAGTGTTATGATTTTGGAAATGAATAGTATTTTAAAGTGAATAATGATATCGAATTTGATATGGTTTTGAAATGAGTATGATATTTTAAAATGACCACGGTGTTATAATAACATTTGGTTGTTAAAGAGACTGGGATCAGATATTGTCATACTCTCTACCAATACCGAAAACCACTTTAACAACTGTGTACGTGGTGGAGATTCTAGAAATGAAGTAGGATGGTTTAGTGAACGATATCTGTAAGGTATGACGTGACCCTGACTCCCGTGAGTCAACTTAGATGTGACTAAAATCAGGAGCTATACCGGGCCAAGTGAGGTCATTCCTCCTATCGGGCATATTTCTTCGATACTATATTTTGACTTTGTGGTTGATTTAGTGGCCACCCCTCAATTTTGATTATGGGAGTGTGTCCGAGGTGGGCGGTAGTAGCCGCTATGCATTACCACCAGTCCGGGAGTGCAATTGGTATATCTACCCTGGCATTTCCTCGTGTGTCGTGTTCAC
Organism: Allium fistulosum; assembly: GCA_030737815.1. NCBI lineage: Eukaryota > Viridiplantae > Streptophyta > Magnoliopsida > Asparagales > Amaryllidaceae > Allium > Allium fistulosum. Next base: position 1,240,913,445 of record CM060902.1, on the reverse strand, counting down.
ATGCCCTAAAGCGCCTTCTACGAGTTTGTTTTGTACCGTACCTATGTGATGTCCTCTGGGTAAACCTCCAGTTTATGGAGGAGTGTACAGCACTGTATAGACTACGGGAATATATAAAATGTGTTAAGGGGGATATGGGTAACGCCTTAACGCTATTTTAGTATCTTTTACTTTACTATAGATGTATTATAATAGCGTATATTACTACATAGTAGATAGTTCCATGGATCCTTAGAGGATGGTTATCCCAAACATCCTTTGAGTTACTTGTGTTTCAGTTGATATTTCACTTGAGTTGAATTTATTGATATAAGAATGTTAATCCCAACTTGAGTGTTTTGTGTTTTTTCTTTACGCTCGGGTCAGACTGAGTGTCACAGCATTTGAGACTCACCTTTGGAGTTGGAGCTTCACTTGGAGATCCATCTGCATTTATTCAGCTTTCAGCTTTTCCAGTTGATTTGTTCAGAGATGTCATCTGTTTGTATTCGAGACTTCACTGTATTTGAGATATTCTGTTGTATTTTAATTCAAACTCTATTGTTTATATAGTAGCTTCATGAACTACTATTTATCTATTCCGCTGCTTATTGTTATATTACTCTGTGTCTATGATTCTGTGATTGATTTATTTACTGTATATGCTGAGTTTTGCCAAATTTTAAATTAACAATCTGATATTTTGAGCAATTCAAGTCCAGCATGTGTGGATGCGAATGGCATGAAATACCGGGTCGTTACAGTTGGTATCAGAGCTCTGGTTTTAGGCAAAACTTAGCATATGTAGTAAATTTAATTACGGAATCACCTTCGTTCGAGCTTGAATTTCTCCCTTTTTGATTCGGATTTCTTTCGAACTTTGGAACCCTGCCTTTGTTCTAAAATCCATTCCAGTCTCTCCCTGTTCGTATTCTTCTTGATTCTGGAGTATCCCATAACTCCACTTCGGTTGATATCTATAATGAATCGGCGGTTTCGCCAACTCTTAGAATTATTTATAAAGGGGTGAAACTCCTTTACAATAGGCATTGATCCACCAGAGATTTCTGTATCCTCGGTTTAGATGCTGCCATCTCTTGCTATGCCTAAATTCTATCTCCTGCGATCGGATGTCGATTGCCTCAGGATTCTGCAACAATCTTACTCTGGAAGTCACGGTTGACCCGGTTAAGGTCGCCTGCGATTTATATAAGTCTATCCATTCTTTCCTCTCTTTGTAATCATCTCATCTTCGTTTCGAGCTTATCTTCTGGTTAGAATTCTCTTTGATTAAGGTACCTCTAAAATTTGAATCCCTATCATTGTTTTAAAATCCATCCTTGAATTATCGAGTGAGGAGTGTATTTGTAATTTATATAAAGATGTTTTATATTGTGTTGTTTGAGTTGTTAAGTTTGAATTTTGGGTTTCGATCGATTCGTCTGATCAATGCTGTCGATAGGAAGTCCAAAACACTTGAACAGAGCAAACTGACACAATATTGTTTTCAAATTTGGTAAATGAAATAAATTTTGTATGATTATATTATATATATATATATTTAAGTATTAACTCTCTGAAATTTAATAGTTAAACGAATTGGTTATTTGAAGTGATAATTTTTGATTTTCATTCATTGTTTTGTAAACCATTGAATATTGCAACATGATATAAACAAATGAAATTATAAACATGGTTTATAAATTTATTTGGGATTGAAATGAATCTAAATTAAGAATTTGAGAATTAAATTTCCGGTACTTTTCAAATTGGTTTTCAAAGTTTTGAAAATATATATTAACTGGCAGTATTTTGAATAGAAATTGTTTTCAAAGAATTTTAAAGGAGTCAATTAGTACTCTTCTCTTTTGTCGCTGGAAAATAAATTTCGGTGATGACGGCCGCATCATCGACATTCATTTTCGAGTCTCGAAGTGGAGAGACCATTCAGTAGTTTTGCTACACTTTTATTTTGGAAAAATGGATTTGAATTAAAATTTCTTGAGTATAAATTTATTTATAAAATATATATGTATATAATTATTTCAAATAGTTCGAAGTGAAACCGGAAATTTGAATCTTAAATTTCATATTAAGAAATGGTTTCAATAATTGAAATAAAGCGAAATGTTTGAATAATTGGAATATCTGAAATGATAAATGGAATTAAACCAACCTGAAATAATGAATTTAAACAAATTTATTTGTATAATATTAAATTGCATTCTAATATATATAACTTGCCTAAAATATTCAAGAAGTTAAAATGTTAGGATAAAATAGAGTTGTACAAGAAGAAAACTTAAGTAATAAAGTGTTCAAACCAAAATCTGGCTTAATATAAATGTTGTAAATAAAAGAAAATTTGTATAGTGTTTAATTACACTCTGAAACATTAATATAACTTACCCAGAAAAGTTTAAATGTAATTAGAATGTAGTTAGATAGTATACACTATGATAAGTAATAGGATGCCAAAAATGATATTTTGTTAAAGGAATTTACTAACAATAGATTGGATAGTAAAAGAGAATTAATTTGTTGAATAATATAGGGTTATAATGGAATGTTTATACACGTAATATATGTTGCAAAATATATTAAGTGAAATAAATTTAATAAATAAGAGAGAATGCTAGTTAAGCAAATAAATAGGAACTTAAGAATAATGAAATTTAAATTTTAAGGAAACTTACTTAACTAGGGCCAAATGGATTTAATAATTGGGAAATAAATGAGTTAAATCAAATAAATTTTGTTTTGAAAGGGAGATTTTGCAACAGATGCTAATAAATTGAAATCAAAGCTATAGGTTGAAATACATTAAATTGAATCAATAAAATATGGATATAATCAATAGTTATTAATTTAATAAAATGGATTAAACCAAACTGTTGAATACAAATTTATCCAAAATTGAAAATTTATACGGTTTTGAAGAATGTTGAGGTGGAATTAACTATGGTTGGCCATATAGATTTAATAGATGAGTATAATAAAACAAATTCTGTTGTGAAATTTTTGTAATAAATGTTAATAAATGGGAAAAAAAATCAATTGGATAAAATGTATGGAAATGAAACCAATCGAATGTGAACGCAATAAATTTGATTGATTGAATAAAATGAATTGAAATTAATTAATTAAATATAAACCAATTTTAAAATAAATGGAGTTTATATGGTTTAAATCAATTGTGTAATGTTGTATTTTAATCTGTTTTTTTACGGTTGCTTCTATTCTCCTACCTCCTTCCTTTTCGGGGAAGAAAAGTTTTGAGTGGGGGAGAGTGTAACGACCCATAAATTTTAACAGTTTTAATAACGTAATTAACTGAACTTTTGCTTAAAATTTTATAATTGAATTTCAAAATAAAAATTTAATATTTGGAATACGTCTATTTTAACATAGCAACTAGAAAATTTTCATCTTATAATATGGAAGTTTATTTCATTGTGAAATTTTATTTCAATTTAAATCAGTTAATATTTGATGATTATAAAATATTTTCCAAACCTGAATATTTTTCTATAGAAAATTTGTAAATCATCTTCTGAGTGAGACGTCATATTTTGTTTCTTCAAATGTGGACTGCTGTTGCTCCGTTTATCTTATTTCTGGCAAATTAGCAGCATTTTCGATACCGATTATCGACTTTTGATAGGATGATCGTACCACCAATATCTGTATACCGTTTTGACCGTCTCATCGTGCTGATCTCTTCGGTATATTTAATTTTGTGTTTTGAGGTCCGATACGCGACGGAAACGATAAAACGGATAGCCGTATCGGTTACAAAATTTAAACTTTTGATCCCTGGGTCCATTCAAATTTCCAACGGTCGAAGTCAAGAAGTCATTACTTTTAATACTGCCTAATCTCTAACACCCTGACTTTTACTTTTCCCTAGTTTCAAATCATAACCAGTAGTCCGCTTCCTTTGTTCTGAGATTTCTTGAGCGAAAAGAAAAATAAATGATATACGTTTCTTTATATAAATGTATAACTGTTCATCCTCTCCCCTATCATTTTCAATTCTGCTCGTTCTAAAAAAAAGTAAGAATGTTGACAGCCGAAACCCATTAGCTTTCTTCCTTCCCACCCTCTATGCTTAACCGAACTTCCACCAACCTCGGCACCTCCTCCTGTTCGTCCTCTCCCATCACGCAACTCCAGCCTCCTCACTCATCAAGCCTCTACCCTGCACACAAGAGCCGGCACGTGCATCTCTATCTCCTTCCCACACAACTCGACTGGCCGAAGCCTCGCTCCACCACCGAGTTCCACATCACCGCCGGGTCTTAACTCGTCCTCTTCCTGCACCTCCCTCTTCCTCCTCCGGCCTCTTCTCTCCTACTTCCTTTTGTATTTGCATAATTTGTGAGGTAAGTTATAGGGTGGTCATGTATGTATATATATATATACGTTAGAAATATATATTTTATATATGTTAGTAGATGTTAAGTTGTGACCTACCTGTTATAGATTTGCAAGCAGACTCAAATTTTGATACCCATATAGATTACGTGTAATTTATGTTCATAGAAGAGATTTTGATGTTTGGATTCTATATATATGAGTATATATTAATTTTATAGGTAGTAATATACATATATAACATCATATGAGTTATAAAGGCAAATTCATGTTTATATAAGTGATCTTATATAAAAGTATGTATAAAATGTTTGTTTGGATTTAAACACATATTTTATATACTGACTTCACGCGTATATGTTTATGTACAAAAATTTTAGAAAAGCTATTTGTAAATTGTTGTTTGTATATACTAACAGGTATACTTGAGTTTGGGTTTGAATATATATTAAGTTTACCTGTATATATTTGTATTGGTATATGGTACTGCATATATAGGCCGGCTAGAGATACTATTATAAAAATATTTATATAGACGTGTTTTACTGTATCTGTTATAGCATATATAGATCTGCTTGTTTGTATGTATTAGTTTTGGATACTGTGTTGATTTTAAATATATATATATATATTTTTAAATATGCCATTTCATATTATATATATACTTCATATATAAAGTATATACATGTTTTATTTGCCTGATGGACCTTATATGTTATAGTAAAATTTTAACTTGTTTAAGTGTTGTATTTTTATAAGTATTATATACATTAGTTATATATTAGTATACATATATTTTTGATTCAAATGTATTTATGCATGTAAGTCTATAAATATAGATTTATATATATTAGTTTTATATATATAAGTCATGTTATGGCTGGGTATGTATATATAAGTAATAGTTTCAACATATATTGTGTGTGTATATATATATTTGACTGTAAATTATTTGAGTTTTAGTTTAAAACAATGGATTTTGAAATGCGTATATATTTTATTTAGAATCTGATTATATATATATATACATAAATTCATTTTACCAATTATTTTCATCGACCCAGTTCTGATTTTTTTCGTCTATTCGTATTATCAGCTTTGTTCATCAAATTCGTGCCAATCTTGCTTTGATTCGGAATTCGTGCTTGGATTCGTAACTCATCTCATTCTTGTTCATCCCTAGCCTCGAAAGGTGAGCAATCACTCACGATTAACGTTCTTATATTTATTAAATTTGATTTCAAATGAAACGACAATTGAAATATGCTGCTAAATTGAACTGTTAATTATTATATATGATATGCTATTATCTGTAATTGTTCACCTATGGGATATGACACCATACCCTATTGTTTATATTTTATTTATTTTATTATTGATGATATATCTCTGTTGTTGATATGATATATTATTATCATAACTGTTATCACTCTGCAAGTTCCCTGTTAGTATAGAATTCTCTATGGGTTGAAATGATACATACCCGAACGATCTTGTAGAATAGGAAAAAATCGTTATGGGTTGAAATGATAAACCCAAGCGATTTTCATTGAATTGAATTTGGGATTGCGGGTTGAAATGATATATACCTGTAGATATTTAAATTGCAGATTGAAATGATAAATATCCGTATCACTTGACCATAGGATAGAAAATTATATACAGACACCGTTGGTCTATGTATATATATTTTGAAAATGATTTCTAAGGTTTTGAAAAGAAATATATATGGTTTTAATAAATATTGATTCTACGATATTATATCTTTAATATAGATTTGATGATAATTTTTAAATAAATTGAGTTGGACAGAGAAATGGAAATTAATTTGAAATTAATTTGAATTTTTCTTAAATAAAACCGATTTGAACTTATTAAATTTGAGATTTTATAGATATGAGTTATAACTTGATTTTTGATTTAAATTGATTAAATGAAGATTTCAAGTAAATAAATTGAAGGGAATATTTAGTTTATATAAATTGTATTTTAAGGTTTTATTTAAATAATATTGGATTGACTAAGTGAATTTTTCAATATAAAATAATGGTAAAGTTGAATTTGAAATATAAATGAAATTAAGCTTTGAAATATATTGAAATTGAAATTGTTTAAATTGTGGTTTATATATGTATTTGAAATCGATATAAATTTTAAATGGTTTTGAACTAAATCGAAGTTGGTGAATTGAGATTAAATTTAATTGAAATTTGAGAATTCAAGTTGATCTGAATCGATTTATGAAATTTGAGGAACCTATTTTATTTTATATAAAGTATTTTAATATATAAAAATATTCTACTTTATTAATTAATTAAATATAAACTATTTTTAAATTTTAACTATTTTCAATATACTAATTATTTATTATATAAACTATTTTATTATATATATTATTTTAATATCTAAACTGTTTAAGTGTAAGTAATATGATTTCAAAGTGCTGAATTTTCAAAGTGTTATGATTTCCTAAGTGTTATGGTTTCAAAAATGTTATAATTTCAGAAGTGTTATAATTTTTGGAAAGTGTTATGATTTTGGAAATGAATAGTATTTTAAAGTGAATAATGATATCAAATTTGATATGGTTTTGAAATGAATATGATATTTTAAAATGACCACGGTGTTATAATAACGTTTGGTTGTTAAAGAGACCGGGATCGGATATTGTCATACTCTCTGCCAATACCGAAAACCACTTTAACAACTATGTACGTGGTGGAGATTCCAGAAATGAAGTAGGATGGTTTGGTGAACGATATCTGTAAGTTATGACGTGACCCTGACTTCCGTGAGTCAGCTTAGATGTGACTAAAATCAGGAGCTATACCGGGCCAAGTGAGGTCATTCCTCCTATCGGGCATATTTCTTCGATACTATATTTTGACTTTGTGATTGATTTGGTGGCCACCCCTCGATTTTGATTATGGGAGTGTGTCCGAGGTGGGCGGTATTAGCCGCTATGCGTTACCACCAGTCCGGGAGTGCAATTGGTATATCTACCATGGCATTTCCTCGTGTGCTGTGTTCACATGCCCTAGAGCGCCTTCTACGAGTTTGTTTTGTACTGTACATATGTGATGTCCTCTGGGTAAACCTCCAGTTTACGGAGGAGCGTACGACACTGTATAGACTACGGGAATATATAAAATGTGTTAAGGAGGATATGGGTAACGCCTTAACGCTATTTTAGTACCTTTTACTTTACTATAGACATATTATAATAGCGTATATTACTACATAGTAGATAGTTCCACGGATCCTTAGAAGATGGTTATCCCAAACATCCTTTGAGTTACTTATGTTTCAGTTGATATTTCACTTGAGTTGAATTTATTGATATAAGAATGTTAATCCCGACTTGAGTGTTTTGTGTTTTTGCTTTACGCTCGGGTCAGACTGAGTGTCACAACATTTGAGACTCACCTTTGGAGTTGAAGCTTCACTTGGAGATCCATCTGCATTTATTCAGCTTTCAGCTTTTCCAGTTGATTTGTTCAGAGATGTCATCTGTTTGTATTCGAGACTTCACTGTATTTGAGATATTCTGTTGTATTTTATTTCAAACTCTGTTGTTTATATAGTAGCTTCATGAACTACTATTTATCTATTCCGTTGCTTATTGTTATATTACTCTGTGTCTGTGATTCTGTGATTGATTTTTTTACTGTATATGCTGAGTTTTGCCAAATTTTAAATTAACAATCTGATATTTTGAGCAATTCAAGTCCAGCATGTGTGGATGCGAATGACACGAAATACCGGGTCATTACACCTTATGTGCCCCGCATAATAGCGGATGAACCCATATACCGCGATACCCCCCTCGAAGTGGGATTGGTATTTTGTTTATATTGCATTAACATATGTGGATGAAGGGAAACAGGTTGGAGCGATCCAACTGAATTTCTCAAAATGTTGAATTTAATTTCATATATTGTGATATATGAATTGTGTAGAAAATCTATTATAGATTATTGTAGTGATTGGAATTATTCGACGCTATTGTAGCGCTGGCTAGAATTTTAATATTTTAAATACCATAAATATTTTAAAAAATAATTAAAGGAATTAAAGGGAATTTTTGATATAAAAATATTTATATTGGAATTGGGGTTATTTTAAAGAAATTGAGTTATGAAAATATATTTGATTTTTGGTTATACTTAACTATTATGAATTATTAAATGGAGATTTTAAAAATGAATTATATAAAAGAATTTATAAATGGTATTTTGGAAAAAGAGAGAGTTGAAGTCGACATTAAAAATAGATTGGAAGCTATAAATAGATTTATAAAGAAATGGATTTATAAAATGGAATTTTATAAATAAGGTTGTTTTTATAAGCAAGTAAAATTCAAAGGAGTGTAAGAATTTATAAACGGTGTTTATAAATAAAGGAAACCGATATCAGGATGCTAATTGGAAATATAAATACATAGGGTAAATTTATATTAGAATATGGAAACAGGGTTGAGAAAAATAGTAGATTCTATTTTTGAATTGAGAATGGTTAGAAAATCGCTAAATAATCGATATGTTGTGAAATCGAGAGGAAGTTATAAATTAAATTGGTTATTGAGATTTTAAAATATATTTTTATTTTTAAGAAGTTAAGTTCGTTTTTTTAAAGGGCAAACTTTATTATTTAAACAATTAAATTTTAAACTAATTAGTATTTGAATACTTCGGAAAATGGATTTTTTAGATATTTAATATTTTATTGAAATAAAATTTTAATTTTTATAATCAGCTTTGTAAATTGATTTGTTTCATTTTAAATGAGTTATTGATGGTTTATTAAAAGTGTAAATATTTTAAATAATAACTTAAAACATATTTTAAAAATAAAAATAAATTGCTATTCTTTAAAAATGCTCATTATATATATAGTTTGAAACGATTGAAAATTTATTTATAAAATTCTCTCAAGATGTGTAAACAGGTTTTAATTTAAGGATGAGATTTTATAAGAGAAATCTTATAAATGGAATTCTAGAGACTTAAGAAAATTTCAAATGTTTAGATGCGATAACTTCGGAAAGAATTTGAATTCATTTAAAGAAGTTATAAATGGTGTGTTTTAGATTATAAATAAGTATAATCGGTTTGGAAATCGTAGGAAGGATTTATAAAAATTCCGAAGACTTATGAGATAAGTTATGAAATATTCCCAAGTTTAATATTGAGATGATTTTGAAAATTATACATATAGATATTTTCCTAAGTATTGAAAGGAAGGTTTTGGAAATATGTTTAGTGAGAAATGATTTGGAACAGAAATATTTTCTAAGTGTTATAAAAATGGAAGTTGGAAATATTTCTAAGTATTGAAAATAGTGGAATATCCTGTTATGGATACAAGTGTTGAAATTGTTTTCAAAATATAGAAATATTAAAAGAGATTGAGCATATATCTCAGTAAAGATATTTTGAAGTAAATATTTGAAGGTTTATAAAATAAGGTATAGTGTCTGCTTATGGATGTTTTGTTGACAGTTAAATAACCGACTATCAATATTGGCTAATTTCGTTAATCGTTTCGAAGAGACCGCGATCAGATTTAATTATCCAAAAACCATTTCAATACGGTTTGAATGTAACAAATGAATGCCGTGAAGATGATGAAGACGGTGATTCGGTTTGTCTAGACCCAAGGCAACTTGTATGGACGAATGCTATCAGAACATCATCATTGGAGGACGGTGAGCATTCTAAGAAGAATTGTTTCTTGAAAGGTAACGCTTAGTCTCGAGCCTCATCAACCGGGAATGACTAAAATAGGGGAGATGCAGCAAGGCTAAGTGGGTCGCACCCAATTAGGGTATGTTATCACTTTTCTAGATGTCCTCGGAAACCTATTTATTATGGATATGGTTGTGTATGGAAGGAGCCCTCGATGGTAAGGGTGGGAACACCTAGGGTGATAACATATTCGGTCTATCCAGGTTTGGGGTAGGCCGGTCTTGTGTAGTAGGGGGTCCCGGCGAGGTCCTCGGTACATTGTTCTAAAGGTGTACTATGACGGGCGGTACCCCAGTGGCCTAGTCATTCGTTGGAATCCATTCTCCAATACGAGCTTACGGTTTTGTTTGTAGAGCCTAGTATGCTGGAATTTAATTAATGTAATAATTTCAGCTATTTGAATAAGTATTTGTATTTAGAAATATTATAATATCACTGGATTTTCTATAAAATGTTTTGGTTATCGTAAGGGAAAAACCCGTCGTGTTTATGTGTGACGCGGTCTTACGAGATACCTTTGTTTTTCAAAGGATTTTGATAACTCTAATAATTCAAATTGAGTGTGTTTTCTCACGCTGGTTTTCCAGACTGACTCGGTGTTATTTTATTATAATGCTCGAGTCAGACCGAGTATTACAGTTTCAGGATTAGAATGCTATGGAGCTCAGGAGACGAGTTGGAGGAGTTCAGATGTATTTCCGTACTTGACTTATATTTCCACTGCATGGGGACAAGTTATTATAACTGTCTAGATTGATGTATTGATTATTGTACTCTGATGATTGTAAGTATAAAACAGTTACAGATTCTTTTGTATAAAAATTTGTTGTTATATATTATATTTTGTTCCGCTGCAACTGTGAGATTCTGTGTTGTTGTTTCTATTTCTTCTTCTATCTTTTCTTCTTTACCATAGTTATTCGCTCTTTCGTATAATTCGGGTTGAACTGGAGTGAATTTTTATCAACTCAAAAGGGTACGGAACTACGGGTCGCTACATTTGGTATCAGAGCTGAAGGTTAAGCGAGAACCTTGGCTCTGGTGGGGATTACTCATTAGAGATAGGGTTAGTAGTACCCTAGAATGAGTTTGAGTGTATTGATAGATATGAGCGCGTATTTTTAGAGAAAATAAATTGTTTTATATTGTGTTGATTTATTTGTTGAGTGGTATACAAATTCTGTTCGAGTAGTGGGACGCCACTAAATTGATAGGAGTTTCTAAACACTTGAATAGAGTAATTCGACACAGTATGGTTTTGAAGCGGGTAAATGAAATAATTTTACCCAAATTATATTTTTATATAAAAGAAATAATTTTTTGAAATTATTATATTATAAATTGATGTTTTTGGATGTTATAATCAAAACAAGATTATAAAATTTGAAATGGTTTATATAACCAAATAGATATTGTATAAGTATGAATTATACAAATGAGTTAAAAACTAAAAATCTATTAAAACCAGAATTTGGAAATTAAATCCTGGAGATTTTTGGAAATGTTTCCAAAGTATTTTGAAATCAATAATAGTAATATTATTTTGGAGATATTTTTGAAAGAAAATTGTTTTAATGGGTTTTGGAAGAGATATAGCACCGAACTCACTTCGGTCGCTGGAAAATAACTCTGATTATGATCGCGACATCATCAACGTTCATTTTCGAGTTTCTAAGTGATGGGTTGCTACCATAGTAATCTGATATGGAGATTTTTCAGTGGAAAAACAAGTGCTATTTTGAAAATTCCAAGGGAATTATTTTGGATAAGATCAGGTTGACTTTGAAATTCGAAGGAAGTGGTTTGTTAAACCAAAAGGAGTGTGTGTGTATATATATATATATTTGATTTCAAAGTAATTTGAAATACATACCGGGTGATTACAAATTCTGAAGTCCCGTGGAAGATGATTTTTATAAGTAAGGAAGTATGGAAAAATTTAAGATTGGAATTAAATTCTTACTTGGTTAAAAGGAATGGAAATTTAAATAGAAAGGTGAATTGGATTTGAATCATATGGAATTGAATTAAATATGTAAATGTGAGTTATAAAGTGACTATATAACCATAAGTTATAAAATTTGAATTGGATTAGTAATAATATCAAATTGAAGTAAATATAAATTTTGAGTTGTGAAATATTATATAACCATAAGGTATAAATCTTGAATGAAATAAAATTTGAGTGAAAATCTGGAATTGTGAATAAATAAATTGGAATAGCTTATAAAAATTGAAATTAATTGAATAAAAATATACTTAGGCCATAAATGGATGTATAATCTCAAGTTAAAAATAAAATGTGAATATATTCGAGTATAGAATTGATGGAAATGTGAAAAATAAGTTATGTGACTTATAAAATTGAAAAGTGAGATGGAAAAACCCAAAATAAAAATGGTTTGATATTTTGGTGAAGGAAATAAAATCCAAACTTGAATTATAAAATAAAATTGAACTCAAGTAGATTGAATGAAGTGGTTTCTTTTTTTTTGAAATGAAAATCAGATATTGGAATATAAATTGAAAGTAAACTAATTAGATAAGTTAATTTGATAGGGAACTTGAGTTATAAATTAAATTCGACTTAAAAAGTAAGCGAATTAAATAAAATTGGAAATGTGGTCAAATAAAATAGAAATGGTTTGAAACAAAGATGATTTAAGTTATAAATAAATTAAATTTGAGTATAAATAAATTGAATATGGCCTTTATATCATTTAAATGAATTCAAAAATGAATTCGAGTATGGAATTAAAATTGAGGCGAATAAAATGAATAAACTAATTAATTAATTAGTAAATGAAATGGAAGTTGGTTGAAATGAAATAAACTTAAGTTATAAGGTTGAAATAATTGAAATTTAACAAACCAACTTAAGTTAATATTTGAATGGAAGCTTGACTCAAATAAATTTGTGAAATGGTATTTATTGAAGTAGTAGAAATGGTTCCAAGGTTAATAAAATGAATCTGAATGCAATGAAAGTGGGTATGAATGAGATGCAACTAAATTGATTGAGAATAAATTTGAAATGAAATAGAGTTGAATATAAATTGATGTGAAATCAATTTAAAATAGCTATAAGCTTAAATGGTTATTTATTTAAAAGAATATCGCTGAATTTGCATGAATTTTTTTTTTTGTCGTTTGACGAAGACGGAAGAAAATAAAATTTTGTTAATTAATAGAAGTGAATAAAATTGATTTTTAAATCAATATGGAATGGATATGAGTTTGTTTGGTATAAAAATAAATTGAATGCATGAAAAGTGAGTTATAAATCATTTAAATTTAATAAAATGGTATATGGATTGATTGAAAGCAATTAAATTAGTATTGGAACCTTATAATTGCTTACAAATATATGTTAGCATGCATTGTTTATGAAATATGTGTGTTTTAACCATATAAATGAATAAAATGTAATTAAATTTCATGTATTCGGTGCTTACGTGTTTAAATTGAGTAAGTACAAGTACATGGGGACTATTCGGCTAGATTTGGGTTGCGAAATTGCTTTTGAAGTAAGTGCTTGCTTAATAATGTTTGAAAATGCTAAAATAAGGTACGTTTTTGGATTAAATACCGCAAAATATAAATAATGATATATATATTTTGTGTTCCGACCGTGTGGGTCGATGTATATATATTTATCTCTCTTGTCCTATTGCAAATGGTCCTCCGTACAAATGAGACTCTGTCAAAAAAATTCAGAAATTTAGGGTGTTAGAAAATTTTTGTTAACAACAATTTGATTTTCAAAATTGTAATTGGAATAAAGGATTTTGGAAATAGAATTTAGAACCAAATGTTTGGGTGGAACTAAAAGATTTGAAAAGTGAATATCGAGTTTTAACTAAGTAGGGTTTTAATAAGTAACAGGTTTGAAGCATTTTTCCTGCCTTAGCAATTTCGGGGATGAAATTATTTTAAGGGGGGGGCGAATGTAACGACCCGGATTTTTCGTCGTTTGGTTTTGAATATTTAAGTGGTTTTAAATATGGATTTGGAATATAAATTGATTTCTGAATATGAAGATGTTGGTTGAAAATTTTAAAATGAATTTAAATTCCAAATATAATGATTTACCGAATAAATTTAATGGTTGAATTTATAATTGAAAATCGTTAAATACTTGGAAATTGGAGTTGTTTATGAATCAAAACGATTTCTGATATTTATATAAATTCTATTTGAATTGGAATTGAGTTAATAAGTTTTTAAAACTGAAATTTTAAGTGATTGCATAAATTTTGGAAATCGTCAATTTAATCGACGCATTAAAATAGCGATCCGGGGCATAGTCTCGGAATTCGACGAAACCAATTCCATTGGGTCCGTAATAGCGTATTATTATAGGATTTCAAATTTCGTAATGTTTGGAGTTATCGTTTGGCCGTACGGGATAGAAACGCCTAGAAATAATTTAATTAAATTTAATTTAAATAGTCAATTTGAAAAGCTATCTTCCACACACGATCGAATTGGGTCTTGAGACTTGTTCCATCGAGTTCATAATATGGTATAACATTATAAACGCCTAGCGGCATGCCTCGATAGGAGTTCGAGATTTTCCGGTATGTAATACGAGATATTTTCAATATTTTATTAGAGTTTATAAAATCAGATCAAAATCAAATCAGCCCTTCTCCATTCAAACATGCCACCTTACCTTCCTAATTACGCAGGAGCCTCCTTTACCATTTAAATCGCGTCCCTATCCTTTCTTCTCAATTCGAATGAAAGAAATCAAATTCGAACAAAAAAAATACGGGCCGAGACTGTCGAAGTCGAATTCGATATCAATTCAGGCAACATGAAACGATAAATTCGATCGAGCCTCTTGAGTTTGCGACCTTGGAAAGAGCATGGGAGTGATGCTCGTGAGGCAAAGGGTCGATCGCTCTCGAATCCAAGAGCTTTCATGGCTCGCGGCGACATCGTGATGTGTCGATCTTCATCCAGGAAGAGCTAGTAGGTCGCAACATTGTGGCAATGGCTGTAGAGGATTGCGATGATGGGGAGGGTTACTGACCTTCTATCGAACTAAAGGAGGGGTCGCGGCGACTCCAGGTGGAAAATAGAGGCGATAGTGGTGTCGCCTGGATTCTTGGGTCGAGGTCAGTGAGTTGGTGGGGGAAGAGTATTGATATTGGAAGCATGCTGCCTGGGGGTTCGAACATGAGGATGGAAGGGTGCTGGTACGTGGAAAAGCTCGGCAATGGTGGTGGGCAGCGTTGGTCGATGTAGTGGTCGCGGTTGTGATCTTGGCTGAAGCGATGATACGAGACAGTGAGCAGTGTTAAGGTAGCACTTAAGTTTTAAAGGATTACTAATTTGAATTAACTATCAATTTATTCTTTAAAATGTTCATTAATCCATGTCAAATTCGTTCGAGGTCCAAAACACAAAATCGATCATGTTGGATCTGTGGCGACAGAATAATTATACAATGGATGTAATTTGGGATTGGAAGGATTGCAATTTAAAAATCAAGGTGAGTAAATCTCACTCTTTTTGGATTGCTAGATATTAATTATAAATAGTAAAAACTAATTATTGGATGCCAGGTAGATTTAATAATTATTATCCGATGAATGATATTATATCTATAGTAGTGTGTGTGTGTGTGTGTATATATATATATATATATATATATATTAGTATTTGGAGTGATATTCCCGCACATTATAGCGGATGAGACCCTATGCGCCCCACATAATAGCGGATGGCCCTATATACCGCGATATCCCCCCTTGAAGTGGGATTGGTATTTTGTTTATGTTGTATTAACATCTGTGGATGTAGGGAAACGGGTTGGAGGGATCCAACTGGATTCCTCAAAATGTTGAATTTAATTTCATATATTGTGATATATGAATTGTGTAGAAAATCTATTATAGATTATTGTAGCGATTGGAATTATAGGATGCTATTGTAGCGTTGGCCTGAATTTTAATATTTTTAAATACCATAAATATTTTTTAAAATAATTTGAAGGAATTAAAGGGAAATTTTGATATAAAGATACATATATTGAAATTGGGGTTATTTTAAAGAAATTGAGTTAGGAAAAATATATTTGATTTTTGGTTATACTTAACTATTGTGAATTATTAAATGGAGATTTTAAAAATGAATTATATAAAAGAATTTATAAATGGTATTCTGGAAATATATAAAAAAGAGTTGAAGTCGACATTAAAAATAGATTGGAAGCTATAAATAGATTTATAAAGAAATGGATTTATAAAATAGAATTTTATAAATAAGGTTGTTTTTATAAGCAAGTAAAATTCAAAGGAGTGTAAGAATTTATAAATGATGTTTATAAATAAAAACCGATATCAGGATGATAATTGGAAATATAAATACATAGGGTGAATTTATATTAGAATATGGAAACAGGGTTGAGAAAAATAGTAGATTCTATTTTTGAAATGAGAATGGTTAGGAAATCGACAAATAATCGATATGTTGTGAAATCGAGAGGAAGTTATAAATTAAATTCGTTATTGAGATTTTAAAATATATTTTTATTTTTAAGAAGTTAATTTCGTTTTTTAAGGGAAAACTTTATTATTTAAACTATGAAATTTTAAACTAGTTAGTATTTGAATATTTCGGAAAATGGAATTTTTAGATATTTAATATTTTATTGAAATAAAATTTTAATTTTTATAATCATTTTTGTCAATTGATTTGTTTCATTTTAAACGAGTTATTGATGGTTTATTAAAAGTGTTAATATTTTAAATAATAACTTAAAACATATTTTAAAAATAAAAATAAATTGTTATTCTTTAAAAATGCTCATTATATATATATATATATGTATATATAGTTTGAAATGATTGAAAATTTATTTATAAAATTCTCTTGAGATGTGTAAATAGGTTTTAATTTAAGGATGAGATTTTATAAGAGAAATCTTATAAATGGAATTCTAAAGACTTAAGAAAATTTCAAATGTTTAGATGCGATAACTTCGGAAAAGATTGAATTCATTTAAAGAAGTTGTAAATGGTTGGTTGGGATTATAGATAAGTATAATCGGTTTGGAAATCGTAGGAAGGATTTATAAAAATTCTGGAGACTTATGAGATAAGTTATGAAATATTCCCAATTTTAATATTGAGATGATTTTGGAAATTATACGTATAAATATTTTCCTAAGTATTGAAAGGAAGGTTTTGGAAATATGTTTAGTGGGAAATGATTTGGAACAGAAATATTTTCTAAGTGTTATAAAAATGGAAGTTGGAAATATTTCTAAGTATTGAAAATAGTGGAATATCCTCGTTATGGATACAAGTGTTGAAATTGTTTTCAAAATATAGAAATATTGAAAGAGATTGAACATATATCTCAGTAAAGATATTTTAAAGTAAATGTTTGAAGGTTTATAAAATAAGGCCTAGTGTATGCTTATGGATATTTTATTGATAGTTAAATAACCGACTATCAATATTAGCCAATTTCGTTAATCGTTTCGAAGAGACCGTAATCAGATTTAATTATCCGAAAACCATTTCGATCCGGTTTGAACGTAACGAATGAATACCGTGAATATGATGAAGACGGTGATTCAGTTTGTCGAGACCTAGGGTAACTTATATGGACGAATGCTATCGGAACATCATCATTGGAGGACGATGAGCATTCTAAGAAGAATTGTTTCTTGAAAGGTAACGCTTAGCCTCGAGCCTCATCAACCGGGAATGACTAAAATATGGGAGATGCAGCAAGGCTAAGTGGGTCGCACCCAAATAGGGTATGCTATCACTTTTCTAGATGTCCTCAAAATCTATTTATTATGGATATGGTTGTACATGGAAAGAGCGCTTGATGGTAAGGGTGGGAACACCCGGGGTGATAACATATTCGGTCTATCCAGGTTGGGGTAGGCCGGTCTTGTGTAGTAGGGGATCCCGGCGAGGTCCTCGGTACATTGTTCTAAAGGTGTACCGTGATAGGCGGTACAACAGTGGTCCAGTCATTTGTTGGAATTCATTTTCTAATACGAGTTTACGGTTTTGTTTGTAGAGCCTAGTATGCTGGAATTTAATTAATGTAATAATTTCAGCTATTTGAATTCGTATTTGTATTTAGACACTATTATAATATCACTGGATTTTCTATAAAATGTTTCGGTTATCGTAAGGGAAAAACCCGTCGTGTTTATGTGTGACGCGGTCTTACGAGATACCTTTGTTTTTTAAAGGATTTTGATAACTTTAATAATTCAAATTGAGTGTGTTTTCTCACACTGGTTTTCCAGACTGACTCGGTGTTATTTTATTATAATGCTCGGGTCAGACCGAGTATTACAGTTTCAGGATTAGAATGCTATGGAGCTCAAGAGACGAGCTGGAGGAGTTCAGACGTATTTACGTACTTGACTTATATTTCCGCTGTATGGGGACAAGTTATTATAACTGTCCAGATTGATGTATTGATTATTGTACTCTGATTATTGTAAGTATAAAACAGTTACAGATTCTTTTGTATAAAAATCCATTGTTATATATTATATTTTGTTCCGCTGCGACTGTGAGATTCTGTGTTGTTGTTTCTATTTCTTCTTCTATCTTTTCTTCTTTACCCTAGTTATTCGCTCTTTCGTACAATTTGGGTTGAACATGAGTGAATTTTTATCAACTCAAAATGGTACGGAACTGCGGGTCGCTACATTGTCCAGTCAATCGATTTTCGTTACGAGTTCTTCCAGAAATACAATCAAAACCGAGAATATACCTCTGTTTTCTCAAAATAGTTTGGCAAAGATGAAGATCGAGATCGCGATGTCGAACCCAAGATAATACCGACTCAATCTTAATACGTTATGTTAAGGGGCTTTGCATTTCAAGTCTATATTTCTGATGTTTATAAGAAAAGTCCATGTAGTATTGAATATGTAAATTAGATCTCCATTTTTTAAAACAACAAAACACAAACTAGTTGAAAAATGAAAGTTAACTTGAACTTTTTAAAAGGTTTTTCAAAAATTGAAAAATCAAATTTCTTTATTAATAAATAATAATAATTGCTATTTAAATATAATTTTAGTAGATAATTGCAGTTTTTTTCATTATCGAATTTTATAAACTAAATTTATTTATTTTTTAAAAAATTGCGGTGCAGCACTGGTCGCAATTTTTATTAAAAAATACAAGTTGCCTAATTGTGACAATCCCTCTTGTAGCCGCTTTACTTGTAGCAGCGTCAAAAC
Source organism: Allium fistulosum (assembly GCA_030737815.1). NCBI lineage: Eukaryota > Viridiplantae > Streptophyta > Magnoliopsida > Asparagales > Amaryllidaceae > Allium > Allium fistulosum. The sequence goes on along the minus strand of CM060902.1, from coordinate 1,240,894,107 downwards.
AGTACCAGGAACCGTAACTTTTCAACTATTCTGTCAGTCATCTTCCACCCTGAAGCTTAGGGGTTTCTAAAAATTCAGGTTTCCTGCTGCTTCTTCTTCCTATCCCTCTTTCTATTTTTCTTTTTTTCCCTTTTTGCTGAATCGAGATCGCGATGCCGGACTATATCTCTTTTGATTTTGTTTCGGTTCGATGTTTAAATTAAAATCGCGATTCAGTATTGGACTCCAATATTTTCGTTCTGAAATAGAATCGCACATTTTACAGGGGTTGCTATCCAATTTAACTCTTAGATCGGGAAGGCTGCGATTCCTTCCAAATCGCGCGTTGGAACGTACGATCTCGCGATTTTTGCAATCACTGGTTAGTTGCATTATTTTCGAATGGCTGATACAAATATTCTTGAAGTAACTTTATTTTAGGCAAGAAGTTTGAATAGTTGAAAAAGTTTGCACCCTATGATTTTAATTCCACTTTTTGATTGGTAACCTAGCGATTGTTCGCTTTAGTCAGTGTTCCTTATTTATCCTTTATGCATCATTTGTTTGTTGTTAAATCATGTGTCCTATTATTCTAAAGCATATTTTGTGCACCTGTTTGATTCGAATATAAAGAAATATCATTGTGATTTTGTTCCAACACTGTTAAATGTTAACTTGTTAAGTATGTCAGAGTTAATTTCTCAACATCAAGAGCCCAGTTAATTTAAATGCAGTTCTTGCGGTGTGAGTCTTTGACTTCATACTCTCTTAAACAAGTTATTAATTATAGGTCCAGAATGATTTGTGTCAATCTGTATTCAAAATAATCTGAACAGTAAGCTGTGATACGGTTACTTTAATCGATGACACATTCTTTAAGGCATACAATTCTGGTTTTTGACTGTATTTATTTGTACAAGTAGGTAAATTGATAAAGTTTATAAAAGGAAAATGAATGATATGGCACATGGTTTCAGTCAAGGGAAGAAGCTTGATCAAAGAAACATCAGTTTATGCTCCTATTTGCTACTATTGACCATCATGTTTTTCCAAGTCAATAATTCTAAAAATGACGCGCTTAAGTTTTTAAAACAGTTAGTGGAGTAATTCCTTTTGATATCTTGAAAATAATCTGCGACTTATTTTTCAGAATCTTTTGGAACACAATGGATGAACAAAGAAGGCATAGAATTTTGATGGTATCTGATTTCTTCTATCCAAATTTTGGTGGTGTAGAGAATCACATTTATTATCTTGCGCAGTGTTTGATTAAACTTGGTCATAAGGTTTGTTATCCTGATTTGTGTAACAAAAGCTTGATAAATCATTGTATGTATAGCAAAATTTCATAAAAATTATGGGAGTACCCATTCTTGAGTTTGGTATAGTCATGTTTGATCAGAAATGTTTATGGTTTTGGTTCTTTTCGATTTAGCTATAATTTACAATGCGTAATTTCATCCATAAATTTGAGACTGTTCAATAATGTTATGCTAAGTTGACATCTTTGAGTAATATTCTTCGTATTTTCTCATGGTCTCATGGTATCTTTGCCATTTAGCTAATTCTTCTTTCCTAACGATCCAAGTTGAAACCGGGGGATTGCATATTTTATCTAAATGTGTTTCATATTGGCCAAATTTCATCTTACTTGATTTTTTAATTTTTCTTGAAAAACATTATTATTATCTCTGTGAAAAGTTAATGAACTATCTCCTAAGGTGGCATCAAATTCACATCCTTTTGTCTCCATAAGCATCTAAAACAACTAACAGTGGTGAAAAAAACTCATATAATAAACTCATATAACGGCATCAGAAATTTGATTTTAACAATATTTTGCAAACGGTGAGAAGTAGAGAACTCCAAATGACAAATATCATCATAGGTGATTAGATATCTTGCTGTGAGGTAATACTTTTTTATGTACAGGTTGTTGTCATGACACATGCTTATGGTAATCGCTCCGGTGTGCGGTACATGACAACCGGCTTAAAGGTTTACTACATTCCATGGAGACCATTCCTTATGCAAAATACTTTGCCATCATTCTTTCTAACACTTCCCATTGTTAGAAACATTCTTATTCGAGAAAGAATATCTGTGGTCCATGGGCATCAAGCTTTTTCAACACTTTGTCATGAAGCGTTGATGCACGCACGTACCATGGGTTATAAAGTTGTGTTCACAGACCATTCTTTATATGGATTTTCAGACGTCGGAAGCATTCACATGAACAAAGTGCTACAATTCACCCTAGCTGATATTGATTACGCTATATGTGTTTCTCATACTAGCAAAGAGAATACCGTTCTTAGATCAGGAATACCTCCTAACAAAGTTTTTGTAATACCAAATGCTGTGGATACAGCCATGTTCACGCCTGCGCCAAATAGACTCAGTTGTGATGAAATCGTAATTGTAGTAATTAGTAGATTGGTTTATCGGAAAGGTGCAGATCTACTTGTTGAAGTGATCCCGGATGTTTGCCGTTTATTTTCCAATGTGAGTCGAACGTTCAAATATTTTTGCTCTTTGGTTTAGTTGTAAAACTCTCATTCCTGTCCCAATAACAGTAAATATTATCAAATTGGAAAATGTTGCAGCAACTACATTTTCAGTATATTCACATATTCAAGTGGGTACCTGCATATGTCATTATAACAAAATTATTTCGAACATTAAGGTATATCCCAAGATATATTTGTTGCGGTGAGGAAGTAATGTGTTGTATTCTTACTCCAGAAAACTTTTGGTAAAAGAATAAACAAGATCCATACTACATATCATTTTTTCTTTCCATCCATGGGAAACTTGTTAGCATGATATATGGACTTACTGTTCTGGTTCGGTGGAAGTTATAATGGTTGTAGATAATTAGATATTTTCTGTGATTATGTTTAGTCATTCTTCATAGTAATGTGATAGATACTTAATTTTGTAATCTTATCTTGTTTTAGTCCTTTATAATATCAGCATGCTGCAAATTTTTTTATATACTATAATCTTATTTTATTGTAGTTTTCTTTGTAAGGTACGCTTTATTATTGGGGGAGATGGACCTAAACGTGTGAGGTTAGAAGAGATGAGAGAGAAAAATTCTCTCCAAGATCGAGTAGAAATGCTTGGTGCTGTTCCACATGCTAATGTTCGATCTGTGCTTATATCTGGTCATATATTTCTCAACAGGTATTATCTTGGCTCCCCTTTCATCATGTACACGTTGTTGGTTTTTTTCTCTTGCTCGAAATTATTCATGAGTTGTGAGATACATATATTTGCAACACGTACTTTAAAAGATGGGATTTCTGCTAAAGTATTTCCTACCAATGAGTTGTATCTATACATCCACTGATCTTTCTGTGGTAGCACATGTTTTCATTGATTGTTCAATTATCTCAAGGAACTTTCACGCAAATCAGTGTTAATGACAACCAGGCATTTGTAATTGTGAACATTATTATTTTTAGTCATCTGCATGATATATTTTTCAGCACTCTTTAAAAAAACTATATACATATATAACGAAGCTTTTATTTATTTTTAATGTAATTCATCACTATTAAGTTTCTAGTTCATTGCAGAAAGGTACTTTGTGAGGATGTTTGTTACTGGTATTACATGATTTCATGGTGAATTTAATACTTCTTCTTCTTATTATCATTTATTTATTTAATTTTTTTTTGAGGAGATTTAATTACATGTGTTCTTTCATGATATATGTTTTAGGTGATACTTGACAATAATCAAAATTGTTTTATCAGATTGGGTTTTGTTTTGTCCTTATTAGTTGATGTGCAAGTTACATGAGCATCGGTATACATGTTTTTATTTGCATTTTGTTGCTACTCACTTAGGGCAGATAGAGTTGGACTGAACTGCATAATTCTTAAAAGCAGAATGGCTTCATGTCCTTTTTTGTACGAACAGTTTGAGACATTTACTCTTTTATGTCAATTTGAATAAATTTTGATGTCTAGCTAACACTGACATATCATATTCATGCCTTAGATACTCTATTTTCAAAAATATGCAACACTTTTTTCTCAAATAATTGATTTTACACTCACGCACACACGCACGTGTAATATGTATATGTATATGTATATGTATATGTATGTATGTACACACACATATGACGGTGGACAAATAATTTTTTGTTTTTTATATTAAATGGATTCACATCCATTTTATCCTAATACAATACTAAGTCAATTTAAAAGAACTACAAGCAAATTTTAATACAATTCAAGCAAATTTTATTATAATGCCATCGAATGTTAATACAATGCAAGCGAATTTTAGTACAGTTCAAGTTAATTTATTATGGTACAAAACAATTCTGAACACAATGCATGCCATTTCTAAGTACAATATAACTCAATTCTGTTCAAAAGATTCATTTTTTCCCTTCAAATTTTGTAGCTCATAAAAAAATAGAAAGTGAATAGAGTTAAAATTTATTTTTTATTTAATATAATAATAATAATAGTAATAGTAACAATATTACTAGTAGCAATAGTAGTGGCAGTCGCAGTCGCAGTCGCGGTCGTGGTGGTGGTAGCAGGAGTAGCGGTAGTAAGAGCAGCAGTAATAGGAGTAGCAGGAATAGCGGTAGCAGGAGGAGGCGAGGAGCAGCAGAAGAAGCAGCAGGAGGAGGCGAGGAGCAGGAGCAGCAGCAGCAAGTGAATAGAGTTGAAATTTATTTTTTATTTAGTATTTTAATAGTACTAGCAGCAGCAGCAGCTCATAAAAAAATAAAAAGTGAATAAAGTTAAAATTTATTTTTTATTTAATAATATAATAATAGTAGCAGTGGCAGTAGAAGTAGAACACAAATATAACTCAATTCTGTTCAAAAGATTCATTTTTTTATTTTTTTGATGTGAAACAAAGTTCTTCTTTATAAAATTATAAGCATTAAAACTAACACGGACAATTTGAAAATGATTAATACTTATTTTTTTTTATTTTTTTTTAAATTCTTGATTTTGTTTCACTCGGCTTATCCATTGCTACTATAGTTCAAGTGGGCTTGACGTCTAGAATATTAGAATTGTTTCACACATGGATATGACTACCGATGTACAAGAATGCATTTAAATGAATATTTTTTTTCAAAATGATAAAGAGCAGAGAACGGTAAACATGGAGTATGCTTGATTTTTGGTCGCCGTCTTGGCAAGTCATAATTCATTGAATGATAGAGATATTTTGGGTCCTAAAGAGTAAAGAGTCCATCCTAGTTCTTAGAAATTGTCATGACTTGCAAGAGATATTAGAACATATATATGCAAATCATTTGATAAATCAAGTCAATTTGATCTTCGTTTTTTTCCTTTTCGTTTTTACATTTTTTTTTGGCTAACACACAGCTAGGTTGGAGAATTTCTCCATAAATGCTTCCAGAACAGGCTTTATGGCTTTAAAAAAAAGCAAGAAAAATCTTCTCCATGCGTCTTTGAGTATTTTTTTCATCATGAAAATAAAACATATAACATATGTAGGATGGCTTGATATGATTCTGCTAGTTGTCAGTTTGGTGATACTGTATTGCTGGAATACTAGATATCACAAGTCTAAGTGTAGAGTTTGTTTCAAGTGATGTAAGTAGGTTTAAGAGTCTTGGGCAAAACATCATGTTTGTATACCTTTGGTCTTTTAAGTGAACAGGACAGAATGTGACTTGGATTTAGAAGTATGGCTACTTTTTTCACTTAAAGTTGTGTGAACGCTTTTTTGTTCTAAAAAGTAAATATGTTCCAACAGTTATAGTTGCAGTAAATTTATATGCATATTGATTATGTCCCCTGTTTCTTACCTTTTACTCGGCCTTTTAATGCTCATTCATTTAAATAATTATAGACGATAAAGTTCGTTTCTTTCTAAACATAGAGAAATATAATGTCTCCCAAATATTGGTAATTTGCAAATATAGCGAGCATATTTTTTTTATGACATTAAATTATTAAAATGTAAATTTTAATATCACACCATCCACTATTCCCAATTTATAAACTTACATGAGGAGGTCAACTAATCTTGCATGATGTAATCAAATAATTGGCTGACTCAAGAGAATTGAGTGTTTTCCGAAGTTACATGATGGTGCTCACAATGACTTCCCTCATTTTTCCCTTGTGTGCCTTTTCGCTATAGCAGAAAGATTGTCTCTTAAGCTCTTAGGGAGAGTCAATTTTCATGTCATATACAATGTAGACTAGTTTCCACTTTGAATAGATAGCTTTTAAATTAAAGTTTGACCTTTGATTCACACACACACACACACGCGCGCGCACGTGCTATGAGAATGTGGATGGACTATGCAACATGCTACAGATGAACCAGTGTTTCCAATCATTGTGGTGTCAAGTCCGGTACATGGTCTCTTTTGGTGATCACCCTCACACCCTTGAGCCTTGCGCATTGGATTCCTCCCTTTATGTTCTTAGAAGATATTTTTTCATACTTCTTACCCCGCTTACAAACTCAAGGTGATGAGCGAGAGACAAAAAATACATATCACATCATATAAGTGGTATGCTACTCAAATTTAGTTCACCAAGCTTGTCTTTAATATGGTTGACATATGTTTTGACTCATGAGTCATATACATAATAATTATTGTTTAGCATCTAAAATAATAACAAATCTTTTGTTTTTATATTTCACCATAGTATTTTCTTAGTGGGAAAAAAACCTCATTACAGTGTGCTTAGCTGCGTTTTGGACGATTACTTGATAATATTTACAAAAAATATATTTTAACATGTGCGTTGCACACACTAATGTTGTAAAAACATCGTATTTGTTCTTTAACTACCATCGAAAACAGATTTTTGTTGTGCAGCACGTGATAAATTTATTGAGATAAATGAATTGCAAATTAAACTTGTTATTGCTGTTTATGTATATATTTTTTGTTTGCAATTTATATTTTATATTTATTTTTGTAAGAAAAATTAATTCTACCATTTTTATTAATATAAATGTGGTATATTGATTGAAATTGTCATTTGTTATGGAAATTGGTTAATTGAGTTTGTCTAAATAGTTTAAATTTGAGATTATTTGATTAATTTAGATATATGGACTTAACTGTAAAATAGTAGGAGAGAATTGGGGAAAACTTATTAAATTGTTATGCTATATAATGTAGGAATTTAAATGTAAACTGGTGGAAGAGAATTAACAGATTATTGTGAATAACTGTAAAACTGATAAATTATAGGGATTTGAAAATAAAATATTAAGAGAGAACTAAGGAGAGAGAGGAGAAATTCATATAATTAATGAGAGAGTTGGAAATTCTTCTAGTTTACTATTATTTGATAGACATATCCATTTGCTTTGCTGCAGCTCCCTTACGGAAGCTTTTTGCATTGCTATTTTAGAAGCTGCTAGTTGTGGATTACTCACTGTTAGTACTAGAGTGGGAGGTGTTCCAGAGGTACCTATCTTGCAGTTCTCTTCTAATATGATTTTTTTTACTCTATAGCAAATTATTTGTTTCCCATACTGAAAGTGAACCCGGTTGATTAAATCTATGTTCTGGTGTCATGACAGGTTCTGCCAGATGACATGGTTGTGCTTGCAAAACCAGATCCACACGATATGGTTATGGCCATCAAAAGGGCAATTGACATGCTTCCACATGTTGATCCATATGATATGCATGATCGTGTATGTATTCCTTCTCATTGTACGTGTTACATACATATATGTACATACATACATACATATGTACATATTGTGTGAGTCAAAAGGATGAAAACACATGTTTTCTGAAATGAGATATGCTGCAAAATGTATAGTTAACATGGATAGTTTTTGGAGTTGCAAAAAGACTATATATGTACATACATGTGTGTGTGTGTATTGTGTGAGTCAAAAAGGATGAAAACACATGTTTTATGAAATGAGATTTGCTGCAAAATATATAACTACATGGATAGTTTTTGGAGTTGCAAAAAGGCTTCAGTGTCAAAGTATTCAGATTATTAGTTGAGATTTTAATACTTCTTTTCTTAATTTTACACAAGAAAAGTTAATATTACGTACACCTCATATGAGAATTATATTTTTAGAGTTTTTATTTCTTTTCTTTTTTCTTTTGCAAACTACTTTCAGTCAGGTATTTGCAATATTAGCATACTAAGCACATCCGCACATGCATGTACATGATGTTGAGATGCAATCATGCAATCATATATTTCTTTGAAATGACATTCATCGGTGAATCTTATATAATCATATTCACATATATGCCTTCACCTTTTCTTATCGCATACCAAATGTCTCCTTTTCCAGATGAGAGTACGTTTCACGGTGTAAACTGCTGGGTGGTTTCCTTGTATATACTAGCTATATATGAAGGATTTCCCTGCGATTAGCCATAAACTTTGATGTTTTTGTCTATAACTGACTTCCTTCTTGTATGCAATTCCATACTATGAATAGATGAAAAAACTTTATAGTTGGCATGATGTTGCCAAGAGGACGGAGGTTGTGTACGAGCGAGCAATGCACAACCCTGATAAGGATTTGATGCTACGTCTTCCACAGTATGTTTATAAACCTTCTCAAAATCAGCATCATTATTCTTATTGTATCCTTCATATTAACTAGCTATTGCAGTATTCTAGATATCGTCTGATATTTAAATATATATTAGCCTGTATATTGCACACATTTTTCTTGGAGAGTAGATTTGAAAATATGGTTCGTATTACAAAATTTCGGCATTCAGGAGATGTATTAAGTTACATTTAAATAACTTTGAAAAAAAAAACCAGTTTAGTAGATTTGGACATCTTATAATCGGTATTGTCACCTTATTATTATTTTTATTTCTCTGTAGATACCTCAGCTGTGGGGCATGGGCAGGCAAATTGTTTTGCTTGATCATGATCATCAACTATTTATTTTGGCATATTTTACAACTAATTCAGGTACCATATTTTAGTAACAAATCTTTGTTTGCTCTATGTTTAACCATCATTTTGTAAGATTAAGCAAAGAGTTACTTTTGCCAGCCTTCAGATAATATAGAAGAGGTACCCGATATAATATTATTTGCTCCACATCAATATGGCAACTCCAGTGAAGTTCCAAATCAAAGGTGACACAGAAAGAAACATTCTCATATCAATTTTTGTAGTATGTCCTGTTTAAAACCAGCAATCTATGTATTTCTTTAGCAGGTATAATTTATGAGGATGAAATATATAATTCGATCAAGTTAGTATCAATGGCAAAGAAAAATGAACTTGCATTTACCATCCTGTGTAACATATTCAGAAAGTTTTTTTGTATGATATAAACATTTACTGTTTGTGGTGTGTAGCCAAATGAATTCTCAATTCTTGGCATTGCTTTTATTGGAGGTTGGTTGTGACTGGTCCCGAAACAAATCAATATACTACAATTAATATACCGGTGTCTCTAAACCTAACTTCTTCGTCCCAGTAGATAGCCCCTCGTGATCAGTCTGTGATTTCCTTATCATTCAATTTAACTTGAAAAGTCGAATAATAACCTTGATCCGAACCTTTGGAGTTTGGACACAGGAGAATTTCCTTTCAACGAAAGCAACCAATATTTTCTTTGCATTGACTTGAGAATCATGAAACAACCGAAAGATGGTTGTGACGTTTAAGATACACACATACATCAGTCACTCGTTACATATATCATTACATAGATAATAATTTAGGGAAAACATGCAAATAATTCTAATAATCATAAATCATTTTATAAGCAGTGCCGATATTAGGGTTTCTAACCATTAAGAAACAATTTGAAAAGGTTTTTAGTTCTCTACTTTGGTTCTAAACTTGCTATAATGTAGGAGTGATAAAACAAAGAGAATTTACTTCTTAAATCAGTCCAAAAGTCTCATCAACATATCAAAAACCCATTTACAGTCGGAGAGGTTATTTAAAGGGAATGCTACCCACCTAAACCTCTTAGAAATAAACCTAAATCTTCTCTTGAAAATGGAAATTTTCTGTATTTTAATTTCTTTAGCTAAAAATAATACTTACTCCTATCGTTCTTGCTTGAGAAAAGACATTAAAGAAGAGACTGTATGAAGGGAGCTTTTTCATTCAGCGGAATGAAAAACGAAACATTAAATAAAATAGTAGAGTTTATTTTGGGCGTTATTTCTAGAGCTGTCAATGGATACCCGAAAAATCCGAAATCCGTCCGCATCCGAAAAGCGGATATATATTCGATATTCGAAAAAACGGATGCGAATACGAAGACATTCGAAAATTATCTGTTCGGTTTTTGTCAAGATTATAGTTCAAATTATGTGTATTTTAGTACAGTGAAATATATTTGTTTATTATTTTATTAAGTAAGCGGTTTATATTATACGCACTTAATGCTTTTTAACTGCTCGAAACTATTTATTATCATCATATTTGTTAATTTTTAACACTTTTATAATCAGTGGGATTGAAAAATATTTATATTAAACTAAAATTTTCTTTTTATAATTCTTGATTTATCGGTCGTTAGCGGATATGATAATTATTCGATATCCGTCTGTATCCGCGGATGCGGATATCCGACAATGATTTCAGATGCAGATGTGGATATGACACTATCCGTATCTGAAAGCATCCGTTGACAGACCTAGTTATTTCCTAGCCTGCTTAACCTATTCTTTTTAGTTTCTCATAATAGGACTAAGCATAATGAGTTAACCACATTTTTATTTCAATTATTATTCTCTTATTTTATTTAGGTATTTATTAATTAGTTTGTCCGAAGTCTCTTTATAATTTATTAATTGATTTCTTGTAGAGGATACTATTTGTGAGGAGACTTCTAACAACAAATATGACAAGTCGTGTAGGTGGGATATTAAATTTGGTTGATAAAATTTACTTTTTAGTTTTTGTAGCCAACAAAATATGGATAAATAGTGGGTTGCTTATTGCAAATTTAAGAATCCTTCCAACCAACATTTTTCTGTTCACCTTTAAGTGTCATTCTACGTTTAATGAGTCAGTTAGTCTTTTATTTGTTAGAACTTATTTTTTTCATATAATTATTAGTATGAATAATTGGTGCAAATTATTTATTTTATTTTCCCTTTATAGGTATCTCCTCTGAAGTTAAAGTATTATATTCATCAATGTAACAATAAATAATATGTATAAAAATACGAGTTATCACTAGATTTTTCCCGATAAAAGCATCATCGAAACACACTTCCTTAAATATGAAATTAAGATTCTAACATGTTTTAGAGACTAATAATCAATAAAGCATGAATATAAGCGCACATTTGAAATTAGGCTTTCAAAGCTTTGCAATTGAATTAAGTATTGAACTGCAATTAAAGATTCTCAAAGTATATCTTATAATTGTTAAAATTAAATGATAAGAATAATCTTTTATAGCAATGAAAATGAAATTAAGCTGATTACTTGGAATAAAAATTTCACAAATTGGAGAAGACGTCTAGAGAAGATGTATACTAAAGCTTCGATCCATAATAGGTCTCTCATTGAAGAAGTCAAAAATTTGGAGAAGACGTTTAAAATTTGGGAATTTTACTCTAAAACATTTTAAAAATCTATATAATATTATCAAAAATAATTTTTATAAAAAAAATACTTTTTGATAATATTATATAGATTTTTAAAATGTTTTAAATTTTTTTATTTTATTTTATTTAACAACTTAAATCTTTAAACCATTTCATTCTGAATCCAAATTCCAAAATTCTATTTTAAAATATCTTTACTTAGCTTATTTTTAAAGCCATTGTTTTTTTAAAATAAAAGTCATACTCCCTCCCACAAAATCATGTAAAAAAATGTCTCTTCTATTACATTTATAAAATGGCTATTCAAGATGATGTTAGATTTTATGAATTACCCTTAATCATCAATCTAATGTTTTTTAATATATTTTGAATGTCAATAATAAAATGCATGTACCAAAAATGTATAAATATGTCTAAAAAAATACTACATTTTCAATGTGATTAATCATAATTATCACAGTCCTACAATAATTATTTTCATTATTATTAGTTTTTATAGTACAACCTTACACTATACTTGGAAATATTATGCATACACTTATAGAATATGTGATCATTGTTGTGAAAATACTAATATCTTAAATAAAATGTTGCACTGCAATAAGTGTACTATTAACCTACCTCCAACTTTAAGTAAACTTTGTCATCGCTACAGCAACTGTCTCCGACTATTACTAGTTGATGTTGCATTAAAATCTACATCTAGTAGTATTAGCCTTGTCGTCGGTCACCTCTTCAAAAACCCTAATTTCGACCACTAGAGGTGATATTTCAATCAAACTCCAACATAACTCAATTACTTTCATTGAGCTGCACCCATCGACACCAAAATTGTACCTCCTCCCATCATTTGTTGATTCTTCCATTTTTAATAAAGGGACTTGTAGCAAATATGTAATTGAGAGGGGTGTTGAACAACTTTGTAGAAATGATGATGTGTGTTTAAATTCCATTTGGAATTATTAGGAAAACCTAGTTTTACCGATTTGATGTTTTAGACAGCTATAACACCCATTCTTCTAGTACACTTAAATTTGGAAAACCTAAAGTTTGTCTTTATCCGTAAATTTTTAGATCTAAAGCATCGATCGATCTAGACTTCCTATATAAGGAATTTTTTTACTTGGAGATGTATGGAGGAAATAGTTTGAAGGTTAAACTTAAATCCAATTTTAGTTTCTATTCAAAGCTTGGAAACTAATCTCTAGGGCATAACTAATCTCATATTTCTTCTTAACTCCAAAAGTCACATAAACTTCCTCACCTACATTCATTGCATCGGCTCCCTCTTCATCACCTCTACTATCCATCATCGTGCCCCAAGCCACTGCCATTTGTCATCACCCTTCATCGTCGACCAAAGCCCTAATCGCCACCCCTATTCGACCTTGAATCATGCATGGGTCCCAACGTTAGCACCATAAACTACGCACCTCATTTCATTTCTTGTCGTACCACCTCACCATTCCCCACCTCCTTTTATCTTAGGCCATCGTCAATCATAATCAACAGTAAACCCTAACATATACAAAATGCCAATATATAGTAGCATTACACACACACATATACATACATACCTGCAACCGAGTATAATATGCTATATTAAAATAACAGTATATAATGTTAGAAAATTGAAAAATTGATATAAAATGCTAATAGAAAATTGAGATGCTACAAAAAGACAATAGCACTATAATTCTATTGGTAAGGACTGAACAAAATGAAACAAATGGTACATAAAAAATGAATGAGTCCCAAGTAAAAAAATGAAAAGATATATGTAAGTAACACTTACCATTCAAGTTAGGATTCAATCAAATAATAACGTTTAAATCAAAAAATGGACAGAAATATAAATTAAAATTACATAAATGTAAGAAGGTATATACATATACAACAATGATTATATATAATGTTCATTTCATATTGGAAAATTACATAAATATATAAGAAGGAACAAAATGCTACTACAAAGTAGCATTAAACCATAAAATGTTATATTCAATTTTCTAGTGCACTTAACGCTGTATTATAAATAATATTAAATTTGAATATTAGACAAGCACCATTGTCCCAGTGGTTAAGTGATTCGAATTTGGTGCGAGAGGTCACAAGTTTGAAACTTGCGTAACGTGATTCGAACATATATTGACATGTGATTTGTGTTATGTTGTCCCAATGACATGTCGTATCTAAGTACCATTTCAAAAAAAAAAATTGAATATTAATATTTTACAATGCTATCTAAAAGTTAATGCTGAATATTACATAAAAGAGCATTGTCAAAAGACATTTTATAAATACGGGAATGCTACAACAAGGTAGCATTAAAACATAAAATTTTATATTTCAGTTTTTGATTCACATAATGCTATTTAAATAGCATTAACATATAAAACCTTACATAATAATAAAGTCCAATGATATTTCAAACTTAACGTCTAAATGTAACACTATAAGTATAATACATAACTTTCAGGATCAAAGCTAGATAATATTCAACGATTACACAAACTCTCACACTGATAATTACTTCAAAGTCAATACAAATTTATAATTGAAAAAAAATAAAAGTACAACTCACAATTAAAAATAAAAATAAATTACATTAAAGATTATGCTTTTATAAAATTTTAGTAACAAAATGCTATGTATAAATAACATTATGAACTGGTAAATACATCTGCATAATTAAAATATTTAATTTTAAAATAGCTGAATACAAAATATCATTACGAAATGTTGAGACTTTCTTCTTCACTAGACCACTCCTCGATGCTCAACCTCTGACTAAGTGAACTGCCACTCCGACTTTAATCTCACCACCAACACCTCCATCTTCATCATCATCTAATCTGTCATAATCATTGACAAACTCAACAAACCTATACTATATCCATTGAACCACCATTGGAAATCAACCTTTTCCATCACTAGAATTCATCACGAACACTAATCCATGTTACCTAATTAATATTGGAAAAACTAATTACGTGAAATAGAATCAGTCCTAGAAGAAAAATATTTGGTCTTTTGGTTAAGTTTTGGGAATAGTAGGTCCTTAAGATTAATTTTGAAATTTGATGTTTCTTGATCAAAATGTAACATCCCTCATTTTGAGACCTGAAAATAAGCGCTACTAATACTGCAGTCATCAATAGTATTATTCTCTGATGGAAAAATGAGATCAGTTAATAGTATCATTACATCAGAAGCATAGAAATATGAATTTTTTTCAAAACACATATTCCATTAATTAATTTCCATATTCATTACATAATCTCAAACGTTGCTTGGGTTCAGATAAAATATAATTATTACAAAATACTCCAAGAGAGACATACGAAGATGCCGCATTGGTTGATCAGAGTTTACACTGGATAGATACAACTTCTGCCATTACATACATTCAAATAAAATGATAACACAACGGACATAAATAGACTCCTATATAGCTAGCTCTGTCTTCTGCATGTCTTCGGAAGCTTTATTCGTCAAACCTAAAACCTAGACACCTTACTCTCGATCTACTTAAACGAGTACCCGAGAGTTAAAGTGAAAAAACTAAAACTTCGGGTCAGACAAAAAGTCTGATGTGAATAATAATATGTCATCTTGATAATAAATATCTAGTGAGACTATGCCGCTAAGTGGAACGGGTTTTCCCTTCACTAGTATCCTTCGATAATATGTCTATCACAATCATTCTCCTGCATTCACAATAGTTACATATGCACAAGATAATTAAATGCGTGCATGCTCCATGGGTAATCCTGACTAATCTGTCTAAATTAACTGACTGTCTGTCTCTACTTCATAGATTTTCCAAGGTTACTAGAAACCTATACGGCTGACTCGGGCCTACCAGATATACAAAAATCCTCTAACTTACCGTTAGGAGTAAACTAGGCCATCCGTCCAAACACAATCATCTGAGTATTTACCCGACTGTCTGTCAATCTCATAGTTTTGCTAGGCTCACTATGAATCTAATGGTTTTACAGGCCAACCAATAACCTACCTAAGTTATATTCCTATCTGTGCGTAAACCTACTTTTAATTTTACCCTCAACAAAGCCCTACGCACTGGAATTGTGCACTAATATCAACTAGGGGCTAATAGTTGAAGTATAGGACGCTACCCTACACCAGTCCCATTATCTGGTTCTCTATTCTCTAATCCTTGAGCCAATTTATTCTATCACAATTTATCTAATGGTAACAAGAAAAATAATTTCACTAGTAAAATTCTAGGTTAAGTACCCTCTTTATTTCCTTAAAAACATAATTCTTTATTAATGATTCAACCCTTGAAATCATACGAAAAACAAGAAAATTATAGCCCTTTACTTTATCCAAAATTTATGCCAAGATGTGTGTGTGTGTGTGTGTATGCTTTTATAAAATATGTTTCATTAACTTCAAAATCACGGGGAGGTTGTCGCACCTCTAAAACCTTTAGGCTATAAAGCCATATAATAAAACCGTATGAATTAATAAAGCACGACATTGATATAGCCGCTGTGGGTTGTCACACTCCTCTATGTCACTATTATGTTAAAGCATCTAATTTAATAAAGCATAAGACCATAAGGCCAAAATCATTTATGTCGCATAACATAAATATACAGGTTGCCGAATATAAGTGGCATAGTCTTTGGTTTGCATAATATAAACTTGGAAGTATGGGAATGCCAACATTGATGACCTTCGGCATCAATATCATAGAGTCATTAATATCGTTTATATCGATATAGAAAATAGGCGGCATCATTACCATTTATCGATGTCGAAAGTAAGGTTTATATGCGACAATGCTGCTTAAAGTAATAATGTCGAAATTAAGCTATGTGGCATCAATGCCTCTTTATATAGTAATGAAGATACGCGGCATCATTGCCGCTATAAATATTACTGCCAGTATAGATAAGTGCTATAGTATAAGGAGTTGATATTGAAAACAAGTGACATTATTTAAAACCATGGTGAAAACTCGCGGATTTAGTATAGTCAATATAAAATATACGACATTGTTGCCATAATAACTTTAGCTATAAAGCAATACTAGCGGCATACTATGGCTGATATAAAATTTGTAACATTGATAGCTACGGCATAGATGGATGTCGATATTGATTAATAACGCCATGGCAATCTGGTAATTAACATAAAAACTGTTTTATTTCTTTAAAAAACACTCTCTTTTCACTAGCTCCAGTCAAATGCATTGGATAATAAACTTCTTTTTCAAATCCTTTTCAGAAAATTGCTATAGATCAGAATTATCATTCCCAAAATAATTCGCAAACTAATAATTTTATATTAATATTTTAATATAATTATTAAGCTTTTCCAGTCTAATAAATTCATAATAATTCATAAATACTTGAGAATAATCCTAAAAAATCACAATAAATCAGAATCAACATATTATTTAACATATAAAAATTTCAGGATCAAAAACATTATTTAATTATTTTCAGTATTAAAACCTAAAATAAATCATTTTCCTCTCTTAGAAAATTCATAAAATATTCATACTTACTTGGAAAATTATGAAATTAAAAACCCACTTCTAAAATAATGTTCCAACATCATATCCAAATTTCAAGTCAATTGGATGTCGTAAACTAGATTTTCACTCTCAAAACCTATTAAATAATTCTATAATAAATCGAATAAATTATCAATAAGCATATAATCATCATTCATTCACAACATGTCATAATAACAATCATAAGATTCAGGTTTAATCGTAAAACTGAAAATAAACAAGCATACTTGAGATGGGCAATCATTATTCACCTTGATTTGATAAAGAGAGTTGAGATTTGAGTTGATTAAATTCCTCCTTAGCTTTTTCCTTGTATTTCCTTAGCTTTTTTTCTCTTAGTTTCTCTAGCAATGGCCGACCCTGTCTTTGCTTTAGTTTGTATGAATGAAATGTGAATGAGGATGATGGGAGAAAAGGGTTTATGTTAGGAAATAAGGCTTATTCCTATTTTGCCCCTCACATTAATCCTCCTTCTTATTTAAGTTTTAAACATTCTTATCAGTTCATTAATTAGGGAACGACCTATTTAATTATCAAATATCATTCTCTTTATCTCAATACATTATTTTATTTAATTTATCTGACTAAATATCCTAAATAATGTTAATCAAAATTAGAGATGTTACAGACTCCCCTCCTTAAAAAATTTCATCCTCGAATTTATATAAGGTACTTTACATCAAACATAATCATAGACATAAAACATACAATCAAAAAAATCAGGATAAGTGTCTTTAATCCTATCCTCTATCTCACAAGTACAGTCTTTCTCGTTGTCACTTCACTGGACCTTTGCTAATCTGACTGTCTTGTTTCTTATCTTCTTCTCATCCTCAGCCACATTACAGATTGGTTGTCTAATAATAGCCATGTCCGGTTCCACCACTAAATCTTCTAATGCATTCATAGTGATAGTATCTCTGGATCACGAACACACTTCCCAAGATGAAAACCATGAAAAACATTGTGGACTCCTGCCAAACTGCTCGGTAACTCTATCCGATAAGCGAGTTTTCTGATCCTTTCTGTAATAGGAAATGGTCCAAAAAATCTAGGTGCTAATTTTCCTGACTTCCCGAATAGGATTACACCCTTTATTTACAAAAACATGATCTCTAACTGAGAACTCTAAGTCCTTATGCCTCTTATCTGCATAACTTTTCTGCCTCGACTGAGCTTTCTTCAGCCTAGCCTGGATTAACTCAATCTTTTATGTGGCTTCTCTTACCATATTTGGACCAAGAACTAATATATCTTTGATCTCTAATCAACATACGGGTTATTTGCATGGCCTTCCATACAAAGCTTCAAAAAGTGCCATCCCTATAAGAAAATTCGACTAAGTGTAGATGGTCTTCCTACGATCCTCCAAAATCTAACACACAAGCTCTTAATAAATCTTCCAAGACTTTTGTTAACTCTTTCCATTCGTCCATCTATCTGTGGATAGTAAGCGGTACTCATCTTGAGCTCGGTGCCCAAACCTCTTGCAGACTCTTCCAGAATTCACTAGTGAATAAAGAATCTCTATCACTAACTATGCTACTAGGAATCCCATGCAGTTTGACAATATTCTTCATAAATAACTTGGCTAAAGCAGGCGCCGTCCTTGTCGACTTAACGAGAATGAAATATGCACTCTTAGTCAATCTATCCACTATAACACAAATACTCTCATTTCCCCTATTCAACCTTGGCAACCCGTCAATGAAATCCATAGATATAAAATCCCATTTCCACACTGGTATATCTAAAGGCTGAAGCAAACCACCCGACTTCTGATGCTTGGATTTCACTTGTTGGCAGTTTAAACATTGCTTTACCCATAAGCCTACATCCCTTTTCATACATTTCCAGAAGATACTTCTCTTCATATCCTAATACATCTTAGTTCCTCTAGGATGAATAGCAAACTTCGATCGATGACATTCCCTAAGAACTTCCTTACTTAGGTCTTCCACATCTGGAACACACAATCGTCCTTTCTTCCTCAACCATCCATTTTGGTCAAGATAAAAATCTTTCAAATCATCCATATTAACTCCAACTTTGAGTCTTCTAATTTGTTCAACTATTAATGGATCATCTTTCTGTTTAGAAGCAATCCTTTTGATCATTGCTGGTCAAACTTCTAAACAAGACAACATAGCTGTATGCCGACTAGAACTAGCCGTCAATCTTAATTGCACACTACAAGTATTCAACGCTTCTAAATCTTTCCATTCTACCAATATAGCTATCACCACATTCTAGTGTTTTCTGTTAAGTGCATTAGCTCCCTTGTTTCCTTTCCCTGGCGTATACTCAATTACAAAATCATAAGCTGCTATGAACTCTAACCACCTCTGTTGTCTCATATTCAACTCCTTCTAAGAAAATAAATATCTCAAAAACTTGTGATTCGTAAACAACTCGAATCTTTCTCCAAAAAGATAGTGTCTCCACACCTTCAAAGCAAAGATTACAACTGCCAACTCCAAATCGTGAGTCGGATACCTAACTTCATGTGATCTGAGCTATCGAGAAGCGTAGGCGATCACTTTACCTCTTTGCATCAACACAGCTCCTAATCCTGTTTCACACGCATCTGTATACACCACCAAATCCTGATCACCATCTGGTACAACTAACACGGGCTCATTGGTCAACAAATACTTTAACTTAAGGAATGCTTCCTTACATTTACCTGACCAAACAAACTTTACGTCCTTCCTGGTTAGTTTAGTCAGAGACGCCGCTATCCGAGAGAAATACTTGATAAATCTCCGGTAACAGCCAGTTAATCCAAGAAAACTCTTTATCTTGATCACAGTCTCGGGTCTTTTTCAATTATTAACAGCCTCGATCTTAGCTGGATCTACTGACAACCCTTTTTTTAAACTACATGACTAAGGAACTTCACTTCTTTCTTCAAAAAATGACATTTCAAAAACTTTGCTTTTAATTGATGTTGCCTCAATGTCTCAAGCACTACTCTAAGGTGAGCCTCATGATCTCGCTCATTTCTAGAATATATCAGGATGTCATCTATAAATACTAACACGAACCTATCCAAATGCTCTGAGAAGATTTGGTTCATAAAATCTACAAAGAAAACAGGCACATTAGTCAACTGGAATGGCAGTACTAACCATTCGTACGAACCATATCTTGTTCGAAATGCCATCAAAGGAATACTGTCCTTCACCACTCTCAATTGATGGAATCCAGTCGCTAAATCTAACTGGGAAAATACTTTATCTCCACTTAACTGATCAAATAAATCATCTATTCTTGGCAAAGGATATCGATTCTTTATCGTCTTTTCATTCAACTTACGATAGTTAATACACAATCTCAATGACCCATCCGATTTCTCCACGAACATCGTGGCTGCTCCCCAAGACGAACTGCTTGGTCCAATGAAACTCTTTCCTTCTAAGTCCACCAGGTACACCTTTAACTCCTTCATATCAGTAGGTGTCATTTTGCTAGACGGTCTACTTACGGGTTCGGCTCTAGGTACATGTTCTATTCGAAACTCAATAGCTCGTTTTAGTGGTAGTCCTGTAACAGGCTCAAAAACATCTGCAAATTCTCTAACAACAAAGACTCGATTCAACTCCTCTTCCACCATTGCACCCAATAAAGCATAAACATCAAAATTCGGGTTCTCCACTGAGTATATAATTCGATCGCCACTATTAGGGTGTCTTAGTGATATTTTCCTATCTTGGCAAAATATCCTAGCATCATATTTGCTTAACCGATCAATACCTTATATAATTCCAAAGCTCATAAAATCAAACAAATGCAAACTACAGGCAAATAAATGACCTAACAACTCAAACTCTAAATGGTCACATCTTATCCCAAGAGTTGCACACCCTCCTGTCGGATTCACATCCTTTAAGGAAGTAATAAGGTATGATGGTTCTAAACTAAGCTTATCTACCAAACAATGAAATATAAAAGAATGTGATGCACCGGTATTGTATACTCTAACAGGTATGCCATAAATTAAAAGCGTACCTCCCATCCCAGACTTTCCTTTCTCCTCTGCTATTGGTCTCGAGGCAAACGGTTCCAAAGCAATCACTTTTCCTTTATCAACCTTAGCTAGTTCTCTGCATGGATTCTTGTAATGCCCTATCCAGTCACAGTTTCAAACACTTGATGTTCTTCTTTCCAATAACCTTCTTTCCATCCCCGAATGACACTCATTGGCAAAGTGCCCTTCCTTGTCACACTTGTAGCAAACAAAATTATCTTCTCCTTTCTTGGTAGCTCCACCCTTCTAAGCTCCCTTTTCTGAAAGAACTTTCTTTTCTGACTTTGACCACGATGAGCCTCTACCGGCTTGTTATTGCTAAACTTCGCAAGCATCTCTTCATTCCCCACTGCCATCTCCACTACTAATCACAAGGATCTCTAAGGTTGCTCGGGCAAGCTCTAGCTTTAATCCTCTAATGAATTTCTTGTTTCTCTTAATCACGGTATCCACAGTTGCATATCTATATCTGGACAGCTCCTCAAACCTAGTTGCATACTCAAGCACATACATATCACCTTGTTCCAACTCAGCAAACTTTCTAAGGAAAGTTGACTGGCTATTTCAGACATGAATCTCTCCTCGAATCACCTTCCGAACTCTGCCCAAGTCAAGTTCTCTTCTAGTACTCCCACAGTTACATTGTTCTACAAGTACAATGCAGCTCCTTGTAATTTCCTGGAAGCTAATCTCCTCTTTTGCTCATCATTCAGAACAAAATTAGCAAGAATCATTTCATAATGAAGCAACCAATTCTCCACTCCAATGGCATCCTCGGTTCCAATAAATGGCTTTCCACCAAGTCATGCATAATCCCGACTCAAACAACATTGTTGTTGACAATGGGAACTTCAGGATTTGCTCCTCCAGCATTACCACCAACTAATCCAACTGCAACTCCAGCTTGCATCATGTTGACAAAGAATTAGTACATAGCTCCCACGTCTACCGACGGTGTTCCAGCACCCACATTAACAGTTGTTTGTCGATCCAGATTCCTCCTAGTATTAGGCCTGACATTTCCATTGGTTGTGGTGCTTCCTCCACCGAGATTCACTCTTCCGTTTCTTGCCTCTATATCTTATTTTTATTAAATCTACATTCGAACCTTAGTAAGATACGGAAGAATGTTCTAAGGGAGAGGGAAGAATAGAGATAAGATATATATTTATATATATCAAATACAAGTATGTTACTATAGCGTTATCCCATACACCAATCTCATTCTTTAATTCATTAGGATTATGCTTTTAAAAATGCATTTAAAGTTCAAAATTCTTTAGTTTTACATAAACATTTGCTCCGATACCAAGTTGTAACATCCCTCATACTGATGCCCGAAAATAAGTACCATTGATGCTGTAGTCATCAATAATATTATTCTCTGGTGATAAAATAAGATCAGTTAATAGTATCATTAACATCAGAAGCATATGAATATGAAATGTTTTCAAAACAGATATTTTATTAATTAATTTCCATATTCATTACATAATCCCAAACGTTGCCTAAGTTCAGATAAAATATAATTATTACAAAATACTCCAAGAGTGACATATGAAGATGCCTCCTTGGTTGATCAAAGTTTACTACTAGACAGACACAACTTATACTATTACATTCATTCAAACAAAATGATAATACAGTGGACATACTCCTATATAGATAGCTTGCATCCTACACGTCCTCGAAAGCTTTGTTCGTTAAACCTAAAACATGGAAATCTTACTCTCGATCTACTCAAATGAGTACCCGAGAGTTAAAGGGGAAAAACAAAAACTTTGGATCAGACAAAAAGACTGATGTGAATAATAATATGTCATTTCGATAATAAATATATAGTAAGACCACTCCTCTGAGTGGAGTGGGTTTTCCCTCACTAGTATCCTTCAATAGTATATCTATCATAATCATGCTCCTACAATCACAATGGTTACATAAACACAAGACAATTAAATGCATGCATGCTCCATGGGTAATCCTGACTAATCTATCTCAATTTACTAACTATCAGTCTTTACTTCATATTTTTTCCAAGGTTATTACAAACCTATACGGCTGACATGGCCATACCAGATATACCAAAATTCTCTAACTAACCTTTAGAAGTAAACCGGACTGTCCGCCCAAACAAAATCATCTGAGTGTTTACTTGACAGTCTGTCAATCTCATAGTTTTACTAGGCTCGCTATGAACCTAATGGTTTTACAGACCAACCAATAACCTACCTAAGTTATATTCCTTTCTGTATGTAAACCTACTTTTAGTTTTACCCTTAACAAAGTCCTACGCACTGAAATTATGGACTAATGTAAACTAGGGGCTAGTATTTGAAGTATAGGGTGCTACCCTACACCATTCCCATTATCTGGTTCTCTATTCTCTAATCTTTTAATCAATTTATCATATTACAATTTATCTAGTGGTGATAAGAACAACAATTTTACTAGTAAAATTCTAGGCTAAATACTCTCTTTATTTCCTTGAAATCATAATTCTTTATTAATGATTTAACCCTTGAAATCATACTTAAAACAAGAAAATTATAGCCCTTTACTTTATCCAAAATTTTATGCCAAGATATATATATATATATATATATATATATATGCGCTTTTATAAAATAGTTTTCATTAACTTCAAAACCAATAGGAGTTTGTCGCACCTCTAAAACCCTTAGGCTATAAAGCCATATAATAAAACCATATGAATTAATAAAGTGCGGCATTGCTATAGCCGCCGTGGGTTGTCGCGCCCATCTATGTCGCTATTATGTTAAAGCATCTGATTTAATAAAGCATAAGACCATAAGGCCAAAATCATTTATGTCGCATAACATAAATATATAAGTTACCGAATATAAGCGGCATAGTCTTTGGTGTGCATAGTATAAAGCTTTAAAACTTGGAAGTATTGGAATGCCAACATTGATGATCTTCGACATCAATATCATAGTGACATTAATATCGATTATGTCAATATAGAAAATAGGCAGCATCATTGCAATTTATCGATGTCGAAATTAAGGTTTATATGCGACATTCCACCTAAAGTAATGTTGTAGAAATTAAGCTATGCGGCATCAATGCCTCTTTATACAGTAACGAAGATATGCGGCATCATTGCCGCTATAAATACTAATGTCGGTATAGATAAGTGCGACATCATAGTATAAGGAGTTGATATTGAAAACAAGCGGCATTGTTTAAAACCATGGTGAGATCTAGCGACATTCCTATAGCCGATATAAAATATGCGATATTGTTGCCATAATACCTTTATCTTTAAAGCAATACTAGCGGCTTACTATAACCGATATAAAATATGCGGCATTGTTGCCATAATACCTTTATCTTTAAAGCAATACTAGCGGCATACTATATCCGATATTGTAACGCCCCACCTCTATGCTCGCAATAACAAAGAGTATTAAAAGAAATACTGTCTGTTATTACGAAGAATAAGGCTGGATAGGAGCGGCCATCCGTAGTTGGCCTTACACTAGTATTGGTTACCTCGATAGGAGTGGTATACATTTTTATTTTTCATCTCCTATTTATTTACTCCCATCGACATACCCAATTACCAGTATAAAACGAACTACGATGGTTAATAATAGTTTAGGACAATATATATAATAATAACACAGATACAAAAGAATGCGGAACACAGATAACAAAAGTCTCATATATATATAACTGATGTCAGTTACAATACAGTTGACACAATACATATGGTACAACTACAACTGTCGACTCTGGAAGTTATATATACAAATACATTATCAACTAATGTACATGAATACATATCCACCTATACAATGACACGACTTCTACAAAACGACGAAAACTACTTCAGAAGATATAAAAAGTCTTCATAGCTCGAACAGCAACTCAAAGCAGGAAATCTACAACCTGAAATAACTCGGGTCTGACCCGAGTATTACATTTAAAAGAAAATAATACACGGGTCAGTCTAATTCAAACTCAGTTATAATGCACAGAAGCAATAATAATCAAATATCAAATAGACGACAGTCACAGAAATCTCGTATATCCAACTTCTCAATAATAGAATCGGATAACGACAAATATAACACTAAACAGTGTTAAACAAAAAATCAACAATCCAAATCAAAATACAACTTCAAAATATTGAATTTAGCCAACGAAACAATTCAACAAATCGAAACTCAATTTAAAACTATCAAATCTGATAGGGCTGCAGTACACGCACGCATGTACTGCCTCGCCACTATCGCAGGAGATACACAAGAACTTAGTGAAAGTCACAAATGAACACAAAGTCAAACCCAAAAATCGGATTCAACTCAAGTGAAATTTCAACAATTAACGTGAAATGACCAAGAACCAACAAAGTAGATCCAAATCAATACATGCATCCACACCTACATATGTATGTACAGATATGGATACACATACGTGACAGCAGTGCAAACCAACAAAGGCAATAACACAAGCAAGACCAGAACCAAACAAAGGCCAGAAGTATAAAATAGCCAAGCAAGTACACCACTAAACCAACAAACAAGATCAAAGGCAAATCAGTGAAAAGAAATAACAAGAGAGGCAAGTGCTACACTGATAACAAGACGAATGAATTGCAGCCACAAATGCATATAGTCAAACAACAGTTCAGATATGAAGCAATGCCAAAGTCAACAAGCTTGAAGCCAGAGCTAACATCGAAGTTGTCGATGACAACAGAGTTTAATGCAACAAACTGGCAACCATGCAAATACATAGTGCAGATAACTGAAGTGATAAACAACATAACCAAAACCAAGTTAATACTTCAAGAGCAAGCAATGCAAATTCGAACATACATATATACATATCAAATGATGTATATACATACATGAATGCATACATATATATGGAGACTAAAATGCAACTGTATGCAAACAGCCTCAAAACATGATTGTACAAATTGCAAACATAAATATAGTACTGTAAACTGGACAGTACTAGCATCATAATCATACCGCAGTGACAACCAAAAGTCGAAGTCAGGTATGTCATAGGAGAAACTCCTGGATTAAGGCTACAATATGCATAGATATGCAAATAAATGCGTAAGGTCAAAGCCAACAAGGGAGACAAGAACAGTCGAACAGATTCATCTCACCAAACAAAATAATGAACCAACCAAACTGTGAAACCCAAAATCATGAAATATATGAATTCGAACAAAGTCCTAGTAAACAAAATTGGAACAAGTCAGAAAATCAAACAGTGAAAGCGAAGCCAAGCTAACCACGAACAGAAATGAACGAAAATCACAAAGTTCGAGTGGACTAGATGTGAGGGAATATCCACTCACAAGTCATCATGGCCTCAGTCAGAAATGCCGAAGCCAACATAAATCAATTGCCAGAATTTCACACAAACCAAAAATGCCAGCGATTCAAAGCCGATGTTACAAAGTAAAGGTACAAAAGGGAATTTCATTTATACACATGAAACCAGGTGCACTAGCAGTTTAAAGCAAGTCAGAGAATCATCTCAGGCATCAAAACAAAAACCAATGGCCGAAGCAAAATATAAACAAAATCATCAGTTCAAAGCAGTGATTGCCACTTAAAGCCAACCATGTACAAGAATGGTCGAAGCCAACGAGAACGAATAAACGAACGAGCTACAGCTGTTTGAATTAGATGTGAGAGAAATACATCACTCACCTTTGCCACAAACGAAGCAGTCGAGTGCCAAGCGAGGAGACGAAGTCATCAATCGCTCGAGCCATTCAAGTCAAAGCCCTGGCAATATTAAGACGATCGAAATCCTCATTTGAAATGCGAATGAAGAAGAAATCGTGGCCTTCATTTTTAATCTCGTTCGTGTGTTTTGATTTTTAGGTTTAGGGTTCGAATGAGGAATGGGAGAAAGGGGGTCGGGTTTTCCTCTGATACTATCTCGGTGTCAACAGTTATGGGCCATGCTATTTCAAATTTGTAAAGCCCAATTAGCAATTTAACAATTTATAAAAGAGTTTTAACTCTATAAAATCCAATTGCAATTTTTTGATAGCAATCTTATCAAAGGATTCCAACCGATCAAAATTCACTATTAATTGTCATTCCTTTAATCGCTACTTGGCGATTATAAATTGGAGCCAAATCCCGGGTTGTTACAGATATAAAATATGCAACGTTGATAGCTGTAGCATAAATGGACGTCGACATTGATTAATAACGCCATGACAATCTTGTAATTAACATAAAACTGCTTTATTTCTTTAAAAAACAATCTCTTTTCACTAACTCTAATCTTTTGTCTAATTGCTATTAGATAATAAACTTCTTTATGCAATCCTTTTTAGAAAACTTCTATATACCAGAATTATCATTCCAAAATAATTTACAAACCAATAATTTTATATTAATATTTAATATAATTATTAAGCTTTTCTAGCTTAATAAATTCATAAGAATTCATAAACACTTGGGAAAAATTGTCAAAAATCACAATAACTCAGAATTAATATGTTCTTTAACTTATAAAAATCACGGGACCAAAAACATTATTTAATTATTTTCAATAACTAAAACCCAAAACAAATCATTTTCCTCGCTTAGGAAATTCATAAAATATTCATACTTGCTTGGAAAATTATGAAATTAAAAACCCATTTCTAAAATAATGTTTCTAACATTATATCCAAATTTCAAGTCAGTTGGATGTCGTAAATTAGGTTTTCACTCTCGAAACCTATTAAATAATTCCATGATAAATTCAATAAATTATCAATAAGCATAATTATCATTCATTCACAACATGGCATAATAACAATCATAAGATTCGGGTTTAATCATAAAACCAAAAATTAACAAACATACTTGAAATGGGTAATCATTTTTCATCTTGATTTGATAAATAAAGTTGAGATTTGAGTCGGTTAAATTCCCCTTTAGCTTGTTCCCTAGATTTCCTTAGCTTTCTTCCCTTGGTTTCTTCTAGCAATGGTCGGCCTTTTCTTTGCTTTAGTTTGTATGAATGAAATGTGAATGAGGAATGATGTCTTCCTGGCTTTCTGTGGTAGACAATTCAGGGGACCCATGGGCCCCCGTTCTGGGCGGCTAGTGGGTCTTCTTACGATTTCGTGTGTTCTGACTTCCGCTAGACCGGGAGTTGGTTGAATCCTTTCGGTCGGGCGTTGACCTTCACCCATCGCTCCCTTTCCCCTCCCCCCCGCTTTTCTTTTAATGTGGTTGCTAGTTTTCCTGATCCAGGTGTCTTTGGTGTCTTCCCTGGCCCGGAGTTCGCTTTGGTTGGCTATGACTGCTGATTTCTGGTATTGCTTGTCTTGTGGGCATCCTGTTCTATGGGATTCTCCTGTGCTCCTCTCCGGGTGATTGGTTGTATAGTTCATTGGGTGGTTCTGGCTGTGTTTGGTTTCTTGGGCTACTCGTTCTGGTTTTCTATCGTCTTGTACGAGCAGCGATCCTTTCCCTCTGTTGTGCTTGGTTTGAGCATGAGTTGCTTGGGTTGTGGTTCCCCTTTTCTGCTATTGGCATTCTCTGTGGTTCTCTCCGTTTGATTTAGTGGGCCCTTGCTTCCTCTATGGTGTTCACCTAGACTATCTTCTGACACCACCATTGGGCGGTGGCCTTGCCGGAGCTCGATGGTGTTGTCAGTTGGGCGGTTTTCTTTGGCTCCGTATGGGATGGTGGCTCCTCTGGTGGACTGGCTTATACCTGTTCGGTTGCGATGGGATTGGTGGTTGTGTGGGTGGTGCTTCTTTTGCTATGTTTCCTTTGGTTCTCCAGGCTACTGTCATTCAGTGGAGTTTGTGGTGGTTATAGCGTGGTTGCTTTGCTGCTTAGGCTGGGTTTTGTTTCTTTTTCCAGTTCTCTTTGGCTCGGTGTGCGATGGTAGCATCTCTGGTGGACTGGCCTATTCCTATTCAGTTGTGGCGGGGTTGGCGGTTGTGTGGGTTGTTTTGTTCTTTTGTTTTTTGTTGGTTTATCCTGGCTACTGTGAGTCAGTAGGGTTTTATTTTCTTTTACTTATCTTTGTCTCGGTCTTATTCTTTTGTCGGTGTTTTGGGAGGCATATGTTCTCCATATGCCTTGCCTTTTTATTTGTGAGCCTCCGGAGAAATGCTCTCTTCTCCTTTTGCTATATATTTATCTTTTTCAAAAAAAAAGAAAAAAGAATGTTAGTGGAATGTTATGTATATATATGTATAAGGACTGTTGTTATACAAGTTTTATGTTAATGCTTGTGCATTTGTAGTGTAAAAAACAATGTGAATGAGGACAATGGGAGAGAAGGGTTACGTTAGGAAATAAGGCTTATTCCTATTTTGCTCCTCACATTAATTATCTTTCTTATTAGTTCATTAATTAAGGCGTGACCTATTTATTATCAAATCTCATTCTCCTTATCTCAATACATTATTTTATTATTTTATTTATCTAATTAAATATCTTAAATAATGTTAATCAAAATTAGGGGTATTACGCAAAATTTTCTCAGTGTTTTTCAATGATACAATTTTCTTGATTACTATTATGATGTTCCCGATTTTTGACCCTCGTTTGAAGCATTGAAAAACCAAAAAATCGAAACATTGACAAAAAAAAAACACTCAACTACCTAGCAATCACATAATATAACTAGGAGATACAACATCATCTAAAAGTAATCAAGTAAAATGTGATAGGGTGCATATAAAGTCACTAACATAATATCTATCAGAGTGATGTATAATTATTGATTAACAGACGTACATTAATTATCTCACAATGTGAATTCGTATTAATTATTGATTATACTCACAACGATGTTCCTTTGTATTCTTTCCCAATGTAGAATCAGTATCATCTTATCCTGCAATCTCATTATATGAATATATATACAAATACAGGATAATAAATAAATGAAAAGTAGCTTGTGTACGGTACCAATGTGACTGCCTACGTACTCATTATAGGATGAAGCCCAACATCGTTCTTTTACTACTAATTAACAGAGCCCAATTAATGGTAATTATATTAAAAGGGTACCTGCAAGTACGAAGTTAGTCTCCATAATATATATTTATAATGGAACATAACATAACATCTAAGCGGATAACAAACAAATGAGACATAAATCTCATAACTTTATGATTTCATGCTCTTCACCTACATCGTAGAGTTAGCACATACACAATAATAATATATAGCATATCATTACCATAATGTAGATAATAACCATGCTAGTTATAAAGCTCTTATCTACATGCTTTCCTAATGTGATATGCCTAGAATATAGATCTAACTCGGCTCTTAACACAGAATGAGTAAAATAGTTATGCTTTGCACAATTATACAACATCTACCAATATGAAGTATATTGATGCAATACAGAAGTCACACTTAGTAGCATGGATAGAACAACAGTAACTGTATCTTAATATTGCACTCTAGTCCTATTTAGCACTATAGTGATACAACTATTAACATTGCATATTCAAATTATTACGGTACATAGGTAAATGTCACAACATACTAGTCTACACCCACTCATCTCATAATACACATATTATCTCTAATGTCTACCACTATTCGTTTGGATTTTGATATTTTATTAGCTCTGTAATTTTCAAAATCATTTTCCATAAAATTTCAAAAATATATTCCTTAAAATTCCTAAAATCTCATTTTTCTAAAATCTATACAAATGGAAGAAACTACTCGGTTACACAAACAGTGGGCGTCCACATACATAGAGTCTCTTTGCAACCCCAAACAACACTCAAAATCGTGACATTATCCCCTTTAAATATATTGCACTAAAAGTAACGATCCAAAATCCTAAGAAAATTCCGAGTAGCAGACTATTTGTCTAGTGACAATAGGGCTAACTCGTCACAGACCGAGGGTGCTATCCTACGTCGATCAAATAAAATGGACATTAGCCTTTCTGGTATTACACTAGAATTTACCACCAAAACATCTTCATGTCGAATGGACCTCACAAGATCTACTAGGTGCAATTCTAATCACACATAATCTATCTTATCGCACTCATTGCTCAAAACTCAAGTAATATCATAAGGATAAATAACTATATAAACATATGAGTACATATAAATACTCAATAGGTGGTAATAAATATTGCATCAACATATAAAGTAGACAATACCATAGTTCCTTAATAGCAGGACAAGGTACTTTCCCCCAACATCTATTTAGTAACAATAGTATAATACATTTTTGATATAAGTAGGGCACATAAATTTAAACTCTAATATGGACAACATTCAACATTATCAAGTGCCCACTTATTCAATTATCATGTTCATCATATTTCTTTTCCATAGTGCGCTAATAGGTAAACATAAATATCCATACTTGTAGATTATCACTTAATATTTAATCACGATATTAAACTCATATTACTTATACCAGTGAGACGACTTGAGTGGCTTACGTGATTTCACTACTCGTAATAATTTCATTATATTTAATTTGCAATTGATTGATCTTTAGAATATAAAGTATAGTGTAGATAAAGTACTAACATCAGAGGCCCATACTATCTATGTTAGAAGTTTATCTGCCACTTTACATAGTATACAGAATCTCAATCACCGAATCAATTACTCAAAAGTCAAGCCGTTCACCCAATTATTTTTTTAGATAATTGATATTCTAAAACTCAATCGTTGTTTGAACTCTATGATATTCAGAGATTATTAGCAATTTGTTAAATCATTATAAATAAATATACCTACTCGTGTAAATGAATTGATACTATGGTTTTTAGGAAAATGTTCCTTTTCTTCTTCCTTTTAACTTCCCGCTTGTGAAATGACCAACGTCACTTTACCATGGAGACCACTGTGTTAAAGTTTGAATTGAAAGAGAAATGTAAAGATAATAGAAACTTTGTTTTATGATTCACCGAATTATTGTTACAATGATATATCTCTACAGTTTACAAAAGTTGTTTAAATAAGAGATAAACAGAAAGTTGGGCTTCAAGTAGTCCAGCCCAATAACACTCTGGCAATCCAAGGCAAAGAGATTCAGCAATGAGAACCGTAGGATAAGAAACAGATGAAAGGCTAAGATGAAATGTTGACCGATCTTTAGTATGAGATGTGTTAGTTCCAGTTGATATACGAAAGCCAATACTTCCCCTCAATTCAAACTAGGGTTAGGTCTCCAGTTGTGGCGAAAAATGCGATTTAGTGACAAGCTTGAATCTTTAGCGACAAGCTTGAATTTTTCTTGAAATTGATTTACTGGATCACCGTAGTTTTCAAAATTGGAAAGAGGAAGAGTTGAATTCGAGAAAGCGCCTGCTTGAAAGTGGCAGATCTGAGATTAGCGAGGCAGATCTGAATTCAGCTGTGACTTTTGTACCTTCTCTGGTTTGATTTCTTCAACTTTTAAATTCTCCCTTAGTCTGTGAAAGTTTAAACTTGATAAGGCTTTGGTAAGAATATCTGCCTTTTGATAATAAGTAGGAACATGACACACTTGTAGCTTTCCTTTCGCTACTTGTTCCCGAACAAAGTGTAGATCAATTTCTATGTGTTTAGTTCGGGAATGCTGAATTGGATTAATTGACATGTAGATGGTACTTTGATTGTCACACCATAAGGTAGCCTTGTTGTTATTTTTGATTCTCAGTTCAGATAGCAATGATTGTAGCCACATAATTTCAGCTGTAGCACTTGCTACACTTCTATATTCTGCTTCACTGCTTGATTTTGAAATGGTAGACTGTTTCTTTGAGCTCCAAGAAATTAGATTGCCACCGAGAAATATACAGTAACCAGTGGTAGACTTTCTATCATCTAGATCCCCAGCCCAGTCTGCATCACTGTAGCCCACTAGATTTAGATCGTTGCCTCTTTTAATATGAAGACCAAAATTGATAGTGCCTTTAAGATACCTGAGTACCCTTTTAATTCCTTTCCAATGGTTGTCCAGAGGATTCTGCATAAACTGAGACAATTTAGGCAATATCAGGCCTGGTTATAGTAATATATTGCAGTGCACCAATGATACTCCTATATTGTTTGGCATTGATAATAGGTTCACCTTGATTTTTGGAGTATCTTTGGTTACTGATCATAGGGGTTGGTTGAGATTTTGCATTGTCCATTTTGGTTTTGTTTAAAATATCTAAGATATATTTCTTTTGACTGAGAAATATATCTGTAGTGGACAATTTTAAAACCTCAATACCCAAGAAGTAATTTAGCTCACCCAAATCTTTGATAGAGAACTGTTTATGAAGATATTCGACTAACTCATTTATTTCATCAATACTATCACCTGTTATAATCAGATCATCTACATATATTAGTATATATGTAGATGATTCATTTGTAATTTTGATGAAAAGTGAGTTGTCAGATTTGGTGAATTGAAACCCCTTATTTGTTAGTGTGGTTTTTAGTTTGTCAAACCATACTCTAGGAGCTTGCTTGAGACCATATATGGCCTTGTTGAGTTTGCATACAAGATTTTTGTCTTGTATGTAACCTTGTGGCTGCTGCATATAGATGTCTTCTTGCAAAATACCATTTAGGAAGGCATTATTCACATCTAATTGTCGCAAGTGCCAATTTTTATGCAAAGCAATAGTAAGTACAAGTCTAATGGTGGAGGGTTTTACCACAGGTGAAAAAGTTTCACCAAAATCAAATCCATACTCCTGTGTATAACCCTTTGCTACAAGCCTGGCCTTGTGCTTGCTTATTGTTCCATTGGGATTCTTCTTTAATCTGTAGGTCCACTTACAGTTGATAATATTTTTATTACCTGGAGGTGAGACCAGATTCCAAGTATTATTTTTGACAAGAGCATTGAACTCTTCATCCATGGCTGCCTTCCAGTTTTTGTTATTAGCAGCTTGAGTGAAGTTTTCAGGTTCTTCATCAACAGATGATGTTACAGTGTAAACCTTTGGCTTGAAAATGCCACTTTTGGCCCTTGTAATCATGTGGTGACCTTCAATGGGTTGACTCCTCATGGGTGATGACTCAGCTTGAATACTTTGCTGTAGGTTGTTGTCGTAACTGCTAATTTCTTCATTTAAGTCTTGATCCTTGTTCTGACCTTGATTGCTGAATGTTGTTTCAGGACTATGCTGACTTGGAGAGCTTTGCAGTTCACAACCTGACCTAGGTGGTATAGTGAGTTGTGGATCTGAAGCATCCTTGTTGGCATTATGATCGACATCCTTTTGGATGTCAGAATACAGAGGTAAATTTGGAATTGATCTGCTTGGATTGTAGACCTTTGCAGTAGTCTTTATGTTTGAATTACTAAAAGGAAACACAAATTCATTAAACACCACATGTCTGCTTGTGATAATTTTTCCACTTTCATCCAGACACTTGTACCCTTTCTGATTTGTACAATATCCAAGAAAGGTACAAGACTTTGATCTGAAGTTTAACTTGTTCCTGTTGTAAGGTCTAAGACATGGGAAGCATAAACAACCAAAGGTCTTTAACATTTTATAGTCTGGTTTAACTTTAAATAACTTCTCTATAGGACACATGAAATTTAATACTTTAGTTGGAAGTCTGTTAATTAGATAAACAGCTGTACTAAATGCTTCTGGCCAGAATTTAAGTGGTATAGAAGCATGTGCAAGAAGTGATAAACCAGATTCTACAATGTGTCTGTGCTTCCTTTCTGCTAACCCATTTTGTTCTGAAGTGTATGGACAAGTAGTTCTATGGATTATACCTTTTCTTTTAAAAAAATCTTCAAGAGGTTTATACTCACTACCACCATCAGTCTGAAAAATTTTCAATTGACAATTTGTTTGTTTTTCAGCCATAGTTATGAATTGTATAACAGCATTATATGTATCAGACTTAGATTTAAGAAAATAAATCCATGTGTGCCTAGTGTAAGAGTCAACGAAGGAAATATAGTATTTGTACCCATAGTCAGAGTTGTAGGGTGCAGGTCCCCATAGATCTGAGGCAATCAGATCAAGAGGTTGCTTATACTCAGTTTTGGAGGTTGCAAAAGGCAGCTTATGGCTTTTGCCAAGTTGACAGTAAGTACACACAAAAGGTGATGCACATTCATTAAAGGAAATTTTATTTTCTAAAAGTACTTTCCTAACTATCTTCTCATTAGGGTGTCCTAGTTTGTTGTGCCACAACTCAAAAGTATTTGTGCTATTCTTAGATATCATAGAATTATTGCAAACAAAGGTTGATTTATTTTGCTGAGATTTTACATCAATATTAGTTTTGCTCAACATTGTGACATTACAAGAGTCTTTGGCTAAAGGCCTTTTACAGTTTACAGAATTAAACTTGTATAAGCCTCTATCAGCTTCACCCTGCAATAGAATTTCCTTAGTCAGCATATCTTTGATTAAGCAGTATTTGGGATAAAATTCAAAGAACACATTATTGTCTTTAGCAAACTGGGACACACTGATGAGATTCTTCTTTATTTTTGGTACTCTTAGAAGATTATTTAAGTGCATCATTCTTTTTCCCTTAATGTGAGCATCCCCTATATGTGTAATATTTATACAGTCACCATTACCCAAAGAAATTAAATGCTTACCTTTATACTCCCTGTTGCCTGCATTAAGATTTTCCAAGCTGCTGGTTATGTGATTAGTAGCACCAGTATCTGGGTACCATGCATCATCTTGGACCTGGTCTGACTTGGTGCCTTCACTTAACTGGCAGCTTTTAATATTGTCAGAATCATCTTGAGCTTGGACTAGATTAGCACTGCCATTGTTGTTATTCCTTTGATTGTTGGAATTCTGTCCAGGCATGTAGCTTTGATTGAATCTGAAGTAGCATTTTGCAGCAGTGTGACCCACTCTTTCACAAATTTGACACTTGGGTCTGGTATTGTTGTTCCATCTCCCCCTGCCTCTAGATCTGTTGGCAAAGCCTCCTCTCTGATTGTGTTGATCACCCTTGTTTTGATTGAGATTCTTATTTTTTGTAGTGTAGTTTATTGATATTTCAGAATCAGTTACTCTTTTGTGATCAATCCTTGCCTCATGTGCAAGAAGAGTAGACTCAACAAACTGCATATCAGGAATAGTTCTTTGAGTTGTAAGAACTGCTATGACAGATTCATAGTCTGTGCTTAGTCCATTTAAGACAGTCAAGACTTGTTCATCTTCAGGTATTTTACGTCCTGCAGCCTCAAGAAGATTATATAGCTTCTTGATTTTGGCTATATAATCTCTCATGGGCTCTTCTTGCTTTCTGATGTTCTGAAGCTCTCTTTTGTAATGCATTAGTTTTGCACCAGATTGTGTATTGAATACTCTTTCAGTAGTAAGCCAAATTTCATTTGCAGTTTTGCAACTCATTACTTGAGGTAGAAGTTTGGGAGTGATAGATGCCATGAGCCAAGAACTTATCAATCTATCTTGCCTATGATATTTTGTGTATTCATTGTTGTTAACAGCCTTGTTTTGTGCATCAGTAACAAATCTAGGAGGGATGGCTAAAGTACCAAGAATGTGACCCTCTAGACCATAGCCTTCTATGGCTGTCTCAACTTGCACTCGCCAGAGGAGATAATTCTCTTCATCTAGCTGAACTGTGATCAACTGGCTTTGGGGGCTAATGATGGTTTTGATCAGATTGTTTGCCTCTGCTATCAGATCTGGAGTTGCAGTGTTACCAGTATTGCCAACTTCAGAATTGCTGTCATCTGCCATGATGAATCAATGGAAAGAATTTGTGCCTGCAGGTATAAAAACTTCTCTTTTCAAGAAAAGTGATGAAACACCAGTAATGGTGTAGATCAGATGCAACCGATTTTTAAAGATGATCTCTTTAAAATTTAAGGATGGCACTGATAGTCTTCTGATTTCTTGAGAGGTGAGAGTAATGCTTGTACTGGATCAAAGATTTCCACACAATAGTTTCTTTCAGGAAATCTTTGATGCAACCAGGAATTCGTTCCTTTTGGATGGCACTTGATTTCTTGATTGAAACTATATGAAACCCAAATGATGAATCAGAATCTGATGGGAAAAAGAACTTTAAATGAACGGTAGATGATGTTTCTTGAATTTGAGTGATCGATTTGAGTAGCTGTTAAGCTTTTGATTTATGGCTCTGATACCATGTTAAAGTTTGAATTGAAAGAGAAATGTAAAGATAATAGAAACTTTGTTTTATGATTCACCGAATTATTGTTACAATGATATATCTCTACAGTTTACAAAAGTTGTTTAAATAAGAGATAAACAGAAAGTTGGGCTTCAAGTAGTCCAGCCCAATAACACTCTGGCGATCCAAGGCAAAGAGATTCAGCAATGAGAACCGTAGGATAAGAAACAGATGAAAGGCTAAGATGAAATGTTGACCGATCTTTAGTATGAGATGTGTTAGTTCCAGTTGATATACGAAAGCCAATACACTGCTGCTACAAGAAAAGAACAGCGATGGCACATTGCACTTGACATCCGAAAACGCATCGACTTGTACCCCTTTTATCAAGCTCGACATTGCCTGACGACCCGAAACCTCAACCATGCAAAATTTCAAAGCAACTTCCAGACTTAGCTCCATCTGCTTTGGCCACGACATGACTCGACGTCACCACCTTTGATCTTAGCTCATCAAGGTGACCACCCTAGTCACTACCATGCCGCCTTTAAGAATCTTTAATGTCGATCAATAGGCTAGCCAACCCCGTTGACCAATCAACGCCTCCCATAGCCTCCAGTTTTGACAAAGCGATCACCATCAGGACGATCCTTGTCTCAAGATGAATGCAACATCTAACTCTAGCTTCCACTGGTTACTATCACCCGAGCACTAAAAATAGGTTCGATTTTACTGTATGATCAATTCTGGCCATCTACTTCCTTATTTAGGCGTGCAACCACCGCCACTCACTTCGACTTGCAATCCTGAGCTCGACAATATATGCCTCATCACCTCCATTGTGATGATCTGGAATGACTCCCTCTCTTCATATCATCAGGATGCTCATGTTGCAACCACTTCGTCCATCGATGACAACAAGGCATGTCAAACAACTCTTCATCCCTCACTCGAGCACTTCTTGTGTATTCTTTAGCTCTATATGTATTATACAATGATGGCGCTGAGGATAGTTTTCTTTGATATTCCTCTTCTTACTACATTTTTTCCTTATGTGAAGTTGATAAGGTTGAGAGATAGATCAAAAGGTGTAATGATTTAAATTGCTGGTAGTAATATGTTGGAAGATGATCAAAATGGAGGAAGGTTATGCATATTTATAATGGTGTATATTTTTCATTTTAGCCTCTTTTATTCCTATTACCTTACAAACTATTATATATGTAAGTCAAGCCAAGTGTAACATCTTTAACCATTTTTCAAAAATGCAGACAGTTGTCTTATTTGATTCCATGCAAGGAGGCATGTACACATGTATGTGTTATATAAGTCAAAGTTAACATTTTTGTATTTATAGTTATATATATACATACATATATATACATATATACATATATATACATATACACACATATATATACATATATACACACACACACACACATATATATGGGTCCGCTAATGGGACTCTAACATCCTCCATTTTGAGGCCCGAAACTGACTGCTATAGATGCTGCAGTCATCTATAGTATTAATTTTCGATGACAAAACGCGGTCATGTTATAGTATCAATCACATCAGAGCATAAGAATATGAAATTTTCTTAGGCACAATTTCAAAACAAACTTTTGCATTTCATTTCAAAGATAATATTTCATATTCGTTACATAATCCCAAACATTGCCTAGGTTTATGTAAAATATAATTATTACAAAATAGTCCAAGAGCGACATATGAAGATGCCCCCTTGGTTGATCAGATTTAACTACTGGACAGTTGTAACATCTATCCATACATACATTTCAACAAAATAAAACATCAACACAGCGGATTTAAATAGATAGACTCCTATATAGCTAGGTCTGCCTCATGCTCGTCTTCGAAAGCTTTATTCGTCCAACCTAAATAACCTATGAACCTTACTCTCGAACTACTCAATTGAGTACCCGAGAGTTAAGGGGGAAAAACAAAAACTTCGGATCAAAAAAAAGTCTGGTGTAAATAATAATATGTCATCTCGATAAATGAATATCTAGTGAGACCACGCTGTTGAGCGAAATGGGTTTTCCCCTCACTGGTATCCTCTGAATTTATGTTAATCCCAATCATGCTCCTGCAATCATAACAGTTAATCTAGACAATATAAACAATCATATGCATGCATGCAACATGAGTAATCATGACCAATCTGTCTAAATTGATGGACTATCTGTCCCAACATTATAGTTTTCTCAGGATGACTATAAACCTATATAGCTGACTTGGGCCTACCAGATATACAAAATTTTCTAACTTTCCATTAGAAGAAAACTGGATGGCCTGTTCGAAATTTACTATTCCTAGGGTCATTCTGATCCTAATGATTTTACGGGCTAACCAATATCCTACATCATCTTTGTGTATTCCTTTTTGTGCATAAACCTACTTTTAGTCTTACCTGTGTGTGTTGGATAGATTTTTCGTCTAACTAAAACCCTAGAGTTCTCAAAAGCTTGTTCCAAGAGGATGAAGGTAAATTAAGAAAACATTGAAACTTAAACAGAAAATAAATGTCGAAAGGTAAAGGAGACACAAGATTTATAGTGATTTGGAACTTTGATCCCTACGTCCACTTTGAAGATTCTACGGTGAGCTTTTTATTCTTCAACTTCGTGTACAAATACATTTGATACTAAGTCCGCCATTAATGATATTTTAATTGAAGCTTTTCTAAATGAGTAAAGTATACTAAATGATTGTAGAATATCGGAAATTTGTTAGCCAGCCCCCTTTCAGTAGTATGTAGCCCTCTATTTATAGCAGATTTAAGTTTCTTTCATTGGTGCAGGGGCTTTAATTCAGATTGATGATCTAGCTTGCTATAGGCGACTCTGATTTAAACACTTATCATCATCTAGTTGACAGTATTTTGACACGGATAGCTAACATGGCACTTATATATATATATAGCTTCTTTGATTCCTTTCGTCTATCTTGGCTGTTGATCTCAGTTTGTTGGAATTTTGCTACTCCCGGCAGTTGTTGCTCTCGATTAAGCTTCTTACTCTATTTGTACAATAATCTTGGTCTTTGTTGCTTCCTTAACTCATATTCTTGGCCTACATGCTATTAGATACCGAGTCTGGTACCTAAACTCTTGATGGAAACTAAATAATGGGTCTCGGAACTACAAGCCAAGGGGATCTCTTCTCGAAATTCGTAATTTGCACCTTGTGGAAATTAGGGTGTAACACATGCCCCCCAAAGTTCACCTCGTATGGTCGATATGAGGCGCACTTTGGAAGAATAGGGTTATGTCATGTTTAGTACTTGACTTGTTTATTCCATTTCCATTATAAAATTGATCCTGGGATTTTGGGGGAAGTAGCATTCTAAGAAATCTCTGAAGTATTACTTTACCGAGAAGACTTGTGAAGATCTAACCTCGCTTCGAAAACAATTTACAATCTAACTTCGTATAAAGGGTTTTGAAATAACTTGAAATCAAACCTTATCTAGAGGGTTTTGAAAATAACTTTGAAATCTAACCTCGTTTGGAGGGTTTTAAAAATAATTTGAAATGAGTGCCTAGAGGCGAAAATTTTTGATACCATGATTTAGCCATCTAGACTTGGTCTCATAGGTATCGGGTTTTTAGAAAACTACTAGTGGTGGTATAATGCTTATATTTTTCACGCGGCTGATGTGACTCACTATATAGCACCATACATGGTACTTTTGATCATGGCTCACTCTTTGCATGACACTATTCGGCCATGGCTCACTCTTTGCATAATGCCATGGTGGTGACCCACTTGGTGCATTTAGCATGGTCGACTTAGTGTGACTCACTCTTTACACGACACTATCGACTTTGGCTCACTAGTTACATGACACTTTTTGGCCATGGCTAACTCTTTACGTGATACTATTGGCTGTGGCTCACTATCATTGGGAATCTACCCAATGCATGGTTCTGCATAACCATGATTTATGATTATCGGAAATCTACCTGCTATTCTTACTTGCTTGGGAATTTGCCCAACTTTCTAATCTTTTAGGAATCTACTCACTTTTCTAATCTTTTAGGAATCTACCCATCTTTCTAAAGTTCTCGGGAATCTACCGATGATGAAATTAAATATTTGCCATGAGGCAAAATCATTTACTTGTCGTGAGGCAAAACTAAGTAATGGCCGTGAGGCAAAATCATTTACTTATAGTGAGGCGAAACTAAGTAATGGCCGTGAGGCGAATTCATTTACTTGTCATAAGGCGAAACTAAGTAATTTCCATGAGGTAAAATCATTTACTTGCCGTGAGGTGAAACTAAGTAATTGCCATGAGGCAAAATCATTTACTTGCCATGAGATGAAACTAAGTAATTACCGTGAGGAGGAATCATTTACTTACTGTGAAGCAAAACTAAGTAATTGTCGTAAGGCGAAATCACTTACTTGGCTAGAAGAGAAAGCGTGGCTTTGAAATTCGCATGATATTACTTGATCAGAGACGTATCATGACTAAAACATTTTGATGTATTTTTGAAAGTTGTGTGACATTGCTTGATCATGACAATAATCACGACTAAAATGTTTTGATGCAGTGTTTGAAAGTTGCATGATATTGCTTGGTCAGAGTAATAATCACGACTAAAATGTTTTGATGCAGTGTTTGAAAGTTGCATGATATTGCTTGATCAGAGCCATGTCATGACTAAAACATTTTGATGCAATGTTGAAAATGCTTAAGTCTTAAGAAAATCGAAGTCTCGTATGGCATACCTGAGGCTCGACCAAGGTACTGGTTATTGTCTCAAACTTGCGGACATAAATTTTATTCATGTAATAGCTGTTAGGAACTGGAGATAGTGGTTTTGATGAAAACAACCTTTGTAACTTATTTTATTATAACTTATATACTAACACTATTGTCTACATATATATGAATGTTATTATGCAGGATATATATAAGGCATGTACTGATTATTGAAGACTGTACAGTATAAAGATCAAGGATGAAGAAATCAAGTTTGAAGACTCATGAGTATCAAGATCAAGATTTCAAGATATGTGTCTAGTTTATTGTTAAAACTTCATAATAGCATGGAAATCTTCATTCCGAATTTCATTTGGGATGGAACCCATTTCTACCTTCTTAGTGGCTTACAAACCTACGACAAGTAGCTTACAAACCTACGACAAGTGGCTTACAAACCCACGAACATCCTGGTTTTGTACAAGTTCTCGAGTCCTGATGTGATGAGATATTCTGCAGGAAGAAGCTTGCAAAACTACTTCAAAATGGTTTTTCAAAACTGCTTTTCAAAATATTTTAGCCTTCAAATTTTCTTTTTAAATGATTTTCAAATAGATGTTTTAGCCTTAAAATATTCTTTGTTTTTGTGTTTTAAAACATAGTAAAATTAGTTTATTTTACTTCAGAGTCATTTCATTTTGTTTTCATTTCAATACCATTTTCAAAACAAATTTTATATTATTTTTAACATAAGGATGTCGACATCATGGGATACCCCATGTCGACATGGTGGCCGTTGAATTCAAAAGTTTCAATTTTCAAAAGAAGTGTCTATTCGTTTAAATCTCTTCACGAATGGTTATGACTGTTGGTGCTCTATAAATAGCCTTCACAAACGAATTTTTTAACCAACTATTTTCATATTTTCTTCACTCCTTCTTCTCCACAAATCCATATTCTAAAATTTTCATATTTTTAAGATCGTGCCGAAATTCTGCCAAATTCTCAAGTGAATTAAATTAGAATTTCATTCTTGTTTGATTCTCTGCCCTCTCTCGAAGATCAAAGTGCTATTCAGAGTTATAGGATCAATTTGTAATCAAAAGTTTATCGAGTCTCTCTATAAGATGTGGTTGTGCCTGGAAATCAATTGGGTAATCTTGTGGCCCATAAATCAAGAGAGTTTGCCCCAGACTCGTGAGACAGGAGGGTACCTCAAGGCCTTTAGAAACTGAGAATTGTAATCTCGACTTTGGTATAATAAAAATATGTATGAGGTGTTCTACCTTGGTACATGACTAGATGTAGGGTAACTCCAAACCAGTATAAAATCCGGTGTGTTCTTTCCTTTTACTGCTTTTTATTTACTTTCTGCATCTGTGTTTGATTCTGTGATTGTTTTGTGATTAAGTTCTGCATTTGTTTGTGTCATAATTTTAATTTAGTCCATATAAGTCGTAGAATCTATTAAACACTATTCACCCCCCCCTCTAGTGTTAAATTAGCCTTAAGATCCTTAATCCGCACTCCCTTTTAATAGCTCCGCACTGTGGTAATTTCTTAGATGCTCGGCATTCCAAGTCCGAGGTATTATGTTGTCGTTTGGTCTTTTTAACCTATATGTTTCTACAGGGATGACGTCGTGAATTATCAAGAGTCCTTCCCAATTTTGACCAAGAGGTCCATCTTCTGGATCCTTTGTATTGGGCATTATCTTTTGAAGGACGATGTATCCATTCTCAAACTTCCTAGTTCGAATCCTTTGGTTGTAGAATCGGGTCATCTTACGAATGTATTCCGCCATTCTTAAAGCGGCTTGGTCTCAAAGCTCGGGTAATAGGTCTAATGAATCCTCTTGGAGCTCTACATTCTGCTATGTATTATAATAATGCCTTCGGTGGGAGGCAATCTCTAATTCAATTGGAAGCATGGCTTCAAATCCGTAAGCTAAGGAGAAAGGAGTATGTCTCGTTGAAGTCTTGGAGCTCGTCCTATAAGTCCATGAAATGAAAGATAATTCATCTACCCAATTTCCCTTTGCTTTGTTTAATCTTTTCTTCAAATAAGCTTTAATGGTCTTTTTGGCTACTTCTATGGCCCAATTTTCTTCTGGGTGTATCACCGAGGAAAAATTCTTGATGATACCACAATCTCGACAATATTCTGCAAATTCTCGGCTTTCGAATTGAGTGTCATTATCCATAATGATCTTATACGGGAGACCGAATCTTGATACGATGTTCTTCATTACAATTACCTGATGGGAGGTTATCGTAGCCAAGGGTTCGGCTTCAACCCGTTTTGTAAAGTAGTCAATCACCACTATGACATATTTTGCCCCTCCTTTTATAGTAGAAATGGGCCTAATAAGATCAATGCCTCAGATATTGAATGGCCAAGAACTCATCATTGGGGTGACCACACTAGGGGGAGTTCTCGGCACCTTTGTGTAAAATTAGTGTTTGTCACATGTTCTTACATAGTCTAAGGCATCTTGATTTAGTGTTGGCCATTAGAAGCCCCGTCTAAGTATTTTCTTTGCTAACTTTTGCCCACCGCAATGGT
The DNA here is from genome assembly GCA_030737815.1 of Allium fistulosum. Classification (NCBI taxonomy): domain Eukaryota; kingdom Viridiplantae; phylum Streptophyta; class Magnoliopsida; order Asparagales; family Amaryllidaceae; genus Allium; species Allium fistulosum. The sequence goes on along the minus strand of CM060902.1, from coordinate 1,240,849,583 downwards.
CTCCACAAATTCCATCGCGAACTTCTTTTAATAATTGATGCCCTTTCGAGGCCATCACACATCCAAAGTATGGAGTGGAGAATCCCCTTATATATAGTATTCCATCTATAATACTAAAACTTGGAGCATTATATTTGATTTGTCTTGCCTAATGTGGCATCCAAAGGTAGAATGTCTTCAGTTAGATCCCGAATATATGGCCACATCCGGTTTTCTTCATATATTATTAGTGTTGTGGCTTTATCTCGGGTAGCTTGAGCTCGTGTTATAACTAATATTTTCTCTGGTAATTTTATGCTTGGTTTCTCCAAGATCTTGACTGGGATGAAATTAAATTCTCTTATATTTCTCGAACTTGCATATTTTGCTAAGGCATCAGCCCTAGCATTTCGATCCCTTGGAATGCTTTCAATGTGATAGCTCCCGAAAGCTGCAAGTAACCGCTTCACCTGTTTAACATAGAGAGCTAACCTCGGATCTTGGGCCTGGTAGCGGCCAAGAACTTGATTAACAACTATTCGAGAGTCACTGTATACTTGAATTTCCAAGATCTTGGTGGAAATAGCAATTCGTAATCCCACAATCAAGGATTGGTATTCGGCCGTATTGTTGGTTGCCGAGAAAGTGAGCTTGATTGCACGGTAAACCTGATGATTATCCAAGGTTAGCAGGATATAACCGATGCCCGCCCCTTGTATTTTTGAGGCTCTATCTACATAAAGTTGCCAAGAGAGTTGTTTTTCCTTGTTGTTTTCCTTTTCTGTTTCGGCCTCGAAACCAATGCATTCGGTGACGAAGTCATCTAGCGCTTGATCTTTGATTGTTGTTCTAAGTGCATAAGATATCTCATACTGACTGAGTTCTGCTGCCCATTTAATTAACCTTCCTGTAGTCTTGTATTTCCTTGTCGAAATGGTTGATCCATAAGGACCTTAATTGGATGGGCTTGAAAATACGACCAGAGCTACCTAGCCGTGAACAATGAGCTATAAGCGAGTTTCTCAATCATTGGGTAGTGCTTCTTAGCTGTATTTAGTCTTTTGCTTACACAATATACCGGTCTCTGGGTTCCATCATCATTTCTTAATAAGGTTGAACTTATGGCATGCTTCGAGGCGGCCAAGTAGAGGAACAAGGTTTCTCTATCTATCAGTTTAGAGAACACTGGAGGAGAGCTTAAATGCTTTTGTAGGTCTTCAAAGGCTTTTTGGCATTCGTCTATCCATTTGAAGGTAACATGTTTCTTTAAGAGGTTGAAGAACGGAACACATTTGTCAGTTGACTGACTTATGAACTTGTTTAGAGCAATAACCTTTCCATTTAAGCTCATTAACTCTTTCCCATTAGCCGGAGCCTTCATGTCTATTATGGCTTTTATCTGATTTGGATTTATTTCTATTCCCATGAGTATTGAAGAGTTCAAGATATTTCAAATAAGTTATAGAGTCGTAGAATTTATGTTAAAACCTTTATAGCACTTTGTTGATCTCTCTCCCCTTTTCTAATTTTGTTTTAAATTGTTTTTCAAATACCTTGGTTTTAAAATAATATTTTCAAAATGTTTATCAAAATGATTTTCAATCTCTTATACTTATAAAGATATTATTTTAGTGTTTTTAAGTTTATATATATATATATATTGAATTTTTGTTTATACTTTAATAATTTATAACTATATTGATTTTATATATATTATTTACATTATATTGAATACTCTTATTAAATCTTTCAAAATTATTTTATAAAATTTTATTAAGTTATATTGTGATTAAAATGTGTATAAACTATATTTAAATGATTCTACAAAGTATCAAATTATTTTATAAAGTAACGGATTTTCAAAATAATTTTTATAAAGTGTTTTTCAATTTTGTGAAGGATATGTCAACATATCCATTTCCTATATATCGACATAGTGGCCGTAATTTTCAAAATTCAAATTTGAATATAAGTTTCTTTTCGTTGTATCTCTTTGCGAATGGACATGACCATTATTTTTTCTATATATATCAGACTTCCAAACAAATTTTTAACATCCACTTTCTTATTCTTCTCTCCTCTTTTCACTCTCTTTATTTCTAAATCAAAATATATCCAAATCTACCGAAATTCAACTAGAATCAAATTCAATCATTACTAGTTTGATTCTCCATCATCCACTCTCCGATTTCTCTTATCTCTCTACTCAAACAAAGGTCAAAGTGTTATTCAAGAGTTATAAGATCAATTATAATCAAGATCGAAGATCTGAGTCTATAAAACTCTATCAAATTATACTGCTATACTTGTGGATGTGATTGTAGCCCGTAAAATCTATTAGGTGTGCTTAGCAGCCCGTAAATCTAGTGGGTGCTTGCATCCCGGAAATCAAGTGACTCTACCCAAAGGTTGGGATTCTGGAGGATGTGTCTTGTAGCCTTGAAATCAAGATTGTATTTGCGTTTACTAGTTGAAAAGATGTAACGACCCGTATTTTTAACACTTTAAAAATACGAATTAAAATGAAAATTTTGGATAAAAAAATCCGAAAGAAATAAAATTTTGTGTTGTTAAATGTGAATTACAAGTTAAATTACAAAACTGAATTCCGGAATAACTTATTTGTAAATTAGACATGGATGTTAACTTGTAGTGAATGTAAATAATGAATTGAATTTGATTGTAAACCAAATTGGTTATGATTGTAAACAAAGAATAAATGAAATGGTAGATTTAATAATGGAAGTTTATGTTATTGGAACTAATATAAATAAATGTAACTTAATATTACAGTTGATTGAAAGCAGATAATAACTGAAACTGTAATTCGATAAAGATGTTAACTTGTAATTGAACGTAAGTAAAGATTTAAATTTGAATGTAACAAGTAATTGAATTGAATTGAATTTGATTGTAAACAACGAAATAAATAAAATGTTAAATTTAATATTGAAGTTATAATATGGAAATCAATGTAAATGAATGTAATTTAATATTACTGTGAATTTAAATAAGATGATAGCTGAAGAAAATGAAAGTAAATGAATTATAAACTATTGATAATAATGTATAAGTAAATGGTTGATTCAATAATGAAAGTGTAAATCGAAATAAAAGAATTCATTTGGAATTAAATAACTTGAATTTGAATTACAATATAATTGAACGCTGAATCTAATATAATCTTTTATATTGGATTTATAATGGAAAACTGCATTGTAAAAGATTGTCAATTACTGTGAAATTAAAAATGGGATTTGTGAACAATTGAAATTTGATTTAAAAGTTAATAATTTAAAATTGGGAATTTTATATTGAAATTAAACAGTCGAATAATTTATTTTTCGAATATTGGATTTAATTAGACAATTAAATCGATAATTTAATAAGTTAAATATTTGAATAATTGAATTTTGAATATAATATGATTGAAAATGATATCGAAAAGTGATATAAAATTTTATTTAAACAACAATGAATTTGTTAACATTTATAATTGGACTTTTAAGAAATTCTGTAAATTTTAAAAAGTCGTCGATTTAATCGACGAGTAAAAATAGCCTTCCGAGGCGCAGTCTCGGAATTCGACGAAACCAGTTCCATTAGATCCATAATAGTTTATTATTATTGGGTTTCAATTTCCATAGCAATCAGAGTTGTTGTTTGACCGTGGCAGCTCAAAACGCTTAGAAATTAATTTAATCGATTTAATTTAAAATTGATCGTTTATTTCCGTAACTCGCACATACGATTGAATTATGGCTTGAAACCTTTTCCATTGCGTCCGGAATAGGGGTATAATGTTATGAACGACTAGCGGCACGCCTCGATAGGAGGTCAGGATTTTTAGTTACGAATTCGAGACGATTTAAATTTAAATAATATATAAAAAAATTTGATTTGACAAATAAATTCACATCAGAACTTTTCCCTTTCTCTTCAGTCACTATTCATTAACTACTGAAGCACGTTTTCCCCTTTTCAAATATCATGTTCCCCTCTATTCGAACAGTAGACCGAAGAAAAAAAAATGGAAGCTTTAAAATTCGTTTTCTCCTCGATTTCTATCTTAAAAATCATGAAATCGGTTTGTAAATTCAAGTTTTCCCATCCTCTTCAGTTTGGTATATATGTTGATGGTCACGGCTTCGTTATTGGATGGTCGACTGTGTAGTCGAGCTTGAGTTTGAACTAGGGTTACAGTTTTCATGAAATCTAGGCCTCGATTCGTCAAACGAAGTTCGTATTCGCATTCGGGAAGGAAAACGTCACCTCGGAGCCGAGTTTGGAGACGTGCGGCCAACTTTAGAGGGGTGCGTCATTTGGGCAGTCACGGTGGAGCGAGTAGGTCGCGAGAGTGGTGGAGACCTTGGCTGTGACATTGTGGTGCTTTTCAGGTCGAGCACGCGGAGAGAAGTCGAGCGGTGAAGGCGGTTTCGAGTTTCGTGAACTATTGCTCCGTATCCATGCTTTGCCATGCACGTGTGATATGGGTTTACTGTGCGTGCCTGTTGAGGGAGGGGAGCACTTGGGGAAGATGGTTGTGCAGTTGGGCCTTGGGCTGGTTGTGGGTAGGTTTTGATTTAATTAAAAAGTTAAATTAGTGTTTAAGTTATATTAAATCGTTGAACTAATAAAATTAATAACTCTCGCATACGAGGTCCGATTGGAACGAGAATTTTTGTGTTGCGATCGTAATGACGAGAGCTTCGAAATGAAACTTGTTTGGATGGATTTGGAGACAGTCGAAATTTGGGCTAAAAACGGACATTGTTCGATTTTAGTTCCAAAACGGAACATCTCGGCGACAACGAAAAATCAAGGTGAGTGTTTTATAACGCTCACAACGTACTAGAATATTTTTATGCTAGTTAAATTTGATATTATGAAGTTATATGATTTTATTGGTCGTTGTTTGTTAAATTTAATTGTCATCTAGATTGTCATTGAATTTACCGTTAAAAGTTGAAATTAACAATCAAATTGGGATTGGAATTTAGTTGGGATTAAATTTCCTGATATTAATAACTATGAAATTTCCATGAATTATATTGTCTGTTTGGATGAGTGATTTCGATGGATGTTATTGATTGATAATTGAATGTTTGGATGTTTATTTGTTTGTATATATCCTGTCATCACCCAGTGTATTATTTACAGTTGAAAATTGAACCATTTCGAATAAATTGAGAAATAGGTTGAAATAATATATACCCATGATACTATGGTTTGGATTGAATTGATATATATCTATCCCTGAAATTAAGTGAAATAACTGATCACTTGGCCATAGGATAGAAAATTATAAACGGACACCGGATTGGTTAAATTAATAATTTTAAAAATCGTTGATTTGAAATTTATTTAAATGTTTGATTTAAAAGTAATAAATTAAATCAATTTATAGAAATCGAATTTTATCGCAAATTTGAGTTCGGAATGTTGAAATAAATTTTGGTTAAAAGAAATTGTTAAATAGTTAAAGCGGGGACTTATTGGAATTTGAAATCGGGATATGATTGAATTTTGAAAATTGATTTGTTTTAAAGATTGAACATTATTTCGAGCTCTGAATATTACTAAGTAAAAGTGATATAAAAATGATATTTTGAAATTGAGCTTGGAATTGAATCACATTTGAAATTTGGATTTAAATTTGAATATTGAAGGAAAAATTGTTAAGTGTTATAAATCGATATTCTGAAAATCAAGCTAAAAATCGATATAAATTGAAATTGAATTAATTGGAGGTGAATGTTGAAATTGAATTAATTTTGAAGTCAAAGCGACATTGATTTGAATTGAAATTGAAATTGAATCGGTAGAATGGGAATTGAAATTGATTTGAATTGGGAAGTTATAATTGAAATGGTTTGGTTTTGAAGCTGTTTCATTTTGTTTCCTTAAATTACTCTGTTATATATAAACATTTTTATTTATATACTTAAACTATTTTAACCTATATTAACTATATTAAATTATTGTAACCTATCTTAAACTATGTTAACTTATGTTAATCTATTTTAAATCTACTTAACCCAATTTAAATTATTTTAAAACTAATTTATCTATTTGAAATCCCTTTTAAATATTTTAAGTATTTTAACTATTTAATTATTTAAACTACTTTTAAACTACTTAAAACTATTTTCTAAAAATTTCAAGCTGGTCAATAAGGTGAAAGGTTATATTTAAATCTGGAATTTAAATACGAATTGGGTTAAATAAAGTTGCAACCTAAATTGAAATTTGAAATGGTATTGAAATCGAAATGAGATATTGAGGCGGAAAATGTTTGAAACGGAATCTTACATCTTGAATAGATATGATGATATTTGAAATGGATTTGATTTTTGAAGCGAATATGATATTTTGATATCAATTATGAATTGATTTTGAAATGTAAAGAGCCACCGGTGTGAAAAATATAACGTAGTTATTAAAGAGACCGGGATCGGATATGGACATACTCTCTGTCGATACCGAAAACCACTTTAATAACTATTATACGCGGAGTGTTGATCCAGAATGAAGTGGATGGTTTGGTGAACGCGTTGACTGAAGAAAGAGAACGATTTTGGATGACCCCTGACATGACTAAAACAGGAGCCGCGCCGGGCCATTGAGGTTCGCCACCTCTAGCGGACACACTTCTTCGATACCATGTCTATTACATTTGTGATTCGATTTGGGTGCACCCCTTGATTTGGGAGTGTTGTTTCGCGGTGTTGGGGTAGTAGCTGCTATGCCCAACATCAGTCCGGATCACACAACTACTAGTATCCTAGTTGGTATCGCCTCATGTACCTTGTCATACTGATTATCCTATTCGCGACCACTACGATTTTGGTTTGTACCTTTAGCATATGGATTGCCCTCTGGTGACTTCCGGTTTTGGGGAAACTACGGTCTTGTATATGCTCTTGGGAATAAAAATGTGTTAAGGGTGGAATGGGCCATGGCTTAACGCTAGTTTGATATTTTACTTTATGATAGACATTATTGTATATAGCGTATTCTATTATATAGTAGATAGTTTAACGGATCCTTGAGAGATGGAAAATCCCATAACATCTCTTAAGTTATTGCACTCACTTTGACACTGGATAGGAGATGTCAAACCCCGTAAACATCTCTGACGCCATTGCATTCATATTTATTTACGATTGATTTAACTTTCATAAGGATATTTTAGTCCTGACTCGAGTGTTTTGTTTTTCATTACGCTTGGGTCAGTCCCGAGTTTTTTCAGCTTATTGAAGATCTATTCTGGAGGACGAAGACGAAGATTTGGTATACTATTACTATTATTATCCTTGCATCATGCTGACTGCTGCATTATTTTATTTGTTCTGTTGTATATGTATAACTCTGATAAATGATGTATAAATGATAATCAAAAGTATATTAAACAGCTTCATGAACTGTTTATTTGATTATTATATTTTATCTTTCCGCTGCGAGATTCTGTGATTGTTTCTTGTTCCTTTTCTCTTCTTTTCTTATTTACCCCATTAACCATCCGCTCTTTTGAATGGTTTAGAATCGGCATGTGTATTTGATCATCGGTTTAAACTGTCCAAAAAGGTGGGTCGTTACAGTTGGTATCAGAGCTTTGGTTTAGCGATAACCTTAGCTTTGTGGGGTCTGACTCTTTATAAATAGGGTAATAATACCCTATGATGAGTCGCTGAGTGTATGTATGAGAGAGCGTATTTGTTAGTGACATAAAATTATTTTATATTGTGTTGGTTGATTTGTTGAGTGGCTTATGGATTCTGGTCAATACGAGTAATTAACGTCATTGATAGGGGTCTCTAAACACTTGAACAGAACAATTCGACATAGTATTGTTTTGAAATGGGGTAAATGAAATAATTTTGCCCTAATTATGTTTTATACATAAAGAAATAATTTTTTAGAAACTATTATGATTCATCCAGTTTGTTTGGTTGTTAGAAAGGATAATATGGATGGTTATCACAAATTGGATATTGTGTTTTAATAAATAAGGTATATTACAAAATAAATAATGATAAAACAATTTAGGGAATGTTTTAAGAAAGTAAAATTTTGTAAGAATAATTTATAAATGTGACTTATAAATCAGGATAGATTTAAATTGAGAAATATTGAGTTTAAGACCCGGAGATTTTGAAAATGGTTCTCAAAACTTTGAAGAAAAATATGTAGTGATATTAGTTGAAAAATATTTATGGGAAATATTTTTGAAAGGATTTTTATAAAGAAATGAATTCAGTACTCCTCAGTTATGTCGCTGGAAAATAATTTCGATGATGACTGCGCAGCATCATCGACGTTCATTTTCGAGTCTCAAAGTGAAGGAGACTTATGCGAAGCTTTGCTTTGCTTCAAAACTATTTTGAAAAATGCATTTTGGTTTAAACTTAGAAAGTATGATTTGATATATATACATTTCAAATGATTTTATTTTATTTCAAATGATTTAAAATGAACCGGGCATTTAAATTTCTTAGTCCTGTTAATTAATATTTTTCAAATTATCTGAATGAAATGTGAATAATCAGAACTTATATAATAAGAGGATTAAAAAACTCTAAGCTAAAGGCTTTGAGAAACTTTAGAGTTGAAGCGTAACTCTTAAAATTAAAAAGTATTGAAAAGTAAAGAAAATTTAAAACAAGTAAAAAAAATTGTGAACATTCTACTGTAGTAAAATGAATTCTAAATTTGTATAATACCACATTGCATCCTAATAACATATAATATGACTTACCAAACGTTAAATAGTTAAAAGAATGATTTAGAGATGTAATGAGATATTATACAAGTAAGCAAAACCTAAAAGCAATTGAAATATACAAGTAAGCAAAACCTAAAGGTAATTGAAATATACAAATAAGCAAAACCTAAAGGTAATTGAAATATACAAATGAGCAAAACTTAAAGGTAATTAAAATGTAGATAAATGGAAATTTGGTTGTGATAAAAATGTTATATACTTAAGTATAATATGAAATGATGAATGGCTAAATGGAATAAGTAAGTAGAATTTAAGGAAGCAGAAATATGAACTAAATAATATCTTTGTAAATTTGTTATAGAATTGAATATAAATTTGCAAAGAAATTGTGAAATTGAAATTTGTAGCTTTTGAGGTAATTATAAACTTAGATAAAGTCCAACTTCTTATATATGACTTTTATAGGATGGTTAATAAACTAAAGTGTTGGTTAATAAAATGTTCCACAAATAAATATGTTATTAACTGAAATTATGAAATGTAGTAAATGTAAACAAAAGAATTTGGGGATAGCTAAGAATCATTTGGAAGGTGAAATTGAATTTAATTAAAATGTATAGAAAGTTTAAAATGAACTTGAGAAAGTAAATTCTATAGGATGATGTTTAAGAAATGATAGTATTAAAGAATATGCTATGTAAAGAAATGGATATACTAAGTAAATAAGGGATATGAATAATGTATTGTGAATAATTAATTGTAAATGAAATGAAGGTAAGTAAATTAATTAAATATAAATGAATTGTATATGAATCTATTGAAAGTTAATACGTAAGTTGTACGTATATTATTTTATTCGCATAACAATTTGATCTGAATTCGAGCACAAAATTTCGAGATAATTTATATCGATCCAAGTTAGGATTTTTCACTCGATTCTCGACGGCGAACCCTGGATATGGATTTTTGATTTGATTCTGGAATTCTCTATCATAGTATATGGCTATGCAAGGAGAGTAACAGTTTCCAATCAAGGAACCAAATCTGAGTCCGCACTAGAGAGTCGTGTGAACGATACTAGTTGGAAGTGAAATTGTGTGATCGAATAGGCGATTAGATTTGATATTGCTCACGAATGATATATGTACGGCTTACAGACTTAATTAAAGTTAATATTGGAAATTTAAGATGCCAAATATAAAATGATTCTTTTAAAATTTTATGATTGGTTATCATTGGAAAATAAGATGCAAGCATTTAAAATCAAGAAAATGTGGATTGCCCGACAAAAGGTACATGTTTATTTTGTCATTGAATTTGGTGATTTTTGATGAGCCACTTGGCTTTTGATTTTCTTTTGTTGGTTTGGGGCCCGTAGAGGCATTTTGTAGTTGTACCGATCGAGCCGCGCAAAGGAGACTCTGCCGAAATTTTTCGTAAATCCGGGTGTTAGAATTTTTTTTTCAAGTTTTAAATTTATAACTTGGTTTGATAACTAATTTTAAATTTAGAAAGCCGTTCGGAGTAACTTAGTGGAAGCGTAGCTATGACTTTTAAATGGAATTTCATTGTTTTATAAGTTGATAAATTTGAATAAAATATATCAAATGTTGAATTCTTTACTTAGTTTCTTTTCCCTTCTTTTTCCTTTTCGAGGACGAAAAGTTTTAAGTGGCGGAGAATGTAACGACCCGTATTTTTAACACTTTAAAAATACGAATTAAAATGAAAATTTTGGATAAAAAAATCCGAAAGAAATAAAATTTTGTGTTGTTAAATGTGAATTACAAGTTAAATTACAAAACTGAATTCCGGAATAACTTATTTGTAAATTAGACATGGATGTTAACTTGTAGTGAATGTAAATAATGAATTGAATTTGATTGTAAACCAAATTGGTTATGATTGTAAACAAAGAATAAATAAAATGGTAGATTTAATAATGGAAGTTTATGTTATTGGAACTAATATAAATAAATGTAACTTAATATTATAGTTGATTGAAAGCAGATAATAACTGAAACTGTAATTCGATAAAGATGTTAACTTGTAATTGAACGTAAGTAAAGATTTAAATTTGAATGTAACAAGTAATTGAATTGAATTGAATTTGATTGTAAACAACGAAAGAAATAAAATGTTACATTTAATATTGAAGTTATAATATGGAAATCAACGTAAATGAATGTAATTTAATATTACTGTGAATTTAAATAAGATGATAGCTGAAGAAAATGAAAGTAAATGAATTATAAACTATTGATAATAATGTATAAGTAAATGGTTGATTCAATAATGAAAGTGTAAATCGAAATAAAAGAATTCATTTGGAATTAAATAACTTGAATTTGAATTACAATATAATTGAACGCTGAATCTAATATAATCTTTTATATTGGATTTATAATGGAAAACTGCATTGTAAAAGATTATCAATTACTGTGAAATTAAAAATGGGATTTGTGAACAATTGAAATTTGATTTAAAAGTTAATAATTTAAAATTAGGAATTTTATATTGAAATTAAACAGTCGAATAATTTATTTTTCGAATATTGGATTTAATTAGACAATTAAATCGATAATTTAATAAGTTAAATATTTGAATAATTGAATTTTGAATATAATATGATTGAAAATGATATCGAAAAGTGATATAAAATTTTATTTAAACAACAATGAATTTGTTAACATTTATAATTGGACTTTTAAGAAATTCTGTAAATTTTGAAAAGTCGTCGATTTAATCGACGAGTAAAAATAGCCTTCCGAGGCGCAGTCTCGGAATTCGACGAAACCAGTTCCAGTAGATCCGTAATAGTTTATTATTATCGAGTTTCAATTTCCATAGCAATCAGAGTTCTTGTTTGACCGTGGCAGCTCAAAACGCTTAGAAATTAATTTAATCGATTTAATTTAAAATTGATCGTTTATTTCCGTAACTCGCACATACGATTGAATTATGGCTTGAAACCTTTTCCATTGCGTCCGGAATAGGGGTATAATGTTATGAACGACTAGCGGCACGCCTCGATAGGAGGTCAGGATTTTTAGTTACGAATTCGAGACGATTTAAATTTAAATAATATATAAAAAAAATTTGATTTGACAAATAAATTCACATCAGAACTTTTCCCTTTCTCTTCAGTCACTATTCATTAACTACTGAAGCACGTTTTCCCCTTTTCAAATATCACGTTCCCCTCTATTCGAACAGTAGACCGAAGAAAAAAAAATGGAAGCTTTAAAATTCGTTTTCTCCTCGATTTCTATCTTAAAAATCATGAAATCGGTTTGTAAATTCAAGTTTTTCCATCCTCTTCAGTTTGGTATATATGTTGATGGTCACGGCTTCGTTATTGGATGGTCGACTGTGTAGTCGAGCTCGAGTTTGAACTAGGGTTACAGTTTTCGTGAAATCTAGGCCTCGATTCGTCAAACGAAGTTCGTATTCGCATTCGGGAAGGAAAACGTCACCTCGGAGCCGAGTTTGGAGACGTGCAGCCAACTTTAGAGGGGTGCGACATTTGGGCAGTCACGGTGGAGCGAGCAGGTCGCGAGAGTGGTGGAGACCTTGGCCGTGACATTGTGGTGCTTTTCAGGTCGAGCACGCGGAGAGAAGTCGAGCGGTGAAGGCGGTTTCGAGTTTCGTGAACTATTGCTCTGTATCCATGCTTTGCCGTGCACGTGTGATATGGGTTTACTGTGCGTGCCTGTTGAGGGAGGGGAGCACTTGGGGAAGATGGTTGTGCAGTTGGGCCTTGGGCTGGTTGTGGGTAGGTTTTGATTTAATTAAAAAGTTAAATTAGTGTTTAAGTTATATTAAATCGTTGAACTAATAAAATTAATAACTCTCGCATACGGGGTCCGATTGGAACGAGAATTTTTGGGTTGCGATCGTAATGACGAGAGCTTCGAAATGAAACTTGTTTGGATGGATTTGGAGACAGTCGAAATTTGGGCTAAAAACGGACGTTGTTCGATTTTAGTTCCAAAACGGAACATCTCGGCGACAACGAAAAATCAAGGTGAGTGTTTTATAACGCTCACAACGTACTAGAATATTTTTATGCTAGTTAAATTTGATATTATGAAGTTATATGATTTTATTGGTCGTTGTTTGTTAAATTTAATTGTCATCTAGATTGTCATTGAATTTACCGTTAAAAGTTGAAATTGACAATCAAATTGGGATTGGAATTTAGTTGAGATTAAATTTCCTGATATTAATAACTATGAAATTTCCATGAATTATATTGTCTGTTTGGATGATTGATTTCGATGGATGTTATTGATTGATAATTGAATGTTTGGATGTTTATTTGTTTGTATATATCCTATCATCACCCAGTGTATTATTTACAGTTGAAAATTGAACCATTTCGAATAAATTGAGAAATAGGTTGAAATAATATATACCCATGATACTATGGTTTGGATTGAATTGATATATATCTATCCCTGAAATTAAGTGAAATAACTGATCACTTGGCCATAGGATAGAAAATTATAAACGGACACCGGATTGGTTAAATTAATAATTTTAAAAATCGTTGATTTGAAATTTATTTAAATGTTTGATTTAAAAGTAATAAATAAAATCAATTTATAGAAATCGAATTTTATCGCAAATTTGAGTTCGGAATGTTGAAATAAATTTTGGTTAAAAGAAATTGTTAAATAGTTAAAGCGGGGACTTATTGGAATTTGAAATCGGGATATGATTGAATTTTGAAAATTGATTTGTTTTAAAGATTAAACATTATTTCGAGCTCTGAATATTACTAAGTAAAAGTGATATAAAAATGATATTTTGAAATTGAGCTTGGAATTGAATCACATTTGAAATTTGGATTTAAATTTGAATATTGAAGGAAAAATTGTTAAGTGTTATAAATCGATATTCTGAAAATCAAGCTAAAAATCGATATAAATTGAAATTGAATTAATTGGAGGTGAATGTTGAAATTGAATTAATTTTGAAGTCAAAGCGACATTGATTTGAATTGAAATTGATATTGAATCTGTAGAATGGGAATTGAAATTGATTTGAATTGGGAAGTTATAATTGAAATGGTTTGGTTTTGAAGCTGTTTCATTTTGTTCCTTAAATTACTCTGTTATATATAAAAATTTTTATTTATATACTTAAACTATTTTAACCTATATTAACTATATTAAATTATTGTAACCTATCTTAAACTATGTTAACTTATGTTAATCTATTTTAAATCTACTTAACCCAATTTAAATTATTTTAAAACTAATTTATCTATTTGAAATCCCTTTTAAATATTTTAAGTATTTTAACTATTTAATTATTTAAACTACTTTTAAACTACTTAAAACTATTTTATAAAAATTTCAAGTTGGTCAATAAGGTGAAAGGTTATATTTAAATCTGGAATTTAAATACGAATTGGGTTAAATAAAGTTGCAACCTAAATTGAAATTTGAAATGGTATTGAAATCGACATGAGATATTGAGGCGGAAAATGTTTGAAACGGAATCTTACATCTTGAATAGATATGATGATATTTGAAATGAATTTGATTTTTGAAGCGAATATGATATTTTGATATCAATTATGAATTGATTTTGAAATGTAAAGAGCCACCGTTGTGAAAAATATAATGTAGTTATTAAAGAGACCGGGATCGGATATGGACATACTCTCTGTCGATACCGAAAACCACTTTAATAACTATTATACGCGGAGTGTTGATCCAGAATGAAGTGGATGGTTTGGTGAACGCGTTGACTGAAGAAAGAGAACGATTTTGGATGACCCCTGACATGACTAAAACAGGAGCCGCGCCGGGCCATTGAGGTTCGCCACCTCTAGCGGACACACTTCTTCGATACCATGTCTATTACATTTGTGATTCGATTTGGGTGCACCCCTTGATTTGGGAGTGTTGTTTCGCGGTGTTGGGGTAGTAGCTGCTATGCCCAACATCAGTCCGGATCACGCAACTACTAGTATCCTAGTTGGTATCGCCTCATGTACCTTGTCATACTGATTATCCTATTCGCGACCACTACGATTTTGGTTTGTACCTTTAGCATATGGATTGCCCTCTGGTGACTTCCGGTTTTGGGGAAACTACGGTCTTGTATATGCTCTTGGGAATAAAAATGTGTTAAGGGTGGAATGGGCCATGGCTTAACGCTAGTTTGATATTTTACTTTATGATAGACATTATTGTATATAGCGTATTCTATTATATAGTAGATAGTTTAACGGATCCTTGAGAGATGGAAAATCCCGTAACATCTCTTAAGTTATTGCACTCACGTTGACACTGGATAGGAGATGTCAAACCCCGTAAACATCTCTGACGCCGTTGCATTCATATTTATTTACGATTGATTTAACTTTCATAAGGATATTTTAGTCCTGACTCGAGTGTTTTGTTTTTCATTACGCTCGGGTCAGTCCCGAGTTTTTTCAGCTTATTGAAGATCTATTCTGGAGGACGAAGACGAAGATTTGGTATACTATTACTATTATTATCCTTGCATCATGCTGACTGCTGCATTATTTTATTTGTTCTGCTGTATATGTATAACTCTGATAAATGATGTATAAATGATAATCAAAAGTATATTAAACAGCTTCATGAACTGTTTATTTGATTATTATATTTTATCTTTCCGCTGCGAGATTCTATGATTGTTTCTTGTTCCTTTTCTCTTCTTTTCTTATTTACCCCATTAACCATCCGCCCTTTTGAATGGTTTAGAATCGGCATGTGTATTTGATCGTCGGTTTAAACTGTCCAAAAAGGTGGGTCGTTACAAAAGAAATCCGTACAAGGAATTGTGCAAGACTGGATGTAGGGTTACTCCAAACCAGTATATAATCCTGGTTTTTCTTTCCTTTTTACTTTTACTACATTTAATTTTATCTGCATTCTGATTCTGTGATTGTTAGTCATCATTCCAAGTAGAATCTTAAAGAATTTGAAAATATTCATATAATCATTTAAACACTACTCAGCCCCCTCTAGTGTTAAGATAGCCTTAAGATCCCTACTTCGCTGACTCACATTTGGTATTGGAGCATTGGTTTTCAAAGTATTCATCATTTGATTTTTGAAAAAGTTTAAATGGCTACCAACACTGGTAATAGTACTGTTAATACACTTGTTAGTAACTCATTTGTCGAAGGACAATCTACTGTTAGACCTCCACTTTCTAATGGTTGCAATTACACATATTGATCTTGTAGAATGAAAATTATTTATAGTCAATTGGTTCAGACACTTGGAATATCACACAAATTGAGTACACTGAACCCGAGACTAATTTTGCACAGTGGACTGCTGACCAAAAAGAAGTTGCACAAAATAACTCTAAGGCCATGAATATATTATTTTTTTCACTAGATAGAAATGAATTTAATAGAGAGTGTGTGTGTGTGTGTGTATAAGTATGCATTTGAAATTTGGAGAACTTTGCAAGTTCACATGAAGACACAAGTAAGGTTAAATGGACCTAAATTTCCATGTTAACAAACCAGTTTAAATTATTCAAAATGAGTCTATATCTGATATGTATAGTAGATTCCAAGATATAGCACACTCACTTATTACATTGGTTAGAAGTTTTCCTAAGGAGGATCAAGTTAGAAAAATCAACAATTCACTCACTCCTGAATGAGATCA
Organism: Allium fistulosum; assembly: GCA_030737815.1. Taxonomy (NCBI): domain Eukaryota; kingdom Viridiplantae; phylum Streptophyta; class Magnoliopsida; order Asparagales; family Amaryllidaceae; genus Allium; species Allium fistulosum. The sequence continues at coordinate 1,240,833,209 of CM060902.1, read as the reverse complement.
AAAGACTCTTGCAATTGAAGAGGCTAATGAAATTAACACTCTAAAAATTGAAGAGTTAATTGACAATTTAATGTCTTTTGAAGCACAAATGCAGGGCAGGAGAGAAAGCAAAGGAATAGAGAAGAAATCTATAGCTTTTAATGCAATGATGGATAATCTGGATTCAAACAGCAACAACGATGAAGAAATTGCATTCATGATAAGGAATTTTAGAAAATTTCTATAATATAGGAAGATGAACAATCTTAGAAGAAATGACAACAAAAATTCATAAAGCGGAACTGGAAGCGGAAATGGCATTAGATGTTATTACCGCGATGAATTTTACCATTTAAAACGAGACTGTCCACATCCCGATAAACTGAAAACTATACCAAGCACTGATTTGTCTAGAAAACGGAGAAGAGCCTATACTGCAACATTAGACAATTCAGATACATCCTCAAGTGATAATGAATCAAATACAGAAATTGCTAACATGTGCTTCAAAGCAATACATAATTTATAACAAAATGGTGAAATGGATCGAAAAAAGGTACGCTTTTAATATATCAAAAGTTTTGATTTCTTGAATGAAATTTTTTCGCTGTTTTGTTGGTTGTTAGGAATATCCTATAGATTAATGATAATATTGGTTGAATATTGTGTGATTATATTTTAAATTTAAACTTTTTATATATTTTAATAATATAATAATATTGTAAAATATATTAAAATGATTTTAAAATAATTTTTCTGTAAATAAATAACTATAACTATATATATATAATAAATAGGATATAGTAAAACAAAAATCATTTTTGAAAAATTCGACATGTATGTCGACATACACCCCAAGCATATGTCGACATACTTTGGCAGATTTTGAATTTCAATTTCAAATTCAAAATTTGAATTTACCTCCACCCGTTTACCAATTCCTATGTTCTAAAAAGATGTCTCTTGACTAAAGAACATGCCTTTTGATTCTCTATCTATTTACTCTATCTCCATCCATTCATTTTTCACTTTCATTTTCAAATTCAAAAATCATAAACTCTCTCGTCTCTTCAAACACTCTTCAATGGCATCCTTAAGTAATACTAAGTCAACCATGAGACTTTCTAAGAGAATAAAAGAATATCTTTTTAATGATCAAGCAGCCATGCAAGCTTATATTGAATATATATCTTTTGGAAAAGTCCTTCCTCGAAGATTTTCTATTTTTGAAGATTTTCCTACTTATGATCTTTTTAATCTTTGTTTGCAAAATGAAATTCTTGGTTTAATCGATGCTTCTCAAAATAATTTCATTTGTTATCCAAAATTGGTGAAAAGTTTTTATGCAATTTAAAAGGAAAATGTTATGATGGAAGAGAAGGAGAAGTTTAGAGTAATGTCAAGGGGACACAAATTGTCTTAAATTGTGAACTTTTGGGCCACACTCTTAGATGCAAATCTAGTGGAATGAACCTTTCAACTTTTCAAATTGATTTTCAAAATCGTGAAGTAATCCATGACATTTTTGATAGTGATGATGATTTTGAATATAAAAACAAAAACTTGCGACCAAAAGCAAAAATTTTAAGTCTTCTTTTGCAACAAAGTATCACTCCTAGAACGTGTGATTATAATAACCCGACACAAAAAGTTTCCAAAGCTCTTTTAGCCATTTATGGTCAATATGGCTTAAATTGGTCTTAAGTCATTTTAGATGAACTTTTTTCTAAAAATCTTCCTAAACATGAAAACACACTATTTCATGGTGTGTATCTTACTCTGTTTTGACTTATTTTGGTGTTGACCTTAAAGGAGAGGAAACAAATCCTCGTAAAATATTTGACAAGGACAACATTTCACTTATGCATATTTCATCCTTTTGCGAACCTTATAAAACGCTTGCAGAAAAGGAACAAAAGTTGGCTTGGGAAGAGGAACAAGAAATAAGAGAAGAGGAGGAAGAGGAATGAGAGGAAATGGAAGTCGAGGAGGAGGAACAAGAAGAGAAGGATGATACTTCCTTGGAAAGTATCAATATGCCACCTAATCCATCCAACAAAGATCTTCTCAAAAATCAAGAGAAGATCATTCACAACCAAAAAAAGCTTAAGAAATCATTTTCAAAGAGATTTACCTCAATTTCCAACAAAATGGATAAATTCTTTGGGAAGATAATCTGCAAGCTTGGTGGTTCTTCTTTATCTTCATTCATATCTTTCTAGTTGTTTGTTTAAGCTATATTTATATTTGGATTTTCTAGTTTTAAGTTTGTGTTGATTAATGTATCTTTCTTTTATTCCTTGTGCTCATCCTTATTATCAATGAACATTCTATTTCTTGCTGTTATACATTGTCAATTATCTCTGGAAAGTCATGCAAATAGGATAGTATAGGCCAAAACAATAGAATTGTAAAATAAAGTAGTTTTGAAAAATACAGTTCATATGTCGACATATGCAAATCATGTATGTCGACATACAACGGTAATTTTTCAAAATTTTTAAATTTTGAAAATTAAATAGACAACAAGTGTCTATTCATTTCCAATGAATATTTACCCATTTAAATACCTGTTAAGACCAGAGAATCATTTGTTTCAAGTCTCTCTCTTCTTCCTTTTCATTCCTAAACTCTAATAAAAATTAATTGCCTCTTCTATCCAAAAACTAACCAAAAACCTCGAACAAACTCTTGAATCATTCAAGAACGTTCTTTATTTCATCCTAAGAAACTAAAGGCACTTAGAATTGAGCCAAATGCAGATGATCAAGGAGCAAGAAAAGCATTTCGACGTGATTCGGTGGATGATTTCTGCCTTAAAAAAAAGAACCAACTACCAATCTAGAGTGTACCATAAACAAATATGATGAAGATTGGGATGCTATCAAAGCCGATCCAATCGTTGGCGCTGATGGATGGGTTGAAGTTCCTCGGAATGTCTAGTTTAAATAGATTTGATTGTATATCAATAATAATATTTGATTTGGATTTGATTGGTTTGATTTGTGTGGATTTGATGTAATGGCATGTGACATTACCTTTGTTGAATTGGATGAATATTTAGATTGATTATGATTATTTCATGATTATCAAATTTTACATATCATTTATTGTTTCTATAATCATTCTCATCATCATTATATATAATTCTTATATATCAATTAGTATTTTATTTAGGAGGAGTTAGAGTTAGAATTAGAGTAAGAGTTAGTGTTAGAGTTATAGTTTTTGGTGGTTATTTTTGTTGATGACAAAGGGGGAGAAATATGTAAAATCTTGGCATAGATTAAGGGGGAGTTTTGTAACCCGAGGGAGTTATATTATATTTTATATACAAAGTTGTCGTCATAAAAAAAGGGGAGATTGTTAGTACCTTAGGCATTGGTTTTGATTATAACAACTATAGGACGTTATATAAAATATAAATACTAATGTTTTATCAAGTTATATATATATATAGTATGAAGTACAGGATATTAGACAGGTATTGATTAAGAAGACTTTACAGTATCAAGAGTAGATTCAAGATGTTGATATAGAGTTTCAAGATTTAGAGAATGAAGACTCGTGAGTATAGAAGAGTTCAAGATTTCAAAATATTCCAGATAAGTTATAGAGTCGTAGAATTTATGTTAAAACCTTGATAGCACTTTCTTGATCTCTCTCTCTCCTTTTCTAATTTTTTCTAAATTTGTTTTCCAAATTTAAAATAGTCTTTTCAAAATATTTCTCAAAATGATTTTCAATCTCTTATACTTATAAAGATATTATTTTAGTGTTTTTAAGTTTATATATATGTATATTGAATTTTTGTTTATACTTTAATAATTTATAACTATATTGATTTTATATATATTATTTACATTATATTGAATACTCTTATTAAAACTTTCAAAATTATTTTATAAAGTTTTATTAAGTTATATTTGAATTAAAATGTGTATAAACAATATTTAAATGAGTCTACAAAATATCAAATTATTTTACAAAGCAACGAATTTTCAAAATAATTTTTATAGAGTGTTTTTCAATTTTGTGAAGGATATATCGACATATCCATTACCTGTATATCGACATAGTGGTCATAATTTTCAAAATCCAAATTTGAATAGAAGTTTCTTTTCGTCTTACCTCTTCGCGAATGGACATGATCGTTATTTTTCCTATATATACAAGGCTTTCAAACAAATTTTTAACATCCACTTTCTTATTCTTCTCTCCTCTTTTAACTCTCTTGATTTCTAAATCAAAGTTATACAAACTCTTCATAAATTCAACCAGAATCAAATTCAATCATCACTAGTTTGATTCTCCTTCATCTACTCTATAATTTCTCTCATCCCTTTCACTCAAACAAAGATCAAAGTTCTATTTAAGAGTTATAAGATCAATTATAATCAAGATCGAAGATATGAGTATATTAAAATCTATCAAATCATACTGCTATACTTGTGGGTGTGATTGTAGCCCGTAAAATCAATTGGGTGTGCTTAGTAGCCCGTAAATCTAGAGGGTGCTATACTTATGGGTGTGATTGTAGCCCATAAAATCAATTGGGTGCGCTTAGTAGCCTGTAAATCTAGTGGGTGTGCTTGAAGCCCGAAAATCTAGTGACTCTGCCCAAAGGTCGGTATTCTGGAGGGTGTGTCTCGTAGCCTTGAAATTGAGATTGTATTTGCATTTACTAGTTGAAAAAAATCCATACAAGGAATTATGCGGGACTTGATGTAGGGTAACTCTGAACCAGTATAAATCCCAATGTGTTCTTTCCTTTTTACTTTTACTGCATTTACTTTTATCTGCATTTTGATTTTGTGATTGTTAATTACATCATTCCAAGTAGAATCTTAAAGAATTTGAAAAATATTTATATAATCAATTAAACACTATTCACCCCCTCATCTAGCGTTAAATAGCCTTAAGATCTATATTCCGCTTACTCACATTCCTGTCTAAGGGTCTCCTTTTCTGCTTTATAGGAGTAAATTTTGGATCTATATTTAAGCAATGGAAAATGACTGAGGGGTTGATTCCCACCATATCATTATAAGTCCATGCAAATACATCTTGATTGTGTTTGAGAAAGGAAATCAACTCTTCTCGGATAGAGGGGTGGAAATAAGCCCCTATCTTGACTGCCTTAGACTTGTCGTGTTCATTGAGGTTTGTTTCTTCGGGAGTCTCGGCTGCTGAAGCTGTCTTGGTCCTTTGTCTTGGATCAAGATCAAGCTTAATTTCTTCTTCTTTCGAAGTTTTCTATACAGTGTGTGTTGACGCTAAAAATGGGCATAAACACCCAATATAATCTTGTAAAGATTAAATAATGAATGAAATTAAAACAAAGCAGATGAATAAATAATCATACAGATTTTTATAGTGGTTCGGCAATCTTGGCCTAAGTCCACTTTATATATTATTGATCTTGCACTGGTTTATGATTATAAGAATGTTTGGATCAGCCGGGATCCATTATTACAAGAGTAAAGAATAAAAATGGTAGAGCCTGGATAGCAGAAAGAAGGATCCTCTTTATGGAGAATGGTAGCTGTATTTATAGAGGAAGATATGCATGGATTGGGCTGAAAATTCGCCAGAAGAGTCTCTAGATCCGTAGGGGCCCACCAGAATGATCGGTTGCCTAAATTCTACAAAAGTAATGATCGGGACAGATCATTATTTTTGGCTCCAATCAATGTGCGATCGTTTGTGGGTGGTCCCATAGGCCTCCTGGCCTTGGTTCCAAAATATGGTGTCATTCTGAGCTATAGTTTTTGAGATATCGCCCATTCTTTGTAGAAACCAATCCTTATGCTGATCGTCCAATAATGATCGGTGTCTTTTATGTTTTTCTTAAGCTCGGTTATGCGATCGATAATGTAGGCTCTTCTTGATGTAAATTACTTTCTCTCGAATTTGTGCAATTCCGTCGTATTGTTTGTGAGATATCATCCCACCTTCATTTAATATGGATCGTTTTGGTGATTCGTACGATCGTTCCAATAACGATTGGCTTCTATTTCCAAGATTTGGGAGTTTTGTCAGGCGATTGTTTTGTGGGCTCCACTCTTCAATATATTGATGTTCTAAAAGTTTCAAGTGCATTGGCTTTGTAAATTTTGAGATATTGATCGATCTTCATCGATTTACGCTGTTTCATGGATCTTTCTAGACCGATCCATATAAATTCTTCATTTGTCCATAACTCGAGCATACAAACTCCGATTGGCTTGAAATTTGAAAGGTAGCCTCATAGGGCCTTCCTTGTCGCTTCATATTGAATACACCTTGATTGGGACCCGGTCCAAATCTGTTCGGCCATTGTCCATAATATTGTATATAGCTGATTCTCAAGGCTGGTAACCAACCGTTCTTAACCAAATCTGCGGTATCATGGCCTTGCCAAAAGGTGGTATAAAATTTGCCCTCCAAAGTACGTCTTGTTCGAACATGACATGCTTTGAAATGTCGCAGGTTTCAATCATTGTAAAGGATTCCATCCAGTTTATTGAGTGGTCGTCACCCTTTTGTTGATTTATCTTCCAAAAGTGTTGTATCCCTCTTTGATCGTTATGACGCTTGGTCGATTTCCAATAGTATAAATTTAGGATTGTATTCTATTAGTTGCTATTTGTGTCTAGTTCTACGAGGCTAGTATGCTTTGGCTATTTGATCCAGTCTTTTCTCTAATAACTCCAGGTGAAAACTCAATTTCTGTCGGTTTCAAGAAATTGAATTTTTAGAATATAGACATGTAGGTTTAAGTACACGTTCTTGTCATTGGTTCCCGGATGCGTTTGTATGCTCACGAGTCATCACCAATTCCTTATAGTTTAATTGCAATTGGATTACAATTCTTGTTTATATTTATTTATATAATGAAATAGGGGTCATAATAAGTCACTCGATGGGAAAGGAATTCAAATTCTACAGGGATGATGGCTTCAGAGCCATAAGCAAGGGCGAATGGAGTATGGCCAATCGCGGACTTGTTTGTGGTTCTGTAAGCCCATAATGCTGTTGGGAGTTTATCCACCTAATTGCCTCTAGCCTTTTCTAAACGTTTCTTCAAAATGGACTTTATGATTTTGTTTATAGCTTCAACTTATCCATTTGATTGAGGGTGAGCAACTACCGCAAATCTATTTTCAATATGATGCCGACGGCATAAGTCTTTGAATTCAACGTTGTCGAATTGAGTTTATTTATCGATTACAATGGTTTGTGGAAGGACAAAATGATAGATGATGCTCTGGGCAATGAAGTTGATTACTTTCTTCGTGGTGGTCATGGCTAAAGGTTCAGCTTCATCCCATTTAGTGAAGTAATCCACTACTACGATGGCATACTTTGCTCCATCTTCAGAGATCAGTAAGGAACCGATAATATCAATGCCCTAAGTGGCAAATGGACATGTACTGACCATTCGTGTAACTTCCGTCGGTGGAGCTCTCAGATTTTTTTGCAAACATCTAGCACTCGTCACATTGTCTAGTGTGATCAATTGCATCTCGTTTGACAGTTGGCTAGTAATACCCGTAGTGGAGTATTTTCTTTGTTAGGGTTTGTCCCCTGGTGTGATCGTCCATTCTCCTTCATGAATTTCTCTCGAGATTCTTTTTATTTCTTCATGGATGATACACCGAAGCATAGGAATGGAGAAACCTTTTCTATACATGACTCCTTCTTGGATGATGTAGCGTGAAGCTTTATGGAAGATCTGTCATTTTTCATTCCTCCATCGGGGAAGGATCCCTTATTGCAGATAACCTTTGATAAAAGTCACCCACGACTCCCTTCCTTGGCTCGTCTCCAAAACACAACCAATCTCCATCTGGTCGATGCTCGGAGCATCTAGTACTTTAATCGAGACAAAATCTATTTGCTGCGCATTCTCGGAACTGGCCAGCTTGACAAGTGAGTCGATTTTCTCATTTTGTATCTCTGGGGATGTGTGTAATTGTGTAACACTCAAAGTCGACTAATAGCTCTCGGACCCGGCTGAGATAAGGAGCAAGTCGCTGCCCCCTAGTTTGATAATCTTCCCGGACTTGGCATACTACTAATTGGGAATCACAAAAGATTTGTAAAGTTTTCACTTCTAGTTCTTTGGCAACTTTGAGCCCGACGATCAAGGCTTCATACTCAGCTTCGTTATTTATTGTAGGGAAGTCGAGATTCAAGGTGTAGCTGATCGATTGTTCCCTTAGGAGTCACTAACACTACTCTGGTGCCTGAACACCAATCGTTGGATGCTCCATTCGTGTACATTTTACATCGATTGGTTGGTTCTCTACTGCTCTTCGGAGAGTCGTCTGGTGTAGTGAATTCAGCTATAAAGTCCGCTAATGTCTGTCCCTAGATAGCTCTCCAAGAGAGATAAGTGATATCGAATTATCTTAGCTCAATATTCCATTTGAGCAACCTTCCAAATGTCTCAGGTCTCCTTAGGATCCGTCGTAATAACTGGTTGGTGATGTTGATGGGGTGAGCCTGGAAGTAAAGGCGAAGCTTTTGTAACGCAATGAACAAACAATGTGCGAGCTCTTCCAGCTTCGGGTAGTTTCTCTCAGCACCTGTCAATCGCTTGCTAACATAATATACTAGCCGCTGGATCCGATTCTCTTCATGTAATAGTGCAGCACTTATGGCGTGTACCGATACGGCTAAATAGATGTATAAGTCTTCACGATTGAGTGGTTTGGATAGGATGGGAGGTCGCTCTAAGTGATCTATCAGAGCTTGAAACACGTCAACGTAGTCTTGCATCCATTCAAAGTTTCTCTTCCCTCTCCTGATTAGGTCGAAGAAGAGAATTCACTTATCGATGGCCCTAGAGATGAATCAACTTAGGGCGGTGATCTTCCCATTTAGGCTCTGTACCTACTTGATTGTCTTTGGTACTTGGATGTCTCTAATTGCCTGAATCTTCTTAGGATTGGCTTCAATTCCGCGAGAGTTGAGCATGAAACCCAAGAACTTCTCTGATGCAACGCCGAAAGAGCATTTCAAGGGACTGAGTTTTATTTGACATCTTCGGAGAATACTGAATATCTCTACTAAGTCATCGATGTGGTTGTTTGATTTCTATGACTTCACGAGCATATCATCCACATATACTTCCATTAATTGCCCGATATGGCCTTTGAACATTCGATTGACCGGCCTCCGGTAAGTTGTACTATCGTTCTTAAGTTCAAATGGCATCATAACATAGCAATATAGCCTTAGATCGGTAATGAAACTGGTGTGCTTCTTGTGGGGGATATGCATCGGGATCTGGTTACATCCGGAGTATGCATCCATAAATGAAAGCGATTCATATCCAGTAGTTGGGTCTACCAGCTGGTTGATCCTCGAAAGTGGAAAGCTGTCTTTCGGGCATGCCTTGTTTAGATCAGAGTAGTCGACATTTATCCGCCAATTTCCTTTAGCTTTTCTCACATGAACTAGATTGGATACCCATTTCAGGTAGAGGGCATCGTGGATAAACCCATTGTTTTTGAGTTTATCCACTTCCTCTTTAAGTGCAGCAAATCTTTCCGGGTCCATGCCGCGTTGCTTTTGCCACATCACTTTTGTTTCACCAGGACATACCTTGGGTCGATATTCAATGCATGGCTCGCGATAGTCGATGAGATCACACACATGTCAGAATGGGTCCAAGCAAACACATCAAGACTCGTTCGAAGAAAGCCAGCTAATTCCTTCATCATCGTTGCAGTGAGCTGTGATCTGATCTTCAATATCCATGATGGGTCGCCTTGGTTGACCGTAATGTCGATTGTTAGGTCTACTGGTGCAACCTTGGATTCCTTGAGTTCAAATGTAACTGTTTTGCATAACAATCAACGTTAAATTCGGTTAGGATGGTTAATCTAGTCGAATCCCAGAGTCTTGTCATGATTTATTAAGTCTGATAGTGAAGGGCTCTATATGCTTTGAGCAATTATCTGCAAATGGCCAAAGATTAGGATTAGAAGCACATTGAATCAAATGTCAAGTAGGGTTCAACCTTGTGTTGCATGCAACTGCATAGCTAGCTCTTGCTTTGAGTTTGAATCTGTTTGTATATTCGAGTAACGCGCTTTTCGTTCAATGTACTCATGATCCATTACTCGTCATTCGGGTTGGAGTGATGGTCAGTTGCCAATGAGCTTGGGCATCGATTCGACAATTCTATCTTTAGGCATCCTTTCATTCGTAGCCTCAAGTCGTTGTAAACACCAGGTATGAGTCACAGTATTGAGCTATGGCTGTCAGCTTTTGGATGATCACACCTCTACCCCTAGTCTCGGGTTGATAAATGCACTGCATGGACGGTCGAGTCTCGTCCTAGTCGTGTTTATACTCCCACCTAAGATCCAAAGACTTAGAGTTAATCGATGAATGGTTGGTTCACATTCATCTTGTTTATCGCTCGTGCTCCCAAGTCTGGGGCATATGTCGATAAGTAGGAAGGCAAGTCATGTCCACTTTAGCTTTATACTCTTTCCCATTGAATCGCAAGATCGGGTTAGTTGATGGAAGGCCGAGTCATGCCTATTTTGGATTGTATTCTAGTTTTCCCTTCTTGCGGGAAAACCTCGATGCTTTGTCGGAATTCTAGCACGAGTTATGTACCGGACGGTCAATTATGTCCCCTTTTGGTGTAAATGTCGCTATACTCTACGTGAGGACCTTTATTTGTGGTTGGTGAGGATCGATATTAACCGTCGATCCAGTGGTATGATATAATCGGTCTCCCATAACATCAGACATCATTCCGATTGGTTTGGTATTAAGGCCTCCTTGCAGTCGTTGCCTTAAGCCATAAATAACACCAAGCCAGAGCTATGATGACCCGTCGTATTCATTTTTTAGTGGTTTATACTCCTGGCCCCAGTTTTGGGTCGGTGGAGTTAGTTTGCGGATGATCGAATCTCATCTGTAGCATGTTTACACTCCTCCTGTCTAGTTTAGGTCAGAGTTTATGGAATAGTGAGTGGTCTAACCACACTCATCTATTTGTTTATACTCATATCCGCATTCTAGGGATAAGAGTTTGTTGGCGGGTGGTAGAATCGCAACCAGTTTGTGTTTATACTCCACTCCACACTCTGGGGACTTAAAGTTATTCTGGAAAATGGTCGAACCACATTTTCTCTGCCTCCAAGTCAGGGGCAATAGTCGACGAGTAGTCGTTCGTATCATGTTCACTCTTACTTGGAGTTCTTCACGTCGAATCGTGGAAAGGAGCTGATTTGCGGATGGTCGGGTCGTATCTGATTTAAACTTGGGCTCCCAGACTGCCCCTTGCATCCAGGGTAGGAGTCGATGCATGGACGGTCGTACCACATCCACTTTCATTTAGATCTTGCTTCTGCCGAACCTTGGAAGTGAGATGAGTGTTTTGGTGAACTCCATGACCGAGCAAGGGAGAAGATGGTCGAACTGCATCCACTTTGAGTTGTGTCTTTTTCCCTGAGCCAGGGGAAGAGTTGGAGAGCGAACAGTCGAACCGCGTCCACTTTTTATGTTTATACTCCTAACCATGCTCTAAAGACTGGAATTGGTTGGTGGACGGTCGAACCGCATCCATCGTTTTATGTTTATACTTCAGTCCGCACTCTGGGAACTAGAGTTGATCGATGGATGGTCGGACCACGTCCCTCTTTTCATATCTATACTCCAGTCCGCACTCTGGGATCTAGAGTTGATCGATGAACGGTCGGACCACATCCATCTTTTTGTGTTTATACTCCAGTCCCAACTTTGGGAACTAGAGTTGATCGACGGACGATCGGACCGCATCCATTTTGTGTTTATACTCTAGTTCGCGCTCTGGGAACTAGAGTTATATGATGGGTGATCAGTCACACCCGTTTTTGATTTATACTCCATGTGTCAAGTTGAGGTAAGAGTTATCGAATAAATGGTCGAATCACGTTCATTCATTCATGGAATTTTGCACCCAGCATCGAGGACAGAACTTAGCAAGTGAGACGATCGATTCATATCCACTTGGTGATTGTAGCTCTTCTTATCAAGTCAAGGAAGGGAGTAGGCGAAGAATGGTCGGATCACATCCATGCTTGGGTTATACGGTTAGGTCTCAACCAATTTGCTTCGTACTCTTCCTGGAAAGTCAAGGTAGAGAGTTATTAGGTGGACGGTCAAGTCGCATCCACCTCAAGCTGCAGTCAGATGTCCACGTGTTTAGGGTGGTAATTGATGAGTAGACAGTCGGTCGCGCCTACTTTTAGTCGAGCTCCCAGACTGCTCCTTGTGTCATGGGTAGGAGTTAATGTGTAGACGGTCAAATCACATCCACCTTAGTTGGGCCTTGGTCTTGTTGAGCTTTGGGAGAGGCATAAGTACTTGACAAACTCTAAGTCAAGCATGAAAGTTGATGAGTCGACAATCAGTCGTGTCCACTTTGTACTAGATTCTGACCTTGTCGGGCTCTGAGTAAGGCATAGATGTTCTGTCAGAATTGAAGCACAGAGCAGGAAGTGGATGGTCAAGTCACACCAACTTTCCATTTTGAGTCCTTGCCCCTAAGTCAGGGGCATATGGTAGCCGATGAGAAGTTGAATCATGCTCGTCTTGATGAAACTCCAAAGGTCTGATCATGGTCCGTGGAGATTGGTTGGTGCCCAACTCTAAGTACTTGGTCACCTGCATCGTTTGGAAGTTGATTAGTTCAAGTTGGTCGTAGTTCACAACATAATTGAAATTGAAATAAATCTTATTTATAAGTGAAGAAGTGTTGTATGCTCGCTATTCCACTTTGCCCAAGCCCTTCTTAGTTGGAAGTCGACCGTGGGTGGTCTAATTGATAATCAAAGTTCTTTATTAATAATGGTCGGATGTTCCCTACCTGCTATTCCGTGGGGCTTGCACATATTGCTGAAACTTTCCTTTCCGGATTGGGTTTCCAATCACATCACGCAGGCGTCTGCAATCGCCAGTGTTATGACCGTGCGTATCTTAAAAAATACAACGTTTCTCGGATTTCTTCTGGCTTTCCGTGGACTCTTTCGAGGCTGGTGTCCAGTACTGCTTTCATGAGTCTCTAAGTATATGTTTTCGATTGAATCATTCAAAGGAGTATATGAGTCGAATTTTAGGATTCTAGGTCGTCTCATAGAATCCAAGTCCTTGTTTAAGGCCTCAATGCTGTCCTCGCTTTGAATTCCTTCAACCAACGGGCCTACATCATTCTTTCTCCTAGTTTTCTCTACCTCCTCCTTGCTTAGGTTCTAGTTCGCTTTGTAGTAGAAATGATCTAAGGACGCAGGAGGCTCTCCAGCTAACTAGTTGCCCAAATCTATCTCGGGGTCGATTCCTTTTTATCAATGCCATCAGTATAATGTGCTAACTAGGACTGCTCACTTCATTGACAAAGGTGTTGAATCTCTATAAGGAGTCTTTGAGTGGCTTGCCTGTAGCTTGGAACTAGTTGGATAATGTCATCACATCCTTGGGGCGATTCACATGCATTCTGAATTGCTCGACAAACTTCTTAGCCGAATGATTGAATTAGGAGATGGATTTGGACGATAATCGCATAAACCGCATGATCGCTATACCTTCGAGGAATATAGGAAAGTGTTTGGATTCGATGGCATCTATCGCTCTGGTGGAATTCATATGCCACTCAAATTTCATGAGATGTAGTGGAGGGTCGGTTTTCCCTGAGTAAGCCGATATGATTGGTACATTGAATCTCCTTAGATATTTTGCATACCGAACGACTTCAGTGAATAGGTTTCAACTGGGGGAGATGTTCCAGTCATCGTCAGTCCGGTCCATTTTCAAGTTACAACTACTTGTAACGCTTGTGAATGATGTATTCCTAATTGTTGAACATTTGAATAGTGGAGAATGCCAGTCGAATGGCGAATCAGTTAGGATGGGGTCATGGATCGGCGATGATCCCCAAACTTTCATCTAGATGGGGCGCGATCCATATAAGCCAGTAAGGAAGGCCTTGAGGTTGCACACAAAGTTTCAAGCCATTCGGAGTCTATATGCTCGAGATATGAACAAAGCAAGATGGACTGGTATTAACGAATTGGTGGTAATTTACTTGGAGTCGGACCCAAGAAAATATATTATTTGCTTGGAGTTAGCAACTCGTTTGCTTGGAGTCGCTGAATTAGAAGTGTTGGGTCAGTGAAGAAAAGTGCTTGGAGACATATTGGTGTTTTCCTGGAGAAAATCTTGGTTTTACCCAAGTTTGACCACAAGCCATAATTTCCTAGGTTTGCTTTGAGTCACATCACCTTAGTTTATGTCATATCACCTTGGTTCTCCAACCTTTGGGAGTATTGTTTGAATAGTGGTTCCTTGTCCATTCCTTGGCTGCAATTCAGAAGCTGCTGCTTGATCCCCTATCCCCCGGTCAGTCACAGGACGTAAGGGAAGTGGATATAATGCACCGTCTTAAAGTTGAGTTCTGAATCAATTAAATAGTATTCATCCCCTCCTCTAGTGTTAAGATAGCCTTAAGATCCCTATTCCGCTGACTCACATTCCTGTCTAAGGGTCTCCTTTTTGCCTTACGGGAGTAAATTTTGGATATATATTTAAGCAATAGAAAATGACCAAGGGGTCGATTCCCACCATATCATCATAAGTCCATGCAAATACATCTAGATTGTGTTTGAGAAAGGAAATCAACTCTTCTCGGATAGAGGGGTGGAAATAAGCCCCTACCTTGACTGGCTTAGACTTGTTGTTTTCATCGAGGCATGTTTCTTCGGGAGTCTCGGTTGCTGAAGCTGTCTTGGTCCCTTGTCTCGGATCGAGATCAAGCTCAATTTATTCTTCTTTCGGAGTTTTCTATACAGTGGTGTTGATGCCAAAAATGGGCATCAACGCCCAATAGAATCTCGTAAAGATTAAATAATGAATGAAATTAAAACAGAGTAGAGAAATAAATAAACACACAGATTTTCAGAGTGGTTCGGCAATCTTGGCATACGTCCACTTCATATTTTTATTGATCTTGCACTGGATTATGATTACAAGAATGTTTACATCTACTGGGTACATTAGTACAAGAGTGAAGAATAGAAATGGTAGAGCCTGGGAAATTGAAAGAAGGATCCTCTTTATGTAGAATGGTAGCTGTATTTATAAGGGAAGATGTGCATGGATCGGGCTGAAAATTCACCAGAAGAATCTCTAGTTCATAGGGGCCCACCAGAACGATCGGTGGTCTAAATTCTACAAAAATAACAATCGAGGTTGATCATTATTTTTGGCTCCATTCAGTGTGTGATTGTTCATAGGTGGTCCTATAGGCCTCGAGGCCTTGCTCCTAAAATATGGTATCATTCTGAGCTATAGTTTTTGAGATATCGCCCATTCTTTGTAGAAAACCGATCGTTATGCTGATCATCTAATAACGATCGGTCTTTTTATGTTTTTCTTGAGTTCTATTTTGTGATCGATAATGTAGGCTCTTCATGATGTAAATTACCTGCTCTCCAAATTTTATGCAATTCCAACGTATCATTTATGAGATATCATCCAACCTTCAATGAATATGGATTGTTTTGGTGATTCGTACGATCGTTCCAATAACGATCGACCTCTGATTCCAAGATTTGGGATTTTTGTCATGCGATCATTTTTGTGAGCTCCACTCTTCAATATATTGATGCTCTGAAAGTTTCAAGTGCATTGTCTTTGTAAATGCTGAGATGTTGATCGATCTTCGTCGATTTACGTTGTTTCATGGATCATTCTAGATTGATCCATATAAATTCTTCATTTGTCCATAACTCGAGCGTACGAACTCCGATTGGCTTGAAATTTGAAAGGTAGCCTCATAGGGCCTTACTTGTCGCTTCATATTATGACTCGGTCCAATTTATTCGACCATTGTCTATAATACTGTATATAGTTGATTCTCAAGGCTGGTAACCAACCATTCTTAACCAAATCTACGGTATCACGGTCTTGCTAAAAGGCGGGATAACAGTGTGTATAACCTTTCTCTTTCTTCTGGGAGGTTTACTATTCTGCTCCATTCTATTTCTTCAAATCTTCCATGATAGCTTAATACGTAGAATAATTTTCCAATCATGAGATCTTCTTGTCTTAGGAAAATTCTTAATGGTTTCCTTTGGCTTTCCCTGGGTTTAGAACTCATGAAATTGGTTGTTTCCTTAACTTCAAGAGGTGTAGGTTGTTAACTTTGACATCGTCCTCATAAGATGAAGACTTTTCTTTATTGATTGTGTTAAGGCTTGCCTAATACAGTTGTCTAAAGATCCACTGATCTCCTCTTACAAGCCCTTCTCCTGTTTCGGTGGGAAATTTTAAAGGTAAATGCTTGGTAGAAATATCATGTCTATAACGTCGAGAGCAGGCCTTCCAAAGAAAGCATTGTATGTTGGTGGGATGTCCATGATGAGAAAAGCGGTCTCGAAAATTCTGTAGTGAGGATTATTTCCGATTTTGACCATCAATTTACACTCTCTGAGAGGCATTGTTCTCTCATCATTGAATACATATATAAGGGTTTTACTAGGTTTGAGTACACTCTCGAGTAATTCCATTTTTTTGAATGCATGCTTGAAGATTATGTTGATGGTAGCTCCAGTGTCCATCATTATCTTTGCTACTTCTGAAAGCCTAATCTCGG
Organism: Allium fistulosum; assembly: GCA_030737815.1. NCBI lineage: Eukaryota > Viridiplantae > Streptophyta > Magnoliopsida > Asparagales > Amaryllidaceae > Allium > Allium fistulosum. Next base: position 1,240,816,591 of record CM060902.1, on the reverse strand, counting down.
TTGTAATCACAAGTGGGTCATTGTGGGGGTGGCAGACACCCCGCTTATTAGAATCGTAAAATGTGATTGCTGGCCTAACCTTCCGTTTTTTCTCCAACCTTTTCGTCTCATATACCGAGACGTCTTCTGCTTTGGCTTCATTGATATACCTCTTCCAACTACCATCGCTTGCCCCAGCAATATGAGGTCCTCCTAGAATGATGCCTATAAAATTCCTAAGGGCTGTAGAGATCTTAGCGCCTATGCTTGAGGTTGCGTGATTTCGTTTCCTACTAGGGTTATGGCTCCTTGAGCATTGTTATCCTTCAAGAATTCATCCAACTTCCCTTCCATGACCAACTTATTGATGAAGGTCTTCAAAAATCTGCATTCTTCAGTATTGTGGCCATTTTGCCGATGGTAACTACAGTATTTTCGACCTCGGTTCACTTCGTGTTCTCTTCTTCTAGGTGGGTAAGGGATTCAGTCCTAAGTCATAGCATACACCTGGGCATAGGAGTGAGTTAGGGGATAGACCTTCAAGACCTGATGCTCCTTCTTGAATCTCTTAGCTGGAATAAATTTCTTATTGTTGCTTTCCCATTCCTAGTTCTTTAGTACAACCCCTTTGGATTCTTCAATCCGAATTTCTCCTCAAGCTCGATCAAAGAACTTGTTCAAGGACTTACACTCTTACCTCAGTAGATCATCCCAGAATAGGGTATTCCTCCATAACCCCGAAGTGATAATGACTAACTTGGTTTCATTAATCATCCCCTTGTATCGGGAAACAACATCATTAAATCTCTTGCAATAATCTTTTAGGGATTCTCCTCGCCCTTGCTTGAAGTCAGTAAACAAAACTTAGTCCCGTTCTGGTGTCCTTTGAAACGAAGAATCGTGTTAAGAATTCTATGGTCAGGTACTCCCAAGAACTAATAGAGTTTGGTGGGTAATTCTAGAACCAATTCAAAGTAGGCCCACTAAAGGTTGTGGCTAGAAACCTACATTTTACTGCATTTGAAGCTCGAATATCTTGCATCCATGTTTCATACATGGCGAGGTAAGCTTTGGGGCCAGAGGATCCATCATAAGAAAGCTTTATGATCCTGAATTCTGAAGGCATGGGGGCTATCATAATTTCTTTGGAGAAAGGTTGAACCTTTCGAAGCTTCATCTCTGAAGTAAGGTTGGATCGATCTTCTTGTAGCTTTTGTACTTATTCTGATAACTATATCAATTAGGTTTCCATCATCTGGTCCCCGATAAGCTTTAGAGTCTCAACTTCAATACTGTGGGTTTCTGACCTACGTAGCCGCCTTCCTCCGAAGTTCATCCTTTCTAGGCTTAAAGTTAATGACTTCTCAGAAGGTCCCGCACTTGATACCTTTACGGTCTCGGCTTTCTTTGTTGCTTCTTTAGCTGTCATGGGCTCAGCTTCCAAGTCTTCATTAGTCATTGGCAATTTTTCGACATTCTGTTAGATAGTGAGAGGATACTCGTCCTCCTTAAGTATTGTCAAGACTTTCTTTTCTAATTCAACAAAAGTTTTTTTGACCTCAGTCTGGTAGTTATCCAATCATTGGGCTGTACCAGAAATAAACTTTACCAACATCTGGCGAAACTCATTTTCGAAAAGGACTGGGGCAGCGGTTTCTTCAGTGGCAGTTTGATTTGCCAGGTTTGCCTGATTCCCATCATTCGCAGGCATTTCTTCAACTTCCTCATCCTGAGTAGGGGAATGAGGAGTTTTTCAAGAGGAAAGCTTTGACTTCATGTATGGTTGAAAGGGTAGAATTTGTGGATTAGAGAAGGATGGAGGTTCGGTCCCTCCTTCTAGCACCAAAAATGTTAGATAGATTTTTCGTCTAACTAACACCTCAGAGTTCTCGGAAGCTCGTTCCAAGAGGATGAAGGTAAATCAAGCAAATTCCAAAACTTAAATAGAAAATATATGCCGAAAGGTAAAGGAGATACGAGATTTGTAGTGGTTTCGGACCTTGATCCCTACATCCACTTTGAAGAATCTGACGTGAGCCTTTTATTCTTCAACTTCTTGTACAAATATAATTGATACTAAGTCCGCCAATAATGACATTTTAATTGAAGCTTTTCTAAAGGAGTAAAGTATATCGAATAATTGTAGAATGTCAAAAATTTGTTAGCCAGCCCCCTTTCAGTAGTACGTGGCCCTCTAGTTATAGCAGATTTAAGGTTCTTCCATTGGTGTAGAGGCTTTAACTCAGATTGCTGACCTGGCTTGCTATAGGCGGCTATGATTTAAAACTTGTCATCATCTGCTTGATAGTATTTTGACACGGATAGCCGACGTGGTGCTTATATATATAGCTTCTTTGATTACTTTCGTCTATCTTGGCTATTGATCTCGGTTTGTTGGAATTTTGCTACTCCCGACAGTTGTTGCTCTCGGTTAAGCTTCTTGCTAGATTTGGATAATAATCTCGGTCTTTTTTGTTGCCTGAACTCATACTCTCGACCTACATGCTCTCGGATATTGAGTCTGGTGCCTAACTCTTGATGGAAACCAAGTAATTGGTCTCAAAATAGAAGCCAAGGGAATCTCTTCTCGAATATTCGTAATTTGCACATTGTGTAAATTATGTGTAACACCATGACAAAACCCTATGCACTGGAATTTTGGACTTATATCAGTTAGGGGCTAACAGCTGAAGTATAGGGTGTGACTCTACATCAGTCCCATCTGGTTTTCTAATCTCTGAGTCAATTTATCCTATCATAATTTATCTACAGGTGATAAGAATAATAAACCTTTGGTAAAATTCTAGGAAAAATACCTTTTTCTATTTCCTTGAAAAAAAAACCTTTATAAATGATTTAATCCTTGAAATCATATTTAAAACAAGGAAAATACATAGCTCTTTACTTTATTCGAAATACTTATGCCAAGATCTATGCTCTAATAAAACAATATTGATAAAGTTTGAAACCATAGAGGTTGAAGCACCTCAAAATCATAGGCTATAAGCCAAACAATAAAACCTTTTATATTGATAAAAGGCGGCATGGATATAGCAGGCATGGGACATCGCCCCTCTTCAACATCAAAATATGTTAATGTCTTTGATTTATAAAATACAAAGCTATATAGTCGATAATAACTATGTCGTATAGCATAGTATTGAGTTTCATAGGTTTGCATAGTGTAAGGTCAGTAAACTTGTACATGGGAATGGTGACAGTTAAAATAGGTGACATCATTGCCATTTAAGTTCATCGTCGAAAATAATAGTACAAGGGCGGCGTCACCGCCTTATAATAATAAAGAGGATATGCAGTGTTGTTACCGCTGTAGATATCAACCCCGATATGGATAGGAGCGGCACCAAAAATAAGAGTTGGAATAGAAGACTAGTGGCATAGTTGCTTTATGTGGTCGACGACATTATTGAAAACATGCTGCATTGTGCCTTTTTATATGAAAGCGGTGTTGATTCATGAGTTTTGATTCATGACACAAGCTTCAGAGATCATACGACGAGAATGCTATATGAAAGCGACAAAAAGAGAATAAGTGCATACCGTGCACTACAAAGAAGATAATCTTACAATTCAGAGATTAGTATGGATATTTTATTTTATTTGAGTCTTAGAACAATGTTAAAATCATTCCTCAAATAATCACACACGCACACAAAACATTTTATATCAAAAAATATGTTCACTGTGCATATAACACCAGGTCGGCCGACCGACCAGGATCCTCGGTCGACCGACCCTGTATCATATGCACAATGACTTTCTGTTTTGTATACGTTTTTCAACTCAGCTGACCGGCCAGTTTTTCCGGTCGACCGACCAGAGAATAACGGCTAGTTTACTGAAGAGATGCGATCATTTCATGAAGAGGAATGTCCTCTATTTCAAGAGGTATGGACACAACTGTTAACTAAAACTCTTCATGAAAGATTACAACTCTTCTACAACTATATAAACATATTCAATTCACTTCTACAATAACGAATTCATGTTTTAATTCTGAAATCTATTCTCTATTATTCTCTGCAAATAAAAAGCATTCATTCTCATTCAATATCACTAGAATCCTTGAACTAATTCATATACTTCGATTCTACGTGATTATCTTCCTTCTAAATCTTCACACACATACATACTCTTGAGGATTTGATTATAGGAAAGTTGTACTATCAAAAGACAATCAGTGTTATTCAGAACACATTCGTCAACAAACTATTTGTATTAAGTTGAAGTCCTCTTCGGCTGTTGAGGCGGAAAATTCCTGTTCGGCTGCTCAGGTGTCGTATACCTATTCCTCCGGGTTAAGTGAGGGGTTTAGTTTAAATCCAGAAGGTATTCTGGGACTGGACGTAGAACGGGAAGTTCGAACCAGTATAAAAATTCCTGGTGTCATTTTACTATACTGCTTTTATATTCCGCACTATTTATAGTATTAATATCATCTCTATACTCTGTATTATCATATATCCATATTACACGGTCCATAGCGCACTTTCATTTGGTATCAGAGCAAGGTCATCTTATAACCATCACAAAGTTATTTGATATTTACTTATTTTTAGTAATATGGCAACCACACAAATTAACGATGTTAACACTCACACTAACTTTAGTTTCACAGAAGGTCAATCGACTTCACGACCTCCACTTTTCAATGGTATAAATTATAATTATTGGTCAACTAGAATGAGAATCTATATGCAATCAAGTGGGTTTGATATCTGGAATATTATACAAAGGGAATACACAATTCCTACTGGAGAATACTCGACTTGGAGTAACACACAAAAACTAGATGCTACATCAAATGCTAAGGCTATGAATATTTTATTTTGTGCATTAGATAGAAATGAATTCAATAGAGTTAGTATGTGTACTTCCGGCTATGAAATTTGGAGAACTCTTAAAGTTTCACATGAAGGAACAAACAAAGTTAAATTGAGCAAAATTTCTATGCTGAAACATCAATTTGAAAACTTTAAAATGAGGCCAAATGAATCTATAAATGACATGTACTCTAGATTTCAGGATATTTATCATGCTCTATTGTCTCTAGAACAAAAGTTTACTGATTTTGATGTTGTTACAAAAATCTTGAATTCTTTAATGGACGAATGGGAACGAAAAGTCCTAGCTATTGAAGAAGCAACTGATTTGTCAACATTAAAACCAGAAGAATTGATAGGTAATTTAATGTCCTACGAAGTAAATTTGCAGGCAAAACGAAATGGAGCACAAGAAAAGAAAAATGTAGCATTCCAAGCAGAAAAAGATGATTCCGACTCAGATAATGAAGATATGGCAATGATCGCTAAAAATTTCAAAAAGTTTTTGAAATTCAACAGAAACAAATTCAAGGGAAACAAAAATAATTCCAACAACAATTCTAATAGCAGCAAACCATCATCTTCAACAATGGAATGTTATGAATGTCACAAGAAAGGACACATGAAGAAAGATTGTCCAGATCGCAAAAAGAATAATTTCAAGAAGGACAAAAACAAACGAAAAGCTTTTTCAGTCACTTGGGACGACACTGACTCATCATCCTCATCAGAGAGTGAAAGTGATAATGAACAAGCAAATGTATGCTTCATGGCTTCGTCAGACGATGTAAGTGATTTTACTTTTGAAGATTTAATTGAAATAAATTCTGAATTAGTAAATTTAACAAAACAACTTAAAAAGAAAAATAAGGAGTTGCAAAGAAAGTTAGATAGAACAGTTTTAGAAGTAGATATGTTAAAAGATGAGAAGGTAATATTGGAAGAAGAACTTGAAATCTCTCAACAATCGAATTCTAACTTATCTTCTCAAATTACGTCAATATCTGAGGAACTAGAAATTCAGAAAAATAAATATGATGTTTTACTTTTTGAAAATAATGATTTAATATCTAAAATTAAGGATTTAGAGTTAGAAAAATCTAGTCTTAAAATAAAATTTGATGATATTTCTAAAAATGTTTCTAATTTCAATAAAGGAAGAGAAAATCTTTCTAGTATACTAGAAAACTCTCAAACTTCCAACAATAAATCTGGACTAGGATTTAAGAAACAAAATAATTATGCTAAAAGTAAAATTAATAATAAAATTAAGAAAGATATTAGGAAAACAGATTATTCAAATACTAAAACTATTAAGATATGGATTTCAAAAACCAATAATACATTGATAAGGAATAAACATATCAAAAGTTTTATGGAAACTGTTCATAATAACAAGAATTATGTTTATAAAGGGAATTCTGAACCCGTATGGGTTTGGCTTCCTAAGATCTAACTCTTAGGACCCTAAAAAGATTGGGTACCAACTTTTTATAATTTTTTGCAGGTACCACATAAAAAGAGAGGAAAATGGATTTTAGATAGCGGTTGCTCAAAACACATGACTGGAAACAAAGAAATGTTATCAAACATTATATACTCAAATGGAGGAGCAGTCACCTTTGGAGATAACTCAAAAGGGTATATCATCGGCAAAGGCAATGTCAATAGCAACGGTACATCTAATTTACCTCTCATTACTGATGTTTTATTAGTTAAAAATTTAAAACATAATTTATTAAGTATTAGTCAACTATGCGACAAAGGTTTTAATATAACTTTTTCAGAAAATAAATGTAACATTTTTGATAAAAATCACAACATTATTTTCGAAGGAAATAGAGATAAAAATATTTATATCCTAAATATGAATGTTAATAATGATTCAAATTTGTGTCTAGTAGCTAAAGAGAATGATTCTTGCCTTTGGCACAAAAGATTTTGTCACATAAATTTTAATACCATCAACAAACTTGCTAAAAATAAATTAGTTAAAGGGTTACCCGATATAAAATTCAAAACTAACATATTTTGTGATGCATGTAAATTAGGAAAATTAACAAAATCTTCTTTTAAATCAAAGAAAGTAATATCTACAGAACAACCACTTGAACTTTTACACATGGATCTTTTTGGTCCAACTCAAGTGCAATCTATTAATCATAATAGATATGTTTTTGTTATTGTAGATGATTTCTCTAGATATACTTGGATTTTCTTTTTGAAAAATAAAAGTGATACTTTTGATAATTTTAAAGTTTTTGTTAAAAGAATTCAAAATATTAAAACTTTGAAAATTAAAAATATAAGAAGTGATCATGGAGGCGAATTTGAAAATGAAGTTTTTGAACAATTTTGTAACAAAAAAGGTATTAACCATAATTTCTCTTTTCCTAGAACACCACAACAAAATGGAGTTGTAGAAAGGAAAAATAGAATGTTACAAGAATGTGCAAGAACTTTACTAAATGGAACAACTTTATCGAAACAATTTTGGGCAGAAGCTGTAGCTACTGCTTGTTACGTACTGAATCGCGTTTCTATTCGACCATTAACTAAAAATACACCATATGAACTTCTAAATGAAAGAAAACCAAATATTTCATATCTAAAAGTTTTTGGTTCCAAATGTTTTATTTTAAATACTAAAGATCAACTAGGCAAATTCGATCCAAAATCCGATGAAGGTATATTTGTTGGATATTCGGAACGAAGCAAGGCCTATCGAATTTATAATAAACGAACTCAAATTATTGAAGAAAGTTTACATGTTTCTTTCAACGAAAATTTTAAAAATATAAATCCGAGTGTTACTATTGATTCTGATGATGAATCTACTCAGAATGAGAATATTAGTACAAATGAAAATCTTGATATTCATGAAACCAATACAAATGTAACTTCTAATTTAATAAAATCTCCATCTAGAATTTTAAAAGATCATCCTGTGCAAAATATAATTGGAGAAGTTAATACGAATGTTAAAACCAGACATCAATTAAATCAAGCTGGTCATGTTGCTTTTCTTTCTAACATAGAACCTAAGAATATAAAAGAAGCTTCAACTGATGACTACTGGATATTTGCCATGCAAGAAGAATTAAATTAATTCGAACGAAACGAAGTTTGGGAACTCGTTCCTAGACCTAGTGATCAATCAGTCATCGGTACTAAATGGGTTTTAAAAAATAAAGCAGATGAACTAGGAAATATAACAAGGAATAAAGCTAGATTAGTTGCACAAGGATATAATCAAGAAGAAGGTATTGATTACGAAGAGACGTTTGCTCCAGTCGCCCGACTTGAAGCAATACGAATATTATTAGCTTATGCATGTTTTCATAATTTTAAACTATATCAAATGGATGTTAAAAGTGCATTTTTAAATGGATTCATAAAAGAAAATGTTTTTGTTGAACAACCACCTTTGTTTAATCATGAAAAATTTCCGGATCATGTATATAAACTTAAAAAGGCGTTATACGGTTTAAAACAAGCACCACGTGCTTGGTATGATCGTCTTAAAAGTTATTTATTAGAATCTGGTTTTGAAATCGGTAAAGTAGATCAAACACTTTTTATTAAGAAAACTAATAAAGATATTTTAATAATTCAAATATATGTTGACGATATTATTTTCGGCTCGACAAATGAAAAATTATGTCAAGAATTTTCAACCATAATGACAAATGAATTTGAAATGTCTCATATGGGAGAATTGTCATATTTTCTTGGATTACAAATTAAACAAATTGAAAATGGAATTTTTATTAATCAAGAAAAATATTGTTATAATTTAATCAAACGTTTTGGTCTTGAAAATACTGCTGCCAAACCAACTCCTATGAGTACAACGGTTCATCTCGATAGAGATGAAGATGGCAAAAGTGTTGATCAAAAGTTATATCGTAGTATGATAGGTTCTTTACTTTATTTAACAGCGAGTCGCCCCGATATTATGATGAGTGTCTGTTTATGTGCTCGATTTCAAGCAAATCCCAAAGAATCACATATGAGAGCAGTTAAACGCATTATTCGTTATCTAACTAAAACCAAAGATTTCGGACTATTTTATCTGAAAGAATGTCCTTTTGAATTAGTTTCCTACAGTGATGCTGATTTTGGAGGAAGTCGGACGGATCGAAAAAGTACGAGCGGAACGTGTCACTTCATTGGACGTTCCTTAGTCTCTTGGTTTAGTAAGAAACAAAATTGTGTTTCTTTATCAACATGTGAAGCAGAATATATATCTGCTGCTTTGGCATGTGCACAAGTCGTATATATGCAACAGACATTACAAGATTTTAATTGTCATCTTGAAAAATCAATAATTTATTGTGATAATACCAGTGCAATAAACCTTTCAAAAAATCCGGTCAATCATTCCCGAACAAAACACATAGATATTCGTCATCATTTTCTTCGTGATTGTTTGGAAAAAGGATTAATAAATCTAGAATTTATCAATACTGAAAATCAAATAGCTGACATTTTTACTAAACCACTAAATGAAATTTCTTTTATAAAACTAAGACGAGATTTAGGTATAATGTCGTTTAAAGACTTATGAATAAAAAAAAATAAAAAATATATATATATATATAAAATGATGAAAAATATAAAATTATTTTTCTGACCAAAGCGGTACTCGAACTCATGACTTCTGACTTGTATGTTAGATGTTGTAGTATAGCCACTTGGGCTATGGGTGTTTCTTGTTCCACCTCTGTTTCTAATTTACATCATTGAAACTTAATTTCAGAATATACTATTTTTTTAACTCTAAAGCATTGTATGTCATTCATTTGTAAACAGTTTTTGTTTAAAGAATTCTGTGATTAAAACTAAAATTTGATTTTAGACCACTATTTTTTAGAAAATATGGTTATATATATACATACATATGTTTATTGAATAGAACATCAAATACAAAACAAAAAATTAAAACAAAAATGTCTTCTAATAATGATGTCTACAATTCTGAAAATTCTCATCTCTCTTATACTTCCCCGGACGACGACTATTCTGATCGTATCCCCGAAGGTGGTCCTTATCCTACATTTCCAATGCCAAATCGTGTTTTAGAATTTCCCTCTCCAGATAATGATCCCCGACACAGGTGGAAACCTTGGGAAGACTCTCATACAGGTTATACACCTGATAAAAAGAAAGGGAAAAAGGAAATGGTAGTAACTCCATCAACCAAACAAAAGATTGATGAAATTCATCACTACCAACAACAACAGATGAATATGCAAAGGGAACTTTATTACGAACAGAAAGTCACGGCAAGACGTTTAAGCTTCCTTGAAAAGATTGCCATGAAATTTTGTTCATCTAAGAAGGATGATGTTGCTGAACCTTCTTACAGAACTCCATCTCCCTCTAACCATGTTCAATCTCCAATAGCTCCAATATGGTCACCGGTAGAAAACGTTCCATCTCCAAATTCATGGGAACGTCGATGCTAATTCATCATGGCTATATTTTAGTATATATATGTTATTTTTTTATATATAAGCTGTATAAATAAATATGATGTAATAATATGATTATATTTCTATAATTCTTATTTTAGAAAAAAAAACAACAACAACATGACATGCTTTCGGTCGACCGAAATGCCTGAACCGGTCAACTGAAGCTGTCCCGAGAAGTTTTTAAAAACAGATTTCTTCCAAATCGGTCGACCGAAATACCTGACTTGGTCAGCCGAACGTATTTCCCGAATAACAGTAGAATATTTTTTAAACTCGGTCAACCGAATTCCCTGCACCAGTCGACCGAAGCTTTTCCCGAAAGTTTCAGCACTGTTCTGAACCTAAACTCGGTCGACCGCCTCAGGTCCTTCAGTCGACCGAACGTGTTATTCTGCTAAAATTGCCTTCATATTTTAACCCAACCCTTCACCTTTTTATCTCACCTCTTCACTTTACTCTTCCACAACAGATTTGAACCCTAGCCCCCATTACAACCTTTCTAAACTTCTTCAAATTCTTCAAGAAAAATGGCTCCCAAAAAGAAATCTAAGACTACCGCTGGCCAATCTTCCTCAACTCCTGTAGATTCTCAAATTGCTTCTTGGTTAGTAAGTGAAAAAGCTTTAGAAAGATGGATAAAGCTTCAAGATGCAAAAATCTTTGAGGAGTCTTTTGTAAGTTATCCTGATTTTACCGTCTACGGTGTTGAAAACGCCGCTCTTGAAAGTGGTCTTGATGCTTTTCTTGACCATAGGAAAAACAACTTGAAGATTAATCATATAATGGTCAAGTTATTCTTAGCAAATCTCAATCTTGTCAATCCACCTAGAAACACTGAAAATTGTGTTTGGACTTCGGTATGTGGCACATCGATGTTTCTCTCCATTGATCGAATGAATCATATTTTAAATGCTCGACCGGGTGGAATCTCATTACATGATGTAGATTGTAATCCATCAACTCGTGACCGCCTAAGTCACTTATTCTTTGAAGATGATGCTACCGACTTAAGGCAAACTTCATCTCTCCGACCTAAAGCACGACTTTTTCATCGATTCATGATGAAGTCTATTGTTCCAAGAGGAGGGTCGTACCACTTAGTATATCCCGAAAACTTCGAGGCGTTATATGCTATGTGTGGAAACATTCGGGTAAATTGGACACAACTTCTTATGGATGAATTCCTTACATTCAACCAAGGAAAAATGCTCCATATTTACTATGGAGAATACATAATGCGGTTGATTAACAACTTTGTCACTCATGCACCGGAATCCGAAACATCCAAAGTTCGTACATTTGACTCACGAACAATAAAATTGATGAAGTTACCCGATGCACCATCCCAAATCACAACCTTTCAGCAATGGCGTACCATTCCACGAGAACAACTACGTCGTAGCTATTCTACTCCTCAACCCTCCACTCATTCCACAGAACGTTTAACTCGTCAAACCTCTATCCAAAGACCACCTCCCGGTACTAGCACAGCGGCTGCCATAGATATTTTAGCCCAAAATCAACTAGCTTTGGATTCTCGCCTTCGAAAAATTGATGGCCGTTTCAAAAAGATCAAAGGCTTCTTTGTAAATTTATGGGATGCCTTATCATGCTCTTCTGAAGCCGGTGCTTCATTTGTTGCTCCTGGAAAAAGACCCGCACCAAATTTCTCTTGGTCTACATCCGAGAACACAAGTTCCAGCACATCGGCAACTCCCGCACCTACCACTCACAGACGGGGTAAGGAACTGGCTCCTCTCGATGAAAATCTTCATCCAGAACAGTGGGATACCGACGATGATGAGGAGTAATTGTAGTATTTTTTTAAATTTATTTTAACTTTCAAGAATCTCTTATAGTTTATTTTGTTTCTTAATTAATTGTTATGTTATGTTCTAAGCAAACATCTTTAAATTATTTCTAATTAAGCTCAAAGAATGTACCATGTAAATTTAAAATGTTTTTTTTTGCATTACTTCAATCTGTTATAAGTATTCCTTTTTGTCGATGACAAAGGGGGAGAAATGTATGCAAATTAATGAATTTTTGCAGAAAAGTCGCCATATATTCAGGGGGAGAACTATAATATATATGTCAATATTACTTCGTCACATAAGTATTGTCATCAATCAAAAAGGGGGAGAATGTTGATTCATGAGTTTTGATTCATGACACAAGCTTCAGAGATCATACGACGAGAATGCTATATGAAAGCGACAAAAAGAGAATAAGTGCATACCGTGCACTACAAAGAAGATAATCTTACAATTCAGAGATTAGTATGGATATTTTATTTTATTTGAGTCTTAGAACAATGTTAAAATCATTCCTCAAATAATCACACATGCACACAAAACATTTTATATCAAAAAATATGTTCACTGTGCATATAACACCAGGTCGGCCGACCGACCAGGATCCTCGGTCGACCGACCCTGTATCATATGCACAGTGACTTTCTGTTTTGTATACGTTTTTCAACTCAGCTGACCGGCCAGTTTTTCCGGTCGACCGACCAGAGAATAACGGCTAGTTTACTGAAGAGATGCGATCATTTCATGAAGAGGAATGTCCTCTATTTCAAGAGGTATGGACACAACTGTTAACTAAAACTCTTCATGAAAGATTACAACTCTTCTACAACTATATAAACATATTCAATTCACTTCTACAATAACGAATTCATGTTTTAATTCTGAAATCTATTCTCTATTATTCTCTGCAAATAAAAAGCATTCATTCTCATTCAATATCACTAGAATCCTTGAACTAATTCATATACTTCGATTCTACGTAATTATCTTCCTTCTAAATCTTCACACACATACATACTCTTGAGGATTTGATTATAGGAAAGTTGTACTATCAAAAGACAATCAGTGTTATTCAGAACACATTCGTCAACAAACTATTTGTATTAAGTTGAAGTCCTCTTCGGCTGTTGAGGCGGAAAATTCCTGTTTGGCTGCTCAGGTGTCGTATACCTATTCCTCCGGGTTAAGTGAGGGGTTTAGTTTAAATCCAGAAGGTATTCTGGGACTGGACGTAGAACGGGAAGTTCGAACCAGTATAAAAATTCCTGGTGTCATTTTACTATACTGCTTTTATATTCTGCACTATTTATAGTATTAATATCATCTCTATACTCTGTATTATCATATATCCATATTACACGGTCCATAGCGCACTTTCAAGCGGCACATTGGCACGCGGCGTAAAGAAATGCGACCTTATTAACGTCGATAACATGCTTGCATACATCAACTCCATTCCCATTGAATTCGTTCCATATCACCTGGCAGTGATATCCTACACATTCAGTAAGGCCGACAACGTATAACGATAGCACCATCGTCTTCGGCCTCAATGACTTTATCATAGTTAAACAGTAATTATCATGAAAACTATTTTCTTGCTATTAAAAGTAAAACCTTTTTTTACCAACTCCTATTGTTTATCAAAATCTTATTGCATAATAATTTCCTTTTTCAAATACCATTTAGAAATCTATCAAAAATCAAAAATATCATTCCCAAAACATTTGCAAACCTATTATTTTATAATTAATAATTTTGTATAATTGTAAAGCTTTTCTAGCCTAATAGATTCATAATAAATCATAAAAGCATGGAAAATCCCCAAAAATCATAGTAAATCAAATTGTATATATTCTTTAACATATAAAAGTTTCATGGAAAAAAATATTATTTAATTATTTTTAATAATTAAAACCCGAGATAAACTATTTTCTTCACTTAAGAAAATCATAAAATGTTCATACTTAATCAGAAAATTATGAAATTAAAAAAACAACCCTAAAATAATGTTTCCAACATCATATAAAAATTTAGAGTCATTTGAGTGTCATATGATAGGTTTTCTAACTCAAACTTATCAATTAATTTCATAAATAAATTCCATAATTCATCAACAAGTATATAATCATCCAAGCACTCAACCATGGCATAACATCAATCATATAATTTCGGGTTTAATACTAAAATTGGAAGTAAAAAAACATATTCTGAGATTTAAATCATTATTCTCCTTGATGGTTAGTGAGGCTTGAGATTTGAATTTAGAGTTGATTCCCGTAAGATTTCCTTTAGATTTTCCAGCTTTATTTCTTCTTGGATTCTCTAGAATTGCCGGCCTAAGCTTTCTTAAGTTTAAGTGGATTGGAAATGAAATTAATGTAATGAAATAATAAGGGTTTATGTTTAGAAAATGAAGCTTATTCCTATTTTGCCCTTCCCATACTTCCTCCTTCTATTTAATATTCTAATCGACATTATTAGTTCATTAATTAAGGCTTGATCCATATTACTTATCGAATATCAATCTCCTTATCCTTTCATATTTTTTTATTTAATTTATCTAATTATTTATCCTAAGTAATGTTAATCAAAATTAGGGTTGTTACAGACTCCCCTCCTTAAAGAATTTCTTCCTCGAAATTACTACAAGGTAGATAACAATAAACATAACTATAAACATGAAACACACCATCAAAACAAATCAGGATAAGTGCCTCCAATCCTGTCCTCTGTCTCCCAAGTACAGTCTCTCTAGTCGTTACTCCATTGGACTTTTACTAATCTAATTGTCTTGTTCCTAAGCTTTTTCTCATCCTTAGCTATAATACGAACTAGATGTCTAACTATAGTTATGTCCGGTTCCACCACTAAGTCTTTCAATGAAGTCAGGGTGATATAGTCTCTAGATCTCGAATATACTTTCTAAGATGAGAAATGTGAAAGACATTGTGGACTCCTGCCCAACTGCTCGATAACTCGATCCTGTAAGCGAGTCTCCTGATCCTATCTATAATAGGAAATGGTCCAACAAACCTAGATGCCAATTTCCCTGACTTCCTAAATCTTACTACACCCTTCATTGGCGATACTTTAAAGAAAATATGATCTCCAATTGAGAATTTTAAGTCCTTCAATCTCTTATCCGCATAACCCTTCTGCTTAGACTGAGCTTCCTTCAGTCTAGCTCGAATCAACTCAATCTTTTTTGCCACTTCTCTTACCATTTTCGAACCAAGAACTAATCTATCTCCGGTCAATAACCGACATACGAGTGATTTACATGGCCTTCCATATAAAGCTTCAAAAGGTGTCATCCCTATACTAGTCTAATAATTATTGTTATAGGAAAATTTGACTAAGTGTAGATGGGCTTCGCATGATCCTCCAAAATCAAGTACACAGGCTCTTAACAAATCCTCCAGGACTTTGTTAACTCTTTCTTTTTGCCCATCGGTCTATGGATGTTAAGAGATACTCATCTTGAGCTTGGTACCTAAAACCTTTTATAGACTCTTCCAGAATTCACTAGTGAATAATGAATCTCTGTCACTGACTATATTACTAGGAATCCTATGCAATCTTACTATATTCTTCATAAATAGCTTAGCTAAAATAGGTGACGTCCTTGTCAACTTAATGGGTATAAAGTGTGCACTTTTAGTCAGTCTATCCAATACAACCCAGATACTTTCATTTCCTCTACACGACCTCGGCAACTCGTCTATGAAATCCACACATATAGAATCCCATTTCCACATATATCCACCGGCTGAAGAAATCCACTTGGCTTCTGATGCTCGGCTTTCACTTGCTAACAATTCAAGCATTGTTACCATAAACCTACATCCCTTTTAATACCTTCCCAGAAAAATTTCTTTTCATATCCTGATACATCTTAGTTCCTCTAGGATGAATAATAAATTTTGATCGATGACACTTCCTAATGACTTTTTCCTTAGGTCTCCAACATCTGGAAAACACAATCGTTCCTTCTTTCTCAACTATATGTTTTGATCAAGATAGAAACCCTTCAAATCATCAGTCTCGGTTCTACTTTCCAATCTTCTAATTCGTTCAACTAGCAGTGGATCATCTCTTTGCTTAGAAGTAATATTTTCAATCAATATTGGTCGGACTTCTAAGCAAGATAGCATTGCGGTACTTTGACTAGAACTAGTTGTTGATCTTATTTGCACACTACAAGCAGTTAAGGTTTCCAAATCCTTCCATTCGGCTAACAATTCTAATACCGCATTCTGATGTTTCCTACTAAGTGCATCTGCTACCTTGTTTCCTTTCCCTGGTGTGTACTCTATTCCAAAATCATAACCAGTTATAAATTCTAACCACCTCTGATATCTCATATTTAGCTCCTTTTGAGAGAATAAGTATCTTAAAGACGTATAATCCATAAACAGCTCGAATCTCTCCCCCAAATGGTAGTGCCTCCACACTTTCAAAGCTAAAATTATAGCAGCAATTCTAAGTCATGGGTTGGATACCTAACTTCATGCGGTCTGAACTGTCGAGAAGTGTAGGCAATCACTTTACCCATTTGCATTAACATAGCTCCTAGTCCTATTCCACATGCATTGGTATACACCACCAAATCTTGATTCCCATCTGGGACAACTAACATAGGTGCATTGGTCAACAAAATTTTCAGCTTCTAGAATGCCTCTTCACATTTATTGTTTTAAAGATACTTCATGTCCTTCCTTGTTAGTTTAGTCATCGGTGCTGTTATACGAGAAAAATCCTTGATGAATCTCTGGTAATAGCCAGCTAGTCCAAGAAAACTCTTTATCTCAGCCATTATCTCGGATCTCTTCTAATTATTAACTGCTTCTATCTTTGATGGATCTACTGACAACCCTTTTGCTGAGACTACATGACCAAGGAACTTCACTTCTTTCTTAAAAAAATGACATTTTGAAAACTTTGCCTTTAGTTGATGTTGTCATAACGTCTCAAGCACTATTCTAAGGAGAATCTCATAATCAGTTTCATCCTTAGAATATATCAAAATGTCGTCTATAAATACTAACACGAATCTATCCAAATGCTCTAGGAAGATTCGGTTCATTAAATTTACGAAGGAAGCATGCACATTAATCAATCTGAATGGCATTACTAATCACTTGTACAAACCATATCTTATTCTAAATGTCGTCAAAGGAATACTGTCCTCTACCACCCTTAATTTATGGAACCCTGTCGCTAAGTCCAATTGGGAAAACACTTTGGCTCTACTCAACTAATCAAATAAGTCATCGATACACACTCTTGACGACCCATTTGGTTTCTTCACGAATACCACGACCATTCCCTCAGGCAAACTGCTTAGTCTAATAAAAAAATTCCATCAAAGTCTACTAGCTGCACCTTTGACTCCTTCATCTCTATAGGTGTCATTATGCTGGATGGTCTGCTAATGGGTTCAACTCTAGGTACAAAATCTATTCGAAACTCAATAGCTCGTTTCGGCGGTGTCCTGTCACTGGCTCAAAGACATCGGCAAACTCTCTAATGACAAAAACTCGATTCAACTCGTCTTCCTCCTTCATTACACCCAATAAAGTACAAACATCAAAATTCGAGTTCTTTATTGAGTATATAATTTGGTAGCTACTATTAGGGTGTTTTAGTGATATTTTCTTATCTTGGAAAAGTATCCTAGCATCGTATTTACTTAACCAGTCCATACCCAAAATAATCCCAAAGCCCACGAAACCAAACACATGCAAACTGCAGACAAATATACGACATAACAATTCAAACTCTAAATGGTCACACCTCATCCCAAGAGTTGCATAACCCCCTATCGGATCCGCAACCCTTAAGGAAATAACTAGGTATGATGGTTCTAAACTTAGCTTATCTACCAAGTAGTGGGAAATAAAAAAATGCGATGCACCAGTATCGAGCAATACTCTAACAGGTATACCATGAATCAAAAGCGTACCTCCCATCACAGCTTTTCCATTATCCTCAGCTGTTGGTCTTGAGGTAGCTGGTTCCAAAGCAAACACCTTTCCTTTCTCCACTTTAGTTGGTTCCTTGCACTGATTCTTATAGTGTCCAATCTAGTCATAGTTAAAGCACTTGATTTTCTTTCTCCCAATCACCTTCTTTCCATCACTGGAACGACATTCGTTTGCAAAATGCTATTTTTTGTCACACTTGTAACGCACAACTTCGACCTTTCCTTTCTTAGCAGCTCCACCCTTCCGAGCTCCCTTTAAATGAAAGAACTTCCTTTTCTAATTCTGCCCACTCTTTGTCTCCATCGCCTTATTACCACTAAAGAAAGCAAGCATCTCTTCATTCCTTAGTGCCATCTCCACTACCATGTCATATGGATCCTTGAGATATGGCAAGGTTGCCCCCTAGCAAGCTCTGGTCATAATCCACGAATAAACTTTTCATTTCTCTTAATCACAGTATCCACTATGGCATACCCATATCTTGATAACTCCTCAAATCTTATTGCATACTCCAACACAGTCATGTTTCCTTGCACTAACTCAGCAAACTTCCTTAGCAAGGATGACTTGGCAATTTCAAACATAAACCTCTCCTCGAACCTCCTCTCGAACTCTGCCCAAGTCAAGTTCTCCTTTGGCACCCCAACAGTTACACAGTTCCACCAGTACAACGAAGCTCCTTGCAATTATCTGGATGCCAACCTTCTCTTCTGCTCATCGGTCGGACCTAAATCAGCGAAAATCTTCTACAATGCAGTAGCAAATTCTCCACCTCGATGATGTTCTCAGTTCCAATAAATGGCTTTCCTCCAAATTTTGCATAATCCCTACTCAAAACAACTTAATTGTTGACAGCTGGGACTTCAGGATTCGCCCCTCCATCATTTTCACTCACTAATCCAGCTACGACTCCTACTTGCATCATATTAACGAAGAACTGGTACATAGCTCCCATGTCTACCAGTAGTGTTCATCACCTACATTAGCAGCTGTTTGTCGACCCAGATTTCTCCTAGTGTTGGGCCTGAGATTTCCATTGGTAATGGTGTTTCCTCCATCAAGATTCATTCTTCCATTTTATGCCTCCATATCTTTCTTTTTTAAATTTTCATTCGAAACCTAGTAAGTTATGGAAGAATGATCTAAGAGAGATAGGAATAGAGATAAGGTGTATTTATAAATATAAGTATATATACTAAAGTTCAAAATGCCTTTAGTTTTACATAAACCTATACTCTGATACCAAATTGTAACATCCACCATTTTGAGGCCCAAAATTAACCGTTATAAATACTGTAGTCATCTATAGTATTAATTTTCTGTGATAAAACGCGGTCTTGTTAATAGTATCAATCACATCAAAGCACATGAATATGAAATTTTCTTTGATGCAATTTCAAAACAAACTTTCACATTTCATTTCAAAGAAAATATTTCATATTCATTACATAATCCCAAAGTTTGCCCAAGTTTAGTTAAGATATAATTATTACAAAATACTCCAAAAGCGACATATAAAGATACCACCTTGGTTGATCAGAGTTAACTACTAAACAGTTATAACATCTATACATACATACAATCCAACAAAATAAAACTTCAACACAGCAGATTTAAATAGATAGACTCCTACATAGCTAGGTCTGCCTCCTGCTCATCTTCGGAAGCTTTATTCGTCCAACCTAAATAACATGTGAACCTTACTCTCGAACTACTCAATTGAGTACCTGAGAGTTAAAGGGGAAAAACAAAAACTTCAGGTTAGACAAAAAGTCTAGTATGAATAATATTATGCCATCTTGGTAAATGGATATCCGGTAAGACCACGCCATTGAGTGAAACAGGTTTTCCCCTCACAAGTAGCCTCTGAATTTATGTTAATCTCAATCATACTTCTGCAATCACAATAATAAATCTAGATAATATAAACAATCATATGCATGTATGCAACATGGGTAAACATGAAAATCTGTCTAAATTTATGGATTATTTGTCTCAACATTATAGTTTTCTCAGGGTGACTATAAACCTATATGGCTGACTCAGGCCTACCAGATATACAAAACTTTCTAACTTTCCGTTAGAAGAAAACAAGATGGTCTGTCCAAAACTCACTATTCCTAGGGTCATTCTGATTCTAATGGTTTTACGTGCTAACCAATAACCTACATCACCTTTGTGTATTCCTTTCTGTACGTAAACATACTTTTAGTCTTCCCTGTGACAAAGCCCTACGCACTAGAATTTTGAACTTATATCAGTTAGGGGATAACAGCTGAAGTACAAGGCGTGACCTTACACCAGTCCCATCTAGTTTTCTAATCTCCGAGTCAATTCATCCTATCATAATTTATCTAAAGGTAGTAAGAGTAATAAACCTTTAGTAAAATTTTGGGCTAAATACCTTTTTCTATGTCCTTGAAATAATATTTAAAACAAGGAAAATACATAGCCTTTTACTTTATTCAAAATACTTATGCCAAGATATATGCTCTTATAAAACAATATTGATAAAGTTCGAAACCACTTAGAGGTTGAAGCACCTCAAAATCATATGCTATAAGTCGAAACAATAAAACCTCGTATATTGATAAAAAGTGGCATGGATATAGCCGGTATGTGACATTGCCCCTCTTTAAGATCAAAATCTATTAAAGTCTTTGATTTATAAAACACAAAGCTATATGGTCGATAATAACTATGTCGTATAACATAGTATAGAGTTTCATTTGTTTGCATAGTATAAGGTCGGTAAACTTGTATAGGGAATGGCGACAATTAAAATAGGCGAAATCATTGCCATCTAAATTCATCATAAAAAATAATAACATAAGGGAGACGTCATCGCCTTATAATTATAAAGAGGATAGGCAGCGTCGTAACTGCTATAGATATCAAAGCCAATATGGATAGGAGCGGTGTAACTATAATAAGAGTTGGAATAGAAGTCTAGCGACATAACTACCTTATAGGGTCGATGACATTATTGAAAACATGCCGCATCATGCCCCTTTATATGAAAAGTGGCACATAGGAATACGGTGTAAAGAAATGCTTCTTGGGGCTTCTTTGGCGACCTTGAAGTCACCGGATGAATTGCCGAGTGGTCTTGGCTAAGAGTTGCCTAGAAAGGTGCCCCCTCATAGGATAAGAGACTGGTCAAAAGCGGCATAATTAACGTAGATAGCATGCTTGCTGACGTCGACTCCCCTAATTAATTCTTCCATATGGAAGTGATATCCTACGCATTCACTAAGGTCAGCAACGTATAATAGAGGCACCATGGTCTTCAACGTCAATGACTTTGGCATGGTAAAACCGTAATTATCATAAAAACTGTTTTCTTGCTATTAAAAGTAAATCCTTTTTACCAACTCCTATTGTTTGTCAAAATCTCATTGGATAATAGTTTTCTTTATCAAACATCTTTCAAAAATATGTCATAAACTAGAAATATCATTTTCAAAACATTTTCAAACCTATTATTTTATAATTAATAATTTAATATAATTATCAAGCTTTTCTAGCCTAATAAATTCATAATAAATCATAAAAGCATGGGCAAAATCCCCTAAAATCATAGTAAATCAGATTTTACATATTATTTAACATATAAAAATTTCAAGGCCAAAAACATTATAAATTATTTTTAATAATTAGAACCCGAGATAAACCATTTTCTTCACTTAAGAAAATCATAAAATATTCATACTTAATCGGAAAATTATGAAATTAAAAACCTACTCCTAAAATAATGTTTCCAACATCATATCCCAATTTCAAGTCATTTGAGTGTCATATGATAGGCTTTATAACTCAAACTTATCAATTAATTTCATAAATAAATTCCATAATTCATCAACAAGCATATAGTCATCCAAACACTCAACCATGGCATAACATCAATCATATAATTTTGGGTTTAATACTAAAACTGAAAGTAAACAAACGTAATATGAGATGTATATCATTATTCACCTTGGTTGGTTAGTGAGACTTGAGATTTGAATTTAGAGTTGATTTCCCCTAAGCTATCCTTTAGATTTTCTAGCTTTACTTCTTCTTGGATTCTCTAGGAATGGTCGGCCTAAACTTTCTTTAGTTTAAGTGGAGTGAAATGAAATGAAGGTAATGAGAGAATAAGGGTTTATGTTAAGGAAATGAAGCTTATTCCTATTTTTCCCTTCCCATACTTCCTCCTTCTATTTAATGTTCTAATCGACATTATTAGTTCATTAGTTAAGGCTCGACCCATATTACTTATCAAATCTCAATCTCCTTATCCTGCACATTATTTAATTTAATTTATCTAATTAAATATCCTAAATAATGTTAGTCAAAATTATGGTTGTTATAGAAACTGTTTAGTGTATGTGACGCCCATTTTCTATCGTCCGTTTATCAACACAAAATTACGCATTTGCTTATTCTAGTGTATTGATAATATATATACACGGTTTATTTCAATTTATCGACTACTATATTTTACATCAAATGCATCGAAATGATGAACAAAAAATTACCATATTATAATATATTAAAATATCAATAAATTCCGATAAAATATGGTAAAAAGATGGTTTGTTACGGATCTCCCTTCTTAACAAAATCGAGTCATCACAATTATAATATAAATATCAACAAAATTTCATTCGTCACTTGGGAGATTCATGTATCTACATTATCCTTTGCGCACTCTGATCAAAATCCAGTAGAAACAAAGCAACTTCACATTTCACTTCTTGAATTTTCATTACTTTCTCCTTATTAACTTCACTTTTGGCATTCACTTTGCCATCTTTAACCATGTTGATGAGTATTATCAACACTTATCATGGTTATAAAATGAGAATTTCCAAGGATGGGAAATATATATATATAGAGAAAATTACCAAAAATTTAAAGTACTTTATACGAATGTATGTAACTCATAACCATAGTTGCAAGTACGATCTCTTATCCTGTCCATCTTATTATCAAATTATGGGTAGTTTAATTAAGTTATCCTAGGTTATTTTCTCAATCCTGTATTAGTTTAACTTAGGCGTCTAACCTAAGCTCTGATACCAAATCGTGATATCGTCGATTTTCGATCCTCGTTTGAAAAGCTGAAAAACCGGAACGTTGACCAAAATGAAAACACCCAACAACCCAACAATCGCTTAATATAAATGGAAGATGTGATATCAATTAAGAGTAATCATGTAAGATGTGATATGATGCATATAAAGTCAATAACATAATGTATATCAGAGTGGTGTATAGCTATTGACTAATAGATGTACTTTAATTATCTTGCAATATGAACACATATCAATCATAGATTATCTCACGGTGATGTTCCTTCTTATTCTTTCCTAATGTAGAATTAATATCAACATATCATGCAAGCTCACTATATGAATATATATACAGATAAAGGATATTAAATGAATGAAAAGTGGACCATGTCATAGTACCAATGTGACTGCCTACGCATCCATTACAGGATCAAGCCCAACATAGTTTTTTTACTACTAATTAAAAGAGCTCAATTAAGGGTAATTATATATAAAGGGTATCGGCAATCACAAAGTTAGTCTCTACAATATATAATGGAATATAATATCACATCTAAGTGGATTAGAAACAAATAAGATAGAGAGCTCGTAAATGTATGATTTCCTGCTCTTCACTTAAATCGCAGAATTAATACATAATAATAATAATAATATATACATGCACCATAATGTAGGTAAATGCAAGTTATAAAGCTCATCTACATGCTTTCCTAATGTGATATGCCTAGAATAAAGAGGCTAACCGAGCTCTCACCACAGACTGAGTAAAACTGCCGTGCTTTGGACAATCATACGACATCTACCAATATGAAGTATGTTGATGCAATACAGAAGTCACACTTTGTAGCATGGACAGAACATGAGTAAATGTATCTTAACATTCCACTCTAATCCTATTTGGCACCATGATGATACAGATATTAATAACGCATATTCAAACCATCAAGGTACATAGGTAAATGTCACACAACACACTAATCTACTCCACTCATCCTATAATACCCATTTATTGTTTCTAATGTCCGCACCTATTCATTTGGGTTTTGATATTTTATTAGCTTCGTTATTTTCAAAATTACTTTTCAAAATATTTCCAAAACGGATTCCTTAAATTTTCCTAAATCCCATTTTCCTAAAATCTTTACAAAATTATATTTATGGGAAATCTATAAATCTATAGCAGAAGATGAGTTCATAAATGGGAGAAAGTACTTGGTTACAAAAACGATGGGCATCCCCACACATAGAATCTTTTTGCTGCCCTAAATAACACTGAAAATCGTAACAATGTCTCATCAAATATATTGTACTAAAAGTTATGATCCAAAAATCCTAGGAAAAGCCCAAGTAGCAGACTGTTTAACCTATAATGACAGGGCTAACTCGTCACAAACCCATGGTGTTATCCCGTATTCGGTCGGCTAAGATGGATATTAGCCTTTCCGGTATGATATTAGAATTTACCACCAAAAACACCCTCACAACAAATGAATCTCACAAGATCAAGTGGGTGCAATTCTAATCACACAGTGTCTATCTCATCGTACTCAATAGCCGATACTCAAATAATATTATAAGGGTAAATAACTATATGAACATGTGAGTACATATAAGTACTCAATAGTTGGCAATAAATAGCGCATCAACATATAAAGGAGACAATACCTTCGCACCTTCATAGCAGGAAAGGGTATTTTCCTACAACATCTTGTTAGTAAAAATAATATAATATATTTTCAATATAAGCAAGACACATATGTTTAAACTCAAGTGTGGTCCGCATTCAACGTTATCAAGTGTGCTCTTATTCAGTTATCATATTCATCATATTTGTTTTCCATAGTGCACTAATAAGTAAAGATAAATATCCATACTTGTAGCTTATAACTTAATATTTATTCATAATATTAAACTCATGTTACTACTACAATTGAGGCAGCTTAAGTAGGTTACGGGATTTCACTACTTATAATAATCTCCTTATATCTAATTTGTAATTGATTGACCATTTGCATACAAAGTAAAGTGTAGATTGTTATCCCACCTTTTGGCAAGGTCGTGACACCAAAGAATTGACTGAAAACGGAAGATAATCAGTCCCGACGACCGATTACTTACAAAGTTCACTATAGATGCTGGTAAATTTTGTCCAAGTCCGGATCGAGCTACAATTAACATGACATGACAATCAAAGCTATGAAAGCCAACGTTCCAAATTTCAAGTCAATTGGAGTTTGTATGCTCATGATATGATCGATGCAAATCTAGCAATGCTCTCATTCGTATCCATCATTCCACCTCCCTCGTATCTATTTCACTCGAATCCATCAGGTATACATCGGTTCGTATCCATCGTACTAATTCCACTTCGTATCCATCACGTTCGCTCTATTTCGTATCCATCATCTGAAGATGTTTCATATCGCTTTGACACGAAACAACACTTAAAAAAATAACTACTCGATGATCGATATAAAGAGAGCACGTTCAAGTGAAAGACTCGGTCGCTCGGCATGAAAAGTGGATCGATCCTAAAAGTTGGTGCCACATCATCAGTCATCACGTGCCTAGAAGCGATGCGAATAGAAGCGATGTGAACAGAAGCGATGCGAACTCGACAGCCTTCAACAAATTCAAACTTGCATCGGTCGTAACTCAAAATCTACAAGTCCAAATGCTACCAAATTTTCACAAGAGCTTACGTACGATGTCGGGAATGTTCATGATCGATCTCGGATCGATTGGGCAAGATTTGGATCGATATGAATCTCATTCGTATCGGTCATGGATCGAGTTGAAACGACCAGGGATCGATCACGTGGGCCCACCCACGTGATGGAAGGAGTCTTCCAAAGTTTGAGACAGGTATATCCAGCCTACACCTATGAATAGCAGTCCAAGAGCTTCAGAAAAGGGATCTTTTGGCTCTTCTACGCTGTTACTCTGCTGAACTCCATTGTAACTCGGATACTATCAATTGGACTCTTGTAAATCAGTAGAGAATCATAAATAAAATAGCAACTCTTCAAAGTGGACGTAGGCTACAATGCTGAACCACTATAAATCTTGTCTTTCTACTGCTTTCCTTTTAATTTTTTGAGTATTCTTCATATTTAATTCTATTACATACAATCTATCTGTGATCTATGACCGTGAATTGGTGCTTTCATCTGCAATTGGGTGTTTGTGACCATTTTTAGCGCAAACATTTTGGTGCTTTCATCGAGAATTGAACTCAGGGATTCTACAGCTTGGATTTTGGATCTGAAGGCTTAAGGACTTAGATTTGGAAAGCAATGGTGAAGCAATCAGCAAGGAGACCAAGAGAAGAAAGGAGCCAGTATGAAGGAAGTCATGAGGCTTCCTCAAAAGCGAATCAGGCCTCAGTCTTCATCACCCGAGACAAAATGGAGATGATGATGGAAGCTATGCAAGAGGGAATGCTGAAAAGGCAAGAAGAGATGATGCAGAACCTACTCCAGCAAATTGGACAAGCTAGAGTGCAGAATCAAGAGAACGCCACTGCAAGGGGTGCTGGAGATAGGGATCGGGATCATGGAACAACCAGGATTCAAAATAGAGAAGGACCATCAGGAGTAGCCCATGAGCTGGGGGGCACTCCGTAGGAGCATGTTGATCCAACCTCAGGCAGGATACTAGGCGGAGCTGTTCAACACGACGTTGATAGAGGAATGGATGCCCATCCAGGAGAGCAGATTCCAGGATTCCCTCGCGAACTCGGGAGGCAGATTGGAGGCAACAGACAAGGACTACAGCTTGACGACAGTGACAGATTGGCGAAGATGGTCAGACGAGACATGAGAGGCAGATTAGTGAATAGAGATCTAGAAGATGTTAACATGAGACCCTTCGCTCCCGCAATTAGGCAGGCCAGGAATCCACCAGAATTCAAGCTACCGACATTGGAGATGTATGATGGAAGGACAGACCCTGCTGTTCATCTGACGAGGTATATGCGGCATATGGAAGTACTGGGGGCATCAGAGGAGGTCGTGGCCCGATGTTTCCCACTATATCTAACGGATATAGCAGCATTATGGTTTAGACAATTGGAAAGCAGTTCGATTGGAACGGGGACCGAGTTGACTGAAAAATTTATGAGGCAGTTCAAGGTTCACATCTCGAGGCCCAAGAATGTGATGAGTCTGACGACACTGAAGCAGAAGATCGGAGAGTCTTTGAGGAACTTCTTAACACGATTCAATGCAGCAGCGGCATCAGTGGATCGGCCAGATCCATCCATGGTTCTGATAGCAGCTATATCTGGCATAGCTGATGACTCAGAATTCAAGAATTCGTTGATGAGGGATCCACCTATGGACTTAGGAGAGTTTTACCATGAGGCAGAAAGGTTTCCGCAACAAGAGGATGCAAATGCTAAGAGAGAGGAAGGAGAGGGGGTTAATGTTTATGCAGTCAAAAGCGGAGATCTGCCCGGAAAGGATTCAGGCAAGGAGAAAGGGAAACGGAAAGTAGAGGACAATTGTGATGAGCCAAAGCGGCTGCGAAAGGAGACGAGATTCACCTCTTATTCAGAGCTGAGCGAGACATTAGAGCGAATCTACCAAGACACTAGGGGGCAAGTTCCCTACCGGAGGCCAACGAGGAGGGATCCGACCAACAATGAGAGGAAATCAGACAAGTACTGCTAATTCCACGAGCTAAGCGGCCATAGTACAAATGATTGCAGGCATTTGAGGGATGAGATAGAAGGGCATATCAGGAACGGTATGCTATCATAGTATGTGAGAAGGCGAGCGGCAATGGTGGAGCAAGAACGACCACCATCTGCATCAACTGGGGACGGCTCAGGATCAAGGCATAAGCTTATCATCAACTGATTGAAATAATGACGAATAAGTCGCAAACTCCACACTAGTGTGGTTAAGTCGCTTTCACATGTACAGGATCACGAATGGTCCTCAGGTGTGCTCTGAGACGACTATCAACTACATTAGTATATGTGTATGCACTTTGATGTCTCTACTTTTCTTTTGTTTTCTATTCTTTGCATCTGGACTTGATTTGGTTGAACATTTTGGTTGTAAGGCTCATTTTGAATGTAAATCTATATTTGTAATTCCATAACGTCTAAGTCACTTACACATGTACGGGATCGCGAACGGTCCTCAGGCATGCTCTGAGATGGAGGTAAACCGCCATAACAAACAATTCGGAAACTCACTCGAACGTGAAATCTGACATTAATGATGCTAAGTCCCCCCGGGCACACACAACTCACCACGAATGGCACCCGATCGCAAACAGTCACAATTCGCCTCGAACGGCACCTGACCGTGAACGGTCATGATTCGCCTCGAACGACACTTAACCACGAACGGTCACCATTCGCCACGAACGACACCCTGACCGCGAAGGTCACAACTCATCTTTAACGACATCCGATCTCGAACAGTCACACACCGCCCCGAACGACATACGATCACGAACGATCACTATTCACAGTCAGGTAAGATTATTAACCTCTTTACAGGACATTATCAGGATACGAACATCCAGCTTATCGAACTACAAAACACACCTTCCTATTGCAAGGCATGTTTTGGGAGGCAAGTGTTATCCTGATTTTTGGCAAGGCCATGACACCAAAGAATTGACTGAAAACGGAAGATAATCAGTCCCGACACCGATTACCTACAAAGTTCACTATGGATGCTGGTAAATTTTGTCAAAGTCCGGATCGAGCTACAATTAACATAAAATGTCAATCAAAGCTATAAAAGCCAATGTTCCAAATTTCAAGTCAATCGGAGTTCGTATGCTCAAGATATGATCGATGCAAATCTAGCAATGCTCTCATTCGTATCCATCATTCCACAATCCTCGTATCGCTTTCACTTGAATCCATCAGGTATACATCGGTTCGTATCCATCATACTAGTTCCACTTCGTATCCATCACGTCCGCTCTATTTCATATCCATCATCTAAAGATGTTTCGTATCGCTTCGATATGAAACAACACCTAAAAACATAACTACTCGATGATCGATACGAAGAGAGCACGTTCAAGTGAAAGACTCGGTCACTCGACATGAAAAGTGGATTGATCCTAAAAGTTGGCGCCATGTCATCAGTCATCACGTGCCTAGAAGCGATGCGAATAGAAGCGATGAGAACAGAAGCGATGCGAACTCGACAGCCTTCAACAAATTCAAACTTGCATCGGTCATAACTCAAAATCTGCAAGTCCAAATGATACCAAATTTTCACAAGAGCTTGCGTACGACCTCAGGAATGTTCATGATCGATCTCGGCTCGATTGGGCAAGATTTGGATCGATACGAATCTCATTCGTATCGATCATGGATGGAGTCCAAACGACCAGGGATCGATCACGTGGGCCCACCCACGTGATGGAAGGAATCTTCCGAAGTTTGAGACAGATATTTTCAGCCTACACCTATAAATAGAAGTCCAAGAGCTTCAGAAAAGGGATCTTTTGGCTCTTCTACACCGTTACTTTGCTGAACTCCATTGTAACTCGAATACTATTAATTGGACTCTTGTAAATCAGTAGAGAATCATCAATAAAACATCAACTCTTCAAAGTGGATGTAGGCTACAACGCCGAACCACTATAAATCTTGTCTTTCTACTGCTTTCCTTTTAATTTTTTGAGTGTTCTTCATATTTAATTCTATCACATACAATCTATTTGTGATCTGTGACTGTGATTTGGTGCTTTCATATGCAATTGGGTGTTTATGACCATTTTTGACGCAAACATAGATATAGTACTAACACCATGCAACCCATACTATCTAATGTCAGAAGCCCATTTGCCTTTTTATAAAGTATAGTTAATCTCAATCACTGAATCAATTATTCAAATGTCAAGTTGTCTACCTAATCATTTTCTTCAGATAATCCATTGATATTCTAAATCTCAATCCTTGTCCAAACTCTATAATATACACGATGATCTGGCTAATGTGTATATTACTATAGCTATTAATTATACACAATAAAACTTTCAAATTTGTACGATACCAAAATTACTCATATATACACAACGAAATTGTTGATACATACTTAATCCCAAATTATAGTTTATATAGTATAAAACTACAATGTATATTTTACCTTAACTATCATTTATACACAATAAAACCGGTGAATGTGTAAAATACTATATTTAGATGTACTTATTAAAATTTTCATTACATACTTAACCCCAAATTATTATTTATGCACTATAAAACTGGCAAAGCATAATTTATATAAACTATCAGAGGTACATAATATAAATTGGTAATGTGTACAAATGTTATGAATATTATTTCTAATAAGAGTAGTTTAGGGTTTGTACAGTAAAAATAGTATTTTTCTCATCAAATACTCAAAGGGTTAATTAAATATTTCTCGCCAATAAAAATTGATGTTCAACCAAGGAATAATCTATTGATATTTAAAACTATTGGTTACCACATTGTGGGCAGACTTCTATCATAATTATGAATGTTGGTTGCCTCACATATGGGCATACTTTTATTATACATATCATATTACTACACTAATATATATATAAATATATATATATGAATCTGATTCATCAAATTATAATCTACACAAATATCCTCTAAATTATATATTGACCCATTATAAATATCTCACTAAATTACTAGTCAACAAAAATGATCCCTAAATTATTATCGAAAGTAATTAAGGGATATCTACTCATCGTAATAGTGCTGAATAGTCATTAATTATACCATTAAAAGGCCATTAATATATTAACTATGAGATTATATATACTAGTTATTATTTTTATCTCATAATTCAATACTTCTTTAACTGTGTGAAGAAGTTATACCAGGTCTAGACTTCCTAATAGTCCTAATGATGTGAACTGCGTCCAAAATGGATCTCATATGAAGAAGTTATTGCTTATTATAGTTTTAGGGGTTTATTAGCAATTTTTTAAATAATTATAAATAATAAATATTCCTTCCCGTGTAAATAAATTGGTACCAAGGTTTTTAGGAAAAATTTCCTTTTCTTCTTCCTTTTAACTTCCTACTCATAAAATAACAAACGTCACCTTACCATGGTGATCACTGCGGTCACAAGCGATGATCGACAACTGCTGGACCACCATTGCACTCAACATTAGAAAATGCATCGACATGTATCCCTTTTATCAAGCTTGACACTGCCTCAACGACCCAAAACCTCACCCAGATTTCAAAGCGACTTCTTTGGCCTAGCTCCACCTGCTCTGGCCACGAGACGACTCAACGTCACCACCGTTGATATTAGCTCATCGAGACGACCACCCCATTAACTTCCATATTTTCTTCGATAATCTTCGACGTTGGCCAATGGTCTAGCCGACATCATTGACCATCCAGCGCATACCATAGCCTCCAGTGCTGGTAAAACGATCACCATCACAACGATCCTTGTCTCGAGACAAACACAACCATTTGACTCCGGCTTTCCCCAATTGTCATCACATGTGCCCTAAATGGGCTCGACTTTAATGTATCATTAGTTCCATCCATCTACGTCCTTGTTCAAGCATGCAGCCACCATCACTAAAATTCCAAAATTCCCTTCGACTTAGTCGAAACAAGTTTGAGCATAAGACAAAGAAGAACAAGCAAAAAAGGCTCCATCTAGACCTTTCGAAGGAGTCGAAGGGATGCTACAGCAAAAATCCAAAAGCTTTAAAGCTTTTCGAAGAGGTTGAAAGGATGCTGTGGTCAAGGCTCAAAAGATTCTCAACTTTTCGAAGGGGTCGAATGGGTCAAAAGAACCCTTCCACTTTAGTGACCACCTTTCGAAGCAGATGATTCCATATGCATGAAGACCTTTTGAATGAGTCAAAGCTACACCTTTTGAAGACAAGGAACGACAACCCTTCATATACGTGTCAAACCTTTCAAAACCAAAGGTTTCGCTTACACTCAAACCACTCAGAAGTATGCATTAGCTAGAGCAACCCTTTCAAAAGACAAACCAAGTCTTTCGAATAGGTCAAATCCATTATTATCTAGGGAGGTTTCGCATCAAGTCTCAGGCAGAAGTTCAGAAGAAACTAACAGAATCGAAACTATCTGTATTGCAACACCTTCGAAATCACTAGATAAAGCCTACTGATAGGGTCGAAGGCTCCTACAAAGAAACATGGAGAAGAAAGACGCAACAGTACCTTTCGACAAAGGCAGAAGCGTTCTAAAGGAAATATGGCAACCACCTTCCTACCAGGTCGAAAGCATTAAGGTCGAAAAGTGCCGACCCGCATCTATAAATAAGACCCAAGGGGTCTGGTTTTGGGGATCGGAACTCAGTCATTCAATACTTGTATCTTCTTAATCCTAAAAGCTGTAAACCCTAATTTGTAAATTGAATTGGAAAATTGAGCAATAAAGTCTTCTTTGACCTGAGAAAGGGAAGTCTTCAATATTCTTAATTACTTATCTGTTTTATAAGCTTTTATCAGGTCTAATCTTGTATTATAGGTTTCAACCATATCAAAAGGTCTCTTCCGACTAGATCAAAACCCCTACATTTTACAAGTAATACTATTTATAGACTCCAGGCCACTTTCTTCTGGACTTCTGCTTTCGACAGGGTCGAAACCCCAATCCGAGCTGAATTCACCTTAGCTCCCAGAACCAAAACTTAAGTTCACATAGTACCCTAACCTTCAACAGAATCGAAACCCTCTAATTCAAACCTTAACCTCAGATCTTTGGAGCTACCCTTTTGTGTTCAACAACTGCATCGAAAGGAAGGTTTTTGAAGGGATAATAATACTATCTCAATAAGCTCAAAAGGCTGATAAAAAAAGGAAATCAGTTGTTTCGAATGGATCGAAAGGTTGACCAAGGAAAGTTTCTCTACAGCGACCTATTCGAAAGGGTAACCAAGGAGAACATACACATTCTATTCTCCTTAACCCACGTAAAGGAAACCAAAATGGATTAACCTAGCTCTTTAATTCTACTTCGGGGTGTTGATAAGATTTCTTGTTAACAACTAACCCTGATAAACAAGCAATGTTCACAGAGATGACGAGGAACATGCTGCAAACTACACAAAGTGTATCTCTAGCTTATGTTGGTGGTGGTGCTTCCATGCAAGCACCCAGAGCCAACTTTTCTAAGTTGAACAAGGACTATTCAAGCCATGAAATGAAACCATTCCTTGGAACAGAATTGGCTATGGAGGTTCAGGATTGGTTGGATACCTGTAAGCGTATATTTGAATACTTGGAATTGGATGATGCAATGAAGAGGAAGTTAGCCTCTAGGCAACTTCAAGGTCGCACCATGGGATGATGGAATGCCATCAAGATTGCTACTCCGGAAGACCAGTTCACTTGGAATTGTTTAATGCTATACTTGAAGAGAACTTCATATTGACTGCCTTGAAGTTGGTATTGTTTAGGAAGTTTACTGTGTAGACGTAAGGTGAGAAGACTGTTTCGGAGTATGTAGCTAAGTTCAAAAAAGAATGAGAAGTTCATCACGTGTTCAGATAATTATCTAGGGGAGAAGCTAGTGGGACATATTGACAAGTCATTTGAGAAGTTAGTTGAGAAGGTTTTGAGGCACGAGATTTTGTACCCAAATCCAAAAGCTAAAATTGTTGTTTCAAAGGATGAATTAAAATCACAAGCGGGCGACAGAGGTAAGAGGAAATGGAACAACAATGAGAAGAGTACTTGAGGGGGTTTATCCTCTTCATACGACTGCTTTAATTGCAATAAGACTAAATGTGCTTTAACTGTAATAAGACTAAATATCTTAATAAGGACTGTCAGGCCCCAATGGGTGGGGAGAGGAAGTGCTTCGTTTGTGATAGGACTGGATACTTGAAGAAGGACTGCCTGGAGTTGTAGAAGAATAAGTAGAATGCTATTGCTTATGCGTTGAATGTCATTCATGCTTCGTCGACCGCTCCATTGACAAAGGGGAAGGGCATTCTTATTAGAGGTATGCATTTGTTTGTGTTATACTTATGCATGTTTTTATTTTTGATATCAATACGATAGACCCTTCGTATATCCAGTGACTTAGTGAGTAGGTTAGAATGTCGACCTGACCCAGTGGACGGACCTTTAGTTGTTTCAAACTTAGTGGTGGTTCGACCAACTTAGTGATGGTTTGTTAAGGTTTAGTGTATTGAGTCATGGATGTTTGTTTGCTTTTGTTTGGGTCTTCGAAAGGGGGGTTTAGTAGCATTTGGCATGAGATGACCAAAGGGATATGGAGTTGTGGTGAAATGGTGAGGTGTGGTAGGTGAGGGACATGGCAGGGAGTGCGGAGGCTAGAGTAAGACTGTATACCTGAGAGGGTACAGTTATGGTTAGCTTGGTTTATTTGCTTAGGATCTTGCATGAGGATTCATCATAATTTTTCGTAGGGAGAAAACATCCGGAGGTAGATGGATTTTTGCCATGTAGAGAGATGGGGTTCCATATCGATGTAGTGACCAGTTTCACATCTTTAAGGAAGATGGTAATAAAATAGGAAAGGGAACCGAAAGTGTAGGAGAGTAGCCCATGGAGGGGGTTCATTCAAGATGGTATATCCAGGTGAGAGTACTTAAAGTATTCGTAGAGTGGGTGAATGATACTTCGAGATGGCATGGAGTGCCAGGAGCTTAAGAAGTTTACACTAGAATCCATATGTGATATTCTTATCTTCTAGAGGTGGAGTGGTATCTATGGAGATGAGGTGGTACAGACTCAACCAAGTTAGTTGGCTCCGTATAGAAGATAAACTAGTTGTGCCTGACGTTGATGGACTTTGGGAAAAGGTACTACGAAAGTGCCGCCATCCAAAATTAATGGTACATTTTAATGGAAATAAGGTGCATGGGATAGGCATCTTATAAGGAAAGGAATAACGTAAGATGTCAGGGTTTAGAGTATGTGGAGAGCTTACGAGGAGTGTTAAGGGAGAATGACAGCAGATCGGTTGGGAGATATCAAGGTTGAACCGAGAGCGGCTTAAGAGGAAGGTTTAAAGTCATAGAAGCTCGAAAAAAGTGAAAGCGGAGGTGGTAGCATGGAGGAGACCGTAGAGAGCATG
Source organism: Allium fistulosum (assembly GCA_030737815.1). Lineage (NCBI taxonomy): Eukaryota > Viridiplantae > Streptophyta > Magnoliopsida > Asparagales > Amaryllidaceae > Allium > Allium fistulosum. The sequence continues at coordinate 1,240,781,336 of CM060902.1, read as the reverse complement.
GGAATGGATGATGTTGAACGCTCTGTTTGGCAGGGTTTTCTGTGTATTTCATTCACTTTCACTTATGATGTCATATATGATAGCTTAGTATCTCTCATGTTAGGGCAGGTATAAATATTGTTTGGTTTCTTATGGTTGCATGGTTGACTGGTTGATGTTTGAAATGAATGCATATGGTTGTTCGGCATGTGGGGTAACTATGGTTGACTTTTCCTTATTTGATAGGGATTTCATGGGGTGGAGGGAAGGGGGTGGGCGAATTGAAGTTGTGGGTGTAACAACCCGTATTTTACGTGTTGAAGGATCATAAAATATTATTTTTAAATTCTTATGAGGTCATATAACTCTATAATTTTGGTAAATATTAACTAGCGATATTTTCCATTTCTAGAATTTTTGTTGATAGTTTTAACCCTGAAAATTTTATAGAGCTTATAACTTTTGATAGGAGTCAAATTTGGGTCTGGAACCACTTTCATTGGATCGCAATGATGTTTCTCTTTCCGTAGAGTCGTCGTGTTAAGAATATAGACTTACCAGTTAGGAGTTATGGCTATTTGAAGTTTTAACTAGTTTTAAGTAGATTAGTGGGTAATTATGAAGTGATTAGTGTAGCCTATTAGCCTAATTCGAAAATTCTAGTTAATACCCTCTTTCCTTGCCGTCATTAGTCATTTCTCTCCTTCCCTAATCACTTCCTAACCTCCATTAATCAAAATTAGAGCAAAAAACAACCTTTTCTCCAATCTAATTAGTGAATGTAAGAGAAATCGGAAGATAATAGATCTACTATTTGGGAGCTTTGGAATTGGTGTAGCTGTTGTTCCATATCAAATTTGTTTAGGAATCCATGTGTTTTGATCCAAGGTGAGTAATTTTACCTCTCTCATTATACTATGCTTGCTTTTATTGTAAAAATACGACTTTTAGTATGAATATTAATGTAAAGTGATTGAAAACTTAGATCTGGTATAAAAAACATCCTAGAACATAGTTTAAAAAGATAGATTTGTATTTTAATATGATTTATACCATTTACCCAACATAATTGCTGTTTAAAGAGAATTAGATCAAGAACGATTTAGGCTAGTAAATTATGTTTGGATGAATTGTATGCATTCTTTAGATGTTGTATGATGATGTTTGGTTGTTGTATGGATTGCTCTGATGTGTTTTCCAGCTGTTTTGTGTAGTTAGAAAAGTGGTAAGTCGTTTGAAGCAAATGGCACCAAAGTTGTTGAAACGCGGTGAAACTTGGATATGTTGTAAAGGGGAGTTTGGGAAGTCTACAGATATGATCACATAAAGATTAGAGTTGGCTTGGATGTTCAAATTCATGTTGGTGGAGTTTGCAGTCATGGTCGGTAGAGGAGGTTGCTTCTGGACTTATGAAACTTTGGGAAAAACTTCGGGGACGGAAAGTGTTAAACCAAAAGTTGGTTCAACACCTAAGATGTTGCAAGGTGATATTATTTGAAAATGTTCCAATAATACCCATTAGCTTCAATATAACCACGAAGTTGTTCAAAATTTCAAGTCATATGTTCATGGGTGAAATAGGTGAATTGCATAAATAAGCAATAGTCCTTCATTCGTATGTCAATAGGCAAAATAGGCAATTCACATATGTTATAGTTACTTATTCATATGCCAACGGGCTTAATAGGCAATACGCAAGGTAAACTTCAATTTATCCGAGGGTTTAAGTGGCCTTGTACAAATTGATAATATGTAAGTACTAATTCAAAAATAAAGTCATATATGTCCATTGTCATAGATAACTAAATAAGCATGTACAAAAGAAGTGTGCTATGCGGGGTTAAATGTCTAAGTCCTAATTGGAAAAGAGTCCAAGAGTTACTAGTGACTCTAGAAATCCACAAATTGATTCAGGGTTTGCAATTTATGATTGAGAAATAGAGAAAGAAATGATTCGCAGCTCTCAAAGTGGCGTAGAGGGTCTATTACAAAGATGACAAATAGGTGGGATGGCTGACACGTGTCCCCTCGCCATCCCTTTATATGGTAGACAGTCGGTAAACCTTAAGTCTTCTGAAGTTCGGCATCTCTTGCCGCTTGTAAAAGCTCGTCATCCTATGCTAATGTTGAAAGTCATCATTCTTTTGGAATTTTTTATCCCTTCTGGTTTTAGAAATTCCGCAGCACTTCTTTGTAGAAGTTCGATATCATTTGTTGTTTATAGATGCTCGACAACAGTTACTGTTATTGAGGCTCGATAACAGTTACTGTACAAAGGCTCGTTATCCATGGAAACTTAATATCCTCCCCTACTGTTAGATGCTCGACATCACCTTTTCTTTGATGAAATTCGATAACCTCCTCTTATAGTTATATGCTCAACATCTTCTAGTGACATGACATTCTTCCTTTGTTGCACAATCTACAACACTTTGTGTTGTAGAGGTTCGGCATCCTTTTTACATTTTTGACAATCCTGTTATCTTTAGGCTCAACAACCTTTGTGCTATAGAAGCTTGATATCTTTTAGAGATTCGGTACCACTTCACTCTTTGTTATGGCTTGCTAACTACTTGGATGCTCGACATCCCTATTATTGTGGAGGCTTGAAACCACTTTTATGGTCGTAATGGCTTGATAACCTTACTATCTTCAAGTTCGACAACCCTTGTAGCTTGATAGCTCTCATTATTCACTGATTCCTATAAGCTACTTAACTCTTCAGTAGGAGCTCGACATATTTTCGTTAGATGTTCGATACCCATGTTGATAGAGCACTATTATAGGTTCGCTACATCATTGATTTGGAAGCTCAACATATCATCATGGGTTTATTGGCTCGTCATATCACAATGCATTTATAGGCTTGATACCTATTTTTTCCAATGTTTCCATATCCTCCTATGGACTTAGTTGCTTCTTTTTCCCATGATGATTTATCAATCATATTTGATAGCTGCAAAATATGTGGATAACATTTGTCCCCTCCTTGTATAAAAGAAGTTTTTTACCCTTTAGTGTAAACCAAGTATCTTCTTACCTTTCCATCTCTGACTTTTCTTTAACTTATTTTTTTAATATAAAGTAATTAGTGATGACTTTCGTAATTTTAAGAATTATTTCTTTCTCAAATTAATCATTTTTTTGTAAATGCCAAAGAAATTTGCGAAAATGTTTTCTTGTTGAACTTTGAAATTTTGAAAGCTTGGTTTTGAACACTTTTGAATGATTATTGAATTAGCATATTTTAAACAAACCTTTCAAATCAGGTAAAAATGTGGATCAATTTGCCTTTTTATCTTTCTAGGCTAAATTACTTCATAGACAAATCTTTTTACTTAAATATTATTACCCTGGCTGGTTTTTCAGATTAAACTTCTTTCCCTCAGTTTGGGTTTCTTGGATGATTATTCTATGATTTTTCTTTGTCACAAGAGACTTTATGAGCATGAAAAGTTACTCGACCTTTCCTCTGAAGGTTGTTTTAACTTTGCCTTGGGGCAAGACTGATCATGTTTGATTGCTCTTTCTCTAGAAGATTATTTTGGTCCATATTTAAGATGGAATTAGACTCGTTTGATTGACTTCTTTATACAAGGTTGCCCCTTCTATACCTTTTAGGTGAGGTTAAGGTTGGTCGGTGCTCTGGCCAAGCCATCTTAGGCGGGACCAAAGTGTAGTCTGTCCTCCCTTCAGGAGACGCTCTGGACAGGCCTTATTGGTAGGACCGAAGTCTATTGGTGGTGCTTTGGCTAAGCCATCTTAGGCAAGACCAAAGTCTAACTCCGTTCTCCCTCTAGGAGGTGCTTCGGCCAGACCACATAGGGTGGACCGAAGGCTTTCAGTGCTCTGGTAAGGCCTTATAGGCAGAAACAGAGGCTTACTCTCACCTCCTTGGTGCTGCGGTAAGGCCTTATAGGCGGGATTGAAGGCTTATGGTCGGTGCTTTGGCCCTATCATCTTAGGCAGGACCAAAGTCTAACCTGTCCTCCCTCTAAGAGGTGCTTCGGACCGGCCTTATAGGAGGGACTGAAAGCGGTTGGTTTTTTAGCCAGGCCATCTTAGGCGGGACTAAAGGCTTACTCTATTCTCTCTAGCGGGCGCTCTGGCCAGGCCACATAGGCCGGACCAAAGGCTTGGGGTGCTCTGGCTAGGCCTTATAGGTGGGACCGTAGACTTACTTTGATCTCCCTCTAGGAGGTGATACGGTCAGGCCTTATAGGTGGGACCAAAGGCTTATAATGCTTTGACCAGGCCCTTGTGGTGGGATCAAAGGCTTTTTCTTTATTTTATGAATTTCTTTCTTTCCATTGATTACCGATTTTCGTAGATATACTTGTCTCAATTTCTTTATTTATCCATTGTAGGAAAATAAGGTCTTAGATGGTTGGCATTCCAAGTTCTTGCTATTACGTTACCATCAGGTCAGCTTAGTCGATAAGTTCCTAGTGGGATTACTTTGTGGATAACCAGGGATCCTTCCCAGTTTGATCTGAATAGTCCATCTGCAGAATTTTCAGTATTTGTCATGTCCTTTGGAGCACCAAATCTCCCCTTTGAAATGATCTCCCTTTAACTTTAGAGTTATAGTATCTTGATATCCTTCGTTGACATTCGACCATTCGTATAGTTGCTTCATCTCTCAGTTCATTGATCAAACCTAGGGATTCTTTTCTTAGCTCTTGATTGGGATTAAAGGCATATGCAATCCTTTGATGGGATGGTATTTTAACTCGATCAGAAGCATTGCCTCACGTCCATATGTCAAAGAAAATGGAGTATGTCCCGTTGCATTCTCAGTAGAAGTTTGATATGCCCAAAGCATAAGTGGTAGTTCTTCTACCTAATTTCCTTTTGCTTTGTTTAGTTGTTTCTTAAGGATAGTCTTAATGGTTTAGTTGGCAGCTTCAACGGCTACATTAGCCTTAGGATGAGCTACATATGAAAAACTTTTGATTATCCCATTCTTATTCCAGAATCTGGAGAATTCCTTACTTTCAAATTAGGTCCCATTGTTGTATATTATCTTATTCGGTATTCCAAACCGGGTGACTATGTTCTTGATCACAAACTTTAGCACTTTTCCCGACGTTATATTTGGCAATGGTTCTGCCTCCACCAATTTGGTAAGGTAGTCGATGCTACTACTGCAAACTTGGCTCCGCCTTTTGATATAGGCAATGGTCCTATTAAGTCGATTCCTCATATATCAAAGGGCCATGGACTTGAGATCGGGGATAACTCATTTGATGGTAAATATAGGATTGTTGAAAACCTTTGACATTTTTCACATCTCTTTACATAATTCACAGTGTCGTTATTCATATGAGGCCAATAAAAACCTTGTCTCATGACCTTTTTAGCCAACTTCATGCCATTAGAATGATTCCTACAGAACCTTTCATGGGCTTCTCTTAACAATTTTGAGCCATTTTCTGCACTAACACACCTCAAGTAAGGGAGCGAATATCTTTTTTTTCAAAATGTTCCATCCAGCATAGTAAAAGTTAGAGCTTGGTGCCTTATACTGCTAGCTTCTCTTTTATCTCTTGGTAGTCTCCTTTCCACCTAATACTCAATAATGGGTGTCATCCAATTGTTATCATATCGACTATTTATTTTCGTATGGATGGTTCTTTCTTGGTTCTCACCATTACCACTTATCGGTTCATTTTCTTTTTCGATGTGTATAACAGCTTGGGATCTAGTCAACACTATCATTTCATTTTTTGGTCCAGGGACTTTTTCCTTAATACCGAGACTTCGTTGGAAGCCTACTAGCACAATTCGAGTTCTAGGGTTCCTTGCGAGCAATCTTACTTGGCCAAAGAGTCGGCTTGAGAATTCCTTCCTTTGGGTACTAGATGTATCGAAAAATCTTCAAACTAGACTAACATTTTCAATATCCTTTTGACATAAAGGGTCAATCTTGCATCCTTTGTCTGATAAGTTTGATTCAGCTGATTAACCATTAATTGGGAGTCACTGAAAATTTCAATCATTAGGATTTTTAACTGAAGAGCTAAGGTAAGTACTAATTGATTCATATTCAGCAACATTATTGGTAGTGGAAAAACCTAACTTCATTGCATAGTGTAATTGGTGTCCATCAGAAGTAATGATTACATATCCCGTGTTAGGAAATCAAATTCATGGTTTTAATGATAACAACTATACAATGAAAATCAAATGTACATATATATGTATATATACAAGAACTTGCTATAATAACATCACTAGAAAGACAAGAATAAGGCTCAAAGAACATTACAAGAGACTACAAGTCAATAGGATCGATGGAGCAACAAGATATATGCACAGAGTTAACATGCACAGTTTTCAAACGTTTGGGTGCACTAGCCAGACGTCTGAAGAAATCCTCTAGAATATAAAACAGACAGGATCAGACGTCTGGTTGTTGCACTCAGATGTCTGAAAGGCTACTGTATATAAAAAATATATATAGCCAGACGTCTGAAACAAATACCAGACGTCTAATGCTGAACTCGGAATTTAAAATTCAAATTACAACTACCGCATTTGAAAAGACATCTTCGCTTCTCTTCGCTGCAACTCTTCATCATCATCAGAAGCAACTGTAGAGCACTTGTTAATGGATGCAACTACTCAAGGAATCTATCTACAACTATATATAGCATCAGGAATCAAGAGAAAGAATACACCTGACAACCTTACTTACTTATGCTCTCTGATTATACACTCTATCATATACTCTTAATCTTTAGCAATCTATACTTGTATTCTACTCTTCCAAATATATAGTTCCTCATAGACAATACTCTCTAGATATATATTGGAAGCATTTGTACTATATAGTCAAAATCCGTGTAATAGAGAACACACAGTTGACAAAGAAACTCTGCTATTGTAAACCTGTTCCTCCGGGTGAAGTGAGGGTTATTTGGTGAAAGGAAATTCCGAAGAGGAGCTTCGGGACTGGACGTAGGATGGGAGGTTCGAACCAGTATAAAAACCCTGGTGTGATTATTCTTATTTACATTCTTTACTATCGTTATACTATAGTTTAATTTAGTTATATACTTGTCATTTATATAATCGATCCACCATACTATAGACTTTCAATTGGTATCAGAGCCTGGGATTCTAGAGATCGTAACAACATCCTAGAATAAATGGCTATAAAGAGATCTACTCAAGGCAATAGGAAGAGGAAGAGCAATAAAGAAGAATCAAAAGAGAAACCAAACAATTGCTTCATGGCTAAAATCAGATCACAATCGGTATGCTTAGATTCTTTATATAAAGATCTTCTGTTAGCACATGATGAATTATTAAAAGATTGTAAAACCTTGAATAAAGTTAATAGAATTGCTTTAGAAAAGTTAAAAGATTGTGAGCAAGAAATTTCCAGTTTAAAAGAGGAAAATAAATTTTTGATAAAACAAACTAAATGTTTTGAAAATACTTTAGAAGAACTTGTTTCACAAAAAGATTTCCTACAAAAAGAAAATGAGCAGTTAGAAGATAAAAACAATGATCTTTTAGAGGAAATCAATGTTTTGCAAAATAAAAATACTATCTTTGATAAAGAAAGGAATTTTTTTCAAAAGAAATTACGGATTTGAAAAGACAAAATGATTTATTACAATCATCTTTAGATAATTCAGAATCTCGAATTTTTCTCCTCGAAAATGAGAATTGTACGATAAAAAGGGAGAATTCTGAATTAAACAAGCAAATTGATATTTTGAAAAACAGTAATATTTCTTTTGAAAATAATAATTTTGACTTCAAAGCTAAATTTGATAAACTTAACACTGAAGTCACAAAACTTAATAAAGGTCAAAATGATTTAAACATGATTTTATCTAGTTCTAGACCTTTACATTACAAAAGTGGTTTAGGATATAATAAAACTAATCGTAGAAATAACTCTAGATACGCTTTCATGTATAGTAAAAATGTTAATACTAGTACTAAATTTTGAGTAAAGTCTAGATCAAATTCTTATAGAAATTCAAATACTGCCATGGCCAATAATATTTATAATTTCTCTAGAAGTACAAAATCATTGAACGGAAATATGAATAAAAATTATCTAAGTATTTGGGTTCCTGTTAATTGGAAAAATAGAGAAAAATACATTGATGATTATTTTGATATGGTAGTTAATAATGAAAATTATATTAATAAAGGTTCAACCACACCCAAATGAGTATGGTTTCCGAAGATCTAACCCCCCAGACCCTAACATAGTAAGTGGGTACCAAAAAATGAATTTTATTTATTACAGGTACTCGAAGAAACAAAAGGAAAGATTTTGGGATTTGCAAATATGATTCCCTCATTCTTTTTTGATAATGACAAAGGGGGAGAGATAATGGAAAGCACATATTCAGGGGGAGATTTATAAAAATTACATATAAGTACATTGTATAGTTGTCATCATCAAAAAGGGGAAGATTGTTAGGAAATCAAATTCATGGTTTTAATGATAACAACTATACAATGAAAATCAAATGTACATATATATGTATATATACAAGAACTTGCTATAATAACATCACTAGAAAGACAAGAATAAGGCTCAAAGAACATTACAAGAGACTACAAGTCAATAGGATCGATGGAGCAACAAGATATATGCACAGAGTAAACATGCACAGTTTTCAGACGTTTGGGTGCACTAGCCAGACGTCTGAAGAAATCCTCTGGAATATAAAACAGACAGAATCAGACGTCTGGTTGTTGCACTCAGACGTCTGAAAGGCTACTGTATATAAAAAATATATATAGCCAGACGTCTGAAACAAATACCAGACGTCTGATGCTGAACTCGGAATTTAAAATTCAAATTACAACTACCGCATTTGAAAAGACATCTTCGCTTCTCTTCGATGCAACTCTTCATCATCATCAGAAGCAACTGTAGAGCACTTGTTAATGGATGCAACTACTCAAGGAATCTATCTACAACTATATATAGCATCAGGAATCAAGAGAAAGAATACACCTGACAACCTTACTTACTTATGCTCTCTGATTATACACTCTATCATATACTCTTGATCTCTAGCAATCTATACTTATATTCTATTCTTCCAAATATATAGTTCCTCATAGACAATACTCTCTAGATATATATTGGAAGCATTTGTACTATATAGTCAAAATCTGTGTAATAGAGAACACACAGTTGACAAAGAAACTCTGTTATTGTAAACCTGTTCCTCCGGGTGAAGTGAGGGTTATTTGGTGAAAGGAAATTCCGAAGAGAAGCTTCGGGACTGGACGTAGGACGGGAGGTCCGAACCAGTATAAAAACCCTGATGTGATTATTCTTATTTACATTCTTTACTATCGTTATACTATAGTTTAATTTAGTTATATACTTGTCATTTATATAATCGATCCACCATACTATAGACTTTCATCCCGCACTAGCCCCTTGCACGTTTGAGGCTCTATCGACAGACAATTGTAATTTAGGCTTCAAATCTTTTTCCTTTTTTGATTGTTCTTTAATAAACCCTATGCATTCAATAACGAAATTGGCTAGAGCTTGCCCTTTGATTGCCACTGGGGGTTGGAATTTAATCTCGTATTGACTTAGCCCTATTCCTTATTTTACTAGCCTTCCCAATGTTTCGGGCTAACTAAATTCTTGCTTAAGTAGAAAATTGGTTAAGACTTTGATTGGGTGTGCCTGAAAGTAGGCTCTTAGTTTTCAAGCAGTGAGGATTAGACAGTATGCCAACTTCTCTATAACTGGGTATCTAACTTCTACCTCTTTAAGCCTTTTACTAGTATAGTACACCAAAAGCCGAGTCTTATTTTCTTCTCTTACTAGAACTAAACTTAATACGTGTTTGGAGACTACCATGTAAAGGTACAAGTTTTCTCTTTCTATGGGACTAGATAAGATTGGAGGTTTTTCAAGATGGACTTTTAATTCTTTAAAGGTTTTCGGAAATCTTCTCCCCACTCAAAATTCTTATTTTTCTTAATCACATCAAAGAAAGGGATGCACTTATCAGTGGCTTTAGAGATAAATCTGCTTAAGTCTACCACTCTTCCATTTAGGCTTATCACATCTTTACTTGTTTTTGGCTCTGCGATGTCCTTAATCGCTTTGATATGGTCAGGATTGGCCTTAAATCCTCGAGCACTGATGATATATCCTAGAAATTTCCTAGATTGTATTCCGAAAGAGCATTTTTGTGGATTTAGTTTAATTTTGTACTTTCTTAATACCCCAAACATTTCTTCAAGATCTTTCAAGTGGTTAACTTCCTCTTGGGACTTAACTAGCATATCATCCGTATATACTTCAATGTATTGTTTGATTTATTCCTTAAACATTCTGCTTACTAACCTTTGATATGTGGTCCCTGCATTCTTCAATCCAAATGACATAACTTTGTAGCAGTAGGTCCCCTTGTCTGTTATAAAACTTGTGTTTTCTTCATCTGGTTTGAAATGATGATTTGATTATATCCTAAGTATGCATCTATAAAAGATAACGATTTATGCCCACTTGTGGCATCAACTAATTGATCTATTCTAAGTAAAGGATAACAATCTTTGGGGCATGTGTAACATCCTAGAATTTTATCTTTCTAATTTTGAATGTTTATTTAATTTTAAATATTTAAATAATTGATTTTTAGAGTTTAATAACCTGAGTTCAAATACGAGGATTATTTAAATATTTGAATTGTGAATTAAGTATTAATTAAATGCATTTAACAGCCTTATTTAATTCCTTTTAATTAATAAATAATAATGGAGAACCCATTTTGTAAATTTATTTAAAATAATAAATAGTTCAAAAAAATAACAAGAAAATCAATTGATGGATGATTGGAATATTGTGTAGTGGGATACCATGAACAGTACTTTTCAAAACTTCTTAAATCAAATCAAAATTCAAAATTTTAAACATGATTTGATGGGTGATGAGATGTGTTGCTTGAAAAATTGGTTTAACTTGTATCGGAGGTTATGTAGGTTTTTTGGGTTTTAAATATACTTCAATTCACATATATTATTTTCATTTCATCATTCCCACTTCTCTCTCTCTCTTTCCTTTTAACATTTCCAATGAAAATAAAATATCCCTATACTTCAAAAATCAAAACCAAAAAGAAAACCAGACCTTTTTAAAAAAAATCAATTAAAGGTTTAGGCAACTAAGCTTGGTTTAAGGTGTCATGGCCCGCAAATCCGTACCTCTTGATTAACCACTAATCTCCATTGATTAACTCAAAATGAACGGGAATACGAACTATGATGGTTTTTAAGAAAAAGAAAAAGTAGGAGAAGAAGATAGAAGAAAAAAAGAAAGAAGAACAACAACAGAACAAGAGCAGAAACAGAAACACAGAACAGAGACAATATCAGAATCTCACATATCGCAGCGGAACAATATATAATAGATAAATGAATAATCTTTAAACAAAGAACTATATCATTTTATACATACATCAATCATCAGAGTCATATACAACAATGGACAGTTATATAACTTGTCCTCATACAGAATACACAGCGGAATAGATACTATCAGATACAAATACTACGTCTCGTCATCCAGCTTATCTCCAAGGCTCCAGAATATCCTGAATATCCTGATAATATAACTCTGGACTGCCCGTGTGGAAATTTGTGGGCACCCAGAGTTTAGAAGGGAACAATAAACTCCGAGTCAGTCATGGTGACTGGTGTGAGATCGTAAAACAGTTATTTATCTTTAAAATAAATAGCAGAGAATTTTAAAGTCAATTCGCAATGCTTTTGGAAAATGAAACTACCATAAGACCTCCCTTTTAAAGTCAATTCGCAATGCTTTTGGAAAATGAAACTACCATAAGACCTCCCACCACACACACAATGCAAACGCAGAATTGGAGGAGATTTCTTCTTATGATAGTCAAAGATGCTTACTACGCGAAAATCAAATTCTTTTTGATATTATTATTAGTGCATAGTGTAGAAATCATTTTCGAAAGTATAATATTAATCTTAGCCAACATACGACCAGTATCGTATGCCTACTATAGCTACCATCCAAACAGTGGGGCGCCACCATAAGTGAATGGCAGGTTCTACAACTAATACCGTACAAGGCTCGTATTGTTTCTTTGGATTTCCAACAAATGGTCAGGCTAAGGAACTTCCTATCCACGATGGGTACGTCCCTGGAATAGACGACCCGAGAACCTAACCGGATCTCTGCCAACACAAGGCCGGGTTACCTCTGCAAAAATAGGTAACTACTGACACGCGTATGCCATCCCCCGATCGTCACCGATCTTCCCGAGGATCCCCGATTCCAACAAACCACATAGAAAATAATAATGCAGTAACCACAGAGGTTAAGTATCTGGGCTCCATACCATGATACCACCTTTATCCAGAAGGAATGACATACACTAAGGGGCGCTACTCCCTAGAACCTTGCCGCATTCGTCCTGTTTCGACCATTTCCGGGGTGTGAGGCTCGACGAAGTCTCGTCCACAAAGCTACGCTTTCTCAAAAAGCCCTGCTTCGGGTCAAACAAAATGATCAACCTATGATCACAAAGATATAAGATCAAATAAATGATCATATCACAAATGATCAAACACTGATCATTTCACAGCAACACTCAGTATGCCACGTTACCAAATTGGGATATATCGCTGATGAATTTCAACTACATAACCTCTGAGCTCGTACGTCTCAGAGAAGGGTGTTAAGCTAAGAGAATAAATTCTCCGCCACCAACAGAAATGTATTTGAAAGAAATCAGCTTTATATCTCAAATTGTAACGTCAGACACACAATCCATATAAGTCTGTTCCGGGATCGAACAGAACCGAAGGCACTTCTTACGAAGCCCTTGCAATTCCGGATAATTTTCAATCACGTCAGGATTTCCCGTCACTAAGGGTGATAAAACCTCTAAATCGAAGATCAGTCGATGTAGAGTAACTCGACGGTAATCCTTCCGTTTTCAAAAATATCCGGTCTTCAACACCGGTCTTCAAATGCGATTCATAACGACGTATCACATATTCGGAATGGGTTATACGACCCCATGGTCCTTTCCCGGCTAACCCGAATAGTGAGCGATTATTCAAAAATAAGTGTGGCATTCAAATTCATCCAATTCACAACAAATACCTACTCAAGGTAATTATTGATAGTCGGTTATTTAACTATCCATAAAGATGCGCAACATCATCAGATTCCAAATAATTTTCCCAAATTATTTCATCTTCCAAAATATCTTTATTAGATATAAAATTTCCACACTTCAAAAATAAAACAACGTTTATTTTTCTAAACAGTTTCCCTTTTCTTTTTATAAATTCCATAGTGAATTTATGTTTCAAAAATGTCTATTGATATACGATTTTCAAATCGTTTTCAATATTCGATTTCGATTGATCTTTAAGAAGATAAATCTCAAAAACGTTCATTTCATATTGGAAAACATTCCATACTTATTTAATAATAAGTATTTCACAAATCATTTATTTTCAACACTTGGAAAATATTCAATATACTTAAATCAATATTAAGTATATATTCATTCTTTAAGGAAACATTTACTATAACAACATTTATTTGAGTCAAAACGAATGTTACGTAAAACATCGTTACGACGACTCAAAATCACTAGTATAGGGATTCGGAATTAAGATAGATATATAAATCCCAATACTACATCAAAACATTTCCTTTCGGAAATCATTTACTATAACAACAGTGTTATAGTCCACCATTTCCTTAATTTCTCGAAAACGTCTATTTCAACAAGAACTGTTGAAATCTATGCTTTCAATCTATAATACATTTTAAAACACCTTTAAAACGTTTAACTTCATTTTTAAAATATTACTTCTTCAAAATGAATCCATTTTACTTAACAATATATTCACTGTCCAAAATCGTGAATAAAATTTACTTAACCCCATTTCAATCATTCCTACACATTTTTATTTCCATAAAAATTCGCTATTCAAAATCGTGAAGATATTTTCTTAAATACTCTTCTATATTAAATTTATCACATTCAATCTATTTTTGAATTTATAAGCACGTTTATAAATTCTATTTCTCTTTTAATAACAACTTCGACTTATAAACCTTCTTTTATCAACTTCTATATTTAACTTATCAAAATAAGTGACTTTGGGTTTATAACAACTTTTATAAATTTTTAATTCTATTTATAAAAGCTTCAATACCAAATCAATTTCAATATTGACTTCAAATTTTATTTATCACTACTAAGTGAATTCCTTATTTTCCTCAAATTATTCAATATTCTGTTTTGAAATGGATTCTTCAAATTGAAATCATTTTACATTGATTTCACAACTTATTTCAATTTACCAATTAAATTCCAAACTGAATTTCCAACTTATCTTCTTTTAAATAAATTCCTTTTTAAGAAAATAAATTTCAATCGTTTTCTTTCAATCTATTTTAAAAATCCAAATTTTAAATTAAATTCTTCAATTCAAAATCACTATTATACGAAATTCATTTATTTAACATTTTCACTTTATTCTGGAATTTATTCGATAAGATTATAAAAACAACTTTTATACTTTAAAATTCCTTTCTTCGAATTTATTAAATTTCTAAAATTAAATTCACTTAGAAATTTCTATTTTGATTTCCAAAAATTCAATTTCGCTTATCTTTGGAATCCAATGATGTCAAAACATCCATTCAGCTAAATTTTAGCTTTCAAACGATTTCCAGATATCAATATGATTTATAGCATCACTAAAATCATTCACAGATTCATATCACAGTATAAATAAATTCAATCAAAGTGAGGGGTCCCGTTGGATCCCTCCAACCTGTTTCCCTGCATCCAAAGACGTCAGCACAATACCAATTCCGCTCCAGTACGGAATTATCGCGGTATATAGGTTTTTATAAATCCGCTTACTAACGGCGCAATATGGTCTCATCCGCTATACGAGGCGGGAAATCATCAATCCAGTATATACATATGCCAATATGTATATACTGCTATATATATAGATATATCCTATCATATCTAATAGCACATTCAAACAGTCAATCATCAATCAATAACTGTAAATAATTCCACATTCAAATGTGAGTGAGAAGATCTCACCTTTGCTTTAATTTGCAATCCATTCCCATTTTGATCATTTCTTCATTGTATTCGACCTTGTATAACAATTTTATACAATCGATTAATATTCGAATCAATCGAATAAATTAAATTTCATTTGATAAGTGTACATTTCCAAGTGGTTTTTATTTTGAACAAATTCTCCTTTTAATAAATTGATTCAACCAGAATTTAAATTCGAAACTATATTTTCTTTTATTCACCCGAGATTTTATTTTAAACCAAATTTCCTTTATAAATTAAATTCACTAACAAATTTCACTTAAAACCGACACTTTTAAAAATAATCTATAAAGATCAAATCTTTATATAAATCCCTATGGTTTCCAAAATCCTATATATATATATTTACTGTAAGTAATATAACAGTGAACCCCTAACTGTAAACGTATACATATATACATCCCTTAAAGTGAAATATTAACTTGTTATATATCTTACTATATGTTTATGGTCTCACTATATATAAAATTTCTTTAATCTAAACTTTACACCTTTTTACAATTTCTATACAAAATTTCTTGCTTTACTGTGTATATATATTTTCTATTAAACTACACTATCTCAATATACATATTTTTAAAAATAATCTAACACATTTAAACGGTGCATTTGATACTTATTATATTTTTCTCAAATCGAAACTACATATACATTTTCATAAAAAGGCATTATATTAGATTTAAATTTAAAATAACATCCTACATTCTTTACTGTAAATTTTAAACAAACTGTAATTTCTAGAACTATATATATTTATATAAATTTAAAAGAAAAATTGTTTATCTTACTGTAAGTCGATATTCCAGGCTCGACCATCACGAGACTGCCCTTCGCCATCACCATCGACGAACTCGCCCAAAGCCTCGGCCACCGAGATCGACTTCGACTTCAAAACTTCATCATCGACCCATTCTCGTACTCGCACACGCGAGCGCCAGCTTCCCCAAACACGATACTGCTCGCATCACCGTGAATCCTAGCTAACTGAATTGCATCACCAACATCTGTCGCCTTTGACATCTCGAATCGCGCGCCACCAGATCGCCGCGAATCCCCTCCCTGCCATCGCTGCTCGAACTCGAGCCTTGCCGCCACCAAAGTCCCATCGTTTCGAAAACGAGATCGAATGCCCTATCGCAATGCCCTGCCCCCTGACGCCGCGCTATTCTTCTATTCTTGCGATGCTCGCTTCCAGCCGCCGCCTCTGACATCGCGATTCGATCGCGAATTGGTTTGCGATGTTTGGTTTTCGAAGTAAATTTGCGTGGTATGTGATAAATAGGAAACGAGATTTCGTTCTGGCATTACCTTTAAATTTGAACGAGAGTTTCATTTTGATTTCGAACGAGAATTTTTTCTTCTTAACAGGGAATGAGGGTATGGGTTGCACGATCACTGGCGAGAATTTAGGCATGATTTTAGGGACGCAGTCGTTGTTTTTAATTTTAAATTTAAATTTTTAACTTAGTTTGTTTCAATACAACTTTCAACGCGTTTACGTGTCGTATTCGCACATAACGACTCCGAACGATACGAAATTTGAAATCCGGTAATAATACAATATTCCGGACCCAATGGAACTAGTTTCGTCGAATTCCGAGACTGTTTGAAAATTGACTATTTTTAAATATCGATTCGAACGATATAAATTCAAAACTGAACAAACCAATTCGAAATTGGATTCTGAAGCTTCTGTTATCTTCAGAATTATCAACACGAGTTTTATAAGCTTTCCAAATATTTTTCTCTAGCTTTAAACTGAAGATTCAAAATTGTTATCCAGTTCAATAGATTAAATTATAAAATTTAATCGCCAATTCCTGAATTATATTCGGGATTCAAATTAAATCATCGTTCAAATATTTAAAATTAATTAAATATTTTTCAATTTAATTTGTTCAAAATTCTGGGTCGTTACAAACTTCCCTCCTTAAAAGAATTTCGTCCTCGAAATTACAAGTTAGGAAAAGTGGTCCTTAACTCGTCTACTATTTTTCACAATCCAATAGTTTTATCAATTCATCAAAACAAATCTTTCTACTAAAGATTCGTTATTATTCCAACTATCTTTCTAACTTCAATTATAGGTTTCAAACAACATTGTTTAACTTCTTAATTCAAATTCGAGTTTAAATTCAAATTTAAACTTTCAAAATTTCTCAAAAATTTTCTAACACTCGGAATTTTCGAAAAATTTCGCCAGCGTCTCCTTTGCGCGGCTAATACGGTACGACTACAAAACGTCCCCACGGACTCTCAGATTTCAAAAAGAAAAAGAAAAAGCCAAGCGGCTAGAGAGAAATCATCAAAAACTCATATTATAATTCAAATACGTACCTTTTTCGAGCAATTCAAATTATCTTCGAAATCAAAATTTCCAATTCCTTTATACCTGTATATCCTACTAGCCATTATATCTAGTTACAGCATTCAAATCATTTTGCAAATTCTATTACAAAATTCTCAATATAAACTGTTTATACATTTACTGTTGAAGTTACATATTCATTTTTTATTCAATGCGAATTCAATTTTACATTTCAAATTTCATTTGAATTTTATTCACAATTTCAATTTTATTTGAATTCAATTCAACTTCTGAATATTGACTTTTATCAATTATTTTTCATTCATAACTGCCCTATTTTAAATTAGTTTCAATTACTAATTCATTTGATCAATATTCAATTAGCTTCTCTTACTAATTTGAGTTTAATACTTCACTTTATTTTTTCACAAATCAAGGTTTAATTTCACTAATTTAACTTTCAATTTCGCTTTCATTAAATCACAATTGATTCATTTGTACTTACATTTATTTAACTTCATTTTTAAGTTAAATTTATTCTATCACAATTCAAATTATACAAGTTATCAACTTAATAATATTTCATAGTATTCCAGAGTCTCTTCAACTTTTCAAAAATCATTTTGAAAACAATTCGAATCATCCTTTGAATTTTCTAAAACAAAATCCAAATTTTCAAAACAACTTCCTTTTAAAACAATTTGGCAGCAATTTCCTCTTTTGGAAACCCGAAAATGAACACCAACGATGCCGCGGTCATCATCGAAGTTATTTTCCAGCGACCGAAAAGAGTTTAGAGCTTTTCATCTCTTCAAAACATTTTTCAAAACCCTTGAAAATCACTTTCAAACCAAAAAGAATTCAAACTTTCCAAATCTCCAAAATTTTCAAATTCTTTTCAAAACATTTTCAAAAACTTCTCTGGAATTCCGTTTCAATTTACAAATCACATTTATAATTTATATTCTCAGATTTCATTCGTATGTGAATTAATTTCTTAACTTTGGAGTTTCGGTTTCAATTTCTTATTCGATTTCAGTGATGATAATTCGCTATTATTACTTCCTAACATCCATGCAACCATATACTATAGTAATTCATAGAAAAACATTTCTTTTCTATACAAAAATAGTTTTGGGTAAAATTATTTCATTTACCCTATTCAAAACAATACTGTGCCGAATTGTTCTATTCGAGTGTTTAGAAACCCCTTCGATACAGTTTTGCAAGACTGTGCCGACGAAGGTTCATATACCACTCAATAAACCAATCATCATAATACAAAACAATTTTATATTCAAATAACAAATACGCGCTCATATCTATTATTACACTCAAACTCATTCTAGAGTACTACTGACTCTATCTCTAATGAGTAACACCCAACAGAGCAGGGTTGTCGCTTAACCATAGGCTCTGATACCAAATGTCATGGCCCGCAAATCCGTACCTCTTGATTAACCACTAATCTCCATTGATTAACTCAAAATGAACGGGAATACGAACTATGATGGTTTTTAAGAAAAAGAAAAAGTAGGAGAAGAAGATAGAAGAAAAAAAGAAAGAAGAACAACAACAGAACAAGAGCAGAAACAGAAACACAGAACAGAGACAATATCAGAATCTCACATATCGCAGCGGAACAATATATAATAGATAAATGAATAATCTTTAAACAAAGAACTATATCATTTTATACATACATCAATCATCAGAGTCATATACAACAATGGACAGTTATATAACTTGTCCTCATACAGAATACACAGCGGAATAGATACTATCAGATACAAATACTACGTCTCGTCATCCAGCTTATCTCCAAGGCTCCAGAATATCCTGAATATCCTGATAATATAACTCTGGACTGCCCGTGTGGAAATTTGTGGGCACCCAGAGTTTAGAAGGGAACAATAAACTCCGAGTCAGTCATGGTGACTGGTGTGAGATCGTAAAACAGTTATTTATCTTTAAAATAAATAGCAGAGAATTTTAAAGTCAATTCGCAATGCTTTTGGAAAATGAAACTACCATAAGACCTCCCTTTTAAAGTCAATTCGCAATGCTTTTGGAAAATGAAACTACCATAAGACCTCCCACCACACACACAATGCAAACGCAGAATTGGAGGAGATTTCTTCTTATGATAGTCAAAGATGCTTACTACGCGAAAATCAAATTCTTTTTGATATTATTATTAGTGCATAGTGTAGAAATCATTTTCGAAAGTATAATATTAATCTTAGCCAACATACGACCAGTATCGTATGCCTACTATAGCTACCATCCAAACAGTGGGGCGCCACCATAAGTGAATGGCAGGTTCTACAACTAATACCGTACAAGGCTCGTATTGTTTCTTTGGATTTCCAACAAATGGTCAGGCTAAGGAACTTCCTATCCACGATGGGTACGTCCCTGGAATAGACGACCCGAGAACCTAACCGGATCTCTGCCAACACAAGGCCGGGTTACCTCTGCAAAAATAGGTAACTACTGACACGCGTATGCCATCCCCCGATCGTCACCGATCTTCCCGAGGATCCCCGATTCCAACAAACCACATAGAAAATAATAATGCAGTAACCACAGAGGTTAAGTATCTGGGCTCCATACCATGATACCACCTTTATCCAGAAGGAATGACATACACTAAGGGGCGCTACTCCCTAGAACCTTGCCGCATTCGTCCTGTTTCGACCATTTCCGGGGTGTGAGGCTCGACGAAGTCTCGTCCACAAAGCTACGCTTTCTCAAAAAGCCCTGCTTCGGGTCAAACAAAATGATCAACCTATGATCACAAAGATATAAGATCAAATAAATGATCATATCACAAATGATCAAACACTGATCATTTCACAGCAACACTCAGTATGCCACGTTACCAAATTGGGATATATCGCTGATGAATTTCAACTACATAACCTCTGAGCTCGTACGTCTCAGAGAAGGGTGTTAAGCTAAGAGAATAAATTCTCCGCCACCAACAGAAATGTATTTGAAAGAAATCAGCTTTATATCTCAAATTGTAACGTCAGACACACAATCCATATAAGTCTGTTCCGGGATCGAACAGAACCGAAGGCACTTCTTACGAAGCCCTTGCAATTCCGGATAATTTTCAATCACGTCAGGACTTCCCGTCACTAAGGGTGATAAAACCTCTAAATCGAAGATCAGTCGATGTAGAGTAACTCGACGGTAATCCTTCCGTTTTCAAAAATATCCGGTCTTCAACACCGGTCTTCAAATGCGATTCATAACGACGTATCACATATTCGGAATGGGTTATACGACCCCATGGTCCTTTCCCGGCTAACCCGAATAGTGAGCGATTATTCAAAAATAAGTGTGGCATTCAAATTCATCCAATTCACAACAAATACCTACTCAAGGTAATTATTGATAGTCGGTTATTTAACTATCCATAAAGATGCGCAACATCATCAGATTCCAAATAATTTTCCTAAATTATTTCATCTTCCAAAATATCTTTATTAGATATAAAATTTCCACACTTCAAAAATAAAACAACGTTTATTTTTCTAAACAGTTTCCCTTTTCTTTTTATAAATTCCATAGTGAATTTATGTTTCAAAAATGTCTATTGATATACGATTTTCAAATCGTTTTCAATATTCGATTTCGATTGATCTTTAAGAAGATAAATCTCAAAAACGTTCATTTCATATTGGAAAACATTCCATACTTATTTAATAATAAGTATTTCACAAATCATTTATTTTCAACACTTGGAAAATATTCAATATACTTAAATCAATATTAAGTATATATTCATTCTTTAAGGAAACATTTACTATAACAACATTTATTTGAGTCAAAACGAATGTTACGTAAAACATCGTTACGACGACTCAAAATCACTAGTATAGGGATTCGGAATTAAGATAGATATATAAATCCCAATACTACATCAAAACATTTCCTTTCGGAAATCATTTACTATAACAACAGTGTTATAGTCCACCATTTCCTTAATTTCTCGAAAACGTCTATTTCAACAAGAACTGTTGAAATCTATGCTTTCAATCTATAATACATTTTAAAACACCTTTAAAACGTTTAACTTCATTTTTAAAATATTACTTCTTCAAAATGAATCCATTTTACTTAACAATATATTCACTGTCCAAAATCGTGAATAAAATTTACTTAACCCCATTTCAATCATTCCTACACATTTTTATTTCCATAAAAATTCGCTATTCAAAATCGTGAAGATATTTTCTTAAATACTCTTCTATATTAAATTTATCACATTCAATCTATTTTTGAATTTATAAGCACGTTTATAAATTCTATTTCTCTTTTAATAACAACTTCGACTTATAAACCTTCTTTTATCAACTTCTATATTTAACTTATCAAAATAAGTGACTTTGGGTTTATAACAACTTTTATAAATTTTTAATTCTATTTATAAAAGCTTCAATACCAAATCAATTTCAATATTGACTTCAAATTTTATTTATCACTACTAAGTGAATTCCTTATTTTCCTCAAATTATTCAATATTCTGTTTTGAAATGGATTCTTCAAATTGAAATCATTTTACATTGATTTCACAACTTATTTCAATTTACCAATTAAATTCCAAACTGAATTTCCAACTTATCTTCTTTTAAATAAATTCCTTTTTAAGAAAATAAATTTCAATCGTTTTCTTTCAATCTATTTTAAAAATCCAAATTTTAAATTAAATTCTTCAATTCAAAATCACTATTATACGAAATTCATTTATTTAACATTTTCACTTTATTCTGGAATTTATTCGATAAGATTATAAAAACAACTTTTATACTTTAAAATTCCTTTCTTCGAATTTATTAAATTTCTAAAATTAAATTCACTTAGAAATTTCTATTTTGATTTCCAAAAATTCAATTTCGCTTATCTTTGGAATCCAATGATGTCAAAACATCCATTCAGCTAAATTTTAGCTTTCAAACGATTTCCAGATATCAATATGATTTATAGCATCACTAAAATCATTCACAGATTCATATCACAGTATAAATAAATTCAATCAAAGTGAGGGGTCCCGTTGGATCCCTCCAACCTGTTTCCCTGCATCCAAAGACGTCAGCACAATACCAATTCCGCTCCAGTACGGAATTATCGCGGTATATAGGTTTTTATAAATCCGCTTACTAACGGCGCAATATGGTCTCATCCGCTATACGAGGCGGGAAATCATCAATCCAGTATATACATATGCCAATATGTATATACTGCTATATATATAGATATATCCTATCATATCTAATAGCACATTCAAACAGTCAATCATCAATCAATAACTGTAAATAATTCCACATTCAAATGTGAGTGAGAAGATCTCACCTTTGCTTTAATTTGCAATCCATTCCCATTTTGATCATTTCTTCATTGTATTCGACCTTGTATAACAATTTTATACAATCGATTAATATTCGAATCAATCGAATAAATTAAATTTCATTTGATAAGTGTACATTTCCAAGTGGTTTTTATTTTGAACAAATTCTCCTTTTAATAAATTGATTCAACCAGAATTTAAATTCGAAACTATATTTTCTTTTATTCACCCGAGATTTTATTTTAAACCAAATTTCCTTTATAAATTAAATTCACTAACAAATTTCACTTAAAACCGACACTTTTAAAAATAATCTATAAAGATCAAATCTTTATATAAATCCCTATGGTTTCCAAAATCCTATATATATATATTTACTGTAAGTAATATAACAGTGAACCCCTAACTGTAAACGTATACATATATACATCCCTTAAAGTGAAATATTAACTTGTTATATATCTTACTATATGTTTATGGTCTCACTATATATAAAATTTCTTTAATCTAAACTTTACACCTTTTTACAATTTCTATACAAAATTTCTTGCTTTACTGTGTATATATATTTTCTATTAAACTACACTATCTCAATATACATATTTTTAAAAATAATCTAACACATTTAAACGGTGCATTTGATACTTATTATATTTTTCTCAAATCGAAACTACATATACATTTTCATAAAAAGGCATTATATTAGATTTAAATTTAAAATAACATCCTACATTCTTTACTGTAAATTTTAAACAAACTGTAATTTCTAGAACTATATATATTTATATAAATTTAAAAGAAAAATTGTTTATCTTACTGTAAGTCGATATTCCAGGCTCGACCATCACGAGACTGCCCTTCGCCATCACCATCGACGAACTCGCCCAAAGCCTCGGCCACCGAGATCGACTTCGACTTCAAAACTTCATCATCGACCCATTCTCGTACTCGCACACGCGAGCGCCAGCTTCCCCAAACACGATACTGCTCGCATCACCGTGAATCCTAGCTAACTGAATTGCATCACCAACATCTGTCGCCTTTGACATCTCGAATCGCGCGCCACCAGATCGCCGCGAATCCCCTCCCTGCCATCGCTGCTCGAACTCGAGCCTGGCCGCCACCAAAGTCCCATCGTTTCGAAAACGAGATCGAATGCCCTATCGCAATGCCCTGCCCCCTGACGCCGCGCTATTCTTCTATTCTCGCGATGCTCGCTTCCAGCCGCCGCCTCTGACATCGCGATTCGATCGCGAATTGGTTTGCGATGTTTGGTTTTCGAAGTAAATTTGCGTGGTATGTGATAAATAGGAAACGAGATTTCGTTCTGGCATTACCTTTAAATTTGAACGAGAGTTTCATTTTGATTTCGAACGAGAATTTTTTCTTCTTAACAGGGAATGAGGGTATGGGTTGCACGATCACTGGCGAGAATTTAGGCATGATTTTAGGGACGCAGTCGTTGTTTTTAATTTTAAATTTAAATTTTTAACTTAGTTTGTTTCAATACAACTTTCAACGCGTTTACGTGTCGTATTCGCACATAACGACTCCGAACGATACGAAATTTGAAATCCGGTAATAATACAATATTCCGGACCCAATGGAACTAGTTTCGTCGAATTCCGAGACTGTTTGAAAATTGACTATTTTTAAATATCGATTCGAACGATATAAATTCAAAACTGAACAAACCAATTCGAAATTGGATTCTGAAGCTTCTGTTATCTTCAGAATTATCAACACGAGTTTTATAAGCTTTCCAAATATTTTTCTCTAGCTTTAAACTGAAGATTCAAAATTGTTATCCAGTTCAATAGATTAAATTATAAAATTTAATCGCCAATTCCTGAATTATATTCGGGATTCAAATTAAATCATCGTTCAAATATTTAAAATTAATTAAATATTTTTCAATTTAATTTGTTCAAAATTCTGGGTCGTTACATAAGGGGTAGGAGGAGATGCGGCTATCATAGAGGCGATTTCATGAATAGAAGTAAGCTAGGGTTTTAGTTTTCGTAGTCTTGAGGAGGTGTTAGGGAAAACAACCACTAAGGTCATGTTCCATGTGAGGCGGCGAACATACGAGGGAAGTTTGGCGAGTTGCGGTTGCCGTTTGAGGGGGTGCGACGGTGACTAGGTCGAGATAGAGCTCTTAGGTCACATTTTTATATGGAGGACCGAGTGCATCATTGTGGTGATGGTTTGGTAGAGATTTGGTTGAGTTGTTCGCTGGTGAAATCGGTTGTCGATTTAGTTAAGAAATGGAGGAGAAATCCTGAGTTGAAGAGATCGGTATTGGGTCATGCATGTACCTGTTTAGGCGGGAAGAAATTATCAATTTGGGAAGAAGAGTTAATTAGGGGTGATCAATTTTAAGTGATGTGATTAGAATATTTAAATATACTTTTAAATGCAAAATCTTATAAAAGCGATAACTTTTGCATACTAGGTCGATTTTGGGCGCGGTCAGTTGCATTGGACTCGTATCAATGTCACTTCATAGTAGAATTGGTTTTGTTGAATTTGAAGTAAGTGTAATTTTGGGATAAATTGGATGTCCATCGATTTCAGTTCAAACTGGAATGCTTCGACGTCAACTAGAATTTCGGTGATTTTACTCACCTTTAAATAAAACTACATGCTCCCGTGTTGTTATAGATTATTGTTAAATGCCTGGATGATAGTTGATAATTTTAATGAAGTATAAATTAGTGATAAAACTATAGTGATTGAGTTTAATTACCCTTAATGTAGTTAAATTAGTTATACTTCGTTTGAGACATCTATTTAGCAGAATAAAATCTTGTTCTGCTATAATAAAATTGAATAGATAATTGGACAAATATCGAGCAGAATAAGTCACCGTTCTGTGCTTGCAAAGTAAAAAGATAATAATTATTTAATTGTTTGTTTGGATTTGAATTCCCGTTGGATAGCGGATGATGTAAATAACCACTCTGTTGCAGAGGACAAAAAGGAAGAACACGGAGTGTTTTCATAGCGAATATGTCACTACAGGACACTTCGAAGTGCATATATATATATAAATATAAAATATTTATATGGGACTTTTGTAGGGGGTCCTAAGGGGTTTCTCGCCATTATTTATTTACTATTATCAGCATCTTATTTATATTCTTTTATTGCTTATACTGGTATTTGGGTGAAATATTTGTGACATACTATTTGAATTGTGTAAGTTTCGTTATAGCAATTTTCGTTATATCGTCACTTGTGAAATATCATCTTCTTAAATCCTTGTGTGTATTGAACTTGTGCCTGTATTTGTACTAAATAAATGTTTGGTGGAATTTTTGCACTTTGAAAATTGTTTAAACTATATTTTCAAATATTTTGCTAATTTTGAAAATAAAGGGTTAGTACTGATTAAAATTTATAAAAGAGGTTATAAATTTGATTAATTATCTTTTGGGATAATTAAAATGGTTTAAATTTATAAAAGATTATAAATTTGATTTATTTTCCTTCAGGATAATTAAGGTTATTTTAAATTTATAAAAGGTTATAAATTTGATTCATTTTCCTTCGGGATATGGTGTTGTTTTAAATTTATAAAAGGTTATAAATTCGATTTAGTTTCCTTCGGATTAATAAATGTTGTTTTAAATTTATAAAAAGTTATATGTTTGATTTATTTTCCTTCGAAATGATTAATATTGTTTTAAATTTATAAATGAAAATAAAATTGATTAATAAAATTGATTTATTTTTTTGGGATAATTAATGATGTTTAAATACACAAAAAGATTTTACCTCGATTTATTGTCTTAATTAATGTGGATCTTGAATTTATAAATGATAGTTTATAAATGTGGAAATCTTTAAAAAGGAATGTTTAAAAAAAAGCTAGGTCTAACTTTTTGATACACTTAGAAACATAATTTGCCCCTTTAAAAGAATGTTTTTAAAGAGTGTTTTTAAAGTGTTTTACCAGCATTTGTGATAAGAAAATCAAGCATAAGTAAGAGTCAAAAATTTTAAAATCTTGATTCATTTATTGGTGTCAAGTCTATGCAATCTAATTCCTATATACAATCATTCATTTATTTTTTATAGTTGATTTCTCAACTATCGATTTTGATATCATTCTTTGTGCTTTATCAATCCAGGATGATTTGAGGCACATTTTGAGCATTGGCATCCAACACTGCAGATAACTAAAACCAAAGAGCGAGTGGGAGCCAAGCCATGTGGGTCGCACCCATTAAGAAATAATCACATTTATCTAGAAAGTTATTAGTAGTATGCATTCGATAATGTGTGTATTTTTGGATGCTTGTGGATTTAACGGGATCTAGCTTTGAAGTTCCTGAGAGTGTTGCATGTTTGTCATGGACTCTCAAGTTTATTTTATCTAGAGCTATACTTTCGATGTAGGGGGCGCACCTTCCTAGTCATGTTGGATAAATTCATTTTCCTTGTTTCTATTCAAACCTTGAAATTAATATTTTCTTCTTTTGTGTTTCATCAATTTAATACAATTTGTTGCTCATTTGGGCATTGATATCCTCTGCTAGAAATGACTAAAACCAAAGAGCGAGTGGACGTCAGGCTATATGGGGTTACTTCCATTAGCGTATCTTCACATCTACTCTAGAGTGGATTCGGTTGTATGCTTGGAGATGTGAAATACTCGAATACTCGCTAAGTTTGGCGGGGTCCGACTTGTACATTTTTTGGGAGCCATTGTAGTTATCAAGTATATTTCTAGAGGTATACTTTTGGTAATGGGGCGACCCTCCTAGTCATTGTTGGAAAATTTCCCTTTCCCTTATTTAATTCAAATCTTTGAATCGTTTCCTTAATTGCATCCAGAAGTGTCTGGAGCTCTTCTCGATGTTTAATTATTTTTGTCCATTCTTTAAGTTTAGATTTTGATCCTGTCTATGTTCATCCTTTTTTATTTCGATTGTTGTTCTAATTTGTTTTCAATTTCTTCATGTTTGGAAGCTGTTCTTGCGAGGTAAAAACCCGTTCTGCGTTTAGCGGTGTGGTCTCATAGAATTATTAATGTTTGCCATATTACTTGAGTTTTCTCACGCTGTTTTTCCAGACTGATTTGGGTGTTATTTTATTATAATGCTCGGGTCAGTCCGAGTATTTTTCCAGGTTGTCATTGGTGGGACATGGAGCTCACTAACTAGAGCAGGATGTTCACCTGCCATAATAATTTTATTTTCTACTGTATTATTATATATATTCCTACCAGCAATTGTAAGGTTAGAAATTTATAAGTGTCCAGCTAATGATGTTTTTTTTAACCGTGATGTACTTTGTATCTTAGAGTGATAATTTATATTGTCTTTATGATACTATATGTTGTCGTTTCCACTGTGAGATTATGTTTCCCATGTTTGTTCATTTATTTTATCCTAACAGTCTGCCTTTCTGGCGATTGGATGATCGACACTTGAATACCATGGATGTATTGAGTGCCGACTTTTGATGGTCGAAAAGGTGGGTCATTACATTTGGTATTAAAGCTGAAGGTTAAGCGAGAACCTTGGATTTAATAGGGTATGGCTCATTAGAGATAGGGTAAGTGACCTCCTAAAATGAGTTTGAGAGTATTATATATACAAGAGCGTATTTGTTATTGCTGTAAAAACATATTGTGTTAATTGGTCTATGGAGTTGTTTATAAATTCTAGTCAAGACGTGGGATGCCACGGTGTCGATAGGGATTTCTAAACTCTCGAATAAGGAAAATGAATAAGATATTGATTTTTGAAAATTTGGTAAATGAAATATTTTACTTTGGGTTATATATTTTATATATATATAAAGGAACAATTTTCAAATTGATATAGTTATCTATGTTGTGTTTGTTTATTTGAAAATGGTAACCTTTATTTGTTATCATTGTTGTTTGATTTGTCGTGCTGGGATAATTTAGGAGCATTGACTATTGCTTGTTGATTGTAAATTTATGCTCGATCTATTTATCGACATTTATTGTTTTAATAATTTTGAGTACATTAAAACGAACCCTTGATGAATTAAGTTTCACAATTTGACTATATAAGGTGTTCGAAGAAAATGTTAAGTTAAAAGTCATCTTTTAATAATATTGAGTTAAAGGTAAAACTTTGATAAAAGTTGTTTAATATGATCTAAATGGTAATATAAGACATTTATATGATAAGTATTCATGAAAAGTTTATTATAATAAAAGAAAGTTATTATAATGTAAGATGATTTTTAAAAGGTATATTTTATATAAGTATAGTATATAAAATGATTTATATGATTTATAAAAGGTGTTTTATTGGTGAAAAGAGATTTTGAGAATTTAAATCCCGATATTCCTTGAATTAATTTCAAAATGATTTTTGAGAAAAGTAATAGTGGTATTACTTTGGAATATTTGTAAGTATAAATATTTCAAAGAGAAATTTTTTTAAGACGGTTAAATTTTTCTTTAGATAGTTCGGGGGAAAACTTCTCGATTAGTAATCTAAATAATCTCCTAAGTGATGATCGAATGTTTGCTTAGGCGCACGTTGTAGTGCACTTAGTAAATTATTCTCTTTATCATTGTACGATCGAGATGAGTTCGAATCCGAACGAACCAAAAGCAAGTGTTAGTGTATAAATTGGTAAAGTTATTTTATACATATAGAAATATATGTAGTATGATTTTAAAAAGGGTTTTGAAAATAAAAACCAAGTATCTAGTTCTTAACTTTCCTTAAAGGAAATTGATTTAAACTAAAAAGTATTTTAGATTTTAAAAAGGGTTTTGAAAATAAAAAGTAGGTATCTAGTTCTTAACTTTCCTTAAAGGAAATTAATTTAAACTAAAAAGTATTTTGAATAAAGAGTAATTTGATAAATGAATTTTTTTAACCCTTGGATAGAAAAGAGATAATTTAACTTAAGTTTTTAAATGGGTTAAATTGGATAGGAAGATTTTAATAAGCATTGTTTTATTAAAACCATATCTTAATTTAAACATCTAAGTCCTATAAACGGTTTGTTGTTATTGGGCCGACTAGTAAACATCTTTTCTTAGGACGCACTAAGGTAAAAGGTCAAAGTAGTCGACTCAGTTTTAAAACCCATATTATGTTTGGGCTTTCATTTGAATTTTGAAAAATAAATTAAAATTGACATCCGGTATGAACTCTTAGGATATAGAAGAATATTATACAAGTAGATAAAAGTGGAGTAAGTTTTTAAATTTAATGTTTTATAAAGTTGTGTATTTACAAAATGTTTATATACTTAAGTGAAAATTTGTGAAATAATTCATAAATAATTTTAGTATTAAATGAAATACTTGAAATGAAAATGAAAGTAATTAGGAAAAAGAGTGGAGTAGTTAAGAAACCAATCGGATTAAGTACATAAATTGTATGTAGATCATTTTATTCGCACGGTTCTTGATCTAGGATACGAATACATAACTTTGAGGTGATTCACACCAGTCCGAAAATAGATTTCCCACTTAATTCTTATCAGTAAACACTTGATTCAGATTCTTGATATGATAATGAGGTTTTTTTATCATAGTATATGGCTATTCAAGGCGAACAGAGGTTTCTAATCGAGGAACCTGATCGGAGCCCGCACAAGGAAGGTCGAGTGAGAAATACTAGTTTGGAATCAAAGTCTATGTATTCGAGCGAGTGATCGGATATTGCATGCTGTTGATTTATGTACATCATAAGAACTTAAGTATATTTGTATACTTGCTGTGTGACTTAGGAAAATTGTGAACCTAGGTAAAATTCTAAATCTTGTTTGATGGTCATTTAACATTTTAAATAGTGTTAAGTGTTAGATTATTCCCTTATGAGATTTGATTTGATTAATAATGTGATTTTATAGACTAAGGTTTATAAAGTTGTTGTTTATAAGAATCCCGGTGCTTTTGAAAGAGTGATTTCGAAAGAATTTGTGAAAGAAACAGCTTATGTATTGCTTTTTGGCAAATGGTTCTCTTTCGGATTATGAGTTGCTTGAAAAAATAAAAATCAAACGCAAAAGAGGTACGTAGTAGATTTAGATATTGGTAATTGGTTAATGATTTTATGCCTAGATATAGGAGGCCACTTGGCTTTTATTTTCTTTGTTAATTTGGGCCAATCGTGGCGAGTTGTAGTTTTTTTCGATCAGTCACGCAAGGGAGGTACTGTCGAAATTTTTCATAATGTAATGGAACTTTAAAGGTTTAAGAAATCATTTTAATTAATAGTTTTAAAACTTAAGGGTTTGGAGACATTTTCTTCCTTTGGGAATTTCGGGGATGAAATTCTTTTAAAAGGGGAGAATGTAACATCCTAGAATTTTATCATTCTGATTCTGAATATCTAATTAATTTTAAATACTTAAATAATTAGCTTTTAGACTTTAATAACTTGAGTTCAAATATAAGGGTTATTTAAATATTTGAATTGTGAATTAAATATTAATTAAATGGATTTAATAACATTATTTAACTCCTTTTAATAAATAAATAATAATGGAGAACCCATTTTGTAAATTTATTTACCATAATAAATAGTTCGAATAAATAACAAGAAAATTAATTGTTAATAAAACGATTTGATTTTACTGACGCATTTTTATTTCGATTTAATTGATTTTTCCATAATTTTTAATTTGGAATATATTTAAATTATCGTTTGATGTATTTTAGAGTAAAAGATGGTATTTTTGGAATTTCATAGAATAAAATAATCTACTTATTTTATTGTTTATATGTGACCGTGTCACATTTTAGTGCACGATCATATTTTATTTTAGTCATTCGTGGTTCGAACGCGAATGAAATATTGTATAGTGGGATACCGTGAAAAGCTTACTTTTCAGAACATCTTAAATCAAATCAAAATTCAAAATTTTAAACATGATTTGATGGGTGATGAGATGTATTGCTTGACAAGTTTGTTTAACTTGTGTTGGAGGTTATGTAGTCGTTCTGGGTTTTAAATATACTTTAATTCACACACATTATTTTCATTTCATCATTCCCACTTCTCTCTCTTTCGTTTTAACATTTCCATTAAAAAGAAAATGTCCCTAATCTTCAAAAATCAAAACAAAAAAAACCCAAACCTTTTATTTTTAAATCAATTAAACATTTAGGTAGCAAAGCTTGGTTTAAGGGGTACGAGGAGATGCGGCTATCACAAAGGCGATTTCATGAATATGAGCAAGCTAGGGTTTCAGTTTTTAGGATCTTGAGGAGAAGTTAGGCAAACGACTACTAAGGTCATGTTCCATGTGAGGCGGCACACATATGGGGGAAGTTCAGCGAGTTGTAGTTGTCATTTGAGGGGGTGCGATGGCGGCCAGATCAAGATAGAGCTCCCAGATTGCGTTTTTATATGGAGGACCAGGTGCTTCATGTTGGTGATGGTTGGGTAGAGATTTGGTTGGTGAGTCCAATGGCGAAAACGGTTGTCGACTTAGTTGAGAAATGGAGGAGAAATCCCGAGTTGAAGAGATCGACATTGGGTCGTGCACGTATCTGTTTAGGCAGGAAGTAATTATCGATTTGGGAAGAAGAGTTAATTAGTGGTAATTAATTATAAGTGATGTGATTAGTATATTTAATTATATTTTTAATATAAAAGCGATAACTTTTGCATACGAGGTCGGTTTTGGACGCGGTCATTTGCATTGGACTCGCATCAATGTCATATTTGTATTGGAATTGGTTAGGTCAAATTTAAAGCAAGTGGAATTTTAGGCTAAAATTGGACGTTGTTCGATCTTAGTTCAAACCGAAATGTTTCGGCATTAACAGGAATTTTGGTGAGTTTACTCACCTTTAAATAAACTATATAATTACTGTGTTGTTATAGATTGTTGTTGAATGCCTGGATGACAGTTCATAATTTTAATGAAGTATAATTTAGTGATAAAATATAGTGATGTAATTTAACTACGCCTAACGTAGTTAAATTAGTTATACTTCATTTGGGACATCTATTTAGCAGAATAAAACCCCGTTCTGCTATAATAAAATTAAATAGATTATTTGGACATATATCGAGCAAAATAAATCACCGTTCAATGCTTATAAAGCGGAAAGATTATTATTATTTAATTTTTTGTTTGGATTTGAATTCCTGCCGGAGAGCGGATGGCATAAATAACCATTGTATTGCAGGGGACAGAAAGGAAGAAGTCGGAGTGTTTTCGCAGCGAATAGGTCGCTACGGGACACTTTGAAGTGTGTGTGTGTGTGTGTGTATATATATATGAGATTTACCGGGTCTTTTGTAGGGAGACCAAGAGGGGCTTCTCGCCATTGTTTATTTACTATTATCTGCATCTTATCTATATTCTTTTATTGCTTATATTGATGTTTGGGTTGAAATATTTGTGCCATATTGTTTGAATTGTGTAAATTGCATTATAGTAATTTTCACTATACCGTCACTTATGAAATATCGTCTCCTTCAACCCTTGTGTATTTTGATCTTGTGCTTGTACTTTTACTAAATAAATGTTTGGTCGCGTTTTTGCACTTTGAAAATTGTTTAAACTATATTTTCAAATATTTTGTGAATTTTGAAAATAAAGGACAAGTATTGATTAAAATTTATAAAAGAGGTTATACATTTGATTAATTTTCTTTTGGGATAATTAAAATGGTTTAAATTTATAAAAGATTATAAATTTGATTTATTTTCCTTCAGGATAATTAAGGTTATTTTAAATTAATAAAAGGTTATAAATTTGATTTATTTTCCATTGGGATATTTAATGTTGTTTTAAATTTATATAAGGTTATAAATTTGATTTATTTTCCTTTGGATTAATTAACGTTGTTTTAAATTTATAACAGGTTATAAATTTGATTTATTTTCCTTCGGAATGATTATTGTTGTTTTAAATTTATAAATGAAAATAAATTTGATTTATTATTTTTGGGATAATTAATGATGTTTATATACATAAAAAGATCTTAACTTGATTTATTGTCTTAATTAATGTGGTCCTTAGACTTATAAATGATAGTTTATAAATATGGGAACTTTAAAAAGGAATGTTAAAACAAACAAAGCTAGGTGTAGCTTTTTGATACACTTAGAAACATAATTTTCCCCTTTAAAAGAATATTTTTAAAGAGTGTTTTACCAACATTTGTGATGTGAAAACCAAACACTTGTAAGAATCAAATGTTTTAAAATCTTGATTCATTTATTAGTGACAAGTGTATGCGATTAAATTCCCTTATACAATCATTCGTTTATTTTCGATAGTTGATTTCTTAACTATAATTTTGATATCATTCTTTGTGCTTCATCAATCCAGATTTGTCGTAGATTTTGAGAATTGGCATCCAACACTGCGAATAACTAAAACCAAAGAGCGAGTGGGAGCCAAGCCATGTGGGTCGCACCCATTAGGATATATTCACATTTATCTAGAAAGTTGCTAGTAACATGCTTGCATTAATGTGAGTATATTCGGATGCCTATGGATTTAACGGGGTCCAACTTGGAAGTTCCCGAGAGTGTTGCATGTTTGGCATGGACTCACAAGTGTATTTTATCTAGAGGTATACTTTCGATGTAGAGGCGCACCCTCCTAGTCATGTTGGATAAATTCATTTTCTATGTTTCTATTCAAATCTTGGAATTAATCTTTTTTTCTTTTTTGTTTCGTCAATTTAAGACAATTTGTTGCTCATTTGAGTGTTGATATCCTTTGTTGGAAATGACTGAAACAAAAGAGCGAGTGGATGTCAAACTATGTGGGGTTACCTTCATTAGGGTATCTTTATACCTACTCTAGATTGAATTTGGTTGTATGCTCAGAGATGTGAAATACTCGGATACTTGGTAAGGTTGGTGGGGTCCGGCTTGTACATTTTCCGAGAGCCATCGTTGTTCTCAAGTATATTTTTAGAGGTATACTTTTGGTAAGGGGGCGCACCCTTTTAGTCATTGTTGAAAAATTTCCCTTTCCCTTTTTTGATTCAAATCTTTGAATTGTTTCCTTAATTGCATCGAGAAGGGTCTGGAGCTCTTCTTGATGTTTAATTATTTTTGTCCATTCTTTAAGTTTAGATTTTGATCTTGTCTGTGTTCATCCTTTCTTGTTTGGATTGTTGTTCTAATTTGTTTTCCATTTCTTCATATTTGGAAGTTGTTCTTGTGAGGTAAAAACCCGTTCTGCGTTTAACGGCATGGTCTCATAGAATTATTAAATGTTAGCCATATTACTTAAGTTTTATCACGTTGGTTTTCCAGACTGATCCAGGTGTTATTTTATTATAATGCTCGGGTCAGACCGAGTATTTTTTTCAGGTTGTCGTTGGTGGGACATGGAGCTCCTGGAGTAGAGCTAGATGTTCACCTGCCGTAATAATTTTATTTTCTACTGTATTATTATATATATGCCCATCGGCAATTGTAAGGTCAGAAATTTATAACTATCCAGCTGAAGAGGTCCGTTTTTAACTCTGGTAGACTTTGTATCTTGGAGTGACAATTTATACTATCTTTATTATATTATATGTTGTCGTTATAAGATTCAATTTCCCTGTTTGTTCTTTTATTTTACCCAACAATCTGCCTTTTGGCGATTAGATGTTCGGCATCTGAATACCGTGATGTAATTAGCACCTACTTTCGATGGTCGAAAAGGCGGGTCTTTACAGCATGCCTTGTTCAAATCAGTATAATCAACGCATATTCTTCATTTCCCATTAAACTTTTTAACTAGTATAGGATTAGCCAACCATTTGGGGTAGAGCTCTTCTCTAATGAACATATTCTCAAGCAATCTTTTAACTTCTTTCTTTATTGCATTAGCTCAAATTTTACCAAACTGCATTTTCTTTTGTCGAACATGGATGATATTTGGATCAATATTTAGAGCGTGGCTCATAATTGCTAGATCTATTCCGACCATGTCCGAGTGAGTCTAGGCAAACACAACTGTTCTAGATTGGAGGAAACAAATAAGCTCTCTTCTGAGATTGTCCCCTAGTTCTTTTTTGATTTTGACTGTTTTGGTTGGATCAAGCGAACCTAAGCTTACCTCTTTTAAACCTTCGATAGGTTTCTTTCTTTCTTGCTCATTTTTGCAATCTAATTCGGTCATGATTTCTTCACCCTCTATCTCATCAGTTATCTGATTTGCTTCTTTTCGCTTTCTTTTGCTCTTAGAGAAATCGAACCTTTTCAGCACATTTATATGCTTTTCAACTACCTCTGCCTATTTATTTGCCTTGAATAGTAGGCTTGAAAAGCTGCCATTCAAGGGCATCTCAGTTTTAGTTTTGTTTAATTTACTTTTCTCCAAGCTGTAACAAAAAGTGCCATCTTTATTAAATTGCTTGAGCATAGCAAAATATAGTTCTCGGGAGCTAAACTGCTCCCTCTTGTGGTTCCCCGGCCATTTTTAGTTAAAAACTTCACCATTAGATGTTTTGGTGAGACAAATGCATCTACTTCATCTAGAGTAGGCCTCCAAAAGAAAGCATTATAATATGAGGTTGGTCCATTATTATGAAAAGAGTTCCAAATGTTTTGGAGTATGGGGGAATTCCTATTTGCACAAAGAGTTTTGCTTGCCTCATTGGAGTAGATCCTTTATTATTGATCCCAAAGATGGGCTCAAAGCTTGGTTCTAACTTCCCCTCCGGAATATTCATTTGGTCAAATGCGTGTTTGAACATGGAATTTACTACACTTCTAGTGTCTACCAAGATCCTCGTTACTACAGAGAGCCCAATTTGAGTAATTATCATTTGCAGAAGGTTATGCAGGTGACAGACTCCTCTTAGTTTTTATTGAGTTATTGTCAAGTTAGGCATTTAGAGTTGAGATTTTCATTTCTTGAATGGTGGCTCTTCCTGAATAGAGAAGATTCTATCCTTTGCTTCCCTTACATATCTGCTCTTATCCACTTTGCTACTTCAAGTGATGTGGGGACCTCTGTAAATGACATCTGTGCGATTAACTGATGGGAAAAAGTCTTGTTGGGAATCATTCTCTACAAAGTTAGTAACTATTATCCCGCCTTTTGGCAAGGCCGTGACACCAAGAAATTGACTGGAAATCAAAGACAGATCATCTTGGAAAACAGTTATACGCAGGTTCACTATGGATATCGATGAATTTTTTCCAAGTCCGGATTGAGCTACAATTGACAAGACATGACAAGCAAAGCTATAAAAGCCAACATTCCAAATTTCAAGTCAATCCAAGTTCGTATGCTCAAGATATG
The DNA here is from genome assembly GCA_030737815.1 of Allium fistulosum. Lineage (NCBI taxonomy): Eukaryota > Viridiplantae > Streptophyta > Magnoliopsida > Asparagales > Amaryllidaceae > Allium > Allium fistulosum. Next base: position 1,240,744,312 of record CM060902.1, on the reverse strand, counting down.
ATCGATGCAAGCCAAAGAAATCATCTCAATCGCATCCATCATTTTGTATCGGTTAGGCCGCCTCCATCAATTCACGTCCATCTATTCGTATCCATCAAAACGCATTACTTCGTATCCATCAGGGGAATATGCTTTATTCGTATCGATCTATTCGACTCCATCAGCAAACAACTCCACTTTGTATCGATCAGCATTTGTCTTGTTCATATCCATCGAGGATGCCTTCTTCGTATCCATCAAAAGGCAGGCCCACTTCGAATCGATCGACCATTGTCCATTTCGTATCCATCGACTGCAATACAAGTGTCTAGTTCGTGTCGATCAAACATCATACATACATACTTCGTATCGATCAACCATAGATCTATACGAAATAGCCACTTCCCATCGATACGAACAAAACCAAGCGCTCGATTTTATACAAATATAATAGATCAATCGATCGATACGAACAGGACCAAATACGATCGATACTAATAGAATAGCTATTATTGATACGAACTAGGCTAAAGACGATCGATACAAACAAGACCAAAATCGATCAATACGAATAAGGCATCGATTATGGATACGAATAAAGAAGCAGTCAACACGGCACGAAAAGTGGATCGATCCGAGGAGTTAGCGCCACGTCAACTTGCAAGCACGTGCCCACAGAGCGATACGAATTAATCGATACGAAGGGTATCGATACGAACGACGCAGCCTAGGGAAAACACAAGTTTGCATCGATCATAACTCGCAATCTACAAGTTCAAATGCTACAAAATTTTCACAGAAGCTTGCGTACATCCTCAGCAACACTCACAATCGATCCTGACCCAATTGGATGAATTTTCGATCGATATGAATCTCGTTCGTATCGATCCCAAATCGGGTGCAATTCACGTGAGATTGATTGCATGGGCCCACTCACGTGCCATAAGAGGTCTCCCGAGATCTGAGTGAGATATTTGCAGCCTACACCTATAAATAGCATCCCAGAGCCTACAGAAAAGGGATCTTTTGGCTCTTTGACGTCCAAACTCTGCCGAATTCACCATTGTACTCGAATTTCACTGCTGTACTCGAGATTTTCTGCTATAATTCGATGTAACCAGCAACCAAAAGTTAATAAAGATCAATCATTTCATAGTGGACGTAGGCAACACGCCGAACCACTCTAAATTCCTGTGTTTCTGCATACTTTCTTGTTTGTTTTTGAAGTGTTTGTTAGATAATTCCTCTTTTTTAATTTAATTTCTTTATTTTATCTCTTCAAACCCTTTCGAAGAGTGTTGTGCCCAATTTTGGTACAAACACTTTGGTGCTTTCACTGAGAAAACACAATTTTTTTTCCTGCTCGTTGGATCTACTATCGATATTGGATTGCACAAATCTAAGAAGAAGATCCAGATCTCAAGGATTAAAGTTCTTCCATCCTATTCAGATTTGCATCAAGTCTAGGAAAGAGCTTCGCTATCCATCATGGTTAACACAAGGACTACTTCTACAGCTGCAGATCCAGAAAGACGGGACAGACAAAATGCTGTACAGCCGCTTCTAGCCGACCAGAATGCTACCGGACCATCAGATTCGCAAGGCCCTGTCACCAAGGAAGAATTTCCGATATTAATGCAAGAATTGCCCCAAAGCCGCCAACAACTTACTCAACAACTCTGCGCTAATGAGGAACTGACCAACCAGCTACATCGCCAACGGTGAAGGAGATCCAGGAGGGATCAGGCTTCCTATTCCTCCACCGAGAGTTTGGCTTCTTCAGATTATCATCATAGATCTACACGCCCACGGCTAGACGGAAGCTACACACAGGCCACTGGGCATCAACATACATTGAATGTTGGGCAACTGAGAGTTGGCCCGTCACCCAACCATCAGACTGGACCCTCCTCCCGAGGAGGCGCTACCCCACACCATATTACCGATAAACGTACTGCGACAGCTACTGATTTGGGCCTTGAGACCCAAAATCGGACAGATCCGAACCATCACTAGCGTGAATACCATCCTGAGCCTTACGTCCCCGAAGACATAGAACTAAGGAGGCGATACATGGACCATCGACAGTGACCGGCCCCTCCTTGCATTGTGGAATCCGACCACACCTTGGCTCAACCTGATCAAAATGTCCAGATGCTTGACATGCCAGCAATGATCTGTCAAATGATCCATGAAAGTCAAGGTCTTAGCAATGACGATTGGGGGATCTCCCGGAGTAATACCCCTTTTACTGATGAGATACTCTATGCTGAACCACCTCGGCGATTCAGGATGCCGACTTTGCCCGTTTATGAAGGGAGCTCTGATCCTAATCAGCATATCCTGAAGTATGAATGGTTGATGAATGCTGCACGAGCTGATGATGCAGTCAAGTGCCAAAGATTCCCGATCTCTCTGGGGGGCATAGCGACTATGTGGTTTACCCGACTGCCACCTCGATCTATCTCGTGCTTTGATCAGTTGGAAACAAAGTTTATTGAGCAATTTCGTATGCGTGTCGCGAGACCGAAGGATGTTAATACTTTATCTAGTGTCACTCAAGCTCCTGGAGAGACACTCAAGCGTTATTTAGAAAGATTTCATGTTGCATGTGCTGAGATCAGCAACCCAAATGATAACTCTATTCTTATGGCACTGACTAAAGGGATTGAGCCCGATTTTTGAGTTCGGCAACTGGTTGGTCGGAAAACCTCCTACATCATTGGACCGTTTCTATTCCAAGGCAGCTCAATTCTTAAGAAGGGAGGATGCGAAATAGTCTAGGAAAAAGGATGATGCGGGGCCTAGTGTGGAAGGAATTCAGAGTAATATTGCTATTAAATAATCCAAAGAGAGTTCCGGAAAAGTGCAATTGAACATTCAGAATAAACAAGATCAGCAAAAAGGCAATGGCAACCAAAATAGAAAACAGGATCAGAACCGTGGTCCACGACGTAGAGCTCCTATGTTTGATAATTATACTCCTCTGAATACGTCGCTGGAGAACATATATCTACAAACCTGCAATACTATTCAGTACAAGAAGCCTGCTCCGAAACATTCATCGGAGAAGCAAATTCAGACGGGGAAGTTTTGTAGATTTCACGAAAGCTACGGACATAACACAAATGAATGCCGTCACTTGCAGGATCTCATCGAAAAGTTGATAAGAGAAAGAAAGTTAGAACAGTTTGTGCGGGCGCCGTAGTCTGGAGGTGCGGGCCCATCGAATCAAAATCATGTACTGAATCCGGCTAAACAGGAAGAACCCGCTCGTACTGGCGGGAGGTTGGTGATAAACACTGTTAGGGGTGGTCCTCATCTAGCAGACCGAAGCTGGAAGGAAATTGAGTCGTATGCCAGCTCTATCAGGCATGCAGACTTTGAATATTGTAGTAATTCCGAAGATGGGGCTCCGGCCAAGCAACAACGAACGATGGCGGATGACATCATATTTCGAGGTCGGGATGCCGACAGGATCGAAGCCCCCACTATTGATCCGCTTGTCATATCAGCTCAAGTAGGTCCTGCTTGGATGAAGAGGATCTTGGTAGACAGCGGGAGTTCTGTGAATATTTTGTTTAAACGAGCCTATGACCAGATGAGAATGGAGACTAAAGAGTTGAAACCATGTCAGTCCCGTATTCATGGCTTCAACGGGAGTGCAACTATACCCACTAGAGTGGTGGAATTGACAGTGGAGTTAGGAGTTGGTGAATGTCGGAGAGTCCGGATATTGCAGTTTGTTGTTTTGGATATAAACTCCCCATATAATGCTTTCTTGGGCCGACCGACCTTAGCTGAGTTCAGGGCTGCCATTGCCCCATGGTGTTTGACTTTGAAATTCCCTACCGATAATGGTGTCAGAGTTGTTCAGGGGGATCAGGCCGCAGGACGAGCCTGTTATATTGCTGAGCTGTGCGAGGCGCAGCAAAAAGAAAAGGGGAAGGGCGTAGAGGAATCTCTCTACATTCGCTTTGCTGATAATTGACAATCAATGCCCTAGGCCCGGGCCCGGGCACCCCAACCAATTCCAAAGAGATCTTGACTCGAGAGACACCGAAAGTGAAGACGAAAGTAAAGACAGTCAAGCTTCTCCGGCCGAACTGACGATCGATGTTCCAATCGACGATAATGACGACTCGAAAATGATAAAGATTGGATCTCAGCTAAGCCAACAAATGCAAGAGGAATTGGTTGAATTTCTCCGGGTAAACCTTGATGTGTTTGCCTGGACGCACTCTGATATGTGTGGGATCTCGCCGGACATCGCGAGCCACACATTGAACATTGACCCGCAACACGTCCCGGTCAAACAAAAAAGGCATGGTATGGATCCAAAGAGATCTGCCGCCCTTAAAGAAGAGGTAGACAAGCTTAAGACGAATGGATTTATTCGAGATGCATTATACTCGAAATGGGTATCCAATCTTATACTTGTCCGAAAGCCAAATGGGAAATGGAGAACATGTGTTGACTACTCAGACTTGAATAAAGCTTGCCCCAAAGATAGTTTTCCACTTCCTCGAATTGATCAACTTGTAGACTCAACGGCTGGACATGAACTTTTATCCTTCATGGATGCGTACTCTGGCTATAATCAAATACCCATGCACTTGCCCGACCAGGAGCATACCAGCTTCGTAACCAATATGGGACTCTATTGCTATAAAGTTATGCCTTTTGGACTCAAGAATGTTGGGGTAACTTATCAACGGTTAGTTAATCGAATGTTCGCTAACCAGATTGGAAAAACCATGGAGGTGTACGTGGACGACATGCTAGTCAAGTCGCGATTTTCGACTGATCACATCAGAGACCTGGAGTCAATGTTTAATATCCTCCGAGAATACAGAATGAAGCTTAACCCGTTGAAATGTCATTTCGGGGTCGCATCCGGAAAATTCCTTGGGTTTATCGTCAACACTCGAGGAATCAAAGCCAATCCCGAAAAGATCTGGGCAATCAGAAATCTTGAAACTCCGAAAACTATAAAGCAAGTCCAGAGTCTCAACGGGAAAGTAGCAGCACTGAACAGGTTCATTTTAAAGTCCACTGGCAAATGCATTCCCTTCTTCGATCTGATCCGAAAAGGAAAACGAAACTTTGAGTGGACTACGGAATGGGAGGGCCCATTCTAAGTGCTAATTCAACATTTTTCCACTCCGCCAATTTTGTCAAAGCCTATCGATCACGAGAAATTGTACATTTACTTGGCGGTATCAGAAAACGCAATCAGCGCTGCCCTAATTTGGGAGGAAGACCGAATACAAAAGCCGGTCTACTACATAAGCAAGCGGCTAACCGGAGCTGAGAGAAATTATCCGAAGCTAGAGAAGTTGGCTTATTGTCTTGTTATTGCCTCAAGGAAGCTCCGTCCATATTTCCAGGCTCACCCAATCACCGTTTACACCGACCAGCCGTTACGACAGGTCCTTACGAGTCCTGAGATGTCTGGTAGGTTACTCAAATGGAATATCGAGTTAAGTCAGTTTGACCTTACTTACACTCCAAGGCGAGCCATCCAAGGACAAGTCCTAGCAGATTTCATTGTTGAATTTACCATCCCAGAGGACTTGCCCGAAACAAGTGAATCTCCCAAGTATATCTGGAAGCTACATACAGATGGTGCATCAAATGACCATTGCTCAGGTGCAGGGATTGTACTTGAAACTCTTGAAGGTCGATCTATATGTTATGCTCTAAAGTTCAACTTCCTTGCAACTAATAACGAAGTCGAGTATGAAGCCCTACTGGCTGGATTGAAACTTGCCAAAGATTTAAGAATCATTGCGGTGGAAATTTACTGTGATTCGCAATTGGTCGTGTGTCAAGTTCGAGGGGAGTACCAAGCTAGAGATCGAAGACTGGCCGCTTACCTTGCTCAGGTTCAGGAGACATTGAATCAGTTTGACTATTATGCCATCTATTACATACCATGAGAACACAACCAGAAAGCCGACTCGTTAGCAAAGTTAGCCAGTATAGGTGAAGCACAGCAAATGGGACTCGTTCCCATAGAGACATTATCTTTGCCGAGCATCGACCAGATGGAAACCGGTTGGATATTTGATGTCGTTTCCGAGAAGGAGTCATGGATGACTCCGTTCAGAAATTATCTTGAGCACGGAACCCTGCCATAACGCAGGAATGAAAAGAGACAGATTCTTCAAAAATCTTCACGGTTCACTATTCAAAACGGAGTTATGTATAGAAGAGGATACTCAGTTCCTTTACGCCAGTGTATCGCTCACGATGGAATCAAACGAGTATTGCATGATGTACACTAAGGAGAATTTGGCGATCACACCGGGGGGCAAGCTCTTGCCAAGAAAGTACTTCGATATGGATATTATTGGCCGAATGTAAATCGTGATGCATCGAATTATGCCAAGAAATGTGATAAGTGTCAGAAGCATGCTCGAATTCCTAGAGCCCTACCTACCGAGATAACACAGATTGTCAGCCCATGGCCATTCGCGGTATGAGGCATCGATATTATTGGCACTTTACTTCTAGCCAAAGGTGGAGTGAAGTACGCCATCGTAGCAGTTGATTACTTTCCCAAGTGGGCGGAAGCTGAACCCCTTGCTACAATCACGACGAAGAACGTGATTAACTTTGTAGTGCACAACATCATCTGCCGATTTGGTCTCCCACATACTATCATCACTAATAACGGGAACCAATTCGACAGTGCCGAATTTAAGGATTTCTGTCAACGATTCCACATTCAGAAGAAATTCTCCGCAGTTGCACACCCTCAAGCGAATGGACAAGTTGAAGCTGTTAATAAAGTTATAAAGTCTATTCTGAAGAAACGACTGGAAATAGTCGGGGGTAAATGGGTCGATGAACTTCTTATGGCCTTATGGGCCTACCATACAACCCACAAGTCCGCGACCGGTCACACTCCATTCTCTCTCTCTTATGGTTCAGAAGTTGTTATTCCAGTCGAATTAGAAGTACCTTCTCATCGTGTGACATACTATGATCCAAAGACAAATGCTATATTACTTGTCGAATCTCTCGATTTATTGGATGAGAAGCGTGAAGAGGCTGATTTGAGGGCAGCCACATATCGAAGTCGAGTCGCCCGATTGTACAATGCCAAGGTCCGACCCCGAACCTTTGAACTTGGCGATCTTGTCCTCAAAAGAATTTATCTGGTCCCTTCGCATATGAAAAAGCGAATTTAGGAAGGGCCATATGTTATTAAACGAAAGCTCGGAGATGTCACATTCAAATTATCGACCGTTGACGGTCTCACTCTTCCGAGAGCCTGGAACAGCGAGAGTATTCGTCGCTACTACACATAACAGGCTCTGTTTATTTATTCAATCTATTTTTTCATTTGCAATTTGTTTATGCACTTCGAAATTTGAATTCGTAATAAGGCAACTGATTTTGCCGTATTTTCTTATTTCAGCAATAAAGTGCAATCTCTTCGAGCCAGAGCTGTGATTTACTTGAAATACTTTATATGACCATCACTATGCACGGAGAGCTAAGTTCCATCATACGGTGGAATTTATTCAAATAGGGAGTGACTGTGATACGACCGGTCACTCACTAAGTGAAACCCAAGCTCGGGGACAAGCCATCACATTGGAGTCAAAAAAGGACTGATACACGACTGTTTGCGCCAAAATTGGTCACAAACACCCAATTGTCGATGAAAGCGCCAGTTCATAATCACAGATTACAGATAACAAGTATGTTGAGAATTAAAAATGAAGAACACTCGGAAAATTAAAAGGAAAGCAGTATAGAACACCGAGTTTATAGTGGTTCGGCAATCCGGCCTACATCCACTTTGAAGTTGATGATTTTATTGATGTTTGCTTGCTGACTAAAACAAGTAACAACTGATTACAACAACCAATTTTGAGTACAATAATGCTTCCTGCAGAGTCTGGACGTAGAAGAATCAAAAAGTTCCCTTTTCTATAGGCTCTAGGATGCTATTTATAGGTGTAGGCTGCAAATATCTCGCTCAGATCTCGAGAGACCTCTTCTGGCACGTGCGCGGGCCCACGCGATCGATCCCGAACGATTTTGACTCGATCCAAATCTTGCCCAATTAAGCCGAGATGGATCACAAACATTCTTTAGGTTGTACGCAAGCTCCTGTGAAAATTTGGTGGCATTTGGACTTGTAGATTGTCAGTTGTGATCGATGCAAATTTGGACTTTTCGATAGCTGCGCAGTTCGCATTGATGCTGTTCGCAACGATCTCGCTCATAATGATCAGACGATGGCGACGTGGAGCGATAAGCTAGGGTAGATCCACTTTTCATGCCACGTTGACTGCCTCCTCCTTCGTATCCATCGGGTGCTATGCTCTTCGTATCGATCACAACTGGTCTCTTCGTATCGATTACAATTGGTCCCTTCGTATCGATCACAATTGGTCTCTTCGTATCGATCACATATGATTCGTATCCATATGTTCCCTAGTGCTTCGCATCGATGGAATAGTGTCAGTTTTGTATCGACCATCTGGTTGATCGATACAAAGTACACATCTACATGACCGGTACGAAGTAGACAACTGTGACTACTTCGCATCAATAGGAAGGGATGGGTTTCGTATCGATCATCTGGGTGATCGATACGAAACATGTATTAACAAGGATCGATACGAAATGTATATCGATACGAAGTAAATAACCTTGGTCGATTTGAAAGGTGCATGTGTCTGATGGATACAAAACGAACAAGTGCAGTCTGGTCTGGATGCGAGCGGCATGGATACGAAATTGGTGAGGACCTAGGTTGCCGATTGATTCATGGCCACGACTCGAAGTAATCTTCTTCTCAGCCCGAAGTAGACCTCCCAACGGCTTGAAGCAGACTGCCACGAAACTCAAAATAAACAGGGAAATGACTCGGAGCGAACACATTGCCAACCCGAAGTTGGTTGTTTGATGGCTTGAAGTGGGTGGGCGTCAATGGATACGAAGTGGGCCTGTTCTCCGATGGATAAGAAATGAGGCTACCTTCTTGGCTTGTACCGATCATATCTTGAGCATATGAACTCGGATTGACTTGATATTTGGAATGTTGGATTCCGTAGCTTTGTTTGTCGTGTTGCATCAATTGTAGCTTGATCCGGACTCGGTCAAAATTTACCGACATCCATAGCTGACATGTACATAACTGATAATCGAGGAGAATTGTCTTTGGTTTCTAGTTAATCTTTTGGTATCACGGCCTTGCTAAAAGGTGGGATAACAACGACAATCCTTTAACTAACTCCAGGTTCCCAGAGTGTGAACTAGAGTATAAACTTATAAATACGGTTCCGAAGAGGGTGGATCCGTCCACCTAACGACTTCGCCCGTACCTTAACCAAGTTCGAGGAAGATGGATCCGTCCATCTAACAACCTCACTTGTTAACTCAGGGTGGATGTGATCCGACCATCCACGATCCTGATACACCTTTCGTTCCCGGAGTGCGAACAAAATTCAAAAACTCACAACTGATGTGATTGACCGTCTATTTACCAACTCCGGATTTACAGAATGCGAATCGGAGTATAAACATCAACTAACTCTAAGTTCCTTGAGTGTGAACTGGAGTATAAACATCACCTAACTCCGGATTCCCAGAGTTCGAACCGGAGTATAGACATCAAAATGATCCGGATTCCCAGAGTGCGAACCGGAGAGTAAACGTCAACCAACTCCAAGTCCCCGGAGCATAGACTGGATTATAAAATGCTAATCAACTCTAAGTCCCCAGAGCGCGGACCGGAGTATAAACTCAGGTCGGGTGTGACCAAGCGCCCGCAAATTCATTTAGTCCCCAAAGTGCGGATGAAAGGCTAAGTGTCAAGCAAACGTGACTGATCGCCCGTGAAAATAACTTAAGTCCCCGGAGTATGAATTTGCACTTAAAACTTAAGCAGATGCAGCCGACCACCGACGCACAAGTGCAATCCCCGGAGTATGGATACAATCATCGATAAAAGAGCAGTGTGATTCGACCACTTGAATTCTTCTTGTTTCAGCATCAATTCAACGATGTTAAGCATGATGCGTTGAAGGCGAAATACGACCGCTAGCCGATCTTTTTAATTCATCCCTAGAACTGGGGGCAGAATTTAAGTGTCAATCGCTGACTGAAGCGGTACAACACTGGAGTTCAATTTAATATCTAGTCATGACTTATGACCGTGATTTCAGGACTTGACGGGTAAACTCAAACAAGATTCGAAAGTTGAAACTTCACAAGTGTACTGAACGAAGAATTCAAATGCTGGAACACTTAAGCAAATAAACACACATCAAGTTCAAAACAAAATAAAGTTTCATTTCAACTATTTGGGAAAAGAAATTATGTACAAGTTGATTCCAAAATTCCTACTAGCGGGGGCCGAACCCGCATCTACACACGACCTATAAAAGAAAAACGAAAGTAGATTCCTATCTATCTACCAAAAGTAAACCAAAGAAGCACGTCTACTCTCTCTTCTTTTTCGGCTTCCTCATCGGTGTGGACCCACTGGAACTTCCACTTATTTTTCTTTTCGAACCTTTGCCTTTCGGCGGCTGACCTTCAGTAGGGGGCATGATATCAACTTCCTCATTCGAGCTTAAGTGCACGGAAATGCTCCCTAAAGGTGGAGTCGGAGGAACTGGATCGACTATAGGAGGTGGGATAGGCACACTGGTATCAATAACTGTACCACTAGGTGATATCATCCTTAACGGAGCTGGACCAGGTACCGCCATCCCACCTCCAAAACTACCACCACGAGTCGCTGCCTCTATTTCAGCATCGATTTCGGCCAATATTTCTTCTTCACGAACTGCTTGGGCCTCGCTGGGAGCATCAGTGGTTGGCATTGAAGAGCCAGTAGCAGGTGTGCTTCTACCCATAACAAATGGTAGGTCCGCAAAGGGGTCACTGTGATGACTAAGGTGTTCCTCCATCATCTGTTCATCGAAAGAGAGTGTGCACCATTGCGTTCCATCTATCGGCGCAGTTGTAGTTGTGGTGGTCGCTTCAGTAATGATGGCCTCCTGCGCTTGATGTAATTCTTGAGTTGCAGGAGGCGTGATCGGTGTAACTCCGATCACTGGATAGAGAAAAAGGAAGACTGTTAGTAAGCGTTTCAAATCAAGCTCCTGATTTTGAGCAAGTATGTGGAATGTTCATAGTACCTTCCTCAATTTGGCTCGTGGAAGACTGATCGGCTTCAGAAACTTGCTCTCTAGCCGGAGATAACTGCGGCTGATCCGGATTGTAAGCAGGAACTGATTGGGAATCAACCACAGGTGCAGATTCAGGCTGGGTTGGCACAGGAACTTCTGGACTTGCATCGTGATGCTCAACAACTGAATCTTCCCCGGCCTCCAAGTGTTGGGTGCCGAGCCTCTCTTTTTCATGCGAAATCATCGACTCATGGAGAATCTTTCGTTCATCTTCATTTAGCATATGATTCTCAAGCTCAAATTCGTCGATTGATTCACCTAGATGCACCGCCTTCTCCTCCTCTACCAGTCGGCCCCAGGCGTTGTGTAGATGCGTCGGATAATTGTCGAGCCAGGCTAGATTTCTGTGCTTCAAGACATTAGCATTATAAACAATAAGGAGATCTTCAATATCAGCTTCTAGCCTAGACTCAGCCATTCGGACCTTCTCCTCGACCTCAGTCTTCACCACCCGAACCTTAGTCGTTGCCGCATCTCGTTCGCCCCGAAGCATAATGGCTTGTTCACATGCTTCCTGGGCGGCCTTGTTTGCATCATCCTTTTCTTTGATGATTTCGGAAAATTTAGCTTTAAGCTCAGCAAGTTCTTTCAGAGCAGCATCCTGTTCAGCTGTGACAGTGGTGTTTCGGGGGCCCATCTGCTCCACCAAGGCAAAGTGTGTCTGCCTCATCCTCTCCATGGCCAAATTTGCCTCATTGGCCTTTTTGGTGGCCTCTATCTTTGATTTCTGAGAGGACTCGGCTTCATTATTAAGAACTTGGACTATGCGGTCCTTTTGCGCAAGATCAGATTCTAACTTTTCGATTATTTTAGCCCGCTCGAAGGCCACCTTCGATGCTTTCTCTGCAGCCTTCGCCCACTCTTTGTACTGGGAATAGATGTCATGAATGTAATCATGCATTGTGTTCTCCGCCTCTGAGGGGATTCTCTTTAAGTGAGGAGGGAAAATGTAGCCATCAATGCATATATTTGGAAAATCCTTCTTTAGTCGAGCAATTCTAATAGCCCCTTCCCCGGTAGGCTCAGTGATAGCTTGTTCAGCAACGACTGGAGGCTCAACCTCAGTTCTATGGCGTTGCGACTCAGGCCGTGAAGCTTGCGAAGATGGTTTGTGACGAGGGGGCTCTACCGGCTGTTTTCCCTGGCCCGAAGGTTGTGTAGGGAGTGGAGGGGGGGAGAACGCGATCGGGATCGATATCTCTGTTCTCTGTAATCTCTATCTCTATCCCTCTTGTAGGGTTCCTGACTAGAATAACCGCGATCGCGGTTTCTGTCATCCTCCCTCCGGCGGGACTCATAATATGAGCCTGACGATTGGCGTGCCGAACGAAGACTGCTGAACATAGAATCTCGTCTGTTCATCGTATCTGTAAAGTAAAAGGAAAACGGAGTTAGTGAATTCTTGAAACAGGCAATGTAAGGCTGGAAACCGTGTGGTGCTGTGAGGTGTTTATGTGTGTGCAACCCCCCGACCAACCGGTAATGTTGGCCGCACTGATAGATAGAGACTCGCTTAAATCTAGAGCATTTTGAAGCTCCTCCAATCCGGTATCATGTGGAAGTGACACAAAGTCCGGAATCGGAATATCGGCAAGCCCTTCAAAAGGACTCTCTGTTGGCGAGGGAAGAGCCTCTGAGATTCTAATGCCGGGAGCTGGCAAAGAAACCACAACTGATTTCCACCTCGAAGACTTAGGGCGTTTGTGAAAAGCGGCCTTGCCTCTTCTCCTTTCTTCTGTCGCTTGAAAACAGGCAGAAGGCCCAATAACAAGTTCATCATTCGTGGGCATTCTCTCTTCATCACCTCCCTCAGCAATTACGACCCGGGGCGCTTTGCGTCTTACTCGCTTCGTCGGGGCCACTCTTAGCATTCCTTCAAGCCTTATGCTCTGGTTTCGCTCAATAAGCCTAACAGTTCTCAAGTTTCGGTCTGTTAGCACCAAGTCTATGTCTCTCATTTCGCTTGGCACTTCTTGAAGGACCCGCACAATTTCTTTAAAATGCACTCCCTCAGGTCGTGGAATTGTGGCTGCAAAAGAAAGAGAGTATTAGTCCCAATACCATTTGCAATTATTTTGTCGACTAGCAGAAAAGACGAAGCGCTTACGTCTGGCAAACCATCGGCTAGCATATCCTAGAGGGCATCGGACGTAGAACCATTCGGTTTTAAAATATCTCAGTCTGGTCGAGGAGCCGGTCACAACTTGACAATTTCTGACTGCCTCTAAGAAAGTGAATGAGGGACTATCTCCCCGGATCTTGACATTAAATAGATATCTAATCTCGATCGGGATCGGTGGTTGGAAAAGATGCTCCATAAATACAATGAACAGACTGTTGAGCAGAGCGTATCCGTTCAGATGTAACTGTGATGGGGGTGATTCCGAGGAAAGACAACACTTCCCTAATGTATTGGTTAAACGGAGGAAGTGTTCCTGTTGTACATGCATGGTGATTAAAGGCCGTAAACCTCTCTGGGGGAGCATGTGGTCTATCATTCGGTCCTGGTAATAATACATCGTCCAACGGTAGACCGTGCCTTAGACATATTCGTCCTAGCATATCTTAGGAAGCGTTAGACGGCATAGAATCCTGTGGATTCATGATAAACGTGGCACCAGGCAGCTCGTCCGGAGCTGGGTCTATAACTTCGATCGCGATGGCCGGAATCTCTAGGACAAAAGGAGATAAATCCTGAAGCTCCTGTTGTTGTGAACTTGTGGATTCCATAGCTAATCAACTTATCAAAAACTGTCATTAGATGATAATAAGCCCGTGTGTACCCCAGTGTAAAGTGCGTGAATGTGTAGTTCAGTGCAGTGCTACATATTACTTGAGAAATTCTACAGAGTTTGGGAAAATATTTAAACGACGAAACTTTAGAATTTAATCGGTGTGACCGTCATCACTGACCGTCACAACCATGCCATCGAGACTTTAGAGACCGATCCGAGTTAAAGTCCATAAATATTTTATTGAGTTACAGTTCCTGTAATTTATTACATAAACAATAGCCAATCTTATACAAAATAAAAGGTGTTTTCTTTCTATTATATACCATGTGTCATATTAATTAAAGTGGAAATTAGCCACAAGGGCCTCTTTAGCAAGTAGAATTAGTTTCTAGGACACACAACTGAAATAATTACTTTCAAGGGCAAAACGCAAAATAATTAGTTTCTAGGGCCTAAAAACCTATGAAATTATGTCCTTGAAAGTAATTGGACTGGTGACTTTGTCCTTGAAAATAATTATTCTGCTGACTTTGGCCTTGAAAGTAATTTCTTTAAATGTGTGTCCTATAAACTAATTGGACTGCAAAGTTTGTCCTTCTGGTGAAATGCCCCTTAATTAAAAGTGTGTTTAATAAAAAAATCCATAAACGGTATGTTTGGTGATAGTAGTTATAAAATGTTGCAACCATGAGCAATTTATGACAACGGAAATAAACATATCGTTTTAAATATTCCCAGTCAAGATGTATCGAAATTGAATATCGATGCATCCATTGAGACTAGAGTACGTAATGCTCTCTAAATCTTGGACACTGTATTACTCATGACTACTGGAGGGCACAAGGGGTTACATAATGATAGTTATTGGATAACTATGGAATGGCCACTTGATAGTTTTATATTGGTTAATATAACTTAGGTCAAATAGAAAATATCGAAGTGACTAATTTACCTACCGTTCTCTTGACATAAGAATACCGTTGATCTTCAATATGAAAGCTTTACTTTGATTATAGTTAAATCATGGCACGGCATCCATCGAACGACTATAGTTGGGTCAAGTATTGGATGTGAAACACTGTTCAAGAGAGGATTCATCTCCTCAGTTATATCAGGTTAGTATCATGGTAAACTGAAATCAACCCAAAGTCAAAATCTTTGGCCAGAGTAGTTCGGTTAAAAACCATTGTTATTATTGAACCATGGACTTTGTGTTTGGTCTATAAAGTTGAATACAGATAATACTGGAATTTTGACCATAACCAAATTTCATAAGTCCAAAGAGATATAGTTTTAATAAAGAGAATTGGTGTAAATAATTATCACTATCAGAGAACGCTTAAAAAGGTAAAATTGGATTTTACCGAAAAGACGTGTAAGTGATAAATTCGGTCAAAATGTCACTCCACTAGCTAAGGTGCTGAGTGAATGTTTTCGATATTAATCGCTGATTGAATATACACTTATAAGTCGCATAGCAACATTGATAGATTCTTTGAAATACCGCATGATTTAATTGATTTATAAGTTGTAATTGAATTAATTAATATTTTTGGAAAATATTAATTAATTATTCATTTAATGTATTAGATGCCATTAGTATTTTTTTATAATGTCATTAGCATTTACTTGAGTGCATATATAAAAGCTGTATATGTACAAATCGATATAAGATATCAATGGGTGTTTAAATTTAATTTAAATGTAACTATTTTCTTAGTGTTATTAAACAAATTAACGGGTCATAAAACCACTTTCATTACAATCCATATAAAAAAGAGGCTTGAAATCCAATGGTTGGATCTACAAAATGAAGGGAGGAGGTTAAGAAAGGTTACCACTATAAATACCTTTCCTTTCATTCACTTGCCTCTCTTAATCATTCTCTTTCAAAACCCTAGCCTCCGTATTCATTTTCTAACGTTCATGGCCGAAAATTTAAGGCGAAATAAAAGGAAAAATATTTTAACGGCATCTAATTAAATCAATCGAATAAATGGTGGTTCTCTTTCTCTTGCAAAGCTAGGAGACGGATTTAGATTTGGATCTATGAGCGTCTATTAATCAAGGTTTTCTTCTAGGGCTGCATCTATTAGGTATGATCATTCCACTTTATATATACATTTATCATGATGTTATAGATCTATTTATTTGATTATTTTGACAAATTTGTATACGCATTTGTTTTCCATCTTTAATTTGTATATGTATGATCTGAAATTTTGATATTGATGATTTGAATTGGATCTGAAAATAATAACAATGGTTTTGATTATTGATTTTTATTGTTTTCTTTATGTTTATGTTGGTGTTATTTTAGATTTGAATATTATAACTAATTAATTATATATATATATACACACACACACTTAATTGAATGTCATTGGTGATTTCATTATTTAACAATTAGTTTTCTGTTTCAATATGTATGTATGTATGTATATGTATTTGTATTAAATTAATTTGAAAATTATTTTCCAATGAATGTTTAAAAAAACACTTATACACACATACACTTACATATCTTGACATTAATGGAGATTTGTTGTTAATGTATAAATCGACATGTATCAACATTCCAGTTTTGTTTAATAAATTTTACTTTATCATTGCTTGTAAAATATCTACATTTTAGCTTACTTTCAATTATTAACATATAACTATAGGTTATATTTGGATTTATATGTTAAGATATGTTTTTAAATTGTTTTACTAAATCAAATCATTGCATGTTTTGGATTCAAACTAGTCGACTTGGCTGAATCAATTTAGACTAATTAAAGAACTTATTAAAACACACACACGCATATTTATATTATGTACATTTAAATAGATATATACACATATGCATTCCTATAATTTTAAACAATGTTTATAGACAACCAATGCATATACAAAGGGTGAATGTGTCTGCTGTGGTGTAAATTCTAGCACCAAAACATGTACACATTGACTATGTACATAATATGATATATTACCCAATATACATTAGAGTATATTTGGATATACTCACAGTACATGCTAAGTATAAATTTGGTTATCTATGTTATTTAGATAATCAATCAATCATTTTATTAGAAGGAGATAAATGAAAAGTTTTCTTTCTCCAATTAAAACCATATATCCCCTTTGTAACACTGCGAAAATAAACAAAATTTAATAAGGAAATTAAATCAAAATAAAACAAGGGCATAAAAGAAATTCTTTACAAACATCTGAATCTAGCTATGAAACTTGCAACACTGCGTCCGTAGCGATTTTCCGAATGGTTTTTAGACATAACACTTAGTAATCCGAGTTAGCATGAAGGAGTTACAGGCGTTAGAACGAATTAATAATTTAAAACTTAAAATTTAAAAATTGACAAAGCCACCGATCGACCCTTAGGGGTTAATGGTCGATCGATAGCAGTCGAGCATGGTTGGAGGGAGGTCGACCTGCACACGTGAAAAATAGCACTTAATCGATTTTCTGATGATGTGATGGACGACTGAGATCAGTTGCTTAGGGACGAAGAGAATAATGAGTGAACCAGTTTTTATAAAAATATTTCCCTAAGCTAATCTAATGGCCTAGAATCTAACCCTACCCCTATAAATGCTAAGCTAATGTCCTAATTCTCACATAAACATTATGGTAACCAAACTCTGCCAAAATTTTCTCTCAACCCTAAACTCCAAAATTGTCAAAAATCAAATAAACCCAAATTAGAAGAATAGAAGAGATTAAATCAAGGCGAATCAAGGTGAAGCTATCGATTTGAGGAGAGATTCTCAAGCATAAGCAATAGTAAGAGCATAGGTTTGAGGTGAGTGGACACAAATTTAATAAGTTGATTATTATAATTAATTTTAAACTATTGTACTTGATCTAGGATGTTAAAACCCTAGTTGAATATGTTGAAACCCTAGTTGAATATGTTAGAAACCCTAAATTAAATCTATAACCCTAAAAAATGAATTGTCAGTAAACTGCTGAACATGAAATTTATGTATAACCTCTTGTAAACCCTAAATTTACAAATCCCAATTTGAATAGCTAATTGAATATGAATTGGTCACCAGTTAGGGTTAATCTAAACTTTGATAATGATTGGGATTAATTGTAGAAACAATTGACAATCCAAATTGTGCAAAAATCCCAATTTAACTTCGTGATCCGTTGACCTAGGAACCCGAACGATCGATCGGTAGTGGTCGACCATGGGGTAACAATGTTCGACCGTTCAGTATGAAAAATGCAGAATTTGAATCTCGGCCTAAGGCCCAAGTTAAACATTAAACGAAAAACTGATTGGTTAATCCTATTTTAGGCTAAGTACATATGCTACTGACAGTAGGGAATTCAGTACCCTATGAAAGCACCATAGGTCATCATGGTTTGGGTAATGGTTAAGTACCTAAATAAGATTTAAGAGTCGACTAGGGCGATGTATTTCGCAAACACTTAAAGGGTGTTCCGTAATGAACGCGCAACATTAATGCAGACAACAAACGAGTGAGCTCGGCTCTAATAGGGGATTCTTGAAGACAGTCAGGCCCGGCGTAGCACGATAAGAGGCTATTGGATAGAAAGGAGTCTGGTACTAACGGGAGTTCTTGTATGCACATATCTAACATGATGTGGTATAGATGGATGCCACAGCAGTACGATAAGAGGAATTTTGTACTATGATAAAGAGGTGGACAATGGGTGCATACGATGAGTCATATAGCGAGTTTGCATTTCGGAGTTCTCCCACTCCAAGCGTAGTGATGATAGGTAGTTATAGGAGAGCAGTTCCCACAGTCGCCTAGGGCGATATTTTCTTATTGGATAACTCCAAGGACGTTGGCCGATTGTTAATGTTATGTTTTATTTATAGTTCGACCCATTGTGTTATATACGAATACCTATATATTGGACCTTAGGAGTTCATAGACACTTATTGCACACCCTATATCACTGATAGTAGTTTTAAAGTTAGATGCACATGATCATCGTATTAAACTTGTACTCATTCACCCAACTTTATGTCTAACCCATTCTTTTCCATCTTTTTCACCACCATGGATGGACAGGGTAGCAGGTGATTAGCACATTTTTAGTGCTTGGAGAGTCGAGCTTATATTTGGAGTCTTCTTTTATCCTATTTTACTCACTACAAGAAAATCTGATTTTAGTTTCACTTGTTAACAGTATTTCAAGGTAAGTGAAACTATTATTATTTTACCCTTTATTTTTCCCATATACCTAACGTTGCCAAAATTTCCCGCCTTCCCCACCAATGCTAAAACACTTGTTACATTTCAAAAGTCTTCCCTTTTCTTCTTCCCCTAATAAAAACTCACCAAGCCCCAATAATGTTTCCTCCATCATCATCATCGCGGTAACACTTCTCCATCATTATACTCCTTTCGTCGTAGTCAATCGACTCCTCCTTCAATCTACTGCTCGCCTGCATCAATTTTACAAGCCTTAAAATGGTATGATTTTATATATGAAAATTTTGATTCATATGGATTTTATATGGTTCGATATGGATTTCTGCAGAATCCTTAATCTCTACTTATTTGCGTCAATTTTACAAACCCTAAATCACAGTCATCTGCATCAATTTTACAAACGCCAAATAACAACTCCTCTCCGTCAATTTGATATCTGTAACTATATTAATACAAAACTATCATCTTATATGCAAAATATAATTTGTAGTTTGTTTCTATAATTAGTTTTGAAACCGATGTTCCTTATAGAATTATTGTTTTTATTGAAAGTTGAAAATAATATAATTTTTTAAAATAACTAAAGTGGTGTATTAATGATAATGCCCATCCAAGGCCAGACAAACTTAACCTCCTTTTTCTTTGGAGGTTCAATTAATGCTAGTTGTAATGAAGGTCTAGGAGTATTCCGAGCAACAAATTCCTGGTTTAGGAATTTTGAAAGCGCTTTATGACATGCTTTCAGTTTTCCCTTCGATTAAATAAAGCAATTCTTATAGCATGTTAGAGGAGATCCTTACCGATATTCTTGTTTTTTCTTTGAAACACAAAACTGACATCTATATTTAGTGTATTTAACTTTTAGTTCCTTGTTTTGTAACTTAGAGTAAACACTTAGTAGCTTCATAATCTTCCAGGCTCAATGAATCAGAATCACTTAGAAACTCTAACGAATCTGAGCTATAACCCATCATTTGTGGATAACTAACAGAATCAGCAAAGAAACAATAAGAGTATAGCTTACTTAACTATAGAAGAGGCCCAGATGTATTAGAATTTAGAACACTTTTATGTTATATCTTCTACTGAATCAATTTTACTAAGGTGAATGGTAATGTTATATGCAGTGCAATTTGATTAAGGGACAATTCTTCTTTACTTTATACAAAGAATATATAATGTTTGCTTATCAGCTCATATCCTTTTATTTTGTAACATAAGTTACAGTAGAAAATGTTGATACTGACATAAGTTGATCAATTTGTATGTTTGATTAGCTAACATATCGTATTAGAATAAGTATATATTTGGCATATCTTTTCCTTATTCATGCTAAGTTTTTATAATGTTGCATGCGTATATACTCCTTCTGTGCATGACGAAGTATGTAAATATAGGCACAATATTTTTCATTATGGTTTTTTTTCAACTTTCTAGGTAATGATAAACAGTACTTTTTTATATGTACTAAATGAAGATTTTCGTCAGCTTTTATACTTCTAACTTTTGTATTTTTAAAGGATTTATATTAAAATGGTTTTATGTGAATATCTATTGGTAACCTAAACTATGTAGCCTTTGCAAAGTTCTAGCTAGATTGATGTTAGGGTAAACAAAAATATTTAAAACCATTTTGTTTAAAGCAAGTTAATCAATCTCTACAAATAACAACTAAAGTCTACAGCTATCAAATTTGATGATGAGTGTGTCTGTTTAAACCTGCACATTCTTATTACCTGCAATTGTTTTGCCAATGATCGTTGCTATTATTACTTGTTGTCATGTTCTTGACTTGTTCCTCTATCCTCATGTCTATACACTGCTCAATAATTCTATGTAATCATGTGCATCATATTACTTTATATCGATTAAATTAACCAAATAAATATCATCGCAAAAGAATTGATTTAATAACTTCAATACCCACTAAAGGAAGCCATGGAGGCATGTTCAGTTTTCTCATGGGCACATTATGCGGTCTATTTAGCTTGTCGCGAACAATGTTAATTACAAGTATCCACTAACTTTCAAGCCACTATATTTTAAATATGTTTTCTAAACCATGTATATTCTTGGCACTGAAGTTTATCATCAAACACAATTTTAAGGTGGAATTGGTAGCCCGACAATGAATAACATATAAAATCCCAAGATACAAGACACTGATTCCGCTTTTCTAGTAAAACACCATAAAAATGCATACATATAGATGTATGTATATGTGTGCGTACATAAGCATGCGAGTGTATCTTTGTATTGTGTGTTTGTGTGTATGGTTGAATAAATTAGAACCGTGGCACATAAGAAGCTTCTCCATTGTCTTAAAAAATAATAAACCTATAGAGGCAAGTATGGTTTTTAAAATTTATAATGGTAACATTTTATAAAAAAATGATACCATAGACCACAACTAAATCAATTTTGGAACATATTTGGAACAAAGTTAATCATTCATGGTATAACATATGATATGAAACCTTTAATTCATTCGCAAAGTACAAATAATATCATGACTGCAGCCAGTGATCACAAAAAATCACACTTGGCCATGGTTTAATCTCAGCTCCTCCCTAATTCATAGAAATAATACCACTCATTGTGAAATAATAGTGTCATATATAAGAAAACATCCATGTTTTAATGAGTGGTTCTTCGTTCTAATTGAAGCATTTTAGACGTTTTAAGTATAATACTTAATATCCTTTTGTGAGGGAAAGGATCACCCCTTTTCTTTTCTCTTAAGCATTCTTATAAATATTCATTCTATTTTCAAATGTTAGGTTTCAGATGTATATGATTTTTTATTATTTACTATATATGAAACCGAAAAGAAGAAAGGATAAGAAATTTTATATGAATACAGGAAATATAACGATGAGGCAAAACAAGATACGGATGTACAATGACAGTGCACAACAATTTTAAGAAGGATGTCAATGTTGTAATCTAGGGAACATTTCTTTCATCAACTAAATGGTACTAAATTCCATACGACTGTAACAAAAACGTAGATTAACCAAAAGAAGGTTGGCTCTCATTAGAAACTCTATTATTTGTTTCAAAAAAGCCTATTTGTTATTGACATTGAAATGTTAGTGGAATTACAATAGAAACATTATGAAAGTGGCCGAAATATGAACAAGATGAATTTGGAAGGTTTGCAACGAAAAAGCAGCAATGCCTAAAATTAGTGGGGAAAAAAGTATACCAGCAACAACAAGGACAAAATAATACCTATAATAACCTATATGAGAACCATTTTTCAATGAAGAAAACACAAAGCTAAAAATGGAAGAGCCACCTTAGTTCCAAGTTAAATAGGTAAAACATACATATGGCTATATTCATGGTTAAGCATGCTTGTTTGAACCTGCAGATTCTCATTACCAGTGGTGGTTCAGCTAATATATTCATGGATGAGCTTTTCTATTTATTTCTTGTTGCCATGTTCATCACTTGTCCGCTATCCTCATGCATATTTTATTTATTCAACCAATCCAATTAACCATGTTCAACATATTAATTTATATCAACTAAATAAAGCATATTGACAAAAGAAATGATTTAATAACTGTAATACCTACAGGAGGAAGCAACCGAGTGTTTAGTGTTCTCATGGGAACTTTGTGATGCATGATTTGCCTTGTGGAGTATCACAAGGAGACGAAGATGCTTATTTTGGCCATAGATCAAGCATTAAATATATTGATTCGTCGGGTTTATATTTTATTTTTAATCTGTTTTAGCATACATTATTTTGCCAAAAGAAAATTAATTCTTATGAGTTGTGAGTTGTGACAGATTATTTCTTTAGAGAAGCGCCAAGTGCTCACAGCCTTTGGACGTCCTAACATTTATAATATTTAATTCCCTTCAAATAAAATACTTGCAATCCAATCAGATATACAACTTTTCCTGTCAATGGAAACATAATATATGGATGTTGGAATTCTCACCGTGGATATCTACTTTCCTCCTACTTGTGTTCAGCAAATATCATTTCTATCTATTTTTTTAAATATCTTTTTACCATCAGTATTTTGAAAAATTTCACTATTTGTTTGATTCTAATTGGTAGTGACATGAAGTTGAAGTTTGGTAAAATAATCGGGTATTTTGAAATTAACATGATAGTGCTGCTCGCCACGTATTTTTAGTTTGTGATTTTTGTTGAACGCCTTTTCGTGATGAATTGACAGAGTTTACACTAATAATTGGTTAAACAATTTTTCATCATATTAATTTTTACATTGGGTATGACAATAACAACATTTCACAACCAAACCATTTTAATTATGATACTGAAAATCCTTGAAAAGTCCGTAATCAATGCAAATTATAGGAAGAGCTTGAAGCTCATGATGCACCTTGCTTTTTAGTATGTACTTTAATTACCTGTATTTATACAAATATAGGTAGAACATATATTATTATAACTTTGTTTAAAATAATGAAAATAAACTTTAGAGAAATAGATGCACATTGCTTTTTTATTTCATATAATATTTTGAGTCTATTTTTAGTGTCCCTACTCTCAATAAAAATAAATTTGTAAGACATCAATAATTGAGAACTTAGACATTAAGTGGTATATAATGAAATCAAGTTGCTAATTCAATGATCTAAAAAAGAATAACAAGAGTACAACAAAATTTATCATGTCCTCAATCATCTAGAAAAGAGTAAATACCACAACTCAAAATAGAAATGCAAATATTTAGTGATCTTTTACTCAAAAACTTATATTATATTTACGTAGTGCAACCTAAACATGTCTTTATTTTGTATTTGAAGTGATTGTTTCTTGTTTGACTATTTTTTTTGAAAACCCAGGAGAACCCAGCGGGCCAGTAAACTACTGAGGAGAGTATAGTAAAGCCGTCCGCTGATCCAAGCCTCCATACCCCCGGATAAATTTATATAGGATAGGAAAGCGCATGGTAGGAATCGAACCTGGGTTTTTTTACCAGAACCCAAGTCTCCTTTCCACCGCACCCGCGGACTGTTTCTTGTTTGACATGATCATTAGAAATATATTTTGTATTTGAAGCGATTTCCACCAATAGAGGTTGGTTGGTTAGGCGTATCATTGGCATCAAGCTTATCCAACAAGTCATCGCCTACACATAATGAAGCCATATCATTAGCCTCATCATTGGGGTTAATGTCCGAGCATGAGGGTAGCTAGTCATCTACAATGTTTATATATTACATAATGCAGTCTACATAACGTCTACACATAATACATAATGCAGTCTACACATAATGCAGCCGTCTACAATAAACTTTACTTTCATTATATAAAGAAAATCAATATTGTCCAAAAATTTAATCCAATTGATCTTACAATTGAGAGCTTAAGATACCTAGAAGTAAGAGAAGGAGAGGTGTATCTAAGGTTAGCTCCATTTCATCCTCCTTCACTAAACCATAATGAATGTATGGATTGCAAGAACCAGGGCAGGAGCAAGAAGTTGAGTGGAAAACACAATTTGATTCATTTTGGTGTTGTTATGGAACAGGTTTGCATTTTTACAATAATTTAGTTTATCAAATTGATATAATCTATATATATTCCCAGATGTTTAATATGGTAGTTGGAGTTTTGATTTCATACTATAATGAAACTATTTTCATCATATAGCATACAAAGTATCAAAATGATTCTTTGTTCGAAACGTTCTATGGCAACATAGTAATACATATTCAACCTTGAATGTTTCATATACCATATTGGACGACGATAGAGGAGGCAGCTGCACATTTAAATAAAACGAATGTAACTTAACCAAATCCTCGTATGTTTGTTAGAAGTAAATTCTTCTGTTGTCTACTTTATTTTTGGGATAAGAGAAAATAGACTATGTTAATTTATGCATGTATATTACCATTCTTCTTAGGCCATGTTTTTTTCTTGCAATGCCACAATTTACATGTTCAATAAAGAGATAGTTTACTATCATTTTATCATTATTTTACACACAAAAGGCTACAAAGTTTTGTCTAGTGATATTTAAATTTAGCATTATGATTATTATTATTATTCTTACGAGTTATAATATTTTCAGGAAATTTCCTCTCAATCACGGAACATTGGGAATCAAATAACATGTTGACTCTTCGTCTACCAATTAGTTTAAGAATGGAATCAATAAATGGTAAGTATGCTTTTTCCCACTATTTTATGTATGCACTACGCACTATTTTAGGCTCTATGCAAACTTGCTGATTACCGAAACATACAACATATTATCTAGTAAATTAAACTTTATAACCCACTGTTTCAAAATTAGAACATCATCTTGCGATAATTAGATTATGTTAGCATTATTGATTCAAATGCAAATGATATCGAATAAAAAGTAGAAAAAAATTTGAAACCAAAAAAATAAGAATTGGAGTGGAGATCTACAAAGTCTATAGGTATATAAGCATTGATTCATTTATTATCATCTAGATTATTAATGCAGTTTAAACTAGTTATGTATCATATTTCTTAGAAGATTTCGGTACAAGTTCTCATTGTTGATTATTATACTTGTCTTTAGGTACGTAAGCTTTTCTAAAGAAATAATCAGCTGCAGCAATGAATGGGTACTTACCATCATGTATATTATACCATTTTGTTAGTAACGAATTAGTTCTTTGTCTATACAGTTATGGATTTTATGTGAACATGGTTATTTTGTTTAAAATATTTTATATTGAGTTGTTTGTATATCATATTTTCTTATGTGATTAATGTGTTTTTTGGTTGTTTGAATGTGATAATTATACAAGTGATTATTGGTTTCATGTTGAAATATGTTAACCATTACTATATAATATATATGTTGTGGAAAAAATAAAGTGGAAACTGAACGAGCTATAACAGAGAGAGAAATTTGCATAGAAAATCAACAACTTTTAGCGGCGTTTGATAAACGCTATAGAAAAGAATATGTAGCAAAATAAATGGTACAAAATATATATTGTGGTAGAAAAAATGCTGGAAAATTTATATAGTGGCGATGAAACACTACAAAGTATAAATGGTGGCATTTAATATATGCACTGTATGGTTTGGGTCTAAACTGAAACCTTTATACAAGCATCTAAAAACACTGCTAAGTTATTTTGTAGTCGAACAGTATCTTTTGGTGGCGTTTTCCGAACGCTGCAGTAAAAAAATTTAGTAGCGTTTGACAGACGCTGCAATAAATGATTAACGGTCGCCCAGTATATTAATTAGGAGCGTCAGTATATTAGTTCCAGTATATAGGGGTGCGTAGCGGATTACAATAAAGCTAGTAAGGCAAGGCATATGTTTGTAGGGACGGGAATGACTAGTCCCACACCCTTAGCTTTTGGTTATAAGTTTGCCATATATTTTCTTTCTATCGGATGCGGCAAGGCTTGCTTATTTTGATCGTTGGACGCATCCTCTAATCAGTCCTGGAGTGTAAAGTGCTTCTGGATGTGAATAAGATTAAGAAAAGGAGTGTCAGTTCAATGGAAGGCTTTTCATATACCGTACCACGCCTAGGAAACTTCCTCATCGCCAGGAAAGAAAGTAGGAAGTCTTGAGGTAAAGGAAGAAGGCTTCTCTCTTTAGGACCGACTAAAGGAAGTTTCTTTGTCTTCTATAGATAATGCAGAGCCTTACTTATGCTCTCTTCGCCTGTCAAGGACTGGTTCTTTCATATCTGGAAGAGGTTGATCCTAAAAAGTAAAAAGAGACCGAGGCGACCCCAATTAATATACTGGTTTATAAGGGCCTGTGCTTTCCCTCTACTCTAACTCTATAGTTCTTCTTTCCCATGCTATCAAGATCAGGAGAGTGGCTTTGCGTAAGAAAAAATATATTATCGCCCAGTCTAACTCTTAAGTTAGAACTAGAGGCAATGAATATTGGAAGGAGTAATGCGCTTTTGCTGCGCACCTGGATTTGAACTATAAGAGAACCAATCCCATTGTCCACCCCGAAAGAAGTGATCCAAAAATGGATTTGACCTAAAGTTTTCGGGTATGTCTGATCAAAGATTTTACCCACCCAATAGTAAATCCTGTAAATAAAGCAAAAACTGCTCCCATAGAAAGTACATAATGGAAATGTGCCACCACATAATAAGTATCATGTAGAGCAATTAGAATTATTCCTATGAGCTCGCCTATGGTGAACAAAAAGATGAATCCTACAGCAAATAACATGGGTGTCTTGTAGTGTATTGAACCTCCCCACATGCTAGCGATCCAACTAAAGATTTTGATTCCAGTGGGGACAGCTATGATCATGGTAGTTGTGGTGCAGTAAGCACGTGTATCAACGTCTAAGCCCACAGTAAACATATGATGAGCCCAAACAAAAAATCTAAGAACACCTATACTGATCATGGTGTAAACAATGCCTAAATACCCGAAGATCGGTTTTTCCGAAAAGGTCGATACGATATGACTAATAATACCGAATCCAAGCATAATGAGAATATACACCTCCAGATGACCAAAGAACCGAAAGAGATGCTGGTATAATATGGGGTATCCCCCTCCTGCAGGATCAAAAAAGGTTGTATTAAAATTTCGATCAGTTAATAACATTGTAATTGCCTCCGCCAGCACCGGAAGTGATAATAAAAGTAGAAATGTTGTCACTAGAACGGACCACACAAAAAGGGGTAATCTATGCATAGTCATTCCAGGTCCACGCATGTTGAAGATAGTTGTTATAAAATTGATAGAACCTAAAATCGATCAAACACCTGATAGATGAAGACTAAAAATGGCTGAATCAACTGCTTCTCCAGAATGGCTGGTAATACTACTTAAAGGCAGATAGACCATCCACCCAGTGGCGCTACCCACTTCTACTAAGACGGAGCTTAATAGGAGCAAGAGACTTGGTGGCAACAACCATAATGATATATTACTTAATCGTGGAAATGCCATGTCAAGTGCACCGATCAGAATCGGAACAAATCAATTACCAAATCCACCTATCATCGTTGGCATCACCATAAAAAATATCATTAAAAAAATGTGAACAGTTATTAAAAAAATTATAAAGCTGATGATTCCCGCCAAGAATTCTATCGCCGGGTCGGGCTAATTCCATCGAATCAGTACGGAGAAGCATGTGGCCATCCTCCAGCAATGGCAGCACAGATTAAATAGAGAGTACCAATATCTTTATGGTTAGTAGAGAAGAGCCATCGAACCACCATATGAGGAAGGAGAAGTGGGATAACGCCAACCGGTCCACAAGCAGGTGTATATCTTGGAGTACCGAGAAGTACCTATCCCTTACGGGAATCGAAACCGTGTCTTCGACATGAAAAGACGATGTCCTAATCACTGGACGAAAGGGACAAAAAAGCAATTCTTCGCTCCCCAATTAATATACTGGCTCCCAGTATACAGCAGTTGAATGGACTTGTAAATTCATGCCTCCCACCTTCCTTTCCTGGACTCCCAAACTCTCACTTCGCTCGCTTGACTTGAACGGCTTTCCTTTGCTTGGAGATCGTCACTTTTCCAAGATAGAACAGAAGCGTCGATTTTGATACATCTGAAGATTTGTGTGCGAAGTTGTCTCTCTCATACCTAGTTGGGCTAAGGGGATCAATGGCTATGTGCTATGGAAGCGGGGAGGAATTGATTGTCTATGAGTACGAGTGTAGATTAAGATAAGGGGCTCAAATTCTATCTTCTACGTGAATTCATAGGCGACCTCTAATTAAGATACTGTGGTGCCTAGTATACCAAGGACCCGGTATATTAATTGGCGGAGGGGCTTAGGACCTTCTTAGTTAGTTCCCAGCAGCCCCAAGCTCTGTAGAGCGAGCCCTTTGGGTCGGATGAACAAGAAAGAGAAGGAATGGTAGTCCGATTACTTGACGATTAGCGCAGCGGTTAAACAAGTCCAATTCGTTCTCGTTTCCCTGGGCCACTTTATGGTCTTAAGCGGGTTGGCTTTCTCACTAAGCAGGGTATAGAAATCAGGTAGTAGATAGGTTTATTGGACTAGATGAGCAGCCAACTTCGATTAAAGAAAGTCTAGCAATATCATAAAAAATATTGAAACTTCTATAGTCTATTCCGGCTTAGTTCGGCCTAACCTTGGTATCGGCTTTTGTTCGTTTGAGCTAATGATAAAGAAGGGTATATAAGAGCTAACACAAGTACGGTTCTTTTAGATGGTTCAATCATGATTCCCAGTAGAGCTGCTTAGTAAGACTAATCCTTCCACTCAGAGGGGCCTACCTATTACTTTGGTTCCCAATAGAGCTGCTTAGTAAGATAACACAAGTGAAATAATGAGTTGGGCAGCGGGTAGATGGGTTCTTGATGATTGTTAAATAACCAGGATGGGTCATATGATGAACAAAACGAGGTAGGCAGCTAAAGCATTCAAGAGAGCGAAATCCCCCGGGTCCTAAGAAACTCCAAATGGGTCCCGACGTGTAGCTATAAGGAGGGAGATGGTCATTTCCCTAATGCAGCGGTTCACCTCACTTCGCTCGCCTGCCCCCTTTACATACAAGTTAGTGGCCGCCATTATTATCCACAAAATTATTGTATTTTCGCCGAAAAGGGGCCTTCTGCGTAGCCTAGGGGTGGTGATGATGAGACGACACATCGTGGTAAATCATGGTCGTATATGAGATGCAATGATTTAAAATTCCGGCCCCGACTGAGAGCCAATGGAACTTTAGATAGGATATGCTCTATACTAGACTAATAAATAGGCTTTAGAGCGGTATTGTCATATCTTGATTCCAGCCATGTTAGATATGGTGTTAACTAGGATGGCGTGGCTAGCGAGCACAATTCTCATACAGATGGTAACTAAGTGGGAGATACCGGGAGGAGTAAGTCAATAGAATAGGCAATACGTCCACCCAGGTTCGATTACTAAATAGGATATGTGGCATCTATCCATTTCACTCTCCCTATCGGATATGGGTTTTTAGTGGCGTTTACTAAATCGCAACAAAAAATTTTGGATTTTTAGTTGCGTGTTTTTTAGCGACGTTCTAAAAAATGCCTGTAAGTTATAGTAGCATTTTTTGTGCACCACTAAAATTACTTTTTGGTGTAGTGTCTCTTATTCTAGCTCATTAGTACATTTTTCTTCATGTAATAGACTTGGAGGAATATTTTATTATGTACTCTGTATTGGATCACATATTGATATTTTTCTGAGACTCTGACTTGGATTTTTTGTGGGATTTATATATTTTTGTGATTTATACATGTTTTTATTACTTCTACTATAATTTTAAAAGTGTAGTATATATTAGATTATATCTGCTTATATTAATCTCTGAATTGTTAAAGGTTAAAACCCCAACTATCCGCATTTCTCGGCACGAAGCAAGGCCGAAAGACACACCGAGCTTTGGATCGACATATCGGGAGGTGTGGGTTATCACAGTTGGTATCAGACAATAGGTTCAAAGTTCCTTAGAGATTAGGACTGTATTGGGAGGACTTATTTGAAAAGCTTTTGAAAGAAAAAATGGTTTTCCAAAATGTTTTCCAAATATATTTTCCAAAGTTTTTCCAAGAATGGACTTTTTGAAATATATATGTATAAAAGTAAATATTTTTCCAAGAGCTTTATTAAAGATTTTATACATACCATAATCTCTCTTTATCGTGCCTATGCTACCTTTGATTTGTGTCTATGTTATCTCTCTTATTCGTGCCTAAACTATTTGTGAAAAGTTGCTGATCGTATTCTTAAAATTCATAGATAAATGATGGCTGATCTAGTAGGTTCAGGCTTTAGCGATGTAGCTGAAATCTTAGGCATGAAGATCCCTATATAGTTCTACTGATACCTTCAGGTTAGGGGACATGCCGAGCTCAATCCCGCTAGAGAGCCCGTGGAAGGAGTGACAGGTGGGGTTCTTACCCATCTACCTACCGCTCCAAACTTTGCTAAGCTATGCAAAGATTTTTCTAGTCTTAAAGGCAAGACATATATAGGGACGGAGTCTTATGTGGATTCGAGAGCATGGTTTTGCGCTTGTGAGGGGATATTTGGTCTAATGGGATTAAGTGACATTGTCAGGACGCAGCTGCACATTTAAATAAAATGAATTTGACTTAGCCAAATCTTGGTATGTTTAGTAGAAGTAAATTCTTTTGTTGTCTGATTTCTTTTTGGGATAAGAGAAAATAGACTATGTTAATTTATGCATGTATATTACCGTTCTCTCAGGCCATGTTTTTCCTGCAATGCCACAATTTACATATTCAATAGAGAGATAGTTTACTATCATTTTATCATTATTTTACATAAAAAGTTGCAAAGTTTTGTCTAGTGATATTTAAATTTAGCATTATTATTATTATTTTGGTGAGTTATCATTTAATATTTTCAGGAAATTTCCTCTCAATCATGGAACAATGGGAATTAAATGACACGCTAACTCTTCATCTACCAATTAGTTTAAGAATGGAAGTAATAAATGGTAAATATGCTTTTCCAACTATTATAAGTATGCACTACGCACTATTTTAGGCACTATGCAAACTTGCTGATTACTGAAACATACAACATATTATCTAGTAAATTAAACTTTCTAACCCACTATTCCAAAATTAGAATATCATTTTGCGATAATTAGATCATGTTTGCGGTGTTGAATTCAAACGCAAGTGATATCGAATAAAAAGTAGAACACAATTTGAAACCAAAAAAATAAGAATTGGAGTGCAGATCTACAGAGTCTATAGGTACATAGGTATTGATTCATTTATTATCATCTATATTATCAATGCAGTTTAAACTAGTTATGTATCATATTTCTTAGAAGATTTCAGTACAAGTTCTCATTATTGATTATTATACTTGTCTTTAGGCACATAAGCTTTTCTAAAGAAATAATCAGCTATAGCAATGAATGGGTACTTGCCTTTAATCATCATGTATATTATAACATTTTGTTAGCAGCATATTGGTACTTTATCTATACAGTTATGGGTTTTATGTGAACAAGTTTATTTTGTTTAAAATATTTTATATTGAATTGTGTGTTTATCATATTTACTTATGTGATTAATGTGTTCTTTGGTTGTTCGAATGTGATAATTATACAAGTGATTATTAGTTTCATGTTGAAATATGCTAATTATTACTATATAGTATACATGTTGTGAAAAAAATAAAGTGGAAACTAAACGAGCTACAACAGGGAGAGAAACCTAAATATAAAATCAACAACTTTTAGCGGCGTTTGGTAAACGCTACAGAAAAGAATATGCAGCAAAATTAATGGTACAAAATATATATTGTGGTAGGCAAAAAATGCTACAAAATATATATAGTTGCGATGAAACACTATAAAGTATAAATGGTAGCACTTATTAAATGCGGCTGTAAGGTTTGGGTCTAAATTGAACCCTTGATAACAGCGTTTAGAAAACACTACTAAATTATTTTGGAGTCGAACAATACCTTTTGGTGGCGTTTTCCAAATGCTACAATAAAAGTTTTTAGTAGCGTTTGGTAGACACTGCAATAAATGATTTTATAGTGGCGTTTACTAAAATGCAACAAAAAAATTTGGACTTTTAGTTGCGTGTTTTTTAGCGACGTTTTCCAAAACGCTACTGTAAGTTATAGTAGCATTTCTTGTGCGCCACCAAAAATACTTTTTGGTGTAGTGTCTCTCCATGTACTATTCTAGCTTATCAGTACATTTTGCTTCATGTATCAGACTTGGAGGGATATTTTATTATGTACTCTGTATTGGATCACATACTGATATTTTCTGAGACCGTGACTTGGATTTTTTGTGAGAATTATATATTTTTGTGATTTATACATTGTTTTATTCCTTCCACTGTGATTCTAAAAGTGCAGTATATCTTAGATTATATCTGATTATATTAGTCTCTGAATTGTTAAAGATTAAAACCCCATGATCCACATTTCTCAGCACGACGCGAGTCCGAAAGCCACATCGAGCTTTGGATCGGCATGTCGGGAGGTGCGGGTTGTCACAATTGGTATCAGAGCATAGTTTCAAAGTTCCATAGAGATTAGGACCGTATTGAGAGGACTTATTTGAAAAGCTTTTGAAAGAAAAAATGGTTTTCCAAAATGTTTTCCAAATTTTTCCAAGAATGGACTTTTTAAGATATATATGTATAAAAGCAGACATTTTTCCAAGAGCTTTTCTAAAGATTTTATACATACCATAATCTCTCTTGTCATGCTTATGCTATCTTTGATTTGTGTCTATGTTATCTCTCTTATTCATGCCTAAACTATTTCAGAAAAGTTGTTGATCATATTCTTAAAATTCATAGATAAATGATGATCGATCTAGTAGGTTCAGGCTTTGGTGATGTAGCTGAAATCTCGAGCATGAGCATCCTTATATAGTTCCGCTGATAGCTTTAGGTTAGGGGACATTCTGAGCTCAATCCTTTAGAGAGCCCGTGGAAGGAATGACAGGTGGGGTTCCCGCCTTCTACCTACCGCTCCAAACTTTGTTAAGCTATGCAAAGATTTTTCTAGTCTTTGAGGCAAGACATATATGGGGACGAAGTCTTATGTGGATTCGAGAGCATGGATCCGCGCTTATGAGGGGATATTTGGTCTAATGGGATTAAATGACATTGTAAGGACGTAGCTGCACATTTAAATAAAACGAATTTGACTTAACCAAATCCCGGTATGTTTAGTAGAAGTAAATTCTTCTGTTGTCTACTTTCTTTTTGGGATAAGAGAAAATAGACTATGTTAATTTATGCATGTATATTACTATTCTTCTCAGGCCATGTTTTTTTCCTGCAATGCCATAATTTACATGTTCAATAGAGAGATAGTTTACTATCATTTTGTCATTATTTTAGATACAAAAAGCTACAAAGTTTTGTTTAGTGATATTTACATTTAGCATTATGATTATTATTATTATTATTATTTTGACAAGTTATCATTTAATATTTTCAGGAAATTTCCCCTCAATCACCGAGCAATGGAAATCAAATGACACGCTAACTCTTCATCTGCCAATTAGTTTAAGAACAGAAGCAATACATGGTAAGTATGCTTTTCCCACTGTTTTAAGTATGCACTATGCACTATTTTAGGCTCTATGCAAACTAGCTGATTATTGAAACATACAACATATTATCCAGTAAATTAAACTTTCTAACCCACTATTTAAAAAATAGAGTATCATTTTGCGATAATTAGATCACATTAGCGTTGTTGAATTCAAACACATGTGATATCAAATAAAAAGTAGAACATAATTTGAAACTGAAAAAATAAGAATTGGAGTGCAGATCTACAAAGTCTATAGGTACATAAGCATTGATTCATTTAATTATCATCTATATTATGTAGTGCGGTTTAAACTAGTCATGTATCATATTTCTTAGAAGATTTTGGTACAAGTTCTCATTGTTGATTATTATACTTGTCTTTAGGTACATAAGATTTTCTGGAGAAATAATCAGCTGCAGTAATGAATGGGTACTTGCCTTTAATTATCATGTATATTATAACATTTTGTTAGCAACGAATTGGTATTTATCTATACAGTTATGGATTTTATGTGAACGTGGTTATTTTGTTTAAAATATTTTATATTGAATTGTTGTATATCATATTTTCTTATGTGATTAATGTGTTTTTCGGTTGTTTGAATGTGATAATTATACAAGTGATTATTGGTTTCACGTTGAAATATGTTAATCATTAGTACATAATATATATGTTGTGAAAAAAAATAAAGTGGAAACTGAACGAGCTACAATAGGGAGAGAAATTTGCATAGAAAATCAACAACTTTTAGCGGCGTTAAATAAACGCTCAGAAAAGAATATGTAGCAAAATAAATAGTACAAAATATATATTGTGGTAGAAAAAAAATGCTATAGAATATACATAGTGGCGATGGAACACTACAAAGTATAAATGGCGACATTTAATAAACGCAGCTGTAAGGTTATGGTCTAAACTGAACCTTTTATACCAACGTTTAAAAAACACTACTAAATTATTTTGTAGTCAAACAGTATCTTTTGGTGGTGTTTTCCGAATGCCGCAATAAAAAAAATTAGTAGCGTTTGACAGACGCTGCACTAAATGATTTTATAGTGGCGTTTACTATAATGCAACAAAAAATATTTGGATTTTTAGTTGTGTGTTTTTTAGCGACGTTCTTCAAAATGCTACTGTATGTTATAGTAGCGTTTTTTGTGTTCCACCAAAAATACTTTTTGGTATAGTGTCTCTCCATCTATTATTCTAGCTTATCAGTACATTTTGCTTCATGTATCAAACTTAGAGGAATATTTTGTTATGTACTCTGTATTGGATCACATACTGAAATTAATCTGAGAATGTGACTTGGATTTTTGTGGGATTTATATTTTTTGTGATTTATACATGTTATTATTCCTTCCATCGTGATTTTGGAAGTGTAGTATATCTTTTATCTACTTATATTAGTCTCTGAACTGTTATAGGTTAAAACCCCAACGATCTGCATTTCTCGGCACAACAAGAAGCCGAAAGCCACACTGAGCTTTGGATTGGCATGTCAAGAGGTGCGGGTTGGCACAGTTGGTATTAGAGTATAGGTTTAAAGTTTCTTGAAGATTAGGACCATATCAAGAGGACTTATTTGAAAAGTTTTCGAAAGAAAAAATGGTTTTCCAAAATGTTTTCCAAAGTTTTTCCAAGAATGGACTTTTTAAAATATATATGTATAAAAGTAAATATTTTTCCAAGAGCTTTTCTAAAGATTTTATACATACCATAATCTCTCTTTATCTTGCCTATGCCATCTTTGATTCGTGTCTATGTTATCTCCCTTATTTGTGCTTAAACTATTTGTGAAAAGTTGCTAATCATATTCTTAAAATTCACAGATAAATGATGGTTGATCTAGTAGGTATAGGCTCTAGCGATGAAGCCTAAATCTTGGGCATGAACATCCCTATATAGTTTCGCTGATACCTTCAGGTTAAAGGACATGTCGAGCTCAATCCCACTAGAGAGCCCACAGTAGGAGTGACAAGTGGGGTTCCTGCTCATCTACCTACCACTCCAAATTTTGCTAAGCTATGTAAAGATTTTTCTAGTCTTAGAGGCAAGACATATATGGGGATGGAGTCTTATGTGGATTCGAGAGTATGGATCTGCGCTTATGAGGGAATATTTGGTCTAATGGGATTAACTAACATTGTGAGGAGGCAGTTAGCTACTTAGTAGTTGTAGGAAGAGGCATTGAGCTGGTGGGAGTTTATTAAGTCTGAGATCGATGGGGATGATATTTCCTGGGATGAGTTCTGTAGGAGATTTGAGAGGAAGTTCCTTTCTAAGGTGGAGGAAGGTGTTCAACCGTAGAAGTTTATCCATCTTACGCAATGGACATGACAGTTAAGGAGTATGTAAATCAGTTTAATAAGCTAGCTAGATTCAGTATGGATTTGATTAGTATACCATAAAAGAAGGCTCTTAAATTGTTAAAGGACTGAATCAACCTCTCCAAAATTTGGCTGTGAGTCACTTTCCAATGGGTGCTACCCCCGAGGGGCTGTGAAGATGGCTTTACTCGCTACCGTCTCCAAGAAGGAAGAGAAAGAGGAGGCTCTGAAGAATGGAGAGAAAGGGCACTAGAAAATAAGAATGGAGGATTTGGACCAAAGGGGAAGGTTCAGAATAAGTATATGAAGTGTAATAAATGTGACAAACTGGGGCATTTTGCTAAGGACTGTAGGTTGGATTGCTCAAAGATAAAGTGTTATAACTATGATCAGATTGGGCATTTTAAACGAGCTTGCAAAGCACCACCGAGAGCTCCTACTTAAACTTCTACTCTGGTGGTTCTGGCTTATACACTAGAAGCAGTCCCTAGCTCGAGTGCATAGCCAGTGGCAGACATGGTAAGAAAGTGGCGATCGATGGTGTGTTGACTCTTTTCGATTTATCTATTCGCACTTTATTTGATACCTGGGCTTCACATTCTTTCATTTCTAGTAGACTTATTGATGACTTGCACTTACACACTAGTATAGTTATGGACTCCGTAGTTATGTCAAACCCCATTGGAGGATCGACCTATTTATCTATGTTATGTAGGGGTTTGAAGTTGTTTATCTTAGGGATCGAGTTTGATTGTAATGCCTTTGTATTGGGATTTTCTGGGTTTGGATTTATATTAGGCATGGATTGGATGACTATGTATGGGGTATGATAGACTGTGATAGAAGGGTTGTCTGGTTGAGCATGTGCAGTGGACGTAGTTTAAAGGTTTATTGCGATCCCCGAGGATCTGTTATGTTGAGCCACTTATATTCATTGGACCTATCACACGATGACCTAAGTAAAGTGTCTGTAGTTAGGGATTTCCTAGATGTTTTTGCTGAGGTTACCAGTCTTCCACCCCAGAGAGAGATAGATTTTAGGATCTATCTTGTTGAGAATGTTAGACCTGTTATCTTACCACTAAGGCATATGCTCCAAAAGGAAGACGCGAGTTGAACAAACAGGTTAGTGAGTTGTTGGAGAAGGGTTTTATCAAGAGGAGTATTTTCAAGTGAGGAGCATCGATCATCTTTGCCACTAAGGCAGATGGTTCTCTGAGACTTTACATCGATTATAAGGAGCTAACTAAACCGACGAAGAAGAATCATTATCCGTTGCCCCACATTAATGATCTCTTCAGTTAGTTGGAGCTGGGTATTCTTATAGCTTGACTTGGCTACCGGATTCCATCAGTTGTGTGTAGTGGAGGACAGTATCCAAAAGACAACATTTCGTACACTTGATGGAATGTACGAGTGGTTAGTTGTGCACTTCGGACTGACCAACGCACTCGCCTATTTTGTTAACTTGATGAGCCGAGTATTTAGGGGGTTGCTAAACAAATCATCGTGGTATTTGTGGATGATATTCTGGTATACTCTAAGAGTGAGGAGGAGTATGTGTTGCATTTAGGAGAAGTGCTTAGTATACTCCATGTGCATAAGCTTAAGGCGAAGT
The DNA here is from genome assembly GCA_030737815.1 of Allium fistulosum. Classification (NCBI taxonomy): domain Eukaryota; kingdom Viridiplantae; phylum Streptophyta; class Magnoliopsida; order Asparagales; family Amaryllidaceae; genus Allium; species Allium fistulosum. Next base: position 1,240,706,172 of record CM060902.1, on the reverse strand, counting down.
TTTCTAAGTGCCACTTTTGTAGAAAGGAGGTACGCTTTTGGGACACATCATCTTAAAAAGTGGCTTAGCAGTTGACCCTAATAAAGTGGCAACAGTTCAGGATTGGCAAGTTTCGAAGAATGCCATGAATGCGAGAAGTTTCCTTAGTTTGGTGGGCTATTATTGCAAGTTCATTAAGGACTTTGCGAAGATCTCTACCTCACTGACCTGTCTTACCAAGAAGAATCTAGTTTTCTTGTGAAATGTGAAGTGTAGAGATGCTTTCATCAAGCTGAAGAAGGCATTGACCGTGCACCAATTTTGGAGTTACCGAATGGGACAAAGCCATTCACAGTCTATACCGATGCTTGTGGTATAGGGTTAAGCACAGTATTGATGTGAGAAGGAAGGGTAGTGTGTTACGCGAGTAGGCAACTGAAGACCCATGAGAGGAACTACCCTATACATGATCTTGAGTTGGTAGCCATTGTCTTTGCACTTAAGTCATGGACGCATTATCTTTTAGGGAGCAGTTTGAGTTATTTACGGATCACAAGTCCTTAAAGTATTTGTTCTACCAAAAGGACTTGAATTTTAGGCAGCACAAGTGGATGGAGTTTTTTGGCATCATATGATTTTGATATCTCTTATACCTCGAGCAAGGATAATGTAGTAGTTGACGCTTTGAGTAAACAGTGTGTGGTGTTAAGTCTCTTGTTTTGGAAGTAGAGATATTTGGGTTATATTTCTAACTTTGATTTTCGACCATCATCAGATATTACCCCAGGACTACTGGCAGCTTTAAATGTTCATCCTATATTGATGGAGTGTATTGGATCTAGGCAGAAGGAGGATAAGGAGCTAGTAGACATTGTTGAGAGGATGGGTAGAGGAGAGTCATCGAGTCATTTGAGATGTTATGCCATTGACTCAAGAGGATGGTTATAGAGGGATGATGGGCTTTGTATTCCTCATAGTACAGATTTTATAGATGCGCTACTAGCAGAGTCTCCTTGTAATAGGATGACCATTCACCCTGGTGGAGACAAGATGTATCGTGACATGAAGCAATTTTTCTATTGGCCCGGTATGGAAAAGCATGTGATGGAGAATGTGGCTAGATGTATGACTTGTCAGAGGTAAAGGCAGAGCAGAAGAAGCCGAGAGGATTATTGCAGCCATTAGATATTCCTTAGTAGAAGTGGGAGAGTATTTCCATGGATTTTGTAGATGGTCTACCTAGGAGTAGGAGAGGGAATGAGAGCATTTGGGTCATGGTCTACCAAGTGCACTTATTTCATACCAATGAGGAGTACTAGGACAGTGGCGTCGTAGAGGCTCTATACGTGAGCGAGGTCATTAGGTTACATGGAGTTCTATTAGTATAGTTGGTGATCGAGTTATTCTTTTCAATAGTGAGATCTGAAGGAGTCTATAGAAGGCATTGGGGACTAAGTTGAGCTTGAGTACTGCCTACCACCCATAGATAGATGGACAAACAGAGAGAGTGAATTGGGTTATAGGGACTTACTACGAATGTGCATTATAGACTTTGGGGAGGACATTTGTCATTGGTGGAGTTTACCTACAACAGTAGCTATCAAGTTAGCATTGCGATAGCACCTTTTGAGACGTTGTATGGTAGACTCTGTAGATTACCATCATGTTGGTAGGATACGATGGATAGGATTATTCTTAGGCCGGATATGGTGAGGGAAACATTGGAGAAAGCGGATCTGATCCGTAGGAGAATGAGACCACTCAGGACAGGCAGAAATCTTATGCTGACATGAGACGTACAGAGTTGTAGTTTGCAGTAGGAGACATGGTGTTCGTGAAGGTTTCACTCCTCGGGCATGTGATGGGATTTGGTAGTTCTGGGATAGGTGGCATCGAGATTTGTAGGACCCTACCCGATAGTGGCTAGATTAGGGAAATTGGCATATAGAGTAGAGCTTCTGGAGAAGTTAGCGGGGGTACACAATGTTTTCCATGTGTCATACTTGCGAAAGTGCTTACACGATACAACTACCAAAGTTGAGTCGAGTCAGTTAGAGGAGCTTGAGATAGAGCGAGAGCCACTAGTTCACTGTGCACCCACTCGTATTCTAAAGCATAGTACAAAATGACTATAATAAGGGATTAGACTTGTTAAAGTCCAATGGGGAGACGATCCATGGAGAGTACATGGGAGCCCGGGGAGAAGATTCGAGTCACCCACCCATAACTCTTCTCTGGTATTTCTTAAATTGAAATTCTCATAAGTATAGATTTCTTATGTGTAGGACTTAGATGATATACCCTTTAGATAAAGACCATTAAATGTTAGGAATGGTTTTAAATATGTCGACATAACATGTTATCAATGATGGATGCTAATAGATGTATAGGATGCATTTGTTCACATTGTGCTCTTTTACATGTTAGGACCATATATCCTCTAGGTACACACATGCACACTTAAATCTAGTTGCATGTTATTTCTTGGTTATTGTTGTGCCAGTGGATGTTATGCATATGGCTGTTGTACATGAGTTGTATGGTTGTTCATACATATAGAACTGCAAGTACATTTACTTAGGATGTTGCATACATTTGGATGCATAGCATGAGCATTTTGCATAATAGGAGGTCGATTGGATCAGTAGACCGCCTACTCTTTTGCATTAGTATAGGTTCAAGTGCATTTCACGTCACATATATATGTGCATTAGAATTTTTTTTTAAGGACAATGATTTCTCATGGATGATAATTCAGTAGATGGTTGTAGTTATTGGTTGTTGTGTGTTAGTTGCCTTTTTCAGTACTTAGAGATTTCGAGGACGAAATCCTTTTAAGGGGGGAGAATGTACCCCAAAAATTAAACTTGCAATTTTGTATTTACATTTTTGTAACATGAATTACATTTACATTTTTGTATTTACTTTTATTAAGTTCGAATTTGGCTATAAAACTTGCATCATTACACTCGTAGTTATTATCCAGATGATTTTCATATATAATACTTTGTAATCCGAGTTACTATGGAGGAGTTATGGGCGTTAGAATGAATTAAGAATTTAAAACTTAAAATTTAAAGATTAATAAAGCCATAGGTTGATGCTTAGGGGTTAATGGTCGAACGGTAGTGGTCGACCATGGTTGGGGGCCGCACCGTGAAAAATCGCACGTTATCGATTTTCTAAGGACATGATGGACGCCCAAGATGAGTTGCTTGGGGACGAAGAGAATGATGAGTGTGTAGGATCATTTTCACCATAGAGGAGGGGTGAACAGGGTGATACAAAAAATTAATGCGGAAATAAAAACAGAAAGTAATGTAGTAAAGATCACACACAGTTCTACCCAGCTTCGGCAATAACCTGCCTACGTGCCGCCCTCAAGATTTCTACTAGAAATTAGGTAAACAGACGCTTACAAAAACACGTAAACTCGCGACACCCACTAACTTGATTAACCTAACTCTAAGCTCAAAACCCTACCACAACTCAGTCACTGAGTTGCGAATTCTCAAACTATGCCTTGCAGTTTGTACCTAGTTACACAACTAGAAATTTACAAAGTTTTTAAAAAAATAAAATTACAAATGAAAATAACTAAAACCAAAACCCTAAATTTAAAAATGAAGCCCAATAAAAATGACCGGCCCAAGTAGTAATTAATTAAAGAAAACTTGTTTTCCCCTTTTCTTTTGTGCAATGCCTTCAGCCGCTTTCTTTGTTACTCTTTCAAAAACTAGGATTTTGTTCGAATTGAGGCTGCCACTTGAAATCAATCGATTGAAGTGAAGATTTTGCTTTGATTTGCTTTGTCAATCGTATCCCTGGCTTTGATTGCTTGCGGTTGCTTCAATTGTGTCGAGCTGGATGTTGTTTTGAATTGGTACATGATTTGCCCCTTTTCGATTTTTATTATGCTCGATTTGATTCTCTACCGATGATGATAATGGGTTTAAATAGGGATAAAATCCCTAAATTTTCATATGTATATTATTGGTTTGAATTCTTCAAGTTTCTGTGCTCAGTGCTGATTTGCAATCGAACGAACTTTGTGATTTCTGACTTGTTCATAATTGACTATCGGTTGATATATTCGAATTTTTCTTGAATTGGTTTGAATCTGTTCCGTTCTTTGCTGCTACGACTTTGGCATTTGACTTTGAGATAATCTGGACTTTATGAAGTTTGACTTGTTTAATTCATTTCCTCTGATTGACTTTACTGCAACAAATAACGTTCGATTGTTTTTTTGAACACATTAACGGTGTTTTTGTTTGATCATTTCTTTTTGAAACTTCTCCTTGACTTGGATTACCCATGGCTTGATTTTCTTCATTTCTATGCTTATATACATGTATACATACATACGTGTATATGCATATTTATGTATATATGTCATTGTGCTTGTTGTGTCTGGTGCACTTCAGTTTTGTTCAAGTCATGGTTTGGTTGTATAGACTTGTATGTGTTCATGCCTTCATACCTAAACCGATATATTGTTTTAGCATCATGTATATGATACTGCACATGTTCACTTGCATTTGTCTGGTGCACTTGTAGTCTCTGGCATCAATTCTGGTTGGAGTCTGGTTTGTTGTGTGTGTGTGTGTGTTCATGCCTGAAGTCTCCTCTGTTTCATGTTTAAATCTGGTGCATATGTTGTCTTCATTGATCTGGTTTTGTTTTTGAAGTCTGGTCTTTGTTTGTACATTTGAGCTGCTGTCATGTTGCCTTGATGTCTCCTCACTTTGATCATATGAACTACATTTTGATTTTGCTTCGAGTTTCATGTCCAGTTGCTTCGAGTTCCATGTTCAGTTGCTTCGAGTTCCATGTCCAGTTGCATGTCTATGTCTGGTGCACCACTATTGGTATCTGACTTTGCATATGAACTTTGATTGTTTTGCACGGACCATTTCTCTACTTGACATGTTTGACACTTCTTGAAGTCTAGTCTGATCTGGTCGTCTTATTCCACTGGCTTGTTGCATTTTGATTAGCTTCGAGTTAAACTGCTCCAGTGCCATGTGCATACTTGCTGCCATGTTTCATTTGAAGTCAAGGCTGGTTTAATCTTCATGTGTACATTTCTAGGCTCTTTGGTATTGCAGTCTTGTTCCATGTTTTCATGTTGGTTAAGGTTGTTTTGGTGCTGGTTGGACCTGAACTGATATATATATATATATATATATATATATATATATATATATATATATGCATATATGCATATATGTCTGGTGCGTTTGAATGAAATCTGGTCTGGTTCTTTGTTGACCTGCTTGCTTTGTTTTGATGTGTTACTAGACTTCGGTGTACTGACCATTGAACTTGTTGTTGTTTTGAGCATTCATGTTCACCCATTTGTTGTTGTTATCCACACTAGTCTGGTCTGGTTCTTGCCTTTTTGTTCACCACTGCTTGCCTTTTTCAATTGAGTTAAGTCTGCACTGTTGCATATCTATGCTCCAATGTTTGCTGGGTTGAAATGTTGCATGCGCCACTTTTGTACATATGCACTACCCTGTACTTGACCATTTGGTTGAGGCTGTGTTTATGTTGGTTTGTACACATGTGTTATGATAGTATGAAACCATGCTTTTGCATTTGCACTTGACTTGAATCCAGTTTGTGCTTGGGTTTGACCTTGTGCTCACCTGTCCCTGCGATTTTAACAAGCAAGTGTATATCGGTGTGCACGACCTTGTGGCATGTACAGTGATAAACTGTGCATGTCACAAGTTGTTCGTGTAAGATGAATTAAAAGAAATGATGAAGAACAACCCAAATAACCGAGGCAAATAATATTTTCAAACACATACTTCATTGTGCACTGCAAAATATTTCTTTTTCAATTTTACTGCGTCAATGTTTATTTTGTAGATAGATCAGATGCCGGTCACAGGCTGGGAGAGAGTTGAAGATCAAGTACGAGTGTTGAGTGAACATGTAGTGAGGTGAAATTGTAAATGTAGTGAGAGCTCAAATTTGTTCTATTTGAATTTGTAATAAAATATTTGTTTGAATAAGAATTCCGAGTTATTTATTTTATTCAACAAATATTTATTTAATTATGTGGAAAAATAAAATAGTACAATAACAAATACATTTAAACTAATATATATGTTTAATATCATCCAACAAAAACCATACACCAGTATATTCTACAATCTCCTCCTTTTGATGATAACAAACATATATTAAGATTTTGACTCTATTAAATATATTTGGTCTTGATGAATTCTATTAGCTCCCCCTATTTGAATGCTCCCCCTACAACAAATCTCCCCCTTCACATATGCATGAAAATAAAAATAAAATATGCAAATAAGAAGCAAATGTAAAATGAACCTAGATGAGAATATGCCTTATTTGCCAAAATCTTAACTTCTCTCCTCCTTTTATTATCAGCAAAAGAGTAACAGTCTTAGAAAAGAGTGATAAAGTGATAGACATTAATACGACATTAATACCTAATCAAGAATAAATATTAAATTTCAATAAAAAATCAAACAAAATCATAAATACTCTGTTAGACGCATATTCCATTTTAGAGCGATAGGGGTGATTTCGGCATAGAAAACCATATAGTCGTGTCCATTTGTGGTATATTTATGACAGGAATTTGAGTACTTACTAACCATGCATAACCGTTACGACTTTTAAATGAGATTAGTACTATTCCCAAAATTTATGAAAAAATGAATCCCAAGTATCTTCTAACCATGCATAACCGTGAGGACTTTTAGATGGGGTTAGAATTAACTCGCTTATTTAATAATCAATTTTGATATGTGTTCCATACATGCATAACCGTGAGGACTTTTAAATGAGAGTGAATACTTTTGGATGATTTTATTGCTAATTAATTAAAAAAACGAATAATTTCCTGTTTAAATACCACATTTTGACATACTATATTAGATTTTGATGAGTGATTGTCGTAGAAATATGATAGGAATAGAGATGGTCATGGAATTTTTACCATCCAAAGTTATTACAAATTTTGTTTAAATTTTTAAAGAGTTTTCTAAATATACTCTCTCAAGTCATAATGTATGATCAAGACTAAAACTCATCACTTTTTTTAGTCACTATTTATCTTTTCGATAATCAATAGGGAATCAGATTAGCTAACATAGGCATTTAAGATCAAATTCAAAAAATATAAAATCACATTTCTAGAATGCCTAAAATGAGACGAAGTCGACAAAAACTATTTTCTGAAAGGGGTTTTGTAAAAATGTCTGCCAATTGAAAATCAGTCGAAATGAAATTTATGCATATATTTTCTTTGGAAATGTGATCTCTAATGAAATTATGTCTAACATCTATACGCTTGGTGCAAGAATGATGTACAAGATTATTTATGAGATCAATTGCACTTCTGCTATCACACATAAGTGGAACTCGTTTAAAATTTAGACCATAGTCTTGCAAGGTTTGTATCATCCATAAGATTTGAGCAGAGCAACCGCTTAGAGCAATATACTCTGCCTCAGTGTCAGATAATGCAATACAATTTTGTTTCCGACTTGACTATGCAACTAATGAATGTCCCAACATAAACCACGTTCCACTAGTACTTTTTCTATCAACTAGACTACCAGTCTGCATCTGAATACCATTTTAACTCAAAGTTATCATTAGTTGGATACCATAGACCAAAACGTGCGGTGTGCAACAAATACCTTATAATCCTTTTTACAGCTTTTAAATGAGATTCTTTTGGATTTGATTAAAACCGTACACAGGAACAAACAGAGAGCATAATGTCTGGTTTAGAAGCAGTAAGATAAAGAAGTATACCCATGTATATTTAGAGTAATCATCAACCAATATAAAAAAAATCTCTTACCACCTAAGCTTGCAATATCGTTAGGTCTAAATAGATCCATATGAACTAGTTCAAGGACTCTAGAAGTACTTACAGTGTTCTTGGCATGAAAAGATGATTTTTTTTTTATTTTCCCAGTTGATCACTGGCTGATTGAAATCAGATCATGGTGCAGATTTTCAACATATAATACATTTGCCCATTGTGACTCTGTCACCTTTGTATTTCTCTAGGCTAAGGAACTTTGATTTGTCACCCGTCATGTGCCTGGAACAACCAAAATTCAGGTACCACTATTGTTGTTCCTTGGCCTGCCAATACACCTACACGAGAGAATAGTTTTGTGACCTATTTGTTTTCATAGGTCCATGATTGTTAGTGACAAATTTTTTTGAAAAACAAGTAGAACCAAGACAGTCTATGTTTGTTCCTTTTGGCACCCAGATTTGTTTGACTTTAAGGGATTTTACATTCGTGCCTTTAGGAACCTAAATTGGTAAGGTTTTCACGTGTTTAGGTTTATCCCAGCAATTGTTTTGATTGTGTCCAATTATTCCACAAATCGTACACTTGGATTTGACATGATTAGTTTTACTTCTACCTTTTTCAGATTGAGTATACCCAAGTCCTTGTCTAATAGTATTAACAGTTTGTTTCCCTAATAGCATATTTAGTGACCTTTCTCCTTTGGAGAATTTTCCAAAAGTTGTAGACAATCGTTGGACTTGTGACTTGAGAGATTCATTTTCATTCAATAATAAAGTGCACCTTTTAATAGAATTTTCTCTCCTAGTATTTTCACTTTCTTTCAAAATCAGAATTTCATTTTCAAGCGATTTAATTTTAATTTCTGATTTTTTTATTTCCTTTTCAAATGATGGACACTTATCACACTTAGGGCACTTGTTTCTATAGTTTTGAACCATTTGATTAAGCTGTATATTTAGTTCTATCAAACTATCTTTTTGTGATTTAATTTTAGCGTACTTCTCCCTAAGTCTTTCAAAACAACCATTTACTTCATGAAAGTATATAAGTAATTGCGAGTGAGTAAGTTTTGATACCTCGCTTGGCTCGTCATCATTGCTGTCACTTGTTTCTCCTGAAAATCACAGATTTGCTTTTTCATTCTCACTGCCGGTACTTTCATCATTATCTTCATCACTTTCATTCCAAGTTGCTGCAAAAATTCTCCTTTTAGGTTTCTTTCCTTTGCTGAATCGATTTTGAGGACAATTTAGCTTGATATGACCAAGTTTATTGCAATTGTGACAAATACTCTCCTGCTCTTCTGAGTTGTCTAGAACTTTGATGATTATGCTTTTCAGTTGTTGATTTAGGGCTGGATTTCCATATTTGCGATTCCACCTTTTGAATCTCTTTATTATCAGTGCCAATTCAACCGCTCCTTCATCATCACCATCATCTTCACTTTCCATTGTTTCTGTGAGAGCTATTGATTTCTTTCGCGTATCTCCTCCTTCACGTTCTTCCTTGAATTTGATTTCTAGCTCATAAGTGGTGAGGTTTCTGATGAGTTCTTCAACTTTAACTTGTTTCAGATCCTTTGATTCTTGGATGGCAGTCACCTTTGCTTCAAAATTTCATGGAAGAATACTGAGGATCTTTCAGACTATTTCCAGTTCTATGTATGGTCTTCCTAAGGATTTTGATTTGTATACAAGATTAGAAAGTCGTCTATACATTTCTTTGACACTTTCATCCTTTGCCATTGTGAAGTTCTCGTACTCGCTACTAAGCATGGCAAGGCGAGATTCTTTAACCTGGGAGGTTCCTTCATGAGTCACTTCAAGCATGTGCCAAATTTCCTGTGCATTTAGACAATGTGAGACACGGTTAAATTCAATTTGATCTAATGAGCAAACAATGAATTCATAGCTTTAGCATTAGCAGTTTGCTATTTATTTTCAAGATCTGTCCATTGATCCATAGATTTTTCAACTTCTTGATTATCTACCATTATTGTTGGTGTGCTATATCCCGTTTCAACAATATTCCATGCATCTATGGTTTTTAGAAAAAAAATCATTCTAGTTTTCCAATATGCATATTCACCATTGAACATGGATGGTCTAGCTATGGATTGACCCTCAGCAAAAACATTATTAAAAGAAGTCAATTTTTTTTAAAATCAAATTCTTTAAACAGAAAATGATTTTTAATCCTAGCTCTGATACCACTTGTAGGATCGTTTTCACCCTAGAGGGAGGGGGTGAATAGGGTGATACTAAAAATTAATATGGAAATAAAAACTAAAAGTAATGCAGTAAAGATCACACACAGTTTTACCCAGCTTCGACAATAACCTGCCTACGTGCTGCCCCCAAGGTTTCTACTAGAAATTAGGTAATCAGACGCTTACAAAAACATGTAAACTCACGACACCCGCTAACTCTATTAACCTAACTCTAAGCTCAAAACCCTGCCACAACTCAGCCACTGAGTTGCGAATTCTCAAACTACGCCCCGTAGGTTGTACCTAGTTACAGAACTGGAAATTTATAAAGTTTTTTAAAAAAGAAATTACAAATGAAAATAACTAAAACCAAAACCCTAAATTTAAAAATGAAGCCCAATAAAAATGACCGGCCTAAGTAGTAATTAATTAATGAAAACTTGTTTTCCCCTTTTCTTTTGTGTAATGCCTTCGGCCGCTTTCTTTGTTACTCTTTCAAAAACTAGGGTTCTGTTCGAATTGAGGCTGCCGCTTGAAATCAATCGATTGAAGTGAAGATTTTGCTTTGATTTGCTTTGTCAATCATCTCCTGGCTTTGATTGCTTACGGTCGCTTCAATTGTGTCGAGCTGGATGTTGTTTTGAATTGGTACGTGGTTTGCCCCTTTTCAATTTTGATTATGCTCGGTTTGATTCTCTACCGATGATGATAATGGGTTAAATAGGGATAGAATCCCTAAATTTTCGTTCGTATATTTTGGTTTGAATTCTTCAAGTTTCTGTGCTCTGTGTTGATTTGTAATCGAACGAACTCTGTGATTTCTGACTTGTTCATAATTGACTATCGGTTGATATATTCGAATTTTTCTTGAATTGATTTGAATCTGTTCCGTTCTTTGCTGCTACGACTTTGGCATTTGACTTTGAGATAATTTGGACTTTATGAAGTTTGACTTGTTTAATTCATTTCCTCTGATTGACTTCACTGCAACAAATAATGTTCGATTGTTTTTTTGAACACATTAACAGTGTTTTTGTTTGATCATTTCTTTTTGAAACTTCTCCTTGACTTGGATTACCCATGGCTTGATTTTCTTCATTTCTATGCTTATATACATGTATACATACATACGTGTATATGCATATTTATGTATATATGTCATTATGCTTGCTGTGTCTGGTGCACTTCAGTTTTGTTCGAGTCATGGTCTGGTTGTATAGACTTGTATGTGTTCATGCCTTCGTACCTGAACCGATATATTGTTTTAGTATCATGTATATGATACCGCACATGTTCACTTGCATTTGTCTAGTGCACTTGTATTCTCTAGCATCAATTCTGGTTGGAGTCTGGTTTGTTGTGTGTGTGTTCATGCCTGAAGTCTCCTCTGTTTCATGTTTAAATCTGGTGCAATGTTGTCTTCATTGATCAGGTTTTGTTCCTCTCGAAGTCTGGTCTTTATTTGTACATTTGAGCTGATGTCATGTTGTCTTGATGTCTTCTCATTTTGTTCATATGAACTACATTTTGATTTTGCTTTGAGTTTCATGTCTAGTTGCTTCGAGTTCCATGTTTAGTTGCTTTGAGTTCCATGTCCAGTTGCATGTCTATGTCTAGTGCACCACTACTGATATCTGACTTTGCATATGAACTTTGATTGTTTTGCACGGACCATTTCTCTACTTGACATCTCTGACACTTCTTGAAGTCTGGTCTGGTCATCTTGTTCCATTGGCTTGTTGCATTTTGATTAGCTTCGAGTTAAACTACCCCAGTGCCATGTGCATACTTGCCGTCGTGTTTCATTTGAAGTCAAGGTTGGTTTAATCTTAATGTGTACATTTCTAGTGCTCTTTGGTATTGCAGTCTTGTTCCATGTTTTCATGTTGGTTGAGGTTGTTTTGGTGTTGGTTGGACCCGAACTGATATATATATATATATATATATGTATATGCATATATGTCTGGTGCATTTGAATGAAGTCCGGTCTGGTTCTTTGTTGACCTACTTGCTTTGTTTTGCTGTGTTATTACACTTCGGTGTACTGACCATTGAACTTCTTGTTGTTTTGAGCATTCATGTTCACCCATTTGTTGTTGTTATCCACACTAGTCTGGTCTGGTTCTTGCCTTTTTTTTCACCACTTCTTGCCTTTTTCAATTGAGTTAAGACCGCACCGTTGCATATGTATGCTCCAATGTTTGCTGGGTTGAAATGTTGCATGCACCACTTTTGTACATATGCATTGCCCTGTACTTGACCATTTGGTTGAGGCTGTGTTTATATTGGTTTGTACACATGTGTTATGATAGTATGAAACCGTGCTTTTGCATTTGCACTTGAGTTTAATCCAGTTTTTGCTTGGATTTGACCTTGTGCTCACCTGTCCCTGCGATTTTAACAAGCAAGTGTATATCGGTGTGCACGACCTTGTGGCATGTACAGTGATACATTGTGCATGTCATAAGTTATTCGTGTAAGATGAATTAAAAGAAATGATGACGAACAATCCAAATAACCAAGGCAAATAATATTTTCAAATACACACTTCATTGTGCACTACAAAATATTTCTTTTTCAATTTTACCGCGTCAATGTTTATTTTGCAGATAGATCAGATGCTGGTTACAGGCTGGGAGAGAGTTGAAGATCAAGTACGAGTGTTGAGTGAACATGTAGTGAGGTGAAATTGTAAATGTAGTGAGAGCCCAAATTTGTACTATTTGAATTTGTAATAAAATATTTGTTTGAATAAGAATTCTGAGTTATTTATTTTATTCAACAAATATTTATTTAATTATATGGAAAAATAAAATAGTACAATAACAAATACATTTAAACTAATATATATATGTTTATTATCATCAAACAAAAATCATACACTGGTATATTCTATAGAGTGAACCATATTTTATAAAAATATTTCCCTAAGCTAATCTAATAGCCTAGAATCTAGCCCTACCCCTATAAATACCAAGCTAATGAAACCCTAATTCTCATATAAACAATTACAGCAACCAAACTCTGCCAAAATTTATCTCAACCCTAATCTCCAAAATTCTCAAAAATTGAATAAAATCAGATTAGAAGAATAGAAGAGATTAAATCAAGACAGAACAAGGTGAAGATATCGATTTAGGGGGACGATTCTCAAGCATAAGCAACAAAAAGAGCTTAGTCTTGAAATGAGTGGGCACAAATTTAATAAGTTGATTATTATAATTAATTTTAAACTATTGTAATTTATCTAGAATGTTAAAACCCTAGTTGAATATGTTAGGAACCCTAAATTTAAATCTATATCCCTAGAAAATGAATTGTCAATAAACGGTTAAACGTGAAATTTATGTATAACCTCTTGTAAACCCTAAATTTATATATCCCAATTTGAATAGCTAATTGAATATGAATTGGTCACCAATTAGGGTTAATCTAAACTTTGCTAAAGATTGGGATTAATTTTAGAAACAATCGACAATCGAAATCATGCAAAAACCCTAATTTAACTTCATGACCCGTCGACCTGGAAACCCTGGCGGTCGATCGGTAGCAGTCGACCGTGGGGTAACGGTGGTCGACCATTCAATATGAAAAATGCAGAATTTGAACTTTGGCCTAAAGCCCAAGTTAAACATTAAAATTATATAATTCCAAAAAAATTATATAAACGAAAAACTGATTGGTTGAGCCTATTTTATGCCAAGTACACATGCTAGTAACAGCAGGGAATTCAGTACCCTATCAAAGACAATAGGTCATCATGGTTTGGGTGATGGTTAAATGCCCAAATAAGAGTTAAGAGTTGAGTATGGCGATGTATTTCGCAAAAACTCAAGGGGTGTTCCGTGATGGACGCGCAACATTGATGAAGACACCAAGTGAGTGAACCCGGTGCTAACAGGGGATTCTAAAGGACAATCAGGCCCGGTGCGGTATGATAAGAGGCTATAGGATATAAAGGAGCCCTGTATTAACGGGAGTTCTTGTACACACGAATTTGATGCGACGTGGTACAGGTGGATGCCAGAGCAGTATGATAAGGGGCATTTTGCACTACGATGGAGAGGTGAACAGTGGGTGCATACGATGAGTCGTATAGTGAGTTTGCATTTCGGGGTTCTTCCTCTCCAAGCATAGTGATGACAGGTAGTTATGAGAGAGCAGTTCCCACAGTCGCCTACGAGCGGTATTTTCTTACTGGATAACTCCAAGGATGTTGGCCAATCGTTAATGTGAGGTTCGATTTATAGTTTGACCCATTATGCTAGATAAAAATTCTTAGGTATTGGACCTTAGGAGTTCATGGACACTTGTTACATACCCTATATCACTTAGAGTAGTTTTAAAATTAGCTGCACATGATCATCATATTGAACTTATACTCATTAACCAGACTTTATGCCTGATCCATTATTTTCCATCTTTTTCTACACCACAAGTAGACAGGGCAACAAGTGATTGGCCCATTCTTGATACTTGGAGAGTCAAGCTTATATTTGGAGTTTGCTTTTGTCCCATTTTACGCTCCATGTATTATTCTAGCTTACCAGTACATTTTTCTTCATGTATCAGACTTGGAGGGATACTTTGTTATGTATTTTGTATTGAATCACGTACTGGTATTTTTCTGAGACCACGACTTAGATATTTTATAGGATTTATACATGTTTCTATTCCTTCTATTGTGAGTTCTAAAAGTGTAGTGTATTTTAGGTTATATCCTTTTGTATTAGTCTCTGAATTGTTAAAGGTTAAAGCCCTAATGATCCGCATTTCTTGGCACAACGTGAGGCCGAAAGCCACACCGAGCTTTGGACCGACGTGTCGGGAGGTGCGGGTTGTCACACCCTCATTAATTGAATAAGTTAAGAGAATGAAACAAAATGTTTCCAAATTAAATATAACAAGCAATGGTCACACACAAATACATATATAAGAGTATATTTGATATACTCTAATTTTTGTAATCATTAAACTCATATAAATCATAAAAAAATGAAAAAGATTTTATTTAAAAAGATTTTAGATTGGATCTAAAATCCCCTTTAGAACTTCATAGGCTAATAGATCCTAAATGATTTTTTCTTTGAAATTTATCTTTTGACTCTACTACGAGTTGGTCCGGTTCCTTTAGGGAGTACCATGGAACTTTAATATGGATACTCCACTTTGATTATAGTTAAATCGTGGTTTGATGTCTATCGAATGACTATAGTTGGATATGAGTTGAAGCAATGGAAGTGAAACATCATTCAATAGAGAATTCATCCCCTCAGTTATATAAGGTTGGTATCACCATCAAAGTCTCTAGCCAGAGTAATACGATTAATAATAATTGTTTCTATTAAATCAAAGATTTTGTGTTTTGACTTACAAAGTTGAATGTGGATGATGTTAGAAATATGAACAATCCCAAATTCCATTAGTCCTAATGTGATATAGTTTTGATGAAGAGAATTAGTGTAAATGATTGTTACTACTAGGTACCATTTATAATAAGTAAAATTGAATTTTACCGAAATATGTGTAAGCGATAATTCAGCCAAAATGTCATATCACAAGCTAAGGTGACGCGTGAACATTAATATTCGAATTGTTCGATATTAATCACTCATTAAATTTACACCTTTGAATCGCACAACCAAAATGATGAATACTCTAATAAACCACACGATTTAATTAATTTATACACTATAAATTAATTAAAGAAATTAAATTGATAAAAATTAGCAAACTTAATTTGATTTGTTTAAATGCCATTAGTGTCTAGTAATGTACGTATGCAAAAGTAAAAGATGTCGGTAGAATATTTAAATTGGATTTAAATAGAGCATATACAAATGTTTTTTTAAATTAATTTAATTAATTAACATTTGTGAAATATTAATTATAATTAAATTTTATTTTTATTTTAGCAAAGCTAGCCGATTTTATACTAGGCCGTGCCACTGTATATAAATAAAGAACATGTGATCTGTACATGCACAGAGCTGCTAATTAAAGTGGACGAGCCACTAAAGAAGTAAGGAACAACAGATAGACAAATTAAATTTTATTTAATGTTTGAATAACATTAGCTTTACTAAAGTGCGTATATAAAAGTTATAAATGCAGACAGCGATATACAATATCGGTTGAATATCTAAATTGAATTTAAATGGGGTAATGTTAATGAGATTTTGGAATTTTTGAGGCCCATATCGTCCTTGCTATGGCCGACCATCATAAGGGAAATAAGGAGTTTATTTGAATTTGAAATGAAAGGGTTAAGACATAGTTAAAAGAAGGTGAATCACCTCTATCTTTAATTATCTTTTATTGCCTCTTTAATGTGATCATTTTCGTTCAGTATTTTCTTTATTTATCTCTCCCTCTATCTCCCATCTATCATGGTCGAAATTTTAACGACCACGAGGCAGAAAAAAAATTCCAAAATCTAAAATCAAATAAAATAAAAAATGCTTTTCATCTCTTGATTCTTGAAAAATCCAAGACTGATTTTATTAAGTCTAGGAGCTTTTGATTCATCGTTCCAAGATGTGATTTATAGGCAATATCCAAAGTGACTCTTCGGTTAATTTATTTGTATATGTTTTATTATTCATATTTTGGATTTATAAGATTTATCATGTATTCAATTAATCCTTTTGTAGTATGTAAACCAAAATACTCTTCCATCTCAATTTGATATATGACAAATGTGTTGTTTATTTCAGATCTACATATGTTCTTCACTCCTTTATTATATATGTTTAATTAACTCAAATTGATTTGTTTGGATCCTTTATCAATTTTGATTATTTGCTATTATTCAATGTAATTTTAGATCTGTTTTTTATTATAACGAATTTACATGTGTATACCTCATCCAATTCTTTTTTTGTTTTAGTGATTGTGTTATAAAAAAATAAAAAATAAAGAATGTTTGAAAGTTAATTTTGATTTAGATCTGTTTTATACTTTTATAAACTTACATTCACAATTGTAAATGAATTGTTTGTGTTGATTATTTATTATTCCTTGAAGACTGATTTCTATAGGGCATTGTTAATGACACTCAAAAATTGTCAGGGGGTCATTTAAAAAAAAATTACTAAGGGGGGTACAAAAAAAATTAGTCCCCACTTAACATAAAACTATATTCTTACCAAATTAGCCTTGGTTATCATCTTTTCCCCTATTTTTTAAATTGTTACTACAGTAATCAATTGTTTCCTCCTTAATTAAAATCATTAGTCTGTAATCATGAAGAAATCTAGTTCTAATGAATTTTATTCACGGGAGAAAGAGACCAATATGATTCTAACTCAAGAAAGTGAATGTTTCGTTCAATTTGTAGAAATAAACAATGAAGATGTAATTTTTTTATTTGCTAGGGTTTAGGTTTCACGAACGAAATCGTTTGAGAAGGAGAAGAACGAAGTGAACGAACTTTAAAAAGTAAGAATTAAATAAGGAACGGTAAAAAGTAAAAGGTTAGAATTGACAATCTATATTTTATTTTATAATATAACTGTACTCCCCTTAGCAGTTTGATTTACAGTGGAGTGAAAATAAAAACTAACCATCCCTTAACAATTTTTGAAGTGTCAATAACAATGCCCTTTCTATAACTATATGGTTTACCTTTTGATATAAACATTTTGAATGTTGTCCTTGTAAGAATGAAATTTTTAGTCAGAAATTTAGAAGTGGACTTCTATGAAAATTCTAAATATTTTGTCTCCTTTCTAAACTTATTGTTAAAAAAATAAAATAAAACTAAACTCTAGCTTGATTTCTAAATTAAATATTATCCTCGACTGTTTACTTTTAAATACAACATACATACATATATACATACATACATATATAGTATAAATACAATGTTCACAAATATAAGTTGTCTTAAATCTAAGGTGTTAAATTGCAATTTTGCATATATACATAGAATTGTACGTATGTTGTTTTATTTCATATTTATAAATAAGATAGTGTATAATTTTGCAACTTTTTATGTCAAACCTTTCTTTAATGAAAACATAATTTATTAATGTTAATTTTGGATTTTAATAATATAAATTTATCTAATGTGATTTTAATATACATATATTTTAAATCAATATCATGGACCGGCAAAGGCATATGTAAAGTAGGAATGAGTCCGTTATGGTGTAAACCTCAGCACACATACGTATCCATTAACTATGTACATCCTTATCTGCAGCATGTGTAGTTCACACAAACAAGTATATTCGGTATACTTATAACAAAAAAAACTTTTTAAACATAATTGAATAAAATGAATATTTTATTTAAAACTTTTAGATTGGATCTAAAACCTTTTAGGCTTCATAGACTCAACTAAGACAAATGTTAAGAAGTATTTTGAAATTCACCCATTTAACCCGCTTCCAACAAGTCCGATTCCTTCGGTTACAACAGATTGAAATTACTATCACATAAAATATTATTTAAGGATTTTATATTTAATATGCTTAAATTAGATAATTAAACAACGTAACACGGTACGACAAGCATATAATAGAAAGAAAAACATCTTTTATTTCAACGATGTTTTAATTTAAAGTATATTATAGAATTGCCCTTAGGGCATACTCCTAACTCTATCAAAAATTGGTAAACTAAACCATTTAAATTACATGTCAAAAAATCTGAATGTTAACTTGATATAACAACTATCAATAGGCATTAACATGAAGCAACTTCTTTTTGCATTTTTGAAAGCAAACTCGACTTTTACTCTTCATAGTCAAGCATATCCAAGTACTTATTTTCAATTGAAATCATAATAATCCACTTGATCTTTTCTGCGACGTAGTAGTCTGAGGGTATATTTTTATCAAATCGGTGATAAATTACACACGATTTAATCAAATTGGACAACGACATAGTTTGGAAGTTCAAAATTAAGCAGTATAGTATACATCTTAGCTATTAATAATGAAAATTCAATTAGTAGAATTTCCATTGTGTCTTTTGAAATTTCAAAAATACTCATCCCTTTGTAACCACCCATTAACAGAATCCCGCTATCGCTTTGCGGTCTCTACCATCATTTTCTTCCCGACCACCCATCAACGAAATTTCACTATCAATTTACATCTGACACCACTAACAAAACTGCTTAAAGTAAATGTGTTATGACCAATAAAGATTTTGCACTTGTACACATCGCCATCGAAACTTATTGATTAAAAGTAAATACATTTAGCTAGATGCACATGTATCTGATTTATATTGATAATTTAGGAGCGTTACTATTTACATACACCAAATATATGTCTCTCATCTATTTTTCTTCACACTCACTAAACTATTACACATACCCACTTACATCCATTAATTCAATTATGTTTCTTCCTCTCACATTTGCTATTACCAAGAAAAAGTAAAACGAACGAATTTATTCACCTCTCTTCCAAAAAAATAAAAATAACAACGAATTGATTACTCTTCAGCAAGTTCGAATCCTTACCGCCTAAAAAATAAGTCAATTTTCAAATAGATCGAAACCATGGTTAAGTTGATTTGATTACGTTGCTTGGCAGGAAAACAATCTATTAAGATTTATTGATATTATAGCATACATAAATATATATTGCATAGTTCGAACAGTAATAGAAAAAACAATCTTTTTATACAACGATTTGTTCAAAACGATAAAATAGGTCTTACTTACATTATTTATTTTAATATTCTCCGCCATTAATTATTGATACGGAAGGTTATTGCTGTAATTTATAATTAGAGTTTTGTCTTTTATATTCACATCGTTTAGTTATGCATCATCATGTACCATTTTTTCAGGTAGTTTTGAATAACCAACCGAGTCGAAGTGGTTCAGTTAATATTAGTATCTATCTAAGTGACATTGGGGATAGTTTTTGTGTGTTGCTAAACTCTAATGTAGGTATATCAAGTAACAACCATGCATTTAGAACTGGATATTTTTCTGCTTTTCCGATTTTCCGCCAATTTTCTTTCCACATTTTCCGAAACTTCCGGTTTTTTGCTTTTTTCAAAAAAATAATTTCCAGGGAATTCTTTCAATAAACAACCGAAATAGTCGGAAATTTTTCGTTATTTTTGTGCTTTCTTTCCTTCAATATCTTCTAACAACATCCAGGGAAACCCCAACCTAGTTCTCTCTTCGCCTCCAAATCACAAAACCCTAACCCAAGTTATTATAACCATATATTCTCAAATTACTGTAACCTGTAACTTTTACGTATATTTACAATCAATATCGGACCCTACAACAACATTCTTTGTTCTGCGCATTCACACTCCTCCTTGCATCTTCTTCTTCCTGCGTATACTTTTTGTTTATTCTCACTCAGCTAGCAGTTGCATTCGTAGGAGTGGTTAAGGCCCCGTTTGGCTTGTCGTTTTTAGTTTTGTGTTTTCGTCTATACAAAAACGCGTCCATTGTATGTATTGTTGAAAAACAAACAATTTTCAAAAATGAAATTAACATGTAAAATGAAAAACATGTTTATTTTGTTTTTCGTGTTTCGAGAGATAACAAAAGCACGGAGAGCAATCTAACTCCTTCGTTGTCTGTTGGTCATCGCAATGACTAAGAATTATAAATCTTCTTCTTTTATTTCTTGTTATTTCTTAGTGCAAGTTGAAAACACAAAACTCAAAATACAAAATGATACCAAACGGGCCCTAATTTTTTAACATCTACATTCACTTCATTGTATTGTGATCTTATACCGCCTAACAAAATTATTCAGGAGCGACTGATTTTTTTCAATAAAAAAAAGCTTGGATCTGCGGACATCAGTGTACTTTTATTTTTATTTTTCCTTCTTTGTGCGCATGTATTCCCGTTCCCTATCTACTAGTTCACCTTCACTCAAGGTTTTAATCTCGGATATCGGGCACGTTTCGTCTCGGCGATTTTAGTGACTCGGTATCGTATTGGGGGAGATCTCGGACGAGATGAGTGCATCTCGGGCGCCAATATCGAATTTACATCTCGGACCTAAATTTCATCTCGGGACCATATCAGAGTATAACACATCACATAATTTATAGCAAAAAATGCATGGTATCGGTTTATCTAACATTTACTAAATGACTGCAACTAATGTCCACTATTCTAACAGAAAAAAATAATGCAATTATACTCCAACTATATGAAATTGTTCAACAAAAGTTACAAAATATCATCAATTTTAGCAATTACATATAAGTAGATGAAAGACGACAAATTAACTGAAAAAAGCGGGTTTTATACAATTACATATATGCAGTAAGAATAACATAATAACAGTATCAGGAACTGATGCAAATAAAAGCAAATGCATATAAAAGATATCAGGAATCGAAGGGTTTCAGGCAATGCAAATCTACTTGCAGAAGGTTATACAGTAAGAATAACAAACTAAATCTACTTGCAAAACTACTCTAAATTATACTGTATATTCAATTTCTGAAAAATTGAATTTCATTAAAATAGAAACAACCCTAATTTACATACATGTAGAGAGTAAAGAGATTGGTCGAAGACGAAGCTGCATACTGTCAAAAGCGAGATCGAGTAGTCGAAAATTGGAAGCAACCGCGAGCTGTCGGATGTTGGAAGAGGGAGTTTGATTTTTTCAAAAGATGGAGTTCGATATTTTGACGAGGAACGTGATCTTTTGAGAAGTTGAGTCAGAAAGAGAAAAGCTTTGTTCATTTTTTTTTAATGATACATTGAGATGGGCCTATTTTAAAAAAAATCTCATTTAAAACAATGCCTTCACTCCTGCTATCATCGATCCCCTTTTTTAAAAAAAGAACGCGGATCTGCATTAAAAATAAGAAGCAATTTGGAGCCTTCGTTCCACTGTTTTAGGCGTTAATTCCATTTTACGTTCGCAAGGTTCAGATTGTTATTTCGTGATTACCGATAAAAAATTCTGCACTTGCTAGTTGTCTTTAAGCCGCATGCACTTCACAGATTTATTTATCTATTTTTTTGGTGATTTTTCAAGTGTGTTGCTGCTATAACTATTTGCAACTACAAAAAATGTTTCAATTCTGTTTAAACAATTTGATCTATGATTACAGTGTGTATTCAACTGTGTATTCATTAATTATACTCGCATCGTTTTAGGGCTTAGGGTGGAAAAAATAAAATTAGGGCTCGGAACTTGCCAGCGGTTGGTGGCAGGCGGAAAGACTCGTGGCGGTAGACGGCGAAGGAAGACGGCGCAGGCGGGCAGCACAGGCTAAAGTTGATTGGTTATTCGGTGAAGAACTGTTGCTCAAGTGAAGAAATCGATTTTGTTTTGTTTTGTTTTAGTTGCCTCCGTCTCTTGTTGCCGCAACGGCCTCAGTTGCCTACCCTTCAGGCTGGGCTTGATCGGAAGCACGGCGTATGGAATCCCGACAAAATTCGGGTAATTTTTTATAATCAGTTGTATCTTTTTTGTTTGTTTCTAGTAAGCGATGAAATGATTAAAAAGTCGGATTGGTGAATCTATTGGGTAGCAAGCCATTCTTCTTCCTTTTTTCCTTAATTTGAGGTCTGAAATAGTTAGCCCTTGATCTGTGTCAATTTATGTAGAATACTAGAATGAACGCTGGAAATTGATTTATTTATTTTATTTCAAGAATTGTTCCGTTTACCTTTTATTTTTCTTCCTAAGATATACGTTGGATGAAAAAAGTAGTCAGAATTTTATTTTTGTAGGTGTAAGTATGAGTTAAGTACCCATTGTGAATGCCAAATGCACACTTATGTTTATCTTTATACATATAACACTCTAAATGTTTAGAATATATTTAACTCTCATATTACCTTAAAATGATTTTCTGAGTCCAATTGGATATGTTTTATATCAAATTTATTTCATGTGATTTTTTCAGAATGTAAATGCAACTGCACTTCAATTTGAATAATATCACAAAAGTTATAAATACATAGTGAATCAAATAACACCAAATAAATTGAGGAGACATAATGGAATTAATAAAAGTATGTATGATTATAAATTAGTCAAATCATATTTCTCTCTCAAAAAGTTTCATGTATATATGCTCTATTTTATAATGTTTAAATTCATCGTTACACACAGAGACAATCATCACTCAATCTTAACAAAGAAAAATGAATACGAGAGAAGGTTGTAGCTAAATCGTATCCCACAGACTAACATTGTGTTTTTTGTTAGCCAATAGCATATATTAAAAAAAGAAGTAAAAAAATTATATTTTCAATGCACACACGCTTATTTGTATCAAAATAATATAATATGTTAATGGACCATTATATTTATCACTTTTAAGCAAATAAGTCGACCTATATTTGAAAATAAAAGAAGAATAAAAATCATTTTGTAGATGGACAAATAATATTTAAAATCATGATTTCAAAGCGATATTTTTTCTAGATATTCGCTGTGATTTTTATAAATATGAACTTGAAGTATAAATACTTCATTTCTCGTCATAAATCATTTATATTTGAAGAAGAAAATATACATGTATGAAAGCTTTGAATATCATTTACGATTTGCTTGACATACACACATATACATACATATACACATACATATACATACGTATACACATACATACATAGGTATACACATAATACTTGTTTGTATGAAATGAGTAAATAATAGATGTTTATGCATCTTACATGGAAAGAACAGTGTAAGATTCTCTCATAAATATGAAACAACATATCTAGAAATAAATAAGTTAAAAATAAATTACATCACATATTGACCTATAGATTCATATATGTCAAAATACCATTACATGAAATTTAAATGTTTGTCTAATCGAAATAGAAGATCAATGAACGAATTCCAACTTTAATGCAACTTTCCATGAAGATAAAGGAAAATGATTTTTTATGCTCTTCAAAATCTTATTCAGATTGAATCTGAAGGTTAAGGTTAAAATTTGTCTTTGATCCCTTGATTCCTTTCATATTTTTTTCTAGATTAATTTGACCGTGTAATAGCGTTGACCTTATGGTTATTAATTTGGGCAAGAATTTGAGTACGAAATCTGAGCATAAAGATAATTCCACAATAATAAATGGTTAAATAGGCAAGATAGTAATAATACCAGTAACAGAAACAAAAAATAACAACTAAGGCTGCAGAAAAAAACACACACATGTGTGTCTGTGTGTGTATTGTGCGCGCACGCGTCTGTGTATGTATGTCTGCATGTATATTATATGTCTTGAGAAATATTGTTCCGACATGAATATGACTGTACAAACACAAAATAAATATGTGACTAAAATTTTGATAGTCCTAAACATAACTACAAAAGATACAAAAGTTTCACACTTTATGAAAATATATTTTAATAAATGAATCGAAAAAATGCTTAATAACTGAGTATTCATGCTAATAATGTATTTAGAAAAACAAATTAAGTACAAGAAATAAGATTTGCAAAGTTCATGGTGTATATTACAATAATATTAGAGAGGTATTTATATTTGCCATCAGTATGCACTAGTGTCGTACTCAAGTGCAATATACAATGATAATAAATGTGTGTATCTCCTTTAGAAAATGTTTGCTTGTGTTACATTTGCAATGAACTAGAGCAAACTGGATTTTGAAGCCATCAAACTCGAATCTTGTTTTTTTATAGTCATTTTTCTGAAAAATTGGGTAGTTATCTTGCTTTCCTAATCTTATTTCTAATTGTGATTTAAATTTTTGGTCTGCTTTTCTCCTCTTATGCCTATTTTCAATAAAAATTGTGGGCTTATTTTTCTCATAAAAACCAATTTTATATGTTTGAAATTATGTGGATAGAATCGCTGAGAATTTGCGTTTTAGTTGATTTCAGTGAAACAATATTGATAAGTTGGTTATTGTAGAAATTCTCATTTTTAATGACCTTTCTGATGTTGTACTAGATTGCAAATCACAAATCAATTATTTGTTATTAATGTCGCTAATATTGTTGCATTTCTTTCATATATTTCAGACGATGTCAGTCTCATTGTTGTCCTTTTGGACATGAATCCGTTCTTTTGGGGCGGCACAACATCGTTATCTTTTGACAAATTTCTTAACCATGTAAGTCCATATTTTTTTTTACCTGTGTCCAAAAAATAATAATCATATTTCAGCTCTTTCTATGTTTTAAAAATTGCATAAATAATATAATATTTTGTTACATCAGTATATGATATTTTCTATGAAGCAAGACTTCATATAAGCCTAATTTGGTTTCCCTGTTTGGGTGAGATAATTGTAGTTTAAAGAGTTACAATTACATTTCCATTTCTTCTTATAAAACAGAAAATAAAATACATTTATTTTAACTTCAACTTATGACTTACATATGGAAAACCTAACTCTTTAATGTTATTACTTTTTATTAGTTACCCAATCACTATCAAGGTAGAATTAGAACCTTGCAGTTTGAAAATAAATAAAATCAAGCGATATACTTAAATTGTGTATGATCCATAGCCAAAGAATCACAATATACATATCCGGAAGGTAGATTGTGTGAATATGGTCGCATTAATTTTATTTAGGTTATGGCTTATTCTATTCGCTGAGCGATGAGTGTGTTTGAACAATTACCACATGGGTAGTATTTTATAGCATCCACAATGACATAACAGTTGTGTTATCTTTTTTGCTTGCCTTAGAATTACTACTTATTAATTGTTAACCACTGATTTATCTCATGTCAGATGATTCCATTCTTAAATTCACTTCTTCTTATCAACCGGCTCAACCAAATAGTTATTATCGCAACTGGTGTTAATTCATGTGGTTACATATTTAATTCTGAAGGAGGACAAGGAGAGAAAGTATCTACCATTTGTTCTGAGGTTCTTCAAAAATTGGAAGGTTTTTTAGAAGAAGATAAAAAGAAAACTAGTAAGAATAATGGCACAACAGTTTCTGGAAGAGTGTCTTCACTTCTATCTGGATCTCTCTCCCTTGCCCTATGCTGTATCCTTTACTGTCTTAACTTATTGTATTTCTTTATTTGAAGTCATGTATATGTCCGACCATTGATGTACATTTTGTCTTCCTAAAGCGCACACGCTGTTTGTAATTTGGGTTTTTGAATAATTATTGTATAGTTATCTTTGGGCTTTCCTAAATTGAGGATCTATCTTCCCTCCTTGAAGGATAAAAAGGCTGTTTGAGGGCATATTTGAAGCTAAAAGCACAGGATCATATTTTTCAGAATTTTACTTTGCGTTTTATATGAGTTTCTTCTTCAAAATCTCAAGTAAATATCAATTTTGTATTATTTATGACAGACTTTGAAACATCATTCTTTGAAATTGGGATTTTCAGACTTGAACCTTTAGGGACTACCTGTTCTCTGTTCGTAGTCAAAATATTTTTATTCAGGCTCTGTACTTCATGAACGTGAGTTGTTTTCTTATTAATAAGCCTAGACATACAGAGGGTTTTTCGATCCGGAGCACTTCATCCACAGCCTAGGGTAACAATAATCATCTCTCTATGGAAACACACGTGTGCACACACGTATTTTGAATTCAAAGAAGCTGATTTTAACTGTGTATATATTCATATAACCATCTCTCTCTAATGCCATTTGACAGATACTGTGCTTGCAGGGGTCTCCAGATGGACCTGAGCAGTATGTTACCTTGTCCTTTAACCGCATATGATTTAAATACTTATTTTTGATTTGAACTCATAGAAGCTGATTTTAGCAGATATGTTGCTGTAATGAATGCAATATTTTCAGCGCAACGTTCCATGGTACACAGTTTACTTTCCCATTTTGTTTTAATACCTACCGAAACAAGCTTACTTTCCATTTTTGAATGATATGACATATAGTCTCTCCTACTGAAGTAATTTATGAAATTCAATCAATTCTGTATTTGTGTATCCTAAGTGAAACTTGTTCATGTTTTTCCCCTTCAGATATACAGCAGACATGTAGCAAGTTCTCCTTCATGTTTCCATTTTCATTCCTGTGATTCCAACCCATCCTGCCATTTGCCTAAAACATGCAAATATAACACTGTTCAAATTTGTTCTAGTAAAAATCTGTAAAACTAAAATTTATTGCATAGATACATCTTGTTATCTGTCAGGTTCCTATTGATGCATGTGTGGTAGGGGCACAACATTCGGCCTTTCTGCAGCAGGTACATAGATATAAGCATATATGAAATCAAAGTATCAAATTTATTTTAGTGCTTTAAAGCAAATTATGAGATTTAATCTGCAGGCATCGTATATCACTGGTGGAGTTTATTTAAAGCCTCAGCAACTGGATGGTTTGTTTCAGTATCTAGTGGTAGGTGCAGTTACTGTTACTTTTCATGCTTTAGATAGTAGCTTTTGCTAGATTTCCCATCTGATCATAGAAGTGGATTATTTATTAATTGACAATTGAAATATTTACCGTTAGGTAAATTAGTTTTATGGACCGACTGCTTTGCGAGTGAATATTGACTCCTTAAATTGTGTTGTCTGCTTCCACCATGTTACATGTTAGGATTTTCCTTCATGCTGATTTTGTATTCCTCCAACTGTATTAACACTCTTAACCAAGGTTTGAGGTATCGGACGGTACTCCGAAATTTCGGTGGTACCGTACCGGTATCGATGATTAGAGAACCGAAACAGAAGGAAAAAATCGGGTTCGATTAGGATTTTCTAAAAAGATCGAAATAAAAAAATTAACTAAATCAGCATACCCTATCTCGATTTTCTTCCTTGCCCTAGCATCGTCTACTCGATTTTCTTCCTTGCCCTAGCATCGCCTACTCGATTTTCTTCCTTGCCGTAGAGTTACCGAGTCGACTTCGAGAGTGGCAGTCTTCATCTTCAGTTACCTTCAGCTAGTTGTCTTCGTCGACCTCGATTTTGAAAAGTTTTTTTTAAGTTACGTAGATTTTTGTTTCGCTCTTTTCCTGGTCGTCGATTTTATTTTGAGGGGCCGAGTCGACTTCGAGAGTGGCAGTCTTCATCTTCGGTTACCTTCAGCTAGTTGTCTTCGTCGACCTCGATTTTGAAAAGTTTTTTTTTAAGTTACGTCGATTTTTGTTTCGTTCTTTTCCTGGTCGTCGACTTTATTTTGAGGGGGGATGTGTTTTGAAGCAGGAACGTGATTTAGTTTATTAGTAAGTTGACTGGACTGTGTTGTAATTTGGGTTATTTTGTGTTTGCGCTGGCCTTTTTTATTATTAAATTTGGGTTGTTGTTTAATGAAGTTTAATTTATTCTTCCGTTGAATTTGCTATTAATTTTGATTTGATTAGGGGTCAGCAAATTTAATTTGTTGTTCTACTTACAAGGATCTTTACTGTGTTTTCATCAACAAATCATTGAAAATCGAATCTAGGACCGAAATCGAAACCGAAACTTCCGAAATCGTCCGAAACCAAGAAAATTTCAAATGAGCGAAACCGAGATCGAAACCGAGTTCTCAAACCTTGCTCTTAACTGAACCATTGATGTATTCGAGTAAAAACACACTTAATTACTAAATGAAAATCTCACTATTTATATTTTCGTTATAGAGCATTATCTATAGAAAATTGGTAAATGAACCTCAAAATCAACTTTTTTAAATAAGAGATGCTTGCGAAGACTCATTTGGAACTAGTTGGAAAAAAAGTAAAACAAGCCTATGCAGGGAAACTATGTGTTTATTTTCTTTGGATTGGGCTGAAGGTTGAAGAATGAGGAAATTATATGTTGTTTCCGTGAGTTTATATTATAAGGCTCAATTACAAAATATGTTATAAATGGAAATGAAATTGTCTTTGTTTAGTATTGATGGATGATGATTTCCACAAATATTAATAATTTTGAATTTTTTATATGTTATCCGGTATTTGAACCAAATGACGTTTCGATGGATCTGAACTACAAGATGATGAAGAAATGGATCGAGAGGCTTGGCGTATATCAAGAATGAAGAACTGAAAATTTTGGCTTAGTATGGAGAATCATATATCAGTCGGTACCGATCCATATGGATCAATACCGAACGATCTGGGAAGAGTTGTGGAGCCCACTTTGTTTGTGCAAGACTCAACACTTGAAGAGGACAACTATAATGATATGACATCAACTGAACGATGATGGTTTGAAGACTTAATGGATATTAAGCTAAAGCATAGTTATGAAAGGCACATCATGACTAGGGCTGTCAATGGATACCCGAAAAATCCGATATCCGTCCGAATCCGTATCCAAAAATATAAAAAATATCCGTTATCCGGAAAGCGAATACGGATATCCGATATCCGAAAAGCTTTCCGGATACAGATATGGTTATTGTGGTATCTGTATTCGAAAAATATCCGTCCAATTAACTGATGCATATATATATATTTATATTTAATTAAAATTATATATAATTAATTTATGATTTTCCATTTATTTCCTAACCATTGGATGTTACGATATGGTTTTTTGCTTATTTTTAGTGAAAACAGACAGTTTTAGTGTTTAATTTTTGAATATTTTTGGATACGCATACAGATATTAGTATAAAACAATGTTTTATCATCACATTTTTTATTTCTTGGGTTTTTATGAACATTAGTACAAAAACTGTTTTATGTTGACCAAAACCTTTTCATTTATACTTTTAAATTTATTGATTATGGACGGAGCGGATAAATATCCGATATCCGTCCGTATTCGAAAATTAAGCGGATACGGATATCCGATATCTGAAAAATAATCGGATACGAATATCCGATATCCGAAAATGATTTCGGATACGGATATGACACTATCCGTATCCGAAAGTAACCGTTGACAGCCCTAGTCATGACGCAAGACGCGACGTTTGCGCTTTCTTTTGTATGACGCGTCGCATATGGAAAGACGCAACGAATGGCGGAAAAGGCGCTTACGGTGTAAATGGCACGCAGCTCAAAAATGACGCTCCTTTTCGTTATTTTATTATTTTTACTTTTTATAATTTTCATTTTTCACAATGTAAACTAATCCTCCTATGATAGTTGAACATATTATATATTTATATGATATGATGATATGGTTACATTTCAAACTAATCTCCAACAAACATTGAACTATTTATATTATTGTCGCACTGAACTACAATGGACAACTGTCGAGATCCGGATATCCGAACCAAACCGATTCGAACCCTACTTTAATTCAATGGTTTTTGGGTCAGGTTTAGGTGATGAAAAATGAAGAACCGGTTTGACGCAGAAGATTAGACAAAAACGAGAAAATATATGTATTTTTGTGTTTACCCAATCAGATCTGAACCGATCGAATTGAACCTTTGATCGGGTCAAGGTTTTAAAATAAACAAGTTAGATTCGACAAAACCCAATCCGACTAGAATTGAGACCTGCAGATCGATCGGGTTAAAATTTGATAGGTCTAATTACCACCCTTGAATAAATAATCTTGAATGGTCACATTCTCTAAATCTGGAACGAACTTCAAACTGTCTGCTCTAGTGATTGTTGCATCAAACAAAAATCTCAAATGAATGTTTTTTTTCGAACTAATCTAACGAACTTCAAACTATCTGCTCCTATTACGGTCTCGGCGAATAAATTGTCAATCAATATGAGACAGATGATGAAGATGCTGAAGCTTATGAATTTAATGATGTAGATATTGATTTAGAAAATATAATAGATTTGAATTTCTAGTTTATCTGTAATATGTACCATTATATTGGATTTTGGCTTTTGAAGACTATTATGCTTGAAATTCTATGACTATAGTATTATATTTGATGATTTTTTAACAAAATGTCTAAAACATACATATTACATATGTTTTGGCAGAAAAAAATATAAATTATATTTAACTTTTTAAATTAACCGTTTTATATATTAACTTTATAAAAAATAATCAAAACATGTACAATAAATTAAAAAGGCACACACCATTTGTCGCGTCGTGCGTCAAGGTTCTTGGGAGACTTTGCTCCTTTTGCGTCGTGCGCCATTGATAACTATGAGCTAAAGGACTTGGATTATTTTGAAGGAAACAAGGAAAAGTCAAAGGAGTCGGTCGGTACTGATCCATGGTCGGTACCGATCCACATGGAGCTGTAACGATCCATATGGATTGTTGGAATATGTGCGTTTTGACTTGTTCTAGCTGCTTCAAAATTCGGATTTGAAAATATTTACTCGTTCAAATCAGACCTAGCGCTTTTCGTGCTCGAATTCGTTTACAAATAGACATTCTTAGGAGACTTTTGGACGTTTTCAATTCATTTGCAAGGAAACACCGTCTAATTTGAAACTAAATGATTTGGATCTAAGAATCGTTGTAATTTTATTGTATAGGAAAACGTAGATCCGTAATAATATTGAACAGTGGACATAGACACTTGTGGTTGAACCACTCTAAAAGTCATGTCTTTCCTCTTATTTTCGATTTACATTTAAATTTTCATTTTGGATTGATTTTGGGTGTTGACTAACTTTTTGGTCAATTTTTTTTTTGTGTTTTCACTGAGAAACGGAAGTTCATGGCCAAATTTGTTATTGTTGCTTGGATTTGAAGAAAGTCTACAAGCAGATCTAGAAGATAATGGCTCTAAAGAAGGATAGAATCAGATCTGGAGTTGTAATTGAAGAAGAGCATGAAGGCTCTTGACATGGATAAAAGACTACTCAACCAGCTCAAGGAGAGACTTCTCAGAAGCAAGAAGTCATGGCTAAAGTGAAGTTGGATCGAATAATGACTGAGATGAATAATGAAAGATCTCAAATGTCCATCATGGAAGAAGCGGTTCACTTCATTGCCCCAACCACCTCATAGACGTAATAAGAGCAAAAATGATTATTCGTCTTCAGATTCCGATGAGGAGAGTTTGTCTTCATCAAAGCAGAATCACCGAGAAGGTAAGCAAAAAATACAGAATGAAGGTGCTGCAATGAGTAGGAAACATAGTATAAAGGCTGAAGCTGTAATCCCAGCATTAACATCGATCGGTATCGAGCGATTCGAGAGACTCCATTTAAGTGACTCTGCAGAGGAGCTGCAAGGTGCCAGTGCTCGAGGTATGGACAAGTTACTGGTTTCCATACTAATACTACAGAGGCAAATGCAGATGGTAATTCTAGAAAAGGTCGTAGTTCGCGCCAACATTGCTGGACAATTGGGTGAGTGGACTCCCTAGAGGCGGGAGGCTATATCTCATCGGGCTAACCATGAGTGTTCGCCTATGCGAACACACGACAATGCACATGGAGATCGCCGCTCAGGGAGAAAAGTTGGTAACGACGATTTGTTGACGGAAATGATAAAATGACTGTTGTAGCAAACCAAAAGCAGACTGATGATGGATGGGGGTCCATAGCTAGTCGGAGTCCATTCACTGAAGACATTAGAGCAACTCTGTATTCGAAAACGTACGACATGACGATGATGCAAGGTTATAATGGATCGACCGTTCTTATGCAACATCCGATGAAGTACAAATGACACATGGACAGTGCACGTGCGGATGATGCAGTTAGGTGTAGATGTTTCCCCCTCTTTCTTGAGGGACTTGCCATGATGTGGCTCTGTCAGCTTGAGCCCGAATTTATATCATCCTTTGATAAATTAGCCAAGAAGTTTATGGAACAGTTTCGAATCCATAGTGTGTCCATAGTGTGAGCCAAATGATGCTACGTTCTTGGCTAATTTGCATCAGAGGTCCGAAGAGACTTGAAAGAGTTTTCTTTAAAGGTTCAGTGCTGCAGTAACTGAGGTTAGTAATCCGAAAGAAGAGATTGTATTGGATGACTTTGGTAGGAGTCCATAGCCAGGCTGACTTTGGAAAACGGCTTAAGATGAAAAAGCCAACTTCGTTGAAAGACTTATATAGAAAAGCAAACCAATATCCATGCTTGGAAGAGGCAGAGTAGGAGGAAGGGATGGGCCCTGTTATTTAAGTTGGTTCAAGCACCGTCGTGCAAAGTAACGTGTCGGTCAAAAAGGATGGTGACAACACTAGAAACAACAATGTTGGAAATAAGCGAAAGAACTTTAGTTACATTGGTGGTAAAAAAACAAGATAACAAGAAGCGCTTGAGGTTCATTCGCGATTGAAACTATACGGAGTTGAATGATTCCGTTGAGAATATTTATCTTGCCACACAAGGTATTGATAGGTATATAATTCTGCCCCGAAGGATGCTACTGAAGAGGAGAAACGCTCTAACAAGTATTGTACTATTGTCGCTTCCATGAGATTCATGGATGCAATATGAACGAGCGTAGACATCTCTAAATGTGACTGAAGATTTGATCAGGAAAAAGAAACTGCAGCAGTATGTTAGGAACTCTCAGGAAGGCGAACAAGGAAATGACTAGCCTCAGAGGCAACAGCCTCAACACATTGTAGTTGGGCCCAGTGGAGAAGGGCCCATGCCACCAGTTAGATGTATTGTGATTAATACCATATCAGGAGATGCACATCCTACCGGGAAAAGTTGAAAGGAAATGGAGCGTTATGGAAGTTTTGTAAGGCATGCGTTTCAAGAGATGTGTTATATCATAAAAGAAGGGGCTCTAGCTAGACAATAATGGAAGATTGATGATGATAGTTTTCCGTAATCGAGATGTTGATATCGTCGAGGCATCATGTAAATCGAGTGAGTGGACTCCTAGAGGTGACATCAGACGAGTCCTTACTAAATTGGGATTCAATGGTGATTACGGTCGTAATTGGGTCGACGCCATCGCATGAGTCCTTACTGAATCGGGGAGCTCGGTGACTATTATATTCAACCAGACATTCGATAAGATGCCCGACTATACAAAAATGATGTACTATCATGTAAATCCCGCATCCAAGGATTTACCGAATAAGCCAAATATCTGATCGATTGCATTAAATCGTCGGAGGAAGTGGAAAATGGAGACCGCAAAGTGGTGCGGTTACAAAATTTTATTATGGCGGATGGGTTCTTCACCTACAACGTATTTTTGGACCGATCGGCCCTTGTTGATTTTAGAATTACACTCTCTCCGTGGTGCTGTTTGATGAAGCTTCAACACAGAATGGATTGTGAGCAATTCAAGGAGACCAAAACATAGAATGTGAATGCTATGTTGTTGAGTACAGAGAAACGAGGTGACAGGAGAAAGGAAAAAGTGCGAGAAGTCTCTTTGCATCTAATTTGCGAATGAATAACAATTACCGTTCAAGCCTTGGCTTAGGTCCATTAGCAAGTACTATAATGCTATGAACACTTCATATTTTGAAGTGCCATATGGAAAATTAATTAAATAAGTAATCGAAATGCATTGAAAGATAATAATAAGTGTTAATAGAATGAGGAATGAATATAAGATGAAGATTTAATGATTTATTAAGAATGAGTTAGAATGAGATTTTAGTCCAAACCCAAATTACTATCCTGTAACCTTCCCATCATCCTATTTCATTTTCACTTCAAAAAAACAAAAATAAAAAAGAACTAAAGCTAGGGCGGCCATTATTCTAAAGAAGTAAAAGGAAGTCAAATTTCAAGAAGAAACGAAATCATCCTTAAGAAGAAGAAAAGTTTTTAATCAAGGTCTAATCAAAGCTAGGTGAGTAAAACTTTACTTAATCCCTTCCAAACCCATTTGAGTTCGGATTGTATGTGTTTGTGATGATTTTAATGATAATGAACAAGTCTAGAAATAATATAATGCATTTGTCCATGTTTGGAAATTAAATGATAATAATTATGACATGTTATAGAGTAAAACGTTCTTCAATTCACTTGAATTTTTTAATTTTATAATTTTATGAAATTAATTGGATTTTATATGAATTTTCCAAGCTGGAAAATACTTAATTTCATGTTTTAATTATTTAAAATATGAAACTAATTATTTTGATATGAAATTTCTATACGAGGAAAAAGATAATTAATTGGTTTTTTATGTATTTTTAGGGTTTCCCCTTGTTTTCCCGAATTAATATGAATTATTTAGCATAGGAAAAATTTAATTATTAATTGGTATTTAAGCAATTAATTAATAAAGTAAATAATAAATCCTGAAAAAAGAATTGCAAATGCTCAAGTAGAACAATAATAATTCGACATATAACCGTATTTGGTGTAAATTAATTACTTATAATGGCAATAAGACGGTAACATCCTCCTACTTGGAGGCCCAAAGCTAACGGCTACGGATGCTGCAGTCATCTATAGTAGGGGTGGGTACGGAAAATTTTCGTACCAACCGAGACATTTCCATTTTCTTCCAATTGCCAATGGAATGATACCCGATGTTCCAAGTTCCGTTCCGCTAACTTCGGAATTTCATTATGCGGTAGATGGAAAAGGTGAAACGGAATATGGAATTCCATTTTTTCCGTTGATGTATTTAGGGGCCGTTTGGATGGCAATAAATAAGTTGCTTTTTTACTTATAAAATGCAAAAGTTAAAAAGTCAATATGGATAAACAAAATCTACCGACTTTTAAAAGTCACTTTTCAACTTGTTGCAAAAGCAATTTTTTTTTGCTTTTCGACTTACATAAGTCGATTTTTTATATAAAAAAATTCTAAAAAATTGTATTTTCAAAAAAGTTCAAATTTCATATTTTAAAAATTTTAAAAATTTCAAATTTCAAAATTCAAAATTTCCAAATTCAAAATTTCAATTTCAAAATTTCAAAACTCAAATTTCAAAATTAAATTTTCAAAACTTCAAATTTCAAGTTTTCAAATTAAAATTTCAAATTTCAAAATTTCACAAATTCTAAATTTCAAAATTCAAAATTTTAAATTTCGAAATTTCAAAATTTTAGAATTCAAATTTCAAAATTCAAAATCGAAATTTCAAAATTTCACAAATTCAAAATTTCAAAATTCAAATTTTCAAATTTCGAAATTTTAGAATTCAAATTTCAAAATTGAAATTTCAAATTTCAAAATTTCAAAATTTCAAAATTCGAAATTTAAAAATTTCAAGATTTTAAAATTTCAAATTTAAAATTTCATATTTTTTATATGTCTGGTCCAGTTAAACTAATCATACAAGAATATCGGTAGGAATAAAATTTCCATGGAAAACAGTGGAAATTTCCGCTTTTTTCCATCAGAAAACGGAAGGAATTCCATCCGAGCTATTTTAAACGGAAAAACATGGAAGTGGAAATTTTCAGAAATACGTGGAAGGAAAATTCTGGAAAGCCGGTAAAGCGGAAAATAATCCAGCCCTAATCTATAGTTATTAATTCTCGGCGATCAAATACGGCGACATTAGATACATTGATACACAGAAACACAAGAATATAGAAATTTTTTAAACAACAAACAAATTCCACATTCCATTTCAAAATATTCCAAATTGATTTCATAATCCCAATTCGCAGACCGCGTTCAGATAACATATAATTTTTACAAAATACGTCAAGAGCGACATATGAAGATGCCCTCTTGGTAGACCAGAGTATATATATAGGCAAGAAAACAATTTGCCTTTACAAACAAAACACACAGCGGAAATAAAAGAACTCTAAGACAAGCTTGCTTCCTGCACATCCTCGGAAGCTTTATTCGTCTAAAAGAACATCTGGAAACCTTAACTCTCAACTTACTCAAAATCAATTGAGTACCCGAGAGTTTAAGGGGAAAACAAAAACTTCGAGTCAGACATAAAGCCTGGTATGAATAATAATTTACCATCTCAATCCATTTAGATATCTGGTGAGACCACGCCGCTTAGCGGTACAGGTTTTCCTCTCAGTAGTATTCTAAAACATTTATAAAACCATATACTGTGCTTTTGCATCCACAATGGTTAAAACATAATATTTCAAAACATTATGATGATATGCAAAACAAATAAATCAATTCTGGATTACCCATCCCCATTCATTCTGACTATCTGTCTCAATTATAGTTTCTAGGGTTACTATTAATCTGTTAAATGTTTATGGACTATCTGTCCAATTATTTAGTTTTCATGGGATCACTATGAACATATTGGTAGCTCCAATATCTTATTTTTTATCCTAGTTATCATGGGCTGACTAGGAATCTATTTACTGACTGTCAATATCTTAATCCAGATATAGTTTTCATGAGCTGACTATGACCCTATTGGCCTCTGCCAATATCATACAATTTTTATGGGCTTACTGTAAACCTATTGGCACCTGCCAATACCTTTAATTAAGATTTTAACATCTGTTAAGTTATATTCACTACCGGGTCAACCTAACTGGTTATTCTGCCCTTTCCCGAAATACAATTGTGGATTAATAACTATGTGAATAACATTTTCAAACCTTTATTTATGCCATGATTTTTCCTTTAAAATGAGAATGAGTTATTTGTTTTGAAGCTTTAAAACATAACTTTCGAAACCACGGGATGACCTCCTTCGAAAGCATAGAAAACTCTTTTCAAAATTCTAAGTATATATACCTTTCGAAACCAATGATACCTTTTGATGGTATCAAAAAAACATTCTTTAAAACATAGCTTCGAAATAATTAAAATACCATTTCGAAAGCATTGGGTTTACTCTTAAAACATCATTGGGGTCAAAATGGTTATATATGAAAGTATATCTTTCGAAACCAACAAAATTAATTTGGGAAAAAATTAATGGTGTCGGAACCATCTTAATCGAAAGCAAAGACCTTTAAAAATTGAAACTCCGAAGGACAAAGTCGAAACCCCTTTTCGACTCCATCACCTTCGAAACCTCTAACCTCTTTTTCGAAAGCAATTAGGAAGCGGCTTAACCTAAGTAAAAACAAGGTTAACCTTTCGAAGGTATTGATGGCTTCAATACTTCGGAAGGAAAATAGCGGCTAGGTTTCGAGTAGGTCGGAACCAACCATTTCGAAAGCTTCTTATTAAAGAAAAATGTACCCCTTCGAAAGCTATACTTTTTTACATGTTACAACCACCTTTTTCGAAAGCCATTTATAAAACCCTTTTCGGAAGCATGTGTTTCGACTATGTCGAAAGCTTTAAATATAACAAAGCAAGACATTAACTTTTGAAAACAAAGCAGGGTTTCGACCCCATCGGAAGCTTGCCTTTCGACACCAAGACTTTCACCATCCTTTTAATCCACCGCGCACCACTAAGTGATGCCTTATGTATTGGTTTCGACTATGATGGTTTCGACTAAGTAGGTTTCGACTATGATTGGGCAGAATCATTGGAGTCGAAAGGGCTGTTAATTGAGGCGGAACACATTTTTCTGAATTAAAGGCTGAAATGTTGCTTCGTTTAGTAATTGCTTTATAACAACTTGCCTATTTGTAAACCATTGATTGGTTACTTTAAAACTTTTTAAATACTTTACAATTAGTAACTGCCGCATTAATTAGATCTAAATCAAAGCTTTATAACGTTTAACCCTTCCATATGACAAAACCAATATTTGCAGAAAAGTCCTTTAACAATAATTTATTTTTCCAAATAAATCAACTGGGAAAAATCCCAAAAAATCATAGAATATCAATTTCATCATGTAATCAAACATATTAAAAATTTAAACCCAAATTCTTCCAGGAATTCAAAATAAAATTTTAAACCCAATTACATCATTTTTATCATTAAAAATTCATAATAAAATTTCCATAGCTTGGAAAATTTTGAAAATAATGACCCATCTCCAAAATCATGTTTTACTTAACATAGAAATTTTCCATGGCGTTTTAAAATCAATAACCCACGGTTTTGCCCCTAAAACCGTATGAATTTCATGTACAAATAAATTGTTTAAATCAAACAATTCATAAATTAAGCATATCATCATCCAACATATCATAGAAACAAGATAAATACTCAAATTCGAAATCATATGATTATAAACCAAAAAGAGATGGAATGAATTATTATTCACCTTAGATATGATATGGAATTTGAGATTTGTTGTTGATTAATCCTCCCTAACTTTGATCTTTAGCTTTTGATTGGATTTTTTCTCTTTTCCTCTTTGTTAATGACCGACTATATTTTTATTTTCTGATCTGCGTTTGTGATGGTGAGAAATGAAACGTGAATGGACAAAGATGAGAAGTGTATAGCCGTGTAAAATAAAATGGCTCTTTACTAATATGCCCATGTGTAAACTAATTAACCTTTAAACCAATTTAAAGCCCATTTATTTAATTATTAAGCACAGTCCATGTTATAATTTATTCAAATCTCAATCCCCTTATCATCATTATTCTATTTAATTTATCAAAAATTAGGGATGTTACAAAGACAATTTTCAAGTTGCTGGAAACTTGGTTCCAAAGATATTTGATTGTTCAAACCAGATTTAGCAATTTTCGTACTCAAATTCATTTATAAATAGACATCATACAACAATTAGAAGGGGACTTTTGGACTTTTTTGATTCTTCTACAAGGAACTGTCAAATTCGAAACTCATTAATTTGGATCTAAGAATCATTGTAATTTGATTGTAAAAGCAAAATAGATTAGTAATAACATTGAACAGTGGACTTGGGCACTTGATTTGGTCGAACCATTCTAAAAATTAGGATAAAAAGCATGGTCATATATGATTTACTTTTTTGTATTTACTTTGATTATGTCCGGTGTAACCGATGTAGAGGATCCAACGATTGTCGACGTGTGTTGACCAATCATATTATGTGCATCGACTGAGGTAGTGGTATGCGTATCAGTCTATGTGGTATGTGTCATTGTTACGTTGAACGGAAGCACCGTGTAGATAGTCCGCTCATGATATATGTCGGATATAACTCATTAACGTAGGATTTACGTTAACGAAACCAGGTAATCTCCAAAGTTGGTACAGAGTTTCTCTTTGCAAGATTGCAGGTATGACATTCGATTTCGATTGTCGATTAAATAAACGTCCTAAAATGCATCGACTTTCGAATTTGATAAGCGCTAGAATGCATTTGAATAGATAATTTCTTAAATCATCTCGATCAAGAACCAATACGCCGTCCATGCCTAGAATCGACCCAAATGGAATGGATCTTGTTCTTGCCTTTACCACCTCCACTTAAGTCTAGTCTGTGGCATCCCATGGTTTACTAGGTGATGGGGTGGCAGCGATGAAGGACAAGAAAGGAGTTGGTATGGATCGACGGTGGCATGATGTGGATGTGTCAAAGTGCGGCAACATTCGAGGCGATCTCAGATCAAGGCAGTGAAAACCTTAGAGACTTAGATATGGAAAAGAGAATGCATTGAAATAGAAAAGCAACTCGAGTTGGAGATTCGAGTTCGTATGGATCGGTGCTATTTGAATGGGTCGACGCTGATGCATGCTTGAAATGTGGAAAGGGGAGGGGGGAGGGCCACGACGATGTTTGCAACGGCATTGATGATGTCGTAGGTAATGGATGTCGAAAGTGCTTAAAAAAGACAGACTGAAATGCAAAGTGTACAGTGGAAGATAAAAATTCTCCAAGGGTTGCTTGAGTACGAGAATTTTCTTATCGGTCAGTACCGATCCATATAAAAAAAACGAAATGGAGAGCAAACAAAGAGAGGCAAGAGCTACCTGACCAAGGGATGGCATAGCATTCAAAAATTCTCAGTGATGGCTGAAAAATTCGAATAGACTTCAACATTTATATCTATCGAAAAAATGCAACTCAATAGCTGTTCGAAACGATGTGCTGATATTCTCAGTGTAGATGCAATGTTTCATGGAAACAGTTCAGATGATAGAAGCTTCTTTGCAGATCTGGAATCGTTCGCTTGTCTTAATCTAAAACATGCTTTGTTATCAAAAAACATACTTTAAGGGCAAGTGTTATGAGGTATTTGAACCAAACGACGTTTCAGTGGATTTGGACTATGAAATGACGAAGAAATGAATCGACATGCTTGAAGTATCAAGATTGAAGAATTGAAAATTTTAGCTAAGCATGGATAATCACATAGCGGTGGGTCGATCCATGTGGATTAATACCGAATGATTCGATAAAAGCTGCGGAGCCCACTTTGTGCAAGATTCAACACTTGAAGTTTAAGAGATGACAACTACAATGATGTGACATTGGTCGGTACCGATCCATATGGATCGACACTGAACGATGGTGGTTTGAAGATTTAATAAATCAAGCTAGAGGACTAGGACTACTTTGAAGAAGGAAGCAGGGAAAAGTCAAAGGAGTCGATCGGTACCAATTCATTTGGTTCGGTACTGAACGATCAAGATTGCTGGAATATGTGCGTTTTGACTTGTTTTAGTAGCTGGAAACTTGGATATGAAGATGTTTGATCGTTCAAACTAGATCTAGCGATTGTCGTGCTTGAATTCGTCTATAAATAGACATCCTACAACAATTAGAAGGAGAATTTGAACTTTTTTGATTCCTTTGCAAGAAAACGCTGTCAAATTCGAAACTCATCAATTTGGATCTAAGAATTGTTGTAATTTGATTGTAAAAGCAAAAGTAGATTAGTAATAACATTGAGTAGTGGATGTAGGCACTTGATTTGGCTGAACCACCGTAACAAATCATGTCTTTTCTCTCTTATATTTGAGTTCATACATTTAAATTTTCATTTTTGATTGGTTTGGGAGTGTTGACCAACCTTTTGGCCAACGCTACCAATTTTAGATGCCATTATTAGCTTCCAATTCAAGTTTTCAGTTATTTATTAAGACTAGTGTGTAATTCGTGCGTTGCACACGGTAATGTTAAAAACTATTTTTTATATTTTAATTATTGCTAAAATTTATTTTTATTATGCAATATATGATAAATTTATTGTGATATATTAATCAAAAATTAAAATGACTTGCGACACTCAGATACAAGGTTTAGGGTTCAGTACTCGCTATCTACATATCTCTGTAAAAGTTAAAGTCCTATCTCAAAAAAATTATAAATTAAAATTGTTGATACCGTATATTTAAATAATTTATTATATATGATTTTATATATATATATATATATAACATATGAGTGAATACGTAACTTCACCATTTTGTTAATATGATTATTGTATATATATTGAATTATCATCTTTCTTGAAGGATTTGTAAATGGTGAACATTAAATAATTGAATTTATTTGAATAATCTGAATTAATGATCGACATAACTAATTAAATATAAGAAGTTAAATGTAAAAAAAAATTTAAAATTGAGAAGAGCATAGATCTTATGATTAGCTTATCTGCATGTGAACTTTTTTTTTTGAATCAGACTCGAACGTTTATTCATTTTTAAACAATTTTATGCTTGTAGTTAACCATAGATTTTATGTTCTTGTAGAAGGGTCACGCTTACAACTTTGATCGTTGCAAAATAACGTTATGTAGTATTTAGTTGAGTTATGAGTTGAGTATGCTTTGATAACATGTTAAAAGTGAGAATATTTGTATAATTTAATTTTTATCGGTTTAATCTGTGCGTTCACATCGTAATGTTGTAAAATATAAATTTATCTTTTAAAGGTTGTTAAAAATAAAATTATGTTATGTAATGTATGATATTTTTTTGAAATAAATAAATTAGAAATTAAAATTTTTATTATTATTTATGTATACATTTTATGTTATGTAATTTAAATATCTTCATATATCCGAATAAAGAAGAATAATTTTATTATTTTTCTCATATACATTAATGTTGTATATATTGAAATCCTCTTATTTTTAGGGCTTATTAGATGGATCAATAAATATTAGTTAATCATATTTATTTCAATAGTTTAAATTTTAGATTACACAATTAGTTAAAAATATATAGATTTGAATGTAAAATATTAAAAGATAATTGAGAAGGGTTTCTAATTAATTGTAAAAAAATTAAATTTTTAGTATTTGAAGTTAATAGAATTTTATAATGCAATGTATGATAAATTCATTTAGTAAATAAATTATAAAATAAATTTGTTATTGTCATTAATGCATATATTTTATGTTATGTGATTTATATATATTTGCATTTAAATGAATTTTTTACCAATTTGTTGATGCGCCTATAATATTCATATTGAAAATTTCATCTTTTAGGATTTATTAATAAATATTAGTTGATTGAGTTTATCAAATAATTTAAATTTGGATTATGTAATTAATTTAAATGTGTGGGCTATAATATAAAATTTTGGAAGAGAACCGTGAAATATTTGTAAATAATTGTAGATTCTTTTAATAGAAGGTATTTGAATGTAAAATAGTGTGAAAAGTTTAGTTGAATAATTGTAAAGTGGTAAATCATAAGATTTTAAAATAAAATATCCACTTGGAGAGAATTAAGGAGAACGTAGATAACTTTTAGAATTAATGGGAGACTTCAAATTCTTTTGTTTTACTATTATTTATTAATAGATGTGATAAACTGTGTACTTTATCTTGCTGGCGCTATGCAGTGTGTGGTTTTCAGCTTTGTTTGAATTCAAATAGTAGTTAATAACGCGTACTGTGTTGTATGTGCAGACAGTTTTTGCTACAGACTTGCATTCACGGAACTTTTTGCAGCTTCCTAAGCCTGTAGGAGTTGATTTTCGTGCATCGTGAGTTGTTGCCTTTCTGCATTTCTTTTAGTTATCATCTTTTCAATATATGTCATGTTTGAATGGTCATGTCCCTCGTCATCTTCAAATTATGATCGCATTACACAATTAATTCAAGTATGATAATGCATGCATTTATAATTTTTACTAGTAATCTATTGTGAGGTATCCATTGTTGAAACTTTTGATATCCTCTGAAAATTTGTGTTAACTTCTGGCATCTGGGATGTGTAACACCTGGTGATAAAGTAGCTGCAAAAAATGATATGTTTTTCATGTTAGTATAGTTATTATTTGTCCATGTTATGTGATTTTATTTATATTTGGGTTGTCTTATTATTGCAGATGCTTTTGTCACAAAAAGACCATTGACATGGGTTATGTTTGTTCAGTCTGCTTGTCCATATTCTGCAAGCACCAAAGGAAATGCTCTACATGCGGGTAAGAAATACACCCTCTATAATTATCTTTGAATGTCAAATGCTACATAGCAAAAGTATATGGCTAGTTGAAATAACATTACGTTGCACACATATTTAACTTAAATTTGAAAATGTGACTTTAAGAATATGATTTCTACCAATATAAACAATGTTAATCATAACTCTAATCGCCTACGTCCAATCACAAATTTGAAATTGTACGGCTTTATGTGGCCATTGAGATGATAATATGTCATTATATGAATTCTATTTTGGTCCTAACCTTATTAGGTGCTATTGGTGCATGTAAAGTGTAAGCCAATACCAAGTATTATTACAGAGGAGGGCAAGTTTTGATGGCTACACTATCCACATCAGCCTAGACTAGTTTAATCATGGTTAAATTGTATATTTTCCGATATCTGATGTTGAATATTTTTGTTTGATAGATCTAGGTCATGTAACATCAAAAAATAGTTAATTAGCTTTGCTTATTTATATATTTGTGTAATGCAAAGTGATAGTTTATCAATAATATTTTTGTGTAATGCAGATCTGATTTCAACAAGGTTCCATCTACGGATGCTAATCAAACCCTAGAGCGTAAGAGAAAAGCATCAGAACCCTAGCCATAATGGATTTTGTTTACCAATGTTTAATTTGA
Organism: Allium fistulosum; assembly: GCA_030737815.1. Lineage (NCBI taxonomy): Eukaryota > Viridiplantae > Streptophyta > Magnoliopsida > Asparagales > Amaryllidaceae > Allium > Allium fistulosum. The sequence goes on along the minus strand of CM060902.1, from coordinate 1,240,661,642 downwards.
GAAAAGTGCGGAGTAACATCTTTAGTAGAGTTGTTTGGAATCAAAATTTTGGCTTTTCAATCTAGCAAAGATCACCAATCATATATTCTTTCTTACTATGTCTTTCTTGATCAGGTTATTTATTTATTAATAGAACATAATATATCCCTTGAGAGCATAGGTCTGACAAGTTTGGCCACAACTTTTCAATTTCACAATGGGCTTAATGGATGACAAATCTCAACCAATCCTTAAGATATGAATTATGGGAATTTAGATGCGGTAGTATCACACTGTGGTAGAAGTTGAAGGTAGCTGCAACTTTAATTTCAGTTCACAACAATCTTAATTCCAACCCTAGGTTTACCTGAGTTCCAAATCAATGGAAGGTCTAATTGGAAAGTGTATGTTTGATTGTTGGACATCATTATGTTTACATGAGTTTGAACTTATGTTCAAATAGACTTGTATGTGCGCACGTGTCTCCACACACATCACATGGAAGGGTTTCATCATATCATTTTGTTTCACACTCGGATTATTTATAGGCTATGCAATTTGGTATCAAACGAAAGTTTGTAGATATACGCTTACATGATTCATTTATTCAAAACTATCTTCGTGAAACTTTGTTCGATTTGGATAATTTTAACATAATAGTATTTCAATTCGAAGATTAAAAGTAATTTCTGTTTGCCATTTGATATTAGCCTAATGTTTTGAACATATTAGAATACATACATGTTGGTGTTTATTTGTTTCTATTTTAATTTATTTGTAGGGAATTCATTCAATTTCCATGATTAAAAGAATAAATCAAATAATTAAGTCCGTCTCTTGATTTGTTTGAGAATATCGATAATTTAAAATTATCGCATCCATCAAATGTGTGTTACATTTGTATAAGCTGTTGCTATATTTTATGATAAAACTTGATATTGTTATATTAAGTATCTAGTGAAATAGTGGTTTTGATTATGTTTAAAGAAACCATATTTGGTTGATGAAGAGATTACATTCAAGAGTGAAATTGTTTTTCTTTCATCCCTTTATGTGTTGCTCATGTGAGAAGTTAAAGGTTTTGAGCCATAAAACAAAAGGGTATTTTTATCGTTATTTTGTTCGATATTATAAAAGAGGGCGTGAAAGGAAAATAATGGGATTCCAATAGAACTACCCATACACACGTACATCCTAGGTTTTTTGTACCTTCAATTTGGGCTCTGCAATCGAATTTGGTAATTTTTTACAGGTGTGATCTACATATCATCTATATTATCTTTATAAAAAATTATTTAATCGTGTTACCCCTTGACCACCAAAAGTAAATATTTTCAATCAATTATTATAAAAATATTTATGTATAAAATATATTGCATGGTTGATTTTGCTGACCTAAAAGTGTCAGGCTAAGATGATTTCCCACATAAATGGTGGAAATGGTATGCAGATCTTACCTGTAAAGAATCATTAAAATTTGATGATCATGAATATATGGGCACCGATTGAGAATAAAAACAAGATAGGACGCGGATCTCTCCAAACATATACACACATGTGTGCGCGTGCACACACCTACGTATGCGTGTGTATTATAGAGAGAGATTTGCATTTCGGCTTTTTTGCATTCTCGATTTGAGCCTAACTCATTTTTCAATGTGTAAGATTATTGAAATTTAATATTTTTTTGTAGGCTTGAAATACGTGTCATCAACTCTGAAAAAGATTTTATCTATCCCAATACATTTGGACCTTCAAAATTAATCATGCAATATTTATATATTAAAATTATTTATTATTTTGTGATATTAAAATTATTTATCAGTATTTATCGATTTTAAAGTAGTAACATTTGATGTGCTAAAGATATAAAAAATCAAATTAAGGATGTAAAACGATCGAGATGCATTTCCCTCTAATATCTGTGCATATGGAAGAATCCATAATTCCTCTATTTTTTGTTCATCTATAGTCCTTTTATATTGTCTATTGGATTTCATAAATTAATGTATAGATAAATTGATGACGCTCTTTCAAACATTTTCATCATTTTCTTTCTTACATCATCATCAAATTTATCCATTGACATATAAATTTCAATAAATGACATGAGGCTAAAAAGGAGCTAAAAGTAAAATAGATATTAATTTCTCATCCCTCTCTCTTTCTCCCTTTACAAATCCCCCTTATATTCCCTCATCATGTTTTCGTGAAGAAAGGAAACAAAGTGAATTTTTGTAGTATATTTTAGTTATTATCTTTACAAAAATTTGAAGTATTTCGAAATATTAAACCCCTTTGTTGGCCAAAAATCTGGCTAACGCCCCTAATGAACTGTGAAGCAATCTAGAATATGATCGCTGATTTGATTTTTTATTTGGATTTAATCTGATTTGCTTGTTATGAGTTCAACCCGCTTAGATCTCAGATCCAAATATGGTAAAAATATATAATAAAATGAAAGAGGAAAGCAAAAGAAAAGGACACAAGAGTTTTATGGCAGTTCAACTTTGCATACGTCTACTTTAATCAATCGTATAACCATTTTTTAATAACAATCGAACTCGAAATCAAGTTCAAATCTGAATTAGAAAATCGATAGAGTCTCCCTTTAATGAAAAGGAATCGATCCCATTCTATAATGATATTCCTCTATATTTATAGGTGTGGAGGAGATGTTTTGGGTATGATATTCCTCTACATTTATAGGTGTGGATGACGTGTTTTGGTTCTTGAATTGCTCTATCCTCCTATAGAAATTCGACCGGGAAAGATCTACCCTGGATCCACAAAAATAATCAAAGGAACAAGACCACATTGACTCAGCCTGTATGTAAATATCTCACCGGTCACTACCGATCGATGAACTTGTGCATATTTCTCTTATATGTTCCAAAATTCTTCTTTTTGTTTATTGATTCATTATAGCTTTGTGCCTTAGCTTCAAACCATGAACCAAGACCAAAATCCATCAAATGACTATCAAAATTCCATTAACATATCGATCATTATCGATTATTGGTACTTGGCCAATCTTTTTGAGCTTTTAATCTTCTACCGTCTTGCAATCACTTGCACTCGATCATCCACACAGGTTATGTCCATTCCTTCATCATTCTTAAGTTCAATATCGTCAACCCATCAAGTGTGAAAATAATGGATAACATGGTGTTCTAATGCACATGTATGTTGTATTATCCACTACGATTTTGTTTTAGTGTTGTCTTATCACGGCGCCTCCCTGGCTACCGACGTTACTAGTGATGCTACTGAGGCAAACTGTAGGACAATGCTTAAAAATGTGTTAAGGGGGTCAATGTAAAGCCTTAACGCTATTTTAATACTTTACTTGTGTAGGACAATGCTCGAAAATAAGTAACAAAATTTGGGTGAACACACACTCCCAACATGTGATGGTACTATGTATATAACGTAGTTACTAACTGTGACGACCCACCTTTTTGGACGGTTTAAATCGACAATAAACCACACATGTCTAACTCAACCATTCAAAAGGGCAGATTACCAATGAGATTTTATAAGAAAATAAGAGAGAAGAAGGAAAACAAAATACAGAATCTCGCAGCGGAATGACAAAATATAATAATCAAATAAACAGTTCATGAAACTGTTTTACAATATACATTTGATTTCACAATTTTTACAACATAATCAGAGTACAATCAACAAACATACCAAGATAATGCAGCAGAATAATAATAGTAAATACGACCTAGCAAAATCCATCTCCATCTTCAAGGAATAATGTCTTCAACATTAAAATACTCAGGCTGACCCGAGCGTAATGAAAAGACAAAACACTCGAGTCAGAACAAAAAGTTCTTATGTAAGTTAAATCAATAACAAGTAAATATGAGTGTAGTAGCTTCAGAGATGTTTACGGGATTTTACATCTCCTACCAAGTGTACGACGTGAGTGCAATAACTTAAGAGATATTACAGGATTTGTCAAACTATCTATATGCAGTAAGGTACGTTATATATGAGTGTCTATTAGTAAAGTAAAGTATTAAAATAGCGTTAAGGCTTTACATTGACCCCCTTAACACATTTTTAAGCATTGTCCTACAGTTTGCCTTAGTAGCATCACTAGTAACGTCGGTAGCCAGGGAGGCGCCGTGATAAGACAACACTAAAACAAAATCGTAGTGGTCGTGAATAATGATAAAAGTATGACAAGGCATGCGAGGCAATGCCCAAGGTAGGATTCTACCAGTTTACCCTTTCTGGCTGGTCGCAACACATCGTAGCCACGACTATCGACCGAGTCCACCACCCCCAAAATCAAATCAATGTGCACCGATCAAATTAAAAGTCAATAAAATATGAAGGGGAGGGTCCCCTACAGGTAGCTTACTCCTTGGCTAGACACATGCTTCTGTTTTAGTCATTTCAAATTGACACAAGTGTCGGGGTCATCCATCATCGTTCTCTTTCTTCATTCCAGTAAACGTCGCCAATTCAACCTCTGCATTCTGGATAACATCTACCGCGTACACGGTTGTTAAAGTGGTTCTGGTAGAATGATAGAGAGTATGTCGTTCATCCGGCCCGGGTCTCTTTAACAACCAATCGTCCATTTTACATATCGGTTGGTTCTTTTAAATTTCAAAAACAAGTCATATTTCATATCAAAATATCAGACTCACTTCAAAATCATTTCGAATTCAAAACAGGTTATACCTTCATATCAAAACATTCGTATTTAAATCAATGATTTGAATCTAAATAGTTCCTCCTTCAAAACAGTTTGAGTATTGAAAATGGTTTGAATAATTAAAATAGTTTAAATATTGAAAATTAATTTGGATAATTAAAATAGTTTCAAAGATTGGAAATGTTTTGAATATAAATAGTTTTAATATTAAAAATAGTTTAGATAATTAAAATAGTTTATATATTAAAATAATTTGATTATTAAATAATTTATATATTAAAATAGTTTATATTAAAACTATTTCTTCTTTCGCAACAATTTGTACACATGTTCCAATTCCAAATCGCAACGAATTCAATTCTTCGACTTCCAATTCAAGTAAACTTCATATTCAAAATTCAATTTAAAATCAACCTCAATTCAAACGATTTCCAACTTTACTTCAAATTCAATTTAAACGACTTATTCAAAGGCTGAAAGTTTCAACTCAAATTCTCATTTTTAAACAATTTACTTTAAATCCATTTCACATCCAAAACTTTGAAATATCACTTTAAACCACTTTAATTAAAGTAAATTCAAAGTTTAAATTAAAGTTTAAACCTTTAAAATAATTCACTTTCAATAAATTTAAGTCATTTCTCAAATTCAACTTAAGATTTCCAATTAATCCTTTAAACAATTTCATTTAAACAATTAAAATTCCAACATTTCAAAACTCAAATTTAGAAAATATTTTAGTTCATATAAATCCAATTTTTATTCTCTTTAAAACAATATCATTTAAACCAATTTAAATTCAAGATTTTGAAACCATTTAATTTAACCAAATCCATGTCCGTATATAATTTTCTACCCTTTGGCCAAGTGATCAGTTAATTCAATTTTAGTTACATGGATGGATATATATCATTTCAACCTAAAATTAAATGACATAGGTATATATCATTTCAACCTGTTTCTTAGTTTATTTGAAATAATTCAATTGACAATTTATAGGATGTTAAATAATAAATGAGGCAATAACAGGAATATATCAAAATAAATCAACAACCATACATCCAACATCAATCAATAAGCATCCAATAACAATCAACATCCAAATCAACCATTATATCATAACAGTTACCAATTATCAGTTGTCGGTGTTTAACTAGCAATTAAACTCAATATTAATTTGAATATCAATTTAATTCAATATAAAACTCAAATTAATTTAAATGTCAATTTAAACTACCAAATAGCAACCAATAAAATTCTTATCACTTCATAAATTTAATTCGACGAACGTAAGAAAATTTAGTATTGCATGAGTGGGTTTAATCACTCACTTTTGATTTAAAGCCCATTAAAATCCAATAAAAGCCCAAAATTTCAAAAATCTTCAAATTCAACCAAAGTAGTCTCACATTGTCCGGAATTTCGATACGAGTCCAACGAAAGAAACCGCGTGTCAATCCGAGTTCGTATGCAAAAGTTATTAATGTTAAAAGATTGGAAAATTTAAAATAAAGGATGGGGTAATACCGTAATTTACGCTACCTTCACAAACCCTAATCGATCAACATCCACCAGCCGCCGCTCTTCATCGTCCCAACGCCGCGCCAATGCGTGCCATCGCCCAGATCAACCATCACCATAGCTTTCCCCACCTCCGACCGACCTCCTCTACCACGCACACGACGCATCCGTGTCGCCGATCAACCAGCCGCCGCTGCCCCTATATTCGCCAATTCTGGTGAACTCAAGACCACTTGCCACAATCCAACCTGACAGATGAACTTGCCTCGTCGCCCTCTACACTCCAGTGCCCTCCGACCGTCGTATGGTCGACGATCCACCGTTAAACGTGAAACCCTAGCACGAACGACCGAGAGTGTTTTACCAATTTATGGATAAACGGAGACTCAAATCGAAAGAAAAATTGTAGACGCAGATTCCGTTCATCGAGAGCTTCGCGGCGATATATAATTCGATAAGGTTTGGGCAGTTTGAATTTTTGGATTTGATTTGAAATAAGTAATTAGAGTTTTGGGATATCTACCATTGGGAAGAAGCAGATGGATTGGAAAAGTACGTACAGAACATAGAATAGAAGGCTGCTAGGGTTTCATAATGGCATATATATAGACAAAGATGGAACAGGAATAGATGGAACAGATCGATTGGGCCAAAGCGATAACAAAGACCTAAAAAGTCCGTTTCGTTTCCGAAACGAAAATAGGTCATCCTATATGTCAAAATATAGGTTTTCAATAATTTTAAACTCAATGAAACTAATTTCAAACCCTAATTATATTGTATAAAGAAGTTAACTTTAAAATCGAATTATATTCATTTTTGCGCGTTAATTAAAACGAATTATTATTAAACTGGTTTAATCACTTTTAAATTCAAAATTAAAAGTTTTCTATCATCATCCTTGATTGAACAGAATTTAATAATCTTTTGAAATATAATTTTCCATGTTAAATCCAAGATTTTACATATTAAATTAATTTCAACAACAATAAATCCTACTTCATTTTATTTTAAATTTCAACAAATTATTTTATTTTGATTTAAATTCTTATTATTAAATCATCAAATACCTTATGTATTTATCAATCATGAATTTCCATTTATTACACTCATTATTCTGCAGTTAACGTCTTTTCGTATATTAACTGCAATATTTCAATTACATAAAAATTAATTGATTACAAAATTAAATTTCAGAATGGATTAACTAAATGAGTGAGAAATAAAACAATTGTTACATTTAAGTAATTTAAACACACTCATTATTTTGCAGTTAACGTCTTTTCTTATATTAACTGCAATATTTCAATTACATAAAAATTAATTGATTACAAAATTAAATTTCAGAATGGATTAACTAAATGAGTGAGAAATAAAACAATTGTTACATTTAAGTAATTTAAACACATTAATAAATTTATTGTTAACAACGAAGGTTAATAAATTTACGTACTAAATAATTGGTTTCTTATCGTTTGCCAACATATTTAGAATATTGTTTATCCATTCTTATTAACATTTATTACAATCGATGGAATTTACATTCAAACAGCTATTAACTATATTCAAACCAATACCATTAAATTATATTCTAATATGCATTACTATCCTTACACTTCACTGTAGTTGTTGTTATAGAATTCATTTAAGATCAAGTTATATATTATAACAATTTTTTTCATTAATAAATCATAAATTTTAATTTCTAATAATATTACATTCCAAAATCTTATTTAATTTAATATTTTTAATTGTCAAAAATACGGGTCGTTACAATCTCCCTTACTCAACCCTTTTTGTTCCCGAAAAGTAACAAAAAAAGAATCAAGAGATTGATATATTTTATTCAAAACAGTCAATTTATAAACCATTAATCTTACATATTATGTCTAATATAAATTTGAAAATAACTCAACTTCGAAGAAAATTTTTCTAACTCCTAAATTTACGAAAAATTTCGGCAGCATCTCCTTTGCGCGGTTAGATCCGAAAAAATAACGATATCAATAATTACATGGTATATATCTTATTTTAATAATAAAGCATCCCAAAACATAGAAAAAAAATAAAATACCGCTACAAAACCGTAATCCAAAAACATACATTTTTGTCGGGCAAACAAAACTCTATTTATGAAATCAAAAGCAACAGCTATTGCTTCCATAAACCTGTATTTTACTTACATAATCCACAAAAGTTAAAATTATGTAAAAAGAACAATATTTTAGTTGTTTCAATTAATAGCACAAGCAACACACAATATATAATAATTATATGCAAACAAAAGCAGTACAACCATTATATGCAACCAAAGAATCCATTAACAAAAAAACTAATGGTTTGTCCAGGTTCAGAAACTTTTCATCGTACAAAAGTGATAAGTAAACTACCAAGTGTACCTTACGCTCAATAGCCCTAGTTAATTTCTCAATAGATTATTCATACAACCTCAAACGATTTGAAGTGTCATTTCCCAAACTTCCCATAAGCCAAACAACATATAATTTAAATATTATTTAAGTTTGTACGATGTACATATATCATTTGTATACGATATCAATTTTGATCGCTTGCTTGAATACACACATTTCACTTTCGAACTAGTATTACTAACTTGACTATTCTAGTGCAGACTCTAATCCGATTTCTTGATTAGAAATATCCCTTTTCCTTGCATAGCCATAAACTATGATAGGAAACTTCAAATTCATATCAAAAATACGTATCAAATGTTCGCCGTCAAGAATCGAGCGAAAAATCCTAATTCGGGCTGGTTTGAATTTCCACAAATCATGTATTCGAATCTGGGTCAGAACTGTTATGCGAATAAAATGATCTATGCACAACTTACATATTTTATTCTGTTGGTTTCTTTAACACATCTACTTTTCATTTATTTTGAATTCTCATTCATTCATACAAGATCATCTTTTATTAATTTACGTTCATTTACTTACATAAATTATTTCCCATTCAATGTTTGAAATCATCAATGAATACATTCTTAAAGTATTACATACGTTTTTTTTGTAGTTTAATTCACATTGATTTACTTATATAACTTGATTTTCATTTAATATTAATATTCATTAATGAATCATTTCATACTTAAGTTTCTCTATTCTTCGATTCACATTTATTTCTTCATATATACTTATATAGTATCATTTAATATTAAATCCATTTATGAATCACATATATAGTATCATTTAATATTAAATCCATTTATGAATCATTTCAACATTTTCTTAAGTTTACAATCATTTACTTAAATAGTATTCACTTTTTACTATTCAATTAAATTATTAAGCATTTCAAAACATCAACTTAGGTTTATAACATTTCTTGTAACATCTTAATTCTTTATTTAAACGTAATTTCATTTTGAACATTTTTATTACTTAAGTTTTTAATCGTATAATATTCCATTATCTTTTAATTTACAAGTTACAAAACTTCAATTTTTTTTATAGTTTCATTAAACACTTAGCTTTAATTTCAAATTTCAATTTGGAAGTTTCCAACCATTAAAATAGTCAAAGATTCCATTTCATTTCAGTAATTGAAAATAACTAATTAACAGAAAACTTAAGAACTAAGTACAAGGTTTCATTTCAAATCATCTTAAAATTATATACTTATATCTTTTGATATATCAACTCATACTTAATGGATTTAAATCAAAATTTGTTTATCAAAACAAATGTGTAGCAAAGCTACTATAGTGGTCTTCCCACTTTGAAACTAAAATATGAACGTCGATGATGCCGCGGTCATCACCGAAATTATTTTCCAGCGACAGAAGAGAGGAGTACAGCACTTCCTTTTTAAAATTCTGTTGAAAACATTTCTTTCAAATCTCATTGAAAATATTTCTATCCGAAAATACTTTAAATAATACTAATATTATTTTTCCAAAATATTTGAAAATAATTTCAAAAACATCGGAACTTAAGTTATCAAATTTCCAATTTAAATTCATTTTATTTGTAGATCATAATTTATAAACCATATTTGTAAAATTACATTTTCTTATAACATACAATAGTCAATAGTTTTAAGAACCTTGACTAACCAACAATAAATGACAATAATCAAATATTATCATTTCCTAACAAATAACACACCAAAAACAACAATATCAATTTATGAAAAATTTATTCTTTTAAATACAAAATATAATGCTAGGTAAAATTATTTCATTTTCCAACTTCAAAAACAATATTGTGTCGGTTTACCCTGACCAAGTGTTTAGAAATCCCTATCGATGCCATAACGTCCTACGTACCGGCCAGAATTCATAAATACTCAATAGAACAAATTAACACAATACAAAACATTTTTATAGCACTAACAAATATGCTCTTTCATATATATACACACTCAGACTCATTCTAGGGTATTACTAACCCTTATCTCTAATGAGTTTATCCCTAACAGGCTAAGGTATCTCTAAACCAAAGCTCTGATACCAACTGTGACGACCGACCTTTTTGGACGGTTTAAATCGATAATAAACCACACATGTCTAACTCAACCATTAAAAAGGGCAGATTAATAATGGGATTTAATAAGAAAATAAGAGAAAAGAAGGAAAACAAAATACAAAATCTGGCAGCGGAATGACAAAATATAATAATCAAATAAACAGTTCATGAAGCTGTTTTATAATATATATTTGATTACACAATTTTTACAATATAATCAGAGTACAATCAACAAACATACCAAAATAATGCAGCAGAATAATAATAGTAAATACGATCTAGCAAACTCCATCTCCATCTTCAAGGAATAATGTCTTCAACACTGAAATACGCAGGCTGACCCGAGCGTAATGAAAAGACAAAACACTCGAGTTAGAACTAAAAGTTCTTACGTTATTTAAATTAATAACAAGTAAATATGAGTGTACTAGCTTCAGAGATATTTACGAGATTTTACATCTCCTATCAAGTGTACAATGTGAGTGCAATAAATTAAGAGATGTTACAGGATTTTCCATCCCCTAAGGATCCGTCAAACTATCTATATGTAGTAACATACGTTATATGTGTAGTGTCTATCAGTAAAGTAAAGTATTAAAATAGCATTAAGGTTTTACATTGATCCCCCTTAACACATTTTTAAGCATTGTCCTACGGTTTGCCTTAGTAGCATCACCAGTAACGTCAGTAGCCAGGGAGGTGTCGTGATAAGACAACACTAAAACAAAATCATAGTGGTCGTGAATAAGGATAAAAGTATGACAAGGCACGTGAGGCAATGCCCAAGGTAGGATTCTACCAGTTTACCCTTTCTGGCTGGTCGTAACACATCGTAGCCACGACTGCTGACCGAGTCCACCAGCCCCAAAATCAAATCAATAAGCACCGATCAAGTCAAAAGTCAATATAATACGAAGGGGTGGGCCCGTTAAAGGTAGCTAACCCCTTGGCCAAACACATGCTCCTGTTTTAGTCATTTCAAATTAACACAAGTGTCGGGGTCATCATCATCGTTCTTTTTCTTCATTCAGTAAATGTCACCAATTCAACCTCTACATTCTGGATAACATCCACCATGTACACGGTTGTTAAAGTGGTTCCGGTAGAATGACAGAGAGTATGTCATTCATCCGGCCCTGGTCTCTTTAACAACCAATCGTCCATTTTACACACCGGTTGGTTCTTTTAAATTTCAAGAACAAGTCATATTTCATATCAAAATGTCAGATTCGCTTCAAAATCATTTCGAATTCAAAACAGGTTATACCGTCATATCAAAACATTCGTATTTAAATCAATGATTTAAATCTAAATCGTCCCCCCTTCAAAACAGTTCGAATGTTGAAAATGATTTGAATAATTAAAATAGTTTAAATATTGAAAAATAATGTGGACAATTAAAATAGTTTTAAAGATTAGAAATAGTTTTGAATAAAAATAGTTTTAAGTTTAAAAATAGTTAAGATAATTAAAATAGTTTATATATTAAAATAATTTGATTATTAAATAATTTATATATTAAAATAGTTTATATTAAAACTGTTTCTTCTTTCACAACAATTTGAACTCATGTTCCAATTCCAAATCACAACGAATTCAATTCTTCAACTTCCAATTCAAATAAACTTCATATTCAAAATTCAATTTAAAATCAACCTCAATTCAAACGATTTCCAACTTTACTTCAAATTCAATTTAAACGATTTATTCAAAGGCTGAAAGTTTTAACTCAAATTCTCATTTTTAAACAATTTAGTTTAAATCCATTTCACATCCAAAACTTTGAAATATCACTTTAAACCACTTTAATTAAAGTAAATTCAAAGTTTAAATTAAAGTTTAAAACTTTAAATTAATTCATTTTTATAAATTTAAGTCATTTCTCAAATTCAACTTAAGATTTCCAATTAAATCCTTTAAATAATTTCATTTAAACAATTAAAATTCCAACATTTCAAAACTCAAATTTAGAAAATAATTTATTTCATATAAATCCAATTTTTATTCTCTTTAAAACAATATCATTTAAACCAATATAAATTCAAGATTTTGAAACCATTTAGTTTAACCAAATCCGGTGTCCGTATATAATTTTCTACCTTATGACCAAGTGATCAGTTAATTCAATTTTAGTTACATGGATGGATATATATCATTTCAACCTAAAATTAAATGACATAGGTATATATCATTTCATCATATTTCTTAGTTTATTTGAAATAATTCAAATGATAATTTATAGGATGTTAAATAATAAATGGGGTAATAACAGGAATATATCAAAATAAATCAACAACCAAACATCCAACATCAATCAATAGGCATCCAATAACAATCAGCATCCAAATCAACCGATATATCATAACAGTTATCAGTTGTCGGTGTTTAACTAGCAATTAAACTCAATATTAATTTAAATATCAATTTAATTCAATATAAAACTCAAATTAATTTAAATGTCAATTTAAACTACCAAATAGCAACCAATAAAATTCTTCTCACTTCACAAATTTAATTCAACTAACGTAAGAAGATTTAGTATTGCATGAGTGGGTTTAATCACCCACCTTTGATTTAAAGCCCATTAAAAATCCGATAAAAGCCCAAAATTTCAACAGTCTCCAAATTAACCCAAACTAGTCTCATGTGGTCCGGAATTTTGATACGAGTCCAACGGAAGAAACCGCACGTCAATCCGAGTTCGTATGCAAAAGTTATTAATGTAAGATTTGAAAATTTAAAATTTTAATTTAAAATAAAGCAAGGGGTAATATCGTAATTTACGCTACCGTCACAAACCCTACTCGATCAACACATCCACCAGCCGGCGCTCATCATCGTCCTAATGCCACGCCAATGCGCGACATCGCCCAGATCAGCCATCACCTTAGCCTTCCCACCTCCGACCGACCTCCTCTACCACGCGCACGACGCATCCGCGCCGCCAATCAACCAACCGTCGCCGCCCCTATATTCGCCAATTCTAGCGAACTCAAGACCACTTGCCACGATCCAACCTGACAGATGAACTCGCCTCGTCGCCCTCTACACTCCAGTGCCCTCCGATCGTCGTATGGTCGACGATCCACCGTTAAACGTGAAACCCTAGCACGAACGACCGAGAGTGTTTTGCCAATTTATGGATAAACGGAGACTCAAATCGAAAGTCAAATTGCAGACGCAGATTCCGTTCATCGAGAGCTTCATGGCGATATATAATTCGATAGGGTTTGGGCAGTTTGAATTTTTGGATTTGATTTGAAATAAGTAATTAGGGTTTTGGGATATCTACCATTGGGAAGAAGCAGATGGATTGGAAAAGTACGTACAGAAAATAGAATAGAAGGCTGCTAGGGTTTCATAATGGCATATATATAGACAAAGATGGAACATGAATGGATGGAACATATCGATTGGGCCAAAGCAATAAAAAAAGACCTGAAAAGCCCGTTTCGTTCCCGAAACGAAAATAGGTCATCCTATATGTCAAAATATAGGTTTTCAATAAATTTAAACTCAATGAAACTAATTTCAAACCCTAATTCTATTGTATATAGAAGTTAGCTTTCAAATCAAATTATATTCATTTTTGCGCGTTAATTAAAACAAATTATTATTAAACTGGTTTAATCACTTTTAAATTCAAAATTAAAAGTTTTCTATCATCATCCTTGATTGAATAGAATTTAATAATCTTTTGAAATACAATTTTCCATGTAAATCCAATATTTTACGTATTAAATTAATTTCAACATTTAATTAGAACAACAATAAATCCTAGTACATTTTATTTTAAATTTCAAAAAATTATTTTATTTTGATTTAAATTCTTATTATTAAATCAAAAAATACCTTATGTATTTATCAATCATGAATTTCCATTTATTACACTCATTATTTTGCAGTTAACGTCTTTTTTTATATTAACTGCAATATTTCAATTACATAAAAATTAATTGATTACAAAATTAAATTTCAGAATGGATTAACTAAATGAGTGAGAAATAAAACAATTCTTACATTTAAGTAATTTAAACACATTAATAAATTTATTGTTAACAACAAAGGTTAATAAATTTACGTATTAAATAATTGGTTTCTTACTGTATGCCAACATATTTAGAATATTGTTTATCCATTCTTATTAACATTTATTACAATCGATGGAATTTACATTCAAACAGCTATTAATTATATTCAAATCAATACCATTAAATTATATTCTAATATGCATTACTATCCTTACACTTCACTGTAGTTGTTTTAGAATCCATTTAAGATCAAGTTATATATTATAACAATTTTTTTCATTAATAAGTCATAAATTTTAATTTCTGACAATATTACATTCCAAAATCTTATTTATTTAATATTTTTAATTATCAAAAATACTTGTCGTTACACTAGCGTAGGAACTATGTTAATAATCCCGAACTGACTCATGTAGGCAAGAGAATGGATTCTTGACCAAATTTGGCCCTAGAGGGGTGGTCATTTAAAGAAACAAATATTTTGGAATCTCCGATAGTGAATTGCAATGCAATATGTATTTTTGGAGCATCCATACATCTAAAACAGCAAAGTCCCAAGGCCAACACTATTTGGTTCGATACCCATAAACCTAGGGTTCTACGTAAATCATTGTAAATTGATGGAGATTGATATGGAATCAATGCTAACAATAATGGGAAGATAGATAACTCAAACAATGTGGATAGGCTTTAGATATAAGAAATTGATTTGTTTTCATCGATTGACCATGGTTATGGCACATCCAAATTGATGTGGAATCGATCAGTATTTGGTGTAGTTGTGTGAAGATTGGATGTAAGTCGGATTTTGTGAAGCTTAGAGAGGATTGAAGCATTTTCCAGCGGTAGCAGATGTCAACATAGAAGTTAATAGTCGTTAGAGGAAAATAATGAAGGCAAAGTTATAATGTTGGTTTATATAAGGAAAGCATCAATCGGTACCAATGGATACTTAATGGATTGGTATTGAGTGGTCCCACAGTTGATCATTGAGCAAGTTTCCTCGAGTAATTTTGTCTCATGAAATTTACAAATGAATTTCGGTAAATTATGAAGTATGGGTTACCTATAGATGCATGAAGTTTTTAGTTGAAAAGATGGATTCTTCTTATAGTAAAGATCCGACGCATATGTCGATTGTTTAAATGTGAATCAATGACCATGTGGAGTTAAACCATTCTTTGAAAGATGTATCTTGATAAAGTTGAGGGATTGTTCTAGGGCCAATTATGTAATTTATTATATAACAAAACTCTTGTATAAGAATCTTGTTCAAAATAAAGTACACTTTTTGTTTTTGTTTCTATTGTATGTATCATTACATTGTGATATAACATATACAAGTAGAAAATCTTTACGGAATGTATTTAATCGATTACAGTTATAAATATGTTCGTAATTAAGAGTATTGAATAGTGTATTTAAAATACTCATCCTTAAATGTTCCTAGTCAAGAAATATCAAGAAAAGGATATCGATACATCCGTTAAGACTGGTGTACGTAATGTTCTTCATATGATGGATGATGAATTATTCATGATCATTTGGGATACCAAGGGGTCACATACTTGTGTTATTTGGAAAAAGCACAGAGCGACTTAACAAGGGTCTTTTATAGGTTTTTACAACTAAGTAAAAATGTAAGATCTCATGTAAAGATGTGCAATAATCTTCAGAATTAAGAGTACTGTTGACCTTAAGTATATGGACTGTACTTTTATTATGGTCAATCATAGACATGATGCTCATGTTTTCTCCATAGTTGGGTATTCTTTGGACCAATCCAAGTGAAATACTACTCAAGACACGATTCGTTTCCTTCGTTGTAGAAGGTCCGTATTGGCATACTTGGTAGTCCACTTAACGTCAAAATCTCCGACCAAAGTAAAATTGTTAATTGATAAATGTTATCGGATCGAACCAATGGCTTGAAGTTCTACTACGAATGAACTAAGAATATTATTGGAATTTTTGACCACTAACCAAACTCTAGATCTTAGTGATACATCGAAAACGAAAAGAAAACGTGCATAATATATCTTTACTTAGGGTGGAGCTTTAATATATTAGAAATTGGAGTTTACCTAAATGATTCGTAAGCAACTAAACTTATAGACACTATAGTGCTTCAGCAAAGTCCATGTAGAATTAAATATTTTAATGTTTAAAATTACGGTTAAGTTCACACTAGGGAAACACACAATAATATTTGTCAACATACTTCAAATTCAGCTTAATCGAATTAATCTATAAATGTTATAATTAAAATGGAGAAAATCAATATAAATGCTGTATTAATTTTATATTTTGTTACTGTTTATTTGCGTCCTTAAAATTAATTAATAGAGAGAGTTAGGGAATAGAACAGACTTTGAAAAAAATGTAGGCTGAAGGACATGAATTTTTATTTTTAGGCTGAAGGACAAATGCTATATAGCATTATATTCAACTTTTACACTATACAAAATGCTAGCTATAACTAGCATTATATCCAGTTTTACACTATACAAAATGCTAGTTATAACTAGCATTGTCCTTCAGCCAAAAAAATAAATTTGTTGTCCTTCAGCCTAAAATAATTTCTAAGTTTGTCCTTGTGCCTATTTTCCTGTTAAAATAATATATAAATGTTATATATTGATTTAATTAAATAAATGGGCTAAAATAAATATTTAAGTAATTAATAACGAGTATTAATTACGCCTGAATTTTATATAATACTTGTAGAGGAGCATTAATAGAGGATATGGGGTTTGAATTGTCAATTTAACTAGATGTTAGATCTAGAGCAAAGTGAGGAGAAAAATAGTAATATGCTATATATTTTATAGCCATTTTGTGTCTATAAACACAAAAATTTTCTCTCCTGCTTGATATACTTTCTACGAAAAAAACCCTAGCCTTCATTAAAGAGAAGTTAGAGCCTATAACTTGGCTTTACAAACCAATCTGGGAAGAGGAGGAGGCATACTACAAAGAGAAAACAACCTGCAAATAAGAAGTATCAACAATTGACTAGATCGAAGAGGTAAATAATTATGTTTTTTTATACATACACATATAGCTTTCAGCCATTATAAAATAAATTATATATATACATATATATATATATATATATATTTATGATAAATTATGTTACATATGTGTGTATATATATGTTAAATATAAAGTTGATATATATATATATATACACTAAAAGGACTTATCTTTTGTTCAACTTATATGTGCGTGTATGTGTATAATTATATAAGATATTTTAACGACTTTATTGGTATATGTATGCACTTTAAATATTTAAAATATAATATATAATATCGATCTTAAAATATTTCAAAAGCAGATTGATTTTTTGCCCTAACATATATATCTTTACTACTAATAATAAAAATTCAATAAATATGATCGCTGTGTCTTTCTAGAATTCCAAAAATACCCTTCTACGACCAAAGTGTTACACAAGGACATATTGACTATCATCTACATTACTACCAAAGTGCCACTCGTTTATGACCCTTTATTAAAAGGGTCATAAATGGGTAACTCATTACCCATATATTAAAAATAAAAAAACCAAAAATTTAAAATTTTGAATTTGAATCAGAAAATGAAATTTAAAAATGTTAAATTTTAAATTTGAATAGTGAAAATTCGAAATATGAATTTTAAAAATTTATGCTAGAACGACTTGGCAGAAGAAGCTATCTTTATCATTTAGACTGTAGTAACTTCTTCATTTTAGCTTGGAATCAGGCGAGGCTTTGACCAATGAACTTGCATTCACATTACAAAACTAAATACTTGGACTTAATATTCTGAACATACACTGTAGTTCTCCATAGTCATTAATATTTGTACTTGGCAAATTAGATACAACATCCCCATATCTAAACTCCGACTGTGTAGAAGTCAATATTTTTCATTCAAAATATAGTAACTTCTTCATATTAACCTAGAACTAGACCAAACTTTGACCAACAAACTCACATCTACATTATGGAACACTTAGATACTTCATATTTTGAATGTACACTATAGTTCTCCCATGGTGACTAATGTTGTACTTAGCAAATAACAATATACATCCTTAAATCTAAACTCCACTTCAACAGTACTTGAGTGATTTATTTGTCTCTAGATTCACCGAAAAGTCATGAAGAAGTTTTCTCATAAAAAATTGTACTTGAATGACTAGGAAGAAGCCGCTATCTTTTGTTACTAACTTGAAGTCGATGAGACTTTGACCAGTGAAATCATTATATCAACATTACGGACAATATGGAACACTCGACTATTTTATATTTTGAATGTATATTGCGATACTCTATGGTAACTAATAGTTGTAATTAACCGACCACCCCTTATATCTAAATTCTGATTCGAATAACACTTCAACGGCTCATTCTTCTCTAACTGCTAGCTAACCATGTGGAAGTTTACACATAACAATTTGAAATTTGACAAGCACCATTGTCCTAGTGGATAAGTGATTCGGCTTTGGTGCGAGAGGTCACAAGTTCGAAACTTGCATAGCGTGGTTCGAACATATATTAACATGTAGTTTGTGTTCTATTGTCCCAATGACATGTTGTATCTAAGTACCATTTAAAAAAAAACAATTTGAAAATATAAATTTGAATGTTTTAATTTGTATTTGAAAGTTAAGTTTTAAAATTTTACATTAACTTTGAATTTTAAAAATATGAAATTAAGAAAAATGAAAATTCCAATTCTGATGAAAATTAAAATTTGAATTTAAAATTTTGATTATTTTAGAAAATCAAAAAGTAAAAAGCAATATTTGATCCTTTTTACAAATTTTCTAAACCTTTGACCAGTCAAATATAATTTAAATTTTTAAATGGGTAATCCATCTATTAAGTAGGTTGGGTCAGATTAAACCTTATACTAAATAGGGCAAACGAGATGGGTCATAAATATATCATGTTAAATTCTATGGATCCTTTTAGACCTGTTCTGACCTATATGGACCCTTTTAGACCTGTTCTGACCTGTTTGATAGATCTATAAAGAAAGATGTATCTTTTGACCACTAAGTGGTATTGGATCCAATACGAATTATATATATATATATATATATATAGTCCAATGTGATATGGCCAAAAGGATAAAACCACATGATTTCATTCTCCACACATTCACATATATTTGTTGAGAATTTGTGGAACTTGATATTTGTTATACCATAACTACATTTATTTTGGTGATGCGGGACAATTAACAAAAGGGAAAAATAAGGATGCAATAATATTCTCTATCACTTTAGATTTTGCTTCTCCTCTCTGTGCTCCCGATTTCCACTTAGAACCCCTAATATACGCAAAGGATCACTTTGATAGCTACAACCGAAACATTATTCTTGATTATCTAGATTGATACCGAACTTTAATAAGCATTCCGATTCTCTATTAGTTATGTATATTAGGTGTTGGGTTTCTCACTACATCATTTTCAGAAATCATATTATGGTATATAAAATCAAAATATTATCATATGCAAACAATATATATGTATCCATGTAAGGTAAAAATAGATACAAAAAACATGCACACTTTCATGCATACTGATATAGAAATCCTCATAATTCGTAGAAATTATATCAACACGACGACTAACTAGATTAAAAGGCATACTTCAAAGGCGCATGTTTGGGTTGAAATTGAGATTTTATAACATTTGGCTGACTGCTGTCTTCATGCTTTGGTTTTATTAAGTAGGAATATTAGAGTCCGACGTTGTTGAATATTTGCCTTCGATGCATATAAGCAATAAGGTGGTTCATGCATGAGGGATTTGATATCAATATTTGGATTAGGTAGTGGTGAATCATTTTGTGTAGGGGAAGTCATCAAAATTGTTTACCAAGCTATGACAACATGAAGAGTAAACTTATTATATAAGCTATAAAAAGTTGCCTTTAAACTTAAATTTAAAGGCTTTTCAGTGATGTTAAATTGATAAAAGAGGTTATTTTTGAAACAAGCCTAAAATTGCATCAAAATATAACTAATGGTTGATATCGTATAGAAAGAAACATTGTATGTTAGTGCGATGTATACAACGTTATGGTTGAACGTCTTACTTCTTGTCTCCAAGCTATGTTAAGATGGAAAACATATACCTCTTCAAATTTGATTCATGAGAATTTATTCAACCATTTAATGCCGGTAACAAATATTTATTAGAGTGGTACTTCCCTCATTATTTTTTTATACTCAAGGTTTAATTATCCACAACATTTCACCAACACTTCTTTAATTTTGTTCAACATGTGAATAATTGACTATAAATTTTTATACAAATAGGTAAAGGTAAAGATACCATTTAACATCTTTTTAGACATTAATAAAGTTCAAACAAAAAATATGTTTATCTTATGCACTCTCTGTTTACAATCTAATATTTTGTATATAGTGGTTGTTCAAATATAAGATTGATGAAGAGAAAATATTAAGTGCGAATGAAAATTTGTAATAATTTGTTCATTGCAAGCGTTGTTCATCTTTTCTGAGTTATTTTTTAATCGAAAAATATGATACACGTGATTATGCTATAATGGTTTAAATGTATACTATATATCACATGTCCCAACTGTTATTCACCACAATTGCTAATGTTATTATCGATTGAGAAACCAAAAATGTTTGCAATTTGTTTCACAAGTATTTCTTATTATAATTTTAATATGATTTGATTTATCTATTGATGATATAAGTTAATTCATTAGATTAGATTATTGTACGCTGAATATTTATATCTGAAAGACATGAAAAATAATAAGAGTTCTCACCTTTTAATTCTTCCGATGAATCATAAAGTAACCATATTGCTCATGTACAAAGCATACCAAACAACCCTATGATCAGAAGCAAATCCACATATATATATATATAATCATGTGTATGTGTATGGATAATTGAATATTGATTAAGTAATATTTTAAAGTTAATTTAAAATTTAAAATTTAAATTTACACACACACACACACATATATATATATATTCATATATACATATTGTGCATTATATATGTATGTGTATACATATAACATTTCCCCCTTTTGGCTGAACTCATATATGCATAAAATATATACATACATATTTTAATCAATTCAAATTATATATTATATATATACACAATTTATATTCAATATATTTAAAAGAAATGATTTTTCGACCATGGGCCTTTTTATAATAAATATAAGATATTCTGCAAATTTAATTACGGGTCAAGCTCGATATATATATATATATGTAATAAATACGATAAATTATAGTTACATAGATATAGATATCACACACATTTGTGTATATTATGACATGCTATGAATACATATGCGTTACTTATAAAATGGTCAACGCACACACCCCCCACCCCATGTGGTCATAAATCCACTTAATCACGTATGTACGTCATTTTATTTCATATATTGTCTAGGTTAATCTATTTAGTTTTATACCATGTGAGATTATTATTGTTTACATGTATGTGCAAATACGATGTTTAATAATATATATAACTTAAAATAATCAAAATGAATTTTTACGTAGTTAAATTTTAAACTACAAATCTCTCCTTATATAAAATTAACAATAAATATGATTGAATGTAGGAATTTTATTCATGATAACACGAGTCAAAGATCTAGCGCAATAATTAATAGAGGATTTATTGTTGAAAACTTCCCCTTTTGTCTCAATGCCAATGCATGTGATCCAAGAATGGTATCGGAGCAAGCATTGTGTTAACAAGAATAATTAACCAACATGTAGGGTTTCGGTCTCTTGAAAAATCTAATAGACTTGTGTTTAGGAAAGGGTGTTTAACCAAATAAGATATTATTCTAATTATGGAATGTTTTTATGAACGGAAAACCTTCCTACTCCTGTTCTTTACCTAGCTCATCGAAGCAGACTGTTTCTAGGTACGCCCTTAGTGGAAGGCCCAAAATTTTATTATGCCTTAAGTTGATTCAAATATGTATATTTGAATATTACAGATTTAAACTTAAAATTGGTTTGAATTTAAATTAAAATTTTATAAAATATAAATTTAGAATTATTTTGAATTTTATATAAATTTAGAATTATTTTGAATTTTATATAAATTTAAAAGTTATATCGATATTAATTAAAAGGGTTAAATTAGTAAAGATACAAATATGAATGTGTGTGTATAAATTAATGAATTATAAATGTTATAATAAAATTAAAATTATATACACGTGCGCGTGTGCACACACGCACCACATATGTATATAAAGAGGTTAAATGAAATAAGACCCAATTAGACTTAAGAGCGTCTATGTACGACTTAGAGACATATAATGCCATGAGATGGTATACTCGTCGCCTTTAAGATCTCGACTACTCAAATTATAATTTTAAGATTTTGAGTTCAAAATAACGTTGCTCGTTATCATTTACAATATAAATAGATTATTATACATATTTATGGTTGTTGAGCACCCTCAAGCCATAAACTATTTTTTGTGGTGTTCATATTATCTTTAGACTAGTAAAGATCTTTCGTAACTTTTTTGAGTACCCTCAAGGGTTCTTAGGCAATCAGAAATGATAGATCTTAAGCATCTAACGTACTATATGATTTATAGAGCACCCTCAAGGTCATAAATAGGATTAGGAGCAAATAAATATATGATTAGGAATTATAGATTAGATATAATTAATAATATGATATTTACCATTTATAGGGACTATAATTTGTTAAGCATCCCCAAGGTTGTAGCAACATGATAAACTAATCCTAACACCCACTAAAGGAATTTGAGAAATTATCGTATCTCTTTTAAGATCTTTAAGAGATGTAAAATCTAGTGGGATCCTTGTTAGATAAATATAATAAACCAATCTAATAAAGTATAAGAGCATAAGCAGTGTTGCCTAATTTATTCTTAATATGCAAGGGTAAAATGAAAATAACGAAGATATTTTTAGAGAAAAACATACTTAATGGTGCTAATTGCAAAGGTTAGTTCACAAATATCAAATTTCCACCCATATATGAAAACTTTGGCACATGGTTGCTAATGAGCCTATAGCTAAACCGAATGACATAACTACCCTCGAGAAAATATCAGCTCAAGGATCATGGTCATTTGACGGTGAGCCAGCTCAATGCTACTTGATGTCCACTATAAGCACTAAGATCCAAAGGCAACATGAGAATATGAAAGTTTGTCCTATATTTGAGCATCTACAAAAGTGGTGGTGAACAATCTCATTCCATAAGGTACAAGATCTCGTGTAAATTATTTCGGACAAAAATGACATTACCCTAGAAAAGCCATTTCTCCATGGCTCTTGGCCGTGGCGAAATGGGCAGTGGCTAATATTTAGCCACGGCTATTAGCCATTGCTAATTTGCATTAAAAAAAACCCTTTCATGAGCAGCACTCAACAATGTTACATTATTCAGCAGAGCAATACAAAGTTCAACAATAAAGCACTACAATATTACAACAATAAAGAATTATGTAATATAAGTACAACAATAGAGCGGTACAAAGTTCAACAATAAAATATTATAATAACAGAGCAATGCAATATTATATGTATCAGTCCCTACCAAAAATCTTCCACCATTACATGATATTGCTTACTTATCCGTATATAACAGTAGTACTTACGTACACTTTATTCTTTGTTGCATGCTAGACACATATAACCATATGTGTTCTTGTTCCAGTCACCTGATTTCAAGTGCATATCCATTGTGCAATTTATGGCCTGACACACAAAAAGAAAAATAATGATCCCATCACCCCTATACATCTTACTACTGTATAATCATAATATTAAATCAATTCCTATATACATACTATTATTTATAAATGAGCCACTTATACTAAAGTTCTGATACCATATGCTTGATCAATCAGATATTTATCGTAAATATTTCAGCTGCACTACTCATTGATGCAGCATATGGCTAAACCATGCACCAACATGCATTATGAAAACAATAAATAAGAAGGGGAATCCATTTTGAACCTTGTATCCATTTTTTTCCTCAGCATCACCAATTCCTGGTTCACCTATTCCCATTCTTCAAGGGCAATGTCCATTTCTTCCATCAATTTTGCTATAGTTTTTTCAGACAACAGAAAAAATTCTAGTTATAATAGTAAAACAAATCTTGAAGATTATAAGGTAATCAGGTAAAAACAAGATATCATAAACAGAATCCTCAGAAATTAGTTTTTGCAAGATATGGATAACAAGCAGTAAATTGACCAACCTCTTTTAGTTTTGATTCACTTTAGCACTCAATCGAATTAAGGTCTTCAACATCATTCACCTGGACAAAGCATAGAGAAAATTTCAAATAACTCCATCTTGTTAACTATTTTTACATATGTCCAGTGGGCATAAGTAAACTATTAGTGGTGTAAAGATGATTTCTTTCCCTATTCATATACGTAACTAGTAATGTTTTCTCTAGTGCATATGACGACGTAGTATTTTATACATTAAATGAATTTTTTTTTGAGAACCCATGAGAACTCAGCGGGCCGGTAAACTCCTGAGGAGGGTGTAGTTAAGCCGTCCGCTGATCCTGGGTCTTTTTACCAGAACTCAAGCCTCCTTTCCACTGCGCCGCACCCGTGGACTAAATGAATTACTTACATGAGATGGAGGGAAATTCCCAATTCCACTTACTGGTGCTTGTATTTTTAGAAAAGATGCTTCTTTCACAAAAGCGGATTCATTTGTTGGTTCTTCATTCAGTGTTTGATTAACTTGGTGTAATACTGGTGATTGAGGTGGACTAACAAGAAAAACCCTTAACTTTTTTTCTTCAATATATCTGCCATTGTCTTTGGAGAACTGTTAAAAAAAAAGGTTAAACACAGAGCAAGTTATAGATATTAACATAAATCAATTTTATTACCATGCCCGCTATGATGTCCTCATCTGCACTTCCATATGGAACAATTATACTTTGAACTAAAAATTTATCTTTTATTTGCATATCAGGTGGAGCAATCTTCATTGCTTGCATAGTAATTGGCAATTAATTAGTGAATACGAATGAGATAATATGTTATCTCGTTCCTTACTTAAGAATATATGCCAGTTGTATTATTGGAGCGGTAATGGCTATATTCAAGGCTTCCAAGCCCAAGTTGTATTTTTTATTTTAGCACTATATAAATACGAGACTATTACAACAGTCTCAAGTATGAATGAAAAATACATTCCCCTTTACTCTGTTTCATCTCTACATTCCTGCAAATTTAGAATCTCTCAAAACATGGATCAGAGCTTTAACCGCCTCACGACATTATATCAATTCTCTTATCATCAGATATTTTTAATCATCATCTGATATTCGTTCAAGAAGGAAAATCTCATCAGATTAAAATTCATCATTTGAGATTGATCAAGTGCCATGCTAAAGATTAAGTGATTGAATCTGGTTGCAACAAGATCGTGTATTCAGAAAAGCAAAACCAAAACCATTTTTTTCAAGAAATCATCAAAAATCATCAAAGAATCATTGAGGAAAGTGCCATGCCAGAAAAACCCATCAAAAATTCATCATATGGGCTGATGGATGCACTTACCTCTTATCTTTGAAGACTTCAATTCTGTTGCTTTTCCTTTTTTTTTGCCTTTCTTGAAATTTCTTTGAAATTCTCCTTTTTTCTCCTGTTTTTGAATCTTTCATATCCAATAATACATTCATTTCTTCATTTTGGGCCATTGTTCTATTATGGCTGGAGAGGACTCAGCAACCTCTAATAATTCATCAACATCACAGCAAAAGGCCACAGAGGATCTGATCAAGACCTTAATCAGTCCATACAGTTAGCTGATAATTGCTCATCTTTATGAGAGCAATTATCTTCTTTGGAAATATCAAGTGCAGACTGCAATCAGAGGATATGGCCTCAACAGTCTTCTTTCTGCCAACTCAAGCATTCCTCCTCAATTTCTGAAAGACAATGAGGGAAGATCAGTAGAAAATAAAGAATACATTGCTTATCAGAGACAAGACAACTTGTTGAGTTCTTGGCTTCTATCATCTATCAGTACAAATCTATTGCCACAGATTGTGGGTTGTGATACTACTTATGAGTTATGGTCCACTATTGAGCAAATATTTAGCACTCAATCAGTAGCAAGAATTATGCATTATAAAAGGCAACTTCAAAACTCAAAGAAAGAAGAAATGCTAATAAGGGAATTTCTATCCAAGATTAAAACCCTACGTGATCTATAGTGCATAGCTGGTCATAAAATTTCTGATACAGAACAGGTTCTTTCTATTTTAAGTGGTCTCAATGAAGACTATGAGTCAGTAGTTGCAGTAATATCATCAAAGAAAAATCTACCATCAATTCAATATGTTCACTCCACTCTTCTCGCACATGAGGGAATAATTGAATAAAAGAAATAAGTGGAAATAGACTACACTATCAACTATGCAGCAAACTTCAACAATAAGCATCAAGAACAGAAATATACCAACAGAACTGAGTCTAGCAACAAACCAAATCAATCTTTTTAAAGAGAAGGACAAACTTATAGAGGAAGAGGTAGAGGAGGTAGATGGAATAATAACAATAGAGTAAAATGTCAAATATGTGGAAGAAATGGTCATACTGTTATGAAATGCTACTTTAGATTTGATACTCAATATAAATAACAAAGTCAGAGTTCAGGAAATCAAAGAAATACCAGCCCAAGTGCAAACATTGCTCAAATGTAGACAGAATCAAAAGGTGCTACTGGAAATATTAAAATTCATCACCTGGAGATATATGACATTGCAAGAATAGAAGATATAATGAATGAAAGCTGGTATCCTGACTCAGGTGCAACAAATCACATCACTAGCAATTTGCATAATCTGATCATCGACAACAAGGAATACAAAGGTAACAAATTAGTATATATGGGAAATGGTGAGTCGGTGTGTATTACTCATACTGGAAATGGTGTTATTCAAGGGAAAAGATGCTTATATTTAAAAAATTTGCTTAGAGTACCACAAATAAGAAAAAATCTTATTAGTGTATCTCAATTTGCCACTAACAATAAAGTGTACTTTGAATTTTACCCTAAAACTTGTTTAGTTAGAGACCTACTAACTAAAAATATCCTCTTGCAGGATGAAGTTCAAAATGGTCTATACAAATTCAATCTATCAAATTACAAGCTGCAAGAAAATTCAGGAAACTTATGCAATCTTACTGAATGTAATTCAACAAATAGAGGAGACAATGTTTTTGATGTATGGCATTATAAGCTTGGACATCCAAGTGAAAAAATTGTAAAGGAAGTGTTAACAGACAATAAAATTTCTTTTGTTGATGTATCTTTACCTTATATATGCACTTACTGTCAATTAGGTAAAAGTCATAAACTTGCTTTTACTGACACATCTACAGTGTTTCACAGACCACTTAAACTTATTACATCAGATCTGTGGGGTTAAGCTCTAATCAGTTCTGATTATGGTTTCAAATACTATATCTCTTTTGTTGACGCTTATTCCAGATTTACCTGGATATACTTTCCCAAGACAAAGTCAGAAGCACACAATGTTGTGATACAGTTTATCACTCAAGCAGAGAATCAGACAAATTGTCAAGTTAAAACTATTCAAACTGATGGAGGATCTGAATATAAACCTCTAAATATGTATTTTCAGAAGAAGGGGATTATTCACAGAACTACATGTCCCTATACTTCTGAGCAAAATGGTTTAGTGGAGAGGAAGCATAGGCATATTGTAGAGACTGGACTTACTTTATTAGTTCAAGCTTCCTTACCACTAAAGTTCTGGCCTGATGCTTTTAGTACTGCTGTTTATCTTATTAACAGACTTCCTACAAAAGTCTTAAGTTATAAAAGTCCAATTGAAATTATGTGCAGAATAAAAGACTATCAATCTTTAAAAGTGTTTGGGTGTCTTTGTTTTTCATGTTTAAGACCATACAATGCTCATAAGCTCAGTTTCAGGTCATCTCCTTGCACATTCTTGGGGTATGCAAGCAAGCAAAAAGGCTACAAATGTCTAGACAGTAAAGGTAAGATATTTATTTCCAAACATGTAGTTATTAATGAATTTTATTTCCTTATGCAGATGACAACAAGAGACCAACTCAAAAGATATACAATCCTGTAGTGTCCTCCAACAATACCTATCTACTCAAATGACATAGAACAGAGGAATACAAATGAAACTCAAGACATACCAGTTCATGAAAGATTAGATATGCCAGAGCATATCACTTGTACACCTCAAATTATTCAGAACACTGGGGAAAGTAGTCAGTATGAACAGAGTAGCAATCAAGCATCAAGAACATGCAATAATCAAGAAGCTACTGCAACATCTCACACACAAGACAGACAAAAACAAACTGGTCATCACATGACAACAAGATCAAAGAGTGGGATATTTAAGCCAAAAGTATATGTAACAGTCTTAGATAACAGTGAACCAGAGAGTTTTGAACAAGCTATACTTGATGACAAGTGGAAAACAACTATGGATGAAGAGTACAATGCTCTAATCAGAAATAAGACTTGGGAACTTGTCACTTTACCCAAAAATAAAAGTACCATTAGATGCAAATGGAGATACAAGTTAAAAGGAAATCCTGATGGGGCTATAGCTAAGTACAAAGCCAGGCTTGTTGCTAAAGGGTATACACAACAATATTGTTTTGATTTCAATGAAACTTTCTCACCAGTAGTTAAACCAACAACCATAAGAGTTATCCTTACCATTGCTTTACATAAAAAGTGGGATATCAGACAGTTGGATGTTAATAATGCTTTTGTAAATGGAGAACTTCAGGAGGAAGTGTACATGGATCAACCACATGGATACAAACAATCAAACAATCATGTATGCAAATTAAACAAAGCTATTTATGGTTTGAACAAGCTCCAAGGGTATGGTTTGACAAGTTGAAAACAACTCTCATGAAGCTACAATATCAACCAACAAAATCTGACAATTCATTATTCATAAAGCATGACAAGGATGGAACAACATACATTCTTGTATACGTGAATGATTTTATAATAACTGGGAGCAACAACAAGGAAGTCGGCAACATCATAAAGTATCTTGGCAGACAATTTTCAATTAAAGATCTGGGTAATTTAAACTACTTCTTAGGCATAGAAGTGAAAAGACTGTCAGATTCAACTATGCATCTAAGCCAAAAAATATATATCACAGAGATCTTATGCAGAGCAAAAATGAACATAGCAAAGCCACTGCCAACCCCAATGACAAGTAATCTAAAACTATCCAAATTCAAAGGTGAAGCAATTACCAATGACAAGCAGTACAGAAGCATTGTTGGAGCATTACAATATGTAACTATTACAAGACCAGAAATTTCATACAGTGTAAATAAAGTGAGTCAATTCATGCATCAACCTCTCAATGAACACTGGAAGGCAGTTAAAAGAATTTTGAGATACTTAAAGGGTACTCTAAATTATGTTCTGACACTCAGGGCAGGTAAAACTCTTAATCTCAATGGATTTGCTGACGCTGATTGGGCCACTGACCCAGATGATTGCAGATCAACAACCGGGTATTGTATCTATTTAAATGATAGTCCTATTTCTTGGAGCTCAAAAAAACAAGCTACTGTTTCTAGGTCAATTACAGAGGCCGAGTATAGAAGCGTGGCAAGTGCCACCGCAGAAATTATGTGGTTACAATCTCTACTTAAAGAACTACAAATTGAATCTACTAACAAGCATGTTTTATCGTGTGACAATTTGAGCACGGTGTCACTTGCTGCTAACCATATACTTCATTCTAGGACTAAACATATAGAAATTGACTTATATTTTGTTCGTGAACAGGTATTAAAAGGCAAACTCAGTATCAATCACATACCTGCGACTTACCAGCGCGTTGATATTCTGACAAAGCCATTGTCAGCACCGAATTTCAACAAATTCAGAAAGGATTTGAAGATTGAAGAGCTTCAGCTTCAACCTTAATGCTCTGCTATAGTCTCATAAAGCTATAAAGCATCCGATCTGGAAAGCTTCGATAGAAATTCTTGTGGCCTCATCACAGATCTGCTCATACTATGACAGATCTGCAATGCTATTAGCCTCCGAAGCTTTAATATCTTAGACTGGTCCATTTCAAGGATGTCCAGCTCATAAATTTGTCTGCCGCATCTTGTCCATTTCAATGCTATTAGCTTCAGGAAGAATTATAATCATAGATCTATTCATCTCATGACAGATCTGTGACTATAACTCCAGATGCTCAATTTTGGCTCACTTACTTTCGGAACTCATGCAACTATTTCATCTTTTTGGCATCAAATTTGGATACTGCCGTGTTTCTAGCCTCAGATCTCATGAGATTCAAAGCAATTTTTTGTGTTTTCGCTCTCAAATCGAAGGAAGAGAGAAGTCGGCAAAAACCCTAGATTGCTTTGAAAGGGGGAATTAGTGAATACGAATGAGAAAATATGTTATCTCGTTCCTTACTTAAGAATATATGCCAGTTGTATTATTGGAGCTGTAATGGGTTGTATTCAAGGCTTCCAAGCCCAAGTTGTATTTTTTTTATTTTAGCACTGTATTTATACGAGACTATCACAACAGTCTCAAGTATGAATGAAAAATACATTTCCCTTTACTCTGTTTCATCTCTACATTCCTGCAAATTCAGAATCTCTCAAAATTCAACTCAATTTACATTTAAGCATGATAACAAACAGGGGCGGAGGCACGGTCTAGTTGGCCTGGGCACGTGACCCTCCCAGGATTTAAAAAAAAAGTAGAATTCTTCGTTCAAAAATCAAACCCTAATCTATCATAATCTCGAACAAATCACGAGCTCCAACTCATTAAAATCTTAAGCGCAACCAGCAGCCCTCCCCACGGCTCTCCTCCGCAGGCTCGCAGCCCTCCTCCGCAGGCTAGAGACCCTCCTCCACGATTTAGATATGCAATCTCGTTACTCTTTTTTCCTATTATTGAGAAAATAGCCTAATTTTGTATTGTAATTCTGCAATATTGATCTTCTTCTTCTTCTTTTTTTTGGTGCAAATAACTTGGTTAGCATTTGACACATCCTGATCTGACATAAGCTTGAAGATAAAAGATTTCCATTCATTTTCTAGTTGGATTGCAGCTCTTTCTCTGGCAATTTGCTTAAATAATATACAATGCTAGGTTCAAATTTAATATAAAAAGCTTAATTATAGTTAGAAAAATTGTTTGTATTAGTTTTCTGAAATTTGTTCCGTAATGTGTACATAACTTAAGCGTAGATATGTAAACTTGTGGATTACTTTAAACATGTAGTAGATATGTATGGTTGTTTTAGTAAAAAAGATCAATAGTTGATTGATTTTACAATGAAATTTAATAATTTGTTATGAATTTTATACACACATTTTGAATATTTGAGCGAAAAAAATTTCACGGACTATCGTCCCCGAACCTCCAATTTTTTAACATTGTGACCCAGCCAGAGTTATTTTCTGGCTACGCAACTGATAGCAAACATAACCAGAAATCGTTATTTAGTAAATATATTACCAAAAAAGGGAAATAATTCTGCTATCGTTGCACCTCAACTACTTAATACAATGGAATTTAGACAAGAGTAGATTTGTCCAAAAAAATCATTCCTTTTGCTTCTCAGGTTGAACACCAATACCTACTATTCACAAAAAAATTACCAAGAATTCCAGTCAAAAATACAACTGTAGCAAATCAGTTCAACCGAGTAATGCACCTTTGTATTCCTCATGGAGGTGGAATAAATAATTTATGGCCTAAAACATATGCGTTGCTTCTATCTTTTATACTTCTCAAACTCTTATTCACGCTAATTCATGATCATAAAGCATTTTTTCTCTCTAATTCATAGCTAGTCAATAATGAAACCAGGTTCATGCGACATCGCTGAATTTTGTGACTCAGTTATTGATGACCATAAAGCAGTAACTAGGTTTACTTGTCATGGCAAGGAGCTAGCCTACCTCCAGCGACCGGAAGAGATATTTACAAGGGGCTTTGCACGAAAGGTCCCTATTTCTGATGTTGGTACAAGAAAAGTCCCTGTAGAAATAAATATATAAATTAGGTCCCTGTTTTTTCTAAATCAGAAAGTGCAAATTAGCTTTCGCTTTTTAAAAATTTCAAAACCAGAAAGCGCAAACTAACTTGCGCTTTCCTGATAGAAAGTGCAAGTTACCTTGCGCTTTTCAAAAATTTCAAGATTTTCAAAAATTTCAAAATAAAAATTCAAAATCAGAAAGCGCAAACTAGCTTGCGCTTTCCTGATAGAAAGTGCAAGATAACTTGCGCTTTTCAAAATTTTGAAAATTTCAAAAAAGATTTTAGAAACAGAAAAGTGCAAGTTACCTTGCATTATTTGTCAGATAAGTGCAAGACACCTTGCGTTTTTTATTTTTCAAAAAATAGGGACCAAATTTACATATTCATTTCTGCAGGGACTTTTCTTATAACAACATCAAAAACAGGGACCTATGACACTTTTCTTGTATTTACAATGATATTTTCATATATTATTCATCCTAAAGTATAAAATACGATATTTTCATATATCATTTATATCTAGTGCATTGAAAAAGGTTAATATTTTTGCATATCAATTAATTTATGATGTTTATACATCATTGAGATTTTAAATTAGTCAAGTGCATTCATGAAAAATATGTATTTTTTTTTTCAGAAAAAATATGTATATAGCAAAAGGAGGAGAAAGCCTTCCTCCGAAGGCGCACACATAAAGACGAAGCATATGGAGAACATATACCTTCCAAGACAACTACAGAAACATAATACAGACATAAAGAAGCGAAACAGAGAAAACAACCCCACAGACACAAAAAAACCTGGATGAATCAAGCGAAAGGCCAAAAAACAGAACCATCACAAAGAACCACCTCTCCGGCCACAACCGAAAGGTGTAGGCCCGTCCACCCAAGACGCTACCAACGAACATCAAGCCTAGAGAAACAGAAAAAAGCAGCAACACCCAATTCGAGTAGCAAAAACCACGGTATAAACAACACAACCTTCGCGGCTAGAAAGAAGTCATCCTGGAAGGGGCCAAAGAGACCGTC
Source organism: Allium fistulosum (assembly GCA_030737815.1). NCBI lineage: Eukaryota > Viridiplantae > Streptophyta > Magnoliopsida > Asparagales > Amaryllidaceae > Allium > Allium fistulosum. The sequence goes on along the minus strand of CM060902.1, from coordinate 1,240,627,799 downwards.
AACCTGACATCACCATCGAGCTCTAGCAAGGCAACCGCCCAAATGTGGTGACAGAAAACACCAAAGATGAAGCAAAAGCTCTCTGAGACTACGGAGGAAACCACGTAGAATGGCCAAAACAGAATAACGGAATCCAACCCAAGCAAAACAATCGCTAACCAAGCACAGAAGGATAAGCTCGACGGCTGGATAAGGCGGAAGAGGACCCGAACGCGAAACCCAAGAGGACAGCCACAGTAATCACTAGCCTAACCATCCGAAGTGAATTCCGAGCCAAAGAAACACCAAAGACACCTGAAACAAGAAAACTAGCAACCAAAATAAGATAAAAAGGGGGGGTGGGGGAGAGAGTGGTGGGGGAAGGCCACCACCTGCCAGCAGAGGTTCAACCAACTCCAAGTCTAACAGAAGTTGAAGAACAGGAAATCGAAAGAAGTGCCACTAGCCGCAAAGAACGGTGACTCATGGATCCCCTGAAGGGTCTTCCACGGAAAGCTAGAAAGACGTCATTCCTCACACGATGAATAATGGACCGAGGGTCCATAGGAGTACTGTCGAAGGTAGCCTTATTCCGCGCGCACCAGACGTGCCAACAGATGAGACAAGGAATCAAGCGGAACATGATAGACCGAATCGATTTTCCAGAGCTTCCAGCCCACCAGGAACTCTGAAGTTCTAAAGACGATGTCGCAATACTACGAACCCCAACCAGGTTACCGAAGTAATTCCAGCAAGCTCTGGCCGAGAAACCACCAAAAAACATTTGAAACCTTTGGTTAATAAAAGCACACATTTGGAATTTTTGTCAAAAAAGCTTTATAAAATTCTTAGTTGTTACCCAGAAGAATTTAGATTATGGGCAAACATATTAAAAATTAAACATAGTGAATGTTCATTATATATCGGTAAATGATATTGATATAACTACTTCTGCTATTAATAAAAGGAAATGGTTAGACAAGATACATGGCATGCATCACCTCAACGATCGTCTAAGTACAATAAATACTCTTCCAATTTTTAATCTTCTATTGCATCTCTATATCATATGCATGTATCCGGACACCATACGTGCCATAGGTCAGTGCTTCATAAAATAACTATGGCTTGAGAGCAAAATTAATAGTAGAATATTGCGGAACAAATGTTAAATTTTAAGACCTAATCTCACACATAGAGTAAGCAAAAGAGAAGGGATGCATAAGGAACCTCTTATACTGCTTTGCATAGTAGAATTTTCTTTGTTGCCTATCCAGAAAGTTGTTCCTCTCTTGGGAACATCAAGAATTCCAAGTTAGCGACATCTTTAAACTTCAGATAAGATTTGTCCTATAGGATCAACAAAGTGCTCAATCTCTACGAGTGTAAATTCACGAACTCTCAGTAGCCCTTGGCGAAGAGATATCTGAGAACATAAAGATAATGATTTTGTCAGTTTGCTAGAATGAAGATTAGTTTACATAAAAAGAACTAACAACATGAAAGAAGCATGTATGAAGGTGAAAGATATAGCGTTAAATATATCATCATTCAAAAAGAGAAAACAAAATAAAAGACCATTAATAAGCAACTTTTTGCAATAATAGTTTCCACATGGCAACGTAGTTATAATGGCACATAACTTTTTTTATTAACCGCGGTCTTCAATTTGATTTAAGGGCCTTGATACATTCTATTATTTTTATGAAAAGTGCATGTACACAGTGGCGTAGCCAGGATTGGAAGCTGGCGGAGGCACAATTAAAAAAGGCAGGAATTCGGAGATGGCAGTCGACGAATTTTTTTTAACTATCACTTGAATAGTTATGTGTGTGTGTTTTGATCTAATGTGAATTTCGCATATGTTATGTTATAAAATAAATATAGATGATCTACCAATGCAAATATAAGTGCAAATTACATGTCAATCACTAAAGCAGCCTAAGTCTCTGTTTATGATTTCAGTTTCTGTCGTTCAGATTGAACCTAAGTTAGGTAAATAGATGTATTGATAGATAAACATGGAATTCATAATGAGTTGCATGAAGTAATGGATAAACAGAGAAGGGGTCCAAAACATTGTTTTTATGTCCGTTTTCATTCAAGTATTTCACCAGACAACTTACCTCCAATAGCACAAGCTTTTGCTTTGAAAAATACTATAGAAAGTTTTGCATGAAAACCGCTTTGTTTTTCTTCAGATACTGGGGTAGGCACGTGCCTACCCCATATGCAAGGGGGCTCCGCCCCTGCATGTACACCCTTAATTGTAAATATGTCAACTGTTAATTTCAGGAACAATAATAAGAAGCACTTGAAACTATAAAGTAAAATCAAACGCTTCCTACTAATTTCCACTGCTTAGTAAATCATATAAAAACTTAACAAACCACCCAATACCAAAGAAATATTTAAATACACACACTTCTGAAACTGCAAGAAACTTAATTTTATTACTTCCTGGCTCATTTTATAGCATTATATTTTAACAAATATCAATAATACCCTTGATTTGAACGAACCTAGCCAAGTTCTGCTGTAGACTGTTACTTCAATCCACTTATGAGTTATATAATTATTTTAGATAAAACTTAATCAAATAATCTGTTTAATTCATTTTCACCAATATTATCGTTGTTTAAATATTTTTGTTGATGAAAATGGTCCAAATTACCGACAAAAGACTTAATAATACTTGCATACGATCACAAATTTGAACATGTAATAATGCTCAACAAGATTCACCAAGTTGTTTGCTTTAGAATTAAAGAATATCAATGGAATTTAAACTTTCACAGTACCTAATGAGTAAATTAAGATCAATTCATGAGAAGGGAAGAGGAAAAAAAGTACCTCATTTCTGAATGCTTGTTCAACTTGACTGGCTACAAACTGAAGTTTGTTGCCGTTATAATAATGTACAAATCTCTAAAATTCACAAATATACCTTCTGCTGTCTCTGCTTGAATTTGTCATACCTAAGAGGAGTAACGCAATGAAGAAGTTATAGGCACCAGGCATGTTGTTTTTGATTTGGTGAATTAGATAACCAAGTAAGTAGGTTGTCGTTTATTAGTATATGTTAAATGGCGAGTTTTATAAAGAAATTGGTACTTGAGTTGTCATCGCAACCATAAGCATGTTGTTGGGGCTGAGGTGACATGAGTAGCATAAGATGTTTGCTAGGACATCGTCCATTTTAGATGTTCCTAGATGAGTTTTGGGTACAGTGTTAATTAAGTATTAGCCATTATGTCTGATGGATTAAAATGGTAAGGCACCATTCTATATTGGGTTGTCTCAACCATAAAATAGTTTGAATAAAATGGTGAGAAGTTACATTAGGAAAGAGGTCCCATTATTGGGATGACATTAAGCAATGGTAAATTTTGGAAGTTCAAACCATAAAAGTATCCTAGATGGAGTTGGAGTCTAGATTGTGCAGAAAATGGTTAATTTAAGGATTTGGTTCCCATTAAGAAAAAAATATTGCTATCGGCATGCATTGAGATTGCAAAGATGATTTTCATAGAAAATAAGACTTAATTTTTTTTTTAAATTTGGAGGAAAGGATAATAGATTTCTTTTCGATCATCTCTCGGATTGGAGAAAGACTACTTATTTAAGGAAGTTCATGAATGACTGACTTATGATACATAGTTTGTGTTGCATAACAGTTTCATGCGAACGAAGTATCATTTAGGTGATTACTGTCAATGCTAAAATAAATTTAGGTTACAATTTTAATTTTGATTTAAGCCTTCGCTTAGACTTAGCATTTTAATTGTTAGGTTTGAATAGTAAAATACCAAGTTTACCCCGCTAGAATAGTTGAGTATTTGCTTACTTGTAGAACTTAGGATAAATCCTTGCAGACCATAAACGTGATACCTAGGTACCACGATTATAGAAGGACTAAAGAAACAAAACAGAAATAAAATAAGACGACTTAAGTTGAATAGAAGTGGAAAAGAAGTTATGTTATTTTCAAGGTTTAAGAAATAACCAAGTTTGGGATCTTTGGGTGAAATGGAGGAATAGCAAAAGATCTAAGTTAGTAGATACTAGGGGGAAACACCATCTACTTTCAGGTTGTCTTACCTTAGTATCTAGAAGATGAAGTGATCGGGTATACTACCGGATGATTTAAGGCAGTGTGGATGTGCATAGAGGATTGCATAAGGCTACAGTTCCGTTGGAGCATACTCATGCTCAATTTATCTAGTACGGTGCATGTCAAGCTCATTTTATTTGAGTTGGTAGCAAGAATTGCAGAGGGTTGCCTATGCAGGTAGTTACATGCCAGTTGTAAAGACGATAAGTGCGGTTGGAAGAATGATTCACTAAAGAGTACTTGGGAAAGTGAAAGAGAGAATCTGATCTTTTCGTCTCGACTCTTTACTAAAAAGCTTTCCGTAAAAGGAGGTAGACTGCTAGAAATAGGCAGAAATCATATACTAACAGGAGACATACGGACTCATGGAGTTGAAGTCTGCAATGGTGACGTGGTATGTATGAGAATCTTGCCGCTTAGATACGTATTGGGTTGGTAGTTCGAAAAAGTTAGCATCGAGAGTTGTACGACCTTTTCCAATTTTGGATAAAGTAGGGAAGCCTGTGGCGCGAAGCTTCCTAGATGATTGGCGGGAGTTTGCAATTTGGTCGAACCGTGTCAGTTAGGAGAAGTTAAAGTGGATAAGTGAGTCACTTGTTCACCGTGCCCCTAACTGCGTTATTGGGCATGGGACAAAGTGACCGAGCTATCCATCCAGAAATCTTTTCTAATGCATTTCTGTTTTAGTTAATTAAGTATAAACTGCTTATGTGTTTGGGTTCTAACTTAGTATACCCCATAGGTAGGGATAATTGAACGTTAGCAATGGTTGCGAACGTATCACTAGGACATGTTTTGGATGATGGGCCATAATGGATGTATTTATTAAATTGATCTTTGCACATATAGGAAAAAATATATTCTCGAGTTAGTTTACATGCACACTAGCACTTGTTTTATTTTACCGAGTTATATGCATATGGTTGTTAAATATGGATTGAATGGTTGCACATATATATAGAATTGCAAGTAAATGTAATTAGGATGCTGCATACATATTAAACACATGGCATAAGCACTTGCATTTCAGGAGGTCGACTAGATCCGGAGACCACCTAATTTTTGCATTAGTATAGTTCATATGATTTCATACCTATATGTACATATTGAATTAGATTTTTAACTAAGGACAGTGGTTGCCAATGGTTGATGGATGAATCGATGGTTATAGTATTGATTTCTAAACCTACGAGTTACATTTTTCCATCCTTAGAGATTTTGAGAATAAAATCTTTTTATGGTAAGAGAATATAACACTCCGAAAATTTAACAGGAAATTTAATAAAAGAATTAAATTTAAATATAATAAGGGAAAAATGTAATTTTTATAGACATCCGAATTACACTATGAAAACTACACCGTTGTGTTCGTAGTGATTTTCTAGATAATTTTCATATATAATGTTTTGAAGTTGGAGCTAGTATGAAAAAGTTATTAACGTTTGAAAATTAGAAATCGACAATAATTAAAAATATAAATAAGGTAGGAAATAATTTAAATTAAATAAGTTAAACCGATCGACAATTTAAACTATACCGGTCGACCCCTAGCGGTCGACCGCTTGGGCACTATCGACTACGAAAATCTTAGGCCGAACGGTTCGGATTTAATTATATTAAAAATCAACGACCGAGCTGGGTTCCTATGCCTATAAATATAACCCTAGGCCAGAACACTAACTCACTAATCAGAAGCATTATGTCCAAACTCTTCCAAAATTTCTTTTCTCCTCAAAACAAAGTTCTTCAAACCAAATTAAAATTAAATCAGAGGAATCGAAGAAGAGATTAAATCAAAGCAAATCAAGAGGAGACACATAACAAATGAAGGAGATTCTAAGCATGCTAGGGAGAGGATAGCTTTTTCAGGTGAGTGAGTTCATGACTAGTAAGATGATTGTTTGAACTAAAAATGGCACAAATACCCAGAAGTTTAAATAGAGAATAAAAAGTGAAGTATTAAATGAAAAACGCGCAGAAAAGAGCATACAACAATTTATAGTGGTTCGACAAATCAAGGTCTACGTCAACTTTATGATTTTATTGCTTATGCTCTGACTTGAGGGCATAAGTTCTTATGGGTCAGTACAACTCTAATACTTGATTAGAAGAAAATAGAGTAAAAAGGGCAAGAGCCAAAAAGTCCTGAAAAATGAGCCTTACCCTCCTATTTATAAAGGTAGGAGTCTAGAATCTCGCACAAAATATATCCATCTCGTTTTCCATGCCATAGACTGCTTCTCCATGAAAATAGGGTGCCACATCATCACTTTGTACAAGTCGATATGACGCCAAGGGTATGGGTCGGTACCGACCCTTAAAATGGCCAATCTAGTCATCTTGAATTCTTCGCTTCGGCTCGCCTTGTGGTTAGCTTCAACAAAACAACACTCGAAGTAGGCTTTTGGCATCATGTAGGACATGTAGGCAAAAGATGGATGATCATGGAGGTGAAAATATGGGTTGGTACCGACCTATAGATTGGGGTCGGTACCGACCCATCACTTAGATAGGTTCTTGATCCTTTTGCTTTGGGTTGGCTTTGTACTCGCCCTATGACTCTGTTTGTGTTTGTTTTTTGGGTTTTGGGGTTATCTCTCCAGGCTTGCTGCCTTGATAACTTCGAGTTCGACTCATCCCATCTGTTCAAATACTGCCTGGTCAAAAGGTTGGATAACACTTGCCCCCTAAAGTAAATCTCGTTTCAAATGTGATATGGTTTGAATCGAGACAAATCGGAATTACTATGAAGAACTCCACTCTGTGTGTTGAATGGTCGTTATCCTGCATGTGAATCATTTATGTGAATAGTTATATCTATTGTCATTCATTGTGACGATTTCCTAGCGTCTTGGATTATAAATTTGGAATGCATTCTCATGATCTGTTATTCCAAACTCTGCAATTTTAAACCTGTTCCTTTCATGGATTTGCCAGGTACGAATCTGATTCCCTTTGACTCTAGTTGTTGGGTTGGATATGTACACGCATACACTTTCACGTGCACGTCCTCGAACAAGTCTTCGGCATACATCTACATTTACATACATACACACACACAAATATATATATATATATATTATAAAAACAAGACTCAGTACTGACCCTAGACTTGGGATATTTCCCTATTCTTTTGCCTATGGATACAGGTTTTAGGAGTATAAATCCCAAGCTACTTCACTCCCTCACTTTATCCTCGCTGACTTAAAACTCAAGTGCTGCCATTAAAGATCTCGACTTTCCAATCAAACCTTGCCCTCATCTAAGCCTAGGACAGCTGCCCTACGTCACTCGAACTCAGCCTCGTTGACCCCGCCGGTACCAAACTCCAGCCGCCGATCCACGGTTCGATTCCTTCGAACCAGATCCCATACTCACGAGCCCTAAGTCATTCATAACTAGGTAGGTGGTGAAGGAGTTAGAGGCGGATGGATGGTCTTGGATGATCTTGGACATGGATGATGTTTACATTAACAACGGCGATTTGGGATTGGAGAAATTAGAGAAGGAGGAGGAAACCCTCCCTTGGAGTTGGGTCGGTACGACTCCAACACTTAGGGAAGTTCATGAACTCCAAATTCACAAATGCCTCGGTGTTGAATTTCTCCTTCTTGGTTCCATAGCATTTCCAAAGCATTGTCGTCGAGACGGTCAGCGATGACAGTCACTTTGAGCAGAATCCAAACTTTTAAAACAAACAATTAAATAATAATATCAGAAATCCAAACTGTACAATACCGCACTAGGATTCACTTTAGCACATGGGGTACATCTTGTAAGTAATTTGATGTTGATTATCTATCAAGTTTTTATAGAAATGGATCGGAGATGTTCCAAATGTCTTGCCACTCAAGCCATAGGTACATCAACTTCCAGATATGTTGAATTTGATGCCGAGTCAAGTTCAACTATGACTCCACATGCATAGAAAACCCCGGTAAAACATGCACAGTAGCCCGAAAATCCATAGGTGGAACAACAAGTTCCAGAGAATCAGTAGAGTTGGTACGTGGGCCAGAAGTAGATCCTACACCCGACATCCTCGAGGATGCCGTAATTTTGAACGATCCTTCTAATTTTGTTGCCTTCAAAATCGATGAAGGGTCTCTTCAAAGAATATGCAACAAACACAAAATCCCGTTCGATGATGTCCTAGTCCAATCTCGCGATCAAAGAGCTCACAATCCCCCAGAGGGTTACATCGCCTGTAATAGATACATGTGCTTGGCAGGCCGCATCCCACCATTCAATCAGTTCGTCCATCGAGTTTTGAATTTCATGAGGCTGGCTCCTACGCAATTGTATCCGAATAGCCATGCCTTTCTTCTATGCACATACATGGTTTTCACTAAACACTTATACCGAGCACCCTGTGATGAGGAGATTCGATATATATGTAGCTCTAAGTGCCGAAAAGAAAGTCCATCCTTAATCTACCTGGAATCGATCAGGAGTTGTAGAGTAGTCTCTGGCACATGGAACAAGTTGAGCTATTTAAAAAATGAGTGGTTCTATGTTCGTTGTCCGCCCGGGTTATGAAGATGGCAATCCGAATGTAAGTTCCTTTCTATATGCATTAGAAGAATTTGTTTAATAGATTACAGACTTGACTCATATCTTAGTTTACTATCCAGATATTCCGACGAGACCCAGTAGCGCGGAACTTTCAGATGTCGTTAATGGTCCCTTTTCGGTAGAGGATCGAGATATCAGAACCCTTTTGTCGGACGAGAACCTTAATGCTCATGGTTTGTTGGAAGTAGGACGCGGTACAGATATAGTCTCAGTGGTTGCTGGTGATGACAACGACACTGACGATGATGATCACATCTCACCCAGAGGAGGAAATATCAATCTAGATATGCTCCCAATCCTTAGTCCCGGGCTGGAGTTAAAGAAAATGTTGAACAAATAAAAGAACATGTCAAGGAGGGCGAGATAATAAGTGAAAGTGGTGAGGCTGGCCAAGGTAACACTGATGTGGGCCATGAGTCTCTGGCTAAGCAATTCAAAGACGGTCAACAGCCTTCTCCGAGGAAGAGGCTAGTAGTGAAGATCTCCAAGGTACAGACTTCTACGCAGCCTTCGCCAGTCACAACTGTAGAGAAGATGCCTTCTATTCCATCAACATGCACATTTGCTGGATTAGGGTTAATTCCCACCGAGTTTGGCTCCTTCGATGCCGGTAACGTTACCCTTGAGGGCATCGACTCCCCTATACGCTTCGGTGAGGGTACCATCCCTATTGGCGTGGGAGAGATCACTCCCTTGAGCAAAGCTCCAGCTCACGGTCTATCGGGGGGACACTAGGACACTTACACATATGCGCACTTCACACCACTACACAACACTTGACTTGCCTCCTTGTTCATTGGATCTAACTTCTCCTCGTTTTATTTGCAGGATCCATGGAAAAAAGAAAATATATACTCTAATCGATGGAGGATAATACAACTTGACAACAAAAATGTTATCCAAGTGCTTACCATCAAGGTAGCGGTCGGGACTTAGACTCCAGCTACTGATCTGATCGTGATAGTAGTAGTCGTGATAGAGATGACCGAGACAGAGATAGCAGTAGCAGAGATTATCCATCATGCGAATCTGGCCCAGGTATCGCCCCAGGTCCAGGTCTCCTCCTCTAAAGGACTTGGATAAGCATTTGAATCGTCGCGATAACATCTCACAAGGCGGCGCATCTTGTGCTCCACCTCCAGCTTCTGTTCCTGATCAACAGTTGTCCTCAGCCCATCATAGTCAATCTTCTGACCATGGGCACCAAAAGAGTGGTTCTGAGACTTCTCATCACAGACATGGCAAAGAAATGCTGAAGCTCGGACCGTCTCTGTGGAGCAACAACTTACCGCATGCGCTCGAATGGCTGAACTGAATGAGCAATTTCCAAATATCTGCTTTGATGGGCTTAAGTTTATACCCGAATTGAAAAGAATTCCATCCGACGTCGATGAGATGACCATTATTTGCATGACTTATGTTCATAATTAATACAATGAATGGTCACGAGTAGCTAAAAAAATTTCCAAGGTCTCAAGGGAAAGGCAGCTCGAAATCGAAAATTAGAAACTCCTCGAGGCCGCCAACAAAAGAATCATAGCTCATCTTAATGCTGAGGTTGAAAAACTGAAGAAATCTCAAGCCGAAGCTGAGAGGAAGGCCGAAGGTTGCATTAAGGCACTTGAAGATGAGAGGACTAAGCATTAGGATGAGATGGAGAAGGTGTTCCATCGGAACCATCGAAACCATGATCTGGTGTTAGAGAGAGATGCCGCAAACATGAGCATGGCTGAACTGAAGATCGAGCTTTATCATGAAACGAAGAAAAGGAGGAGGCGCTCCAACAAGCTCAGGACTACTACGATGAGTTGCCCAATGCTAAGGAAGAGAGAGACAAGGCCGTCAAACGTGCTAGGGATGTAGACGCACTTGTCAAGAGGGAAGTTGAGGCCGTAGGGCACTGGATGATGGAGAGTTTTGAATCAGGGCTCATCAAATACAATGCCAAATTTTTTAAGTTTCACAACCTGGAATAGCTTGGTGATGATTATCCTAAGGTTTTGGGCCTGACTTAGGAACAAATTGTCTTAGAGGGGAGAGTATTCTTGAAAGGTGGCGAGGTGCACCTTGCTCAGTTGGAAAGGAGGAACTAATAGACGACGAGCCCAACATATTGGGAAAGGGTGAGCTTATTCTGCATTCGAAGTGAGCCGCTGTTGTACAGAAAGACTTGGACGAAGGCTCAGGATCGACGCCACACGATGCCACTGCTAGCCAAACACCTGGATCCCAAGCTGCTCCAGATTCATCCTCTGATCCTGGGTATGATCTAGAGTATCCTTAAAGGAATAAGCCTACTATCCTATCTCCCATCACGAAGGGAAATTCTGGTGGCACTCCGACCCACACAAAATCCTAAATAGAAGAATGTATCTCGCTAACTACACCTGTATTTCAAAGGTTGACGTGTCATCGATCGACGTTTTTAATCTATATTTTTATATCTTTCAAGTTTTAAGTCGGCCCCAAATTGCCCCTCTTCCTGATAAGGACTCTCAGCAACAAACGTCTGCAATGGAATCAGTAAACATTACAACTTCAACAATGATTCCAACCATCCCGATTGAAGAAACTCCCAGCCTTGATGAGAAAAAGATTGATGCCTTGCTTGATGAGGTTACTGGTGGAACTCAGGGTGCTCAGATCGATGATAATGTTGTGATAACTGGAGAGTCTAAGCCCTTGTCGGGTCCCACCATGAGTGATCTTGAGCCGGAACTTGGCCTTGCCAAAGTGGTCAAGTTAGAGAAGACTTAGAAACAAATCCTCCTCGCTACAGAGCTTAAGCAGAAGAAGTTAGAGGTCATCCCTCCTCCTTTATCTATTGCCTTGCCTGGGCATACTGTATTTTCTCCGGTCTATATTCCTCCACTTGGTAGCACTCAAAGCACGTCTGTAGGATCTTTGCAAAATACTCCAGTTTCCCTTCCTTCGCCTAGGAGTGCTCAAAGTGTGCTTGCTGGATCATCATAGAGCACTCCATCCAAAGGCAAAGGAAGCGGGGGAAAGCTAAGAAAGCAACCGGAAGGTTCTAGTGCACTATCTTCTTTAGAGAAGAAGGAGAGGAAAGAGAAAAAGAAGAGGATCAAGAAATGATCATCCATTTTCTTTGTGTTTTCACGTTGTGTAGCAGCACTTAGGCTCTTTTTGATCGTTTGCCTTTTGTTTTCTTGGCCGGTATTTGTGCAGATTCGGCTTCTGCTCTTGCTTTTTGTTTAGGCGTAGATAAAACTTATACTTAGTTTTCCAAGTTCCATTTTGAACGTTAATAACAAAAACTTTTTGTATCGTCAAATCTTTATGTGAATTTGCCTTAATTGCCTTGGAAATTCACTTTCCATTCAATGTACTTATGATCCATTCCTTTTAGTAATTATTATTGGACTAAATCCTTAGCCCATTACGTAATCTACCGCCCTTTCGTCGTTCTCGTGAACGTAAAGTAATTTATGAAGTGCCAGACTCTAGGCATTAGTTGAGTTTTACCACTCAGAACATCGGTCTGGATATCCTTTTTTAGGATATTGGTATTCGATCACACCGAACTTCGGGTGCTATTTTGAATTAATACTTAAGATTATCGTCCGTACATCCTCATCTAGGATTTTTATTTCCAATCGCACATAACTCCGAGCGTCTATTCAAAGTTCACAGGTAAGATCCCACCTTACGTCGGGTATGGACCTTTCGTTTTTGCCTACTCTGGGAAAAATGTTAAGGATTGAACGGTCTTATCACGTCTATTCTGGTTTATATTCATGTCCCCAATCCAAGGACAAGAGCTGAGAGAGTGAAAGGTTATGTTACGTTCATTTTGATTTCTACTCCTATCCCCACATTAAGGGCAATAGTTAGCGAATGAACGGTCGTGTCACATTCATTTTAGGTTTATACTCCTTCCCCCACATCAAGGGCGAGGGTTAGTGTACAAACGGTCACGTCACATCCAGTTTGAGTTTATACACTTGGCCCTAATCCGAGTACAAGAGTTGGATGAGGGACGGTTGGGTCACGTCCATTTAGTTTATACTCCTATCCCCAGTCTGAGGACAAGAGTTGGCTAGTATCTATCTTTGAATACGAAGAAGAACTTCAAAGGCCTGATCATGAACCATAGAAGTTTTGGTTGGTACTTATCTCCAGGTAGATGTACACCTGCATTATTGACATGTAGATTCATTCAAGTCGGTCAAGTTATAACTCTTAAGCAATGTAAGGACAGAGTCTCAGACTCAAAAAGCCATTTTATTCCATGAAACATAGGAAACGACAGCTTGTGTCTTATTACATTACTTTTATCAGTTTATTTCGAAGTGAAATAACGTCATAGGTGCTCACTATTCCACACCCTCGGGAGCGAAATCCCATCAATCATTGTAAGCCTGAAAGTTACCATCACCAAGCTTTTGCTCTATTGTGTACGGACCTTCCCAAGTCGGGCCCAAGTTTCTAAGGCTTGGGATGATTCATTTAAGAAGAAGGTCGCCAATTTTGAAGGTCCGATTCCTGACCTTTGTGTTGTAATATCGGGCGCTTAGTGGCAGTGTGCAGCTGCCCTCAACTCAGCTTCGTCGTGCTTCTCATCGATCATATAAAGAGATTCCAGCAGGAGTTGTTCATTAGTCTATGGATTATAGTGAGTCACTCGATGAAAAGGTACTTCCAGTTTAACCGAAATCATAGCCTCTGATCCGTAGGCTAGGGCGAATGGAGTGTGGCCAGTCGCTGACTTGTGGGTTGTTCAATAAGCCATAGTACTAATAGAAGTTCATCAATCCACTTACCCTTGGACTTTTCCAATCACGTTTTAAGAATGGACTGGATAACCTTGTTCACTGCTTCAACCTGTCCATTTGCTTATGGGTGTGCTATCGCAGCAAATCTTTTCCCTATGCGATGTCAGGGCAAATTTTTTGAATTCTGTCTTGTCAAATTAGGTCCCGTCATCGGTAACGATTTCCTATGGAACTCGAAAACGACAGATAATATTCCGGACTACAAAGTTGATCACTTTCTTCGTAGTAATTATAGGTAATGGCTCCGCCTTAGCCCATTTGGTGAAGCAATCAACCGCGACGTTGGCGTATTTCGCACCACCTTTAGATATCGGCAACACGCCGATAATATCAATTCTCCAAATGGCCAAGGACTGACCATTTGAGTAATCTCCATTGGTGAGGCTCTCGGAATTTTAGAAAATCTTTGGCATTTGTCACACTTTCAGGTGTAATCAGTTGCGTCTCAATTGACAGTTGGCCAAAAATATCCATAACGAAGGATCTTCTTCGTTGGGGTTTGCCCTCCGATATGGTCGCCACAGGACTCGCTTGGGCTCGTCATGAGCGACACACCAAAGCATGGGGATAGAGAAACCCTTCCTGTAAAGTACCCCTTCTTGCATGATGTATCTTAAAGCTTGTCGAAGGAGCTTTCGTCGTTCACTCCTGCTTTTTAGAAGGATTCCTCTTTGCAAATATTCCTTTTTTGGAGTCGTCCACGACTCCCTTTCTGGTTCAATCTCCAAGGTCCAATCGACATCCATATCGTAGATGCTCGAAGCCAAAATTACTTCCACCGGTTCCAAGCCCATGAGCTATGCATCTCCGGAACTAGCCAACTTAGCCAGTGAGTCGGCCTTCTCATTCTCCTCTCTGGGAATATGGCTGATCGTATAATGTTCAATGTCGCTAAGTAGCTCAAGGACTCGGTTTAAATAAGGAGCCAGTCTCGCTCCTTTTGCTTGAAACTCTTTTTGAACTTGGAAAACCATCGGCTGGGAGTCGTAAAAAATGTGTAAAGTCTTTATTCCCAGCTCTTTCGCAATCTTGAGTCTTGCAATCAAGGCCTTATATTCAGCTTCATTGTTTGTTGCCGGAAAGTCGAGTTTCAAGGCATAACAGATCGGGTGTTCCTCGGGAGTGATAAGTATAACTCCAACACCGGAGCACCATTCATTAGATGCATCATCCGCGTACATCTTCCACCCAGTATCTTGCTCACCACTGCTCTCCGGAGGATCATCTCGTGTAGTGAATTCAGCTATAAAATCTTCCAAAGCTTGACCCTGGATTGCTCTTCAAGGGTGATATGTTATGTCATATTGGCTTAATTCAACATTCCATTTCAACCGCCTTTCGAAAGTATTAGGTCGCTGCAAGACTTGTCGTAAAGGCTGGTCGGTGAGAACTTTTATTAGATGAGCCTAAAAGTAAGGGAAGAGCTTTTTAAAAGCGATCAACAGTCAGTATGCGAGCTTCATAGATGCGGGATTCCTCTTATATGAGTGCATCACTCAAAGCATGCATCGACACTGCCAAGTATATAAATAGGTCCTCATCATCCAACGACTTCGAGAGGATAGAGGGGTCACTCCGACTGATCCACCAGAGCTTGGAATGCATATTTACATTCGTGATTCCACTTGAAATTCCCTTTTTCTTTCTGAATGATGTAAAAGAAAGGAACGCGTTTGTCCATGTCTCTGGAGATGAACCGACTTAGGACGGCGACCTTCCTATTCAAGCTTTGGACCTCTATGATCCTTTTGCCTTGCGTTCTTTAGCTCGACAATGCAACATTCAGGGCCAGTCACCTGATCTCCCTAGATAATCCCTACGCCATTCAATGTAGGAAACTTCATAGTCAAGCACCATGGTGCTATAGCCGCTCTGAACTTAGCCAAGGTCGGTCGGCCTAAAAATGCATTTTAATTTGAGTAAATATCCAACACCAAAAAAGGTATGACCCGCACTCGCTTGCGATCACCCTCGTTAAGTACCACCGATAATTCTACATATTCAATCGGTCCAGTAGCCATCCCGTTGAACCTTATATTCGAGATTTACAAGGTTTCAACTCCTTCTGGTCCAACATCAATTGATTATAATCTTTCTTAAATAGGATATTGACTGAACTCCCATAGTCAACCAACACCTTCCGAACAATAACAAGACCAATCGTGGTTGTGATTATGAGTGGGTCAATCATTTGAGCTTCCACTCCATTAGCATCTCAATTTCGAAAAAAATATCGTCACTTATCATCGTGCATTGTTTTGTCAGAGTTCCATCTTCGATAGCGAAGCAACTTTCACTCTCTGCATGCTTTATTGCACCAATATATCTGTCCATTTCAGTTAGGCTCTTATCGGTTGGGTGTTGCCCATTGATAATTGCATTAATCACCAACCGGTTTTCTAGCCGCCTGAATGCATCAACACCAGGCTCAGCTTGCCCCCATTGGGAAGACGACCCAGGGGCATTCGAGTTTCCTTGTCTGTCATTCTACGAGGCTTTTATATATTGTTATAACCTTTTCTTGTGAATCAACTCCTCAATCATATCTCGCAAGTGTCTGCACTCGTTGGTCCTGTAACCATGAGTTTCATGAAATCTACAGAACTTGCCTAACTTCTTCTCTTTCTCAGTTGACTCTCTTAGAGCTAGCTTTCTATACTTCTCAGTGTTCTAAGTTGCTAGATAGATATTTTATATTGAATTGTTCAGTTCGGTATAGCTGTTGTACTTAGGAGTCCTAATACGATTCATGTTATCTAGCTTCTTCTTCTTAGCCCTATCATAATTCCTTTTTTGATTATTGTTCTCATTACCAACATTCACATTTCTGAACTCCCTCTGAATTACTTTACAGTAACGTTGCTTTGTATCGCTTCATCTGAATTCCCAGCACCAGTCCTTTATGGACGTTTGCGTACTTCCTCCAAACATAAGTGCTCATTAGCTTTTATGTAGAAAGCATCCACTATTGATGGAGGTTTCCTTTCAACCAATCTTTGAAATTTAAATCAGGATGAATCCCCTGATCAACGCCATCAATACTATGTCATCCTTGGGATCCGTTACTTCGATCATGGCTATGTGGAACCGATTTAAGAAATCCTTCAGGGACTCTCCATTAGTTGGGAAAAAGTTTGACAAAGACATCACATGTTTCGGACATGCAATATGTAAACGGAATTGTTCCATAAACATCTTCGACAACTCAGAGAAAGATGATATGGACCTCGGTGGAAGTCGAGTGAACCACATCGTAGCTAGTCCTTCTAGGAAAATTGGAAAACAACGGTATTTCACGGCATCGGAAGCTCTGGCGAAATCTATATGCCATTCATATCTCATCAAATGCTGCCTAGGATTCGTTGTTCCTTCATACAACGTCATGGTCGCTATTGGAAACATTCGAGGATTTCTCTTGCGTAGGATGTTTTTAGTAAATGGATTCCAACTAGGAAAGGTACCGCACTCATCATTGATTTGGAAGCAATTTTCACTTGCAAGTCTCTTGACCATATCTTCTAGGTACTCTAGGTCTACAGGTTCGACTAAACGGTGGTAATTGGGTTCTACCGCAAGTTTTTAACTAGATGAACGCTCTTGGGGAGGTTCTCGATACCTAGGCTCTCCAAACTCCGGGAGACCCATTCATCCAACAGCCCCCCTGTTTGATTCTCATGAGTTGTATCATCAGTAGTAGCACAATTCTCTATATTCTAATCATCATTAGCGCCTCCAGAAGTCAAGTCCACATCGCCTTCTAGATGGCGAGCACTGGGCCTACCATTGGATAGGTTGGTACCGACCCATGTCCTTGGGTCGGTATTGATCCTAAATTTATGGTTGGTACTCATCTTCTTCCTTGGTTAGATGTTCCAACAGCGTTTTGAGTCCTCTTTTGCTTCCTGTCCCTCCATCTCTACTCGGATGATGAAGAACTTTAAGACTCTGAGCTTGAATCCCTCCGGCTCCTTCTACGGTTGTTCTGAGTTAACTCATTCAACAACCTTAAGCTCTACTGCATTGTTTGATTCATATCATTCTAACTAGCATGGAATCTATCTTCCATCTGCTTCATCATTCTATCCATCTCCATTTTGGTCATGACTTCAGCTGGAGTCAGGATCTTAGGTTGAGTTGGTTGGACAGCTCTATCTCTATGCCGAGGATTCTGATTCTTAACTTCAGTAGTAGCTCTGGAATTGGTAGAACGGTCTCTTCTTGTTGGATCCATTGTAAATAGCTTTTCTTGGATTATTGAAAATCTAAATAGTAGAAAATAAGGTAGGAAAATTGGATCTATCTCTTAGAATTTAGAAATCCAGTAGTAGACAATGGATACAAGTAGTTCGAGAATATGGTTCTTAGTGGAAGCACTAAAATGTTTGAACCATAAATAGCACAAACACCCAAAAGTATAAGTAGAGAATAAAAAGTGAAGAATTAAATGAAAAATGAGTAGAAAAGAGCACACAACAATTTCTAGTGGTTCAGCAAATTAAGGTCTATGTCCACTTTATGATTTTATTGTTTATAATCTGACTTGAGGGGCAGAAGTTCTTATGGGTTGGTACAACTCCGACACTATTATAAGAAAATAGAGTAAAGAGAGCAAGAGCCAAAAGATCCTGAAAAATGAACCACACCCTTCTATTTATAAAGTAGGAGCCTTAAATCTCGCACAAAATATCTCCACCTCATTTTCTCTGTCATAGACTGCTTCTCTATGAAAATAGGATGCCACATCATCACTTTGTACGGGTCGATATGACTCCAAGGGTATGGTTCAGTACCAACCCTTAAGATGGCCAATCTGTCTTCTTGAATTCTTCGCTTTGGCTTGTCTTGTGGTTAGCTTCATGATTCCATAATTTTTTGCACCAACATTAGCTTGTTTCTGAGTCTAAATGATGGAGTCGTGGAAGAACGGAGTTGCCAATTCAAGAGTTCATAGAGATAGATAGAGAATTGTACTGGATTAACAAAACAACACTCGAAGTAGGCTTTTGGCATAGGATGTAGGAGATGTAGGCAAAAGATGAATGATCATGGAGGTGAAAATATGGGTCGGTACCGACCCATAGAGTGTGGTCGGTACCAACCCATCACTTAGATGGGTTCTTGGTCCTTTTACTTTGGGTTGGCTTTGTACTCGCCCTGTGACTCTGTTTGTGTTTGGTTTCTGGGTTCTAGGGTTATCTCTTCGGGCTTGCTGCCTTGATAACTCCGAGTTCGACTCATCCAATCTGTCTGAATACTGCCTGGTCAAAAGGATGGATAACAATAATTTATATGTAATTAATATTATTATAACCTATTTTGATATAGAATTGTTTTAAATTCAATTGGAAACACTATTGATTTAAATTGGAAATTTAACAGTGATTATAACCTATATGAACACGATCCCTTTCTTTTGATCTAGTCAATGTAAATCTATTAATTTAGAATCAATTCAAGTTAAATATAAACCTTTTGTCAAAGTAAATATGAATTGATAACCTTGTTGATGCTATACCTAGGTTAAATTGATTTACTCTAATTGAAAATACTGTATATGAAGTTTGGGCGACTATGAATTGTAAATCTATAAATTTGGGTTCACTGTATGCCAAATTGTATTTAAAGTTTAATGTAATCGAGCTGAGACTGATGATGACAAATAAACAAAAAATACTAATAATAATATAGAACAAACAAAGATAACCAATCGACAGGCTCACTCGAGCCGATCGACAACAAGCGGTCGATCGCTCCAGTGACCAACGGTTGACTGGGGACCAAAATTGAGCATAGCCTGAACCTCGACCTAAAGCCTTAGTTATAAATTAAATTTTAGTATATGTTATACATATATATATATATATGGATATTAGTATAGTAGAGAAATTAGTTTCCTATGTTGGCGACGCTAAGACGTAACAGGACTAGATAAATGCTATTTATCCAGAAGGGCCGATATTCGATGGGGGTGATTCTATCACGAATTGCACTCGCGGTTGGTTCTATAGTGAATGCACAACACTTATGATGATACCTGATGGAGTGTATGACCCGACATTAATGAGAATTCCTTGGTATTCATGGATGCGGCATGATACTGCATTATTAATAGATCCCGATGCGGTGCGATAAGAGGCATTACGTTATCATTGATTGGTGGACATTGATGCAGCAGACCTTGACGTTTTTGGCACGAGTCGGCATTGCGGCCTCCCCTGCAACGTGTAAATATGATACATGTAGTCGTAATGTGGGAAACGTTGTCCCATGGTTAAAATTGTAGGGTAATCCTACGTTGGAGTAGTTCTAGTAGCTATTACTATAATTCACAGTTATTTTGGGGTTCAATTAGTTGTTTGACCCTGAGAGTAAACTTTCACAAGTTTTTGAGTGTAGGTGTATTTAGAATTATAATTCCTTAAGTTAAGGAAAGTAAACTTAGTAGGTAGTCCACAGACACAAGTAGGACACCTTAGGTAACGTAGAGTATTAATAAAGTCAATTGCATGTGATCACCATATATTTATGATGTAACTCATTCACCGGACTTTTGTCCGACCCACCCCTTTCATTTTTCCCCACCATAGAATGATAGGACAGTAGTTATTTTGGCATAATATGTGGAGAAAGGAACTAAGCATTGGAGTTCCACTATTTTTCGTTGTTTCTCAGATATTTATTTGTTGTATTAAATATCCATCAAACTTATATTGTACTTTGGAAACAATGTATATGAATTAAATATTTTGGAGATTGTTTTTCTAAAATCTCTATTTCCAGTACTTACATTTTTTTTCCTTCCGCTATGAGATCTGAAAATGTAGAATGAGTTAGATTTTATCCTTATATTCTTAGTCTATGTAATGTTTAAAAACCCAATAGCTCATACTTCTTGGCATCGACGTGAGTCCGAAAGTTGCCATAGGGTTTGGATCGGTGCTTGGTAGTTAAAGCCCTGGTAAAGCCCTGCAAAATCCCTGCTATAGCTCATAACACTTTTCGAATGCTACGAATTTTCAATTTAGCACTATTAAACAGTAGATCTGCTTTAAGCCTCGCTATTTTCCACTGTACCCTCTAAATCAAGGCTTTTTAGCACCCGCTTTAGCAACTTCAACATAAAAAGGTTGATTTAACTAGTTCTCTTTTAAAACAAATCAACGAAGTTAGGGTAAAGACAATTTTAAGGCATAAGTGCTCAATGTAAGTTAGAAATGTATTGTAGTCGCCAAATCTAGACTGTATAAATCATGATGTTCTTCGGTTTTGTTATACTACACAAATGATGTGAGAATGAAAGAAATTAAATTCAAATATTTTGTTTTATACCTAATGATGCTTTTTGCACCTCCATAATTTTTCGCTATATCCCTGCTTTATTTTCGCTATAATTTTTTGCACTTCCATTGCTATAGAACCACTATGCGCTTTATTTACATAGGATTAGTGTGTCAGGAGGTGCGGGTTGTCACATAAGACCCATCCTGTTTCATCTAGGGGTGCATGACTAAATGAAATAGAAGTTCAATACTAGCTTGCCCATCATCATGACTTAGCTGATATTATTTACCATCAAGACTAAAACGGTTTCTCATACCTTTTCTAAGCACATCCTTTTCTAGTCTACCTCTCTGACCTTTGGATCCTTTGTACCTTGATTACTCATTCGACGTTTTTACTTCCCACATCTCTAAAATTTGTTTATTAATGACCGAGGGATGAATTTTGTCATAGATTTTATCATTGATAACACAATCCAACTTTTTTGTTTCGTTGTTCTTCAAAATTCTTTTGTTCCGTTCTGCCTATATAAGCCAAATTGAGACCATAAGACAACATTGAGCCAGATCCTTGATTTGGTCCTTTTCTTATAGTTGATCTTTTATCCCCTTAGCCTTTTCCACATATTCTATGCTTACTTACTCGAAGTTTTAAACCTGAGTTTCATCATTAATTAATCAAACGAAAGTGTGGTATTCATATTCAAAGAAGAGAAGAGGATTGGACTCATTTACCTTACCACATAGGTCACGTAAAGGTTGGACCTGTTTTCCCCATCGTATAAGCTTGTCCATTGTGTTTAAGCAATTTAGAGCACCTATATGTTGTGAGAGAAATTTAAGGTAGTTTATCTGGTCCCTAATACCTTGTGCCATCCTTTACCCTGCTTCGAGATTTTAGAACATTCCCATGTTGATTTAAAAAAACAGAAGATTTTTGTGCTTCATCTCCTAAAATAATTTTCTTTTCTATACTCAATGTCAATGCTACTTATGAGATCTACAATCTGGCTCATGGCAGGATGAGCGGTTGGGTTCCATCTATTATTCTATACAACTTGACTTACTCTCAACCCTTCGCCTCTTGGGATGGATAAACTAGTCCAACCTTTAACTATATCAGATTTTTCCTACAATTACATGCAAAAACTCAATATTAGCTTATCATAGCATTAGTGAAGAGGCACTTTAAAAAACACTATTATATAAAGCATTTTAAAATTTGTTTTCTGCTATGGTAATTTTTCATAGCGTTTTGACCATGCATTTTATTCATTTAATAGCTTTAAACTTATATTTATAGCACTTAGGAACCGGTATAAGTAGATATTACAGCATCAAATTTTCTTTTCACAGTACCTATTCTTTGCTATGAAATATTTTTCCATGGCGGTTTGCTTTTTTCACAGCATAGTAAAAGCACTGTAATATGTTTCTCTATATTGTCTGTTTTTGTTGTAATAAGTTTTAATAGCGCTTCACCTTCTGTTTCCACAGCGGTAGTTTTTCACTATTAATACTTTTAATAAATTAGAATTTCACTATGCTATTGTTTCTATATTACTGTATAAATGTTATCTTTTCAATTAGTGCACATTTTTGCATATTACAGATAGGCATTTCAAACAAAAATAGATTTTTAAAATACAAATCATACATAAAACATATTTGATAGCAAAAACAAATTTGATAGAAAAAATAAAAAAAATATAAATCATAAAAATGTTCTTACATAGTTGATATCATTCTTATATAGTTGAGTAAATATTCAAAGTTTAGACATAGTTAAAAAAAACAATACACTAAAATTATGCTCCTGTTAGCGCCAAAATTGGTCACCAACACCCAAATCCAGATGAAAGCACCGACCAACGACCACAGATCACAGACAGAATGTATGTAGAGAGTAATAATGTGAAGAACAATAAAAATAAAAAAGAAAGCAGTATGAACAGAAGATTTATAGTGGTTCAGCTGACTCCGGCCTACGTCCACTCCAGAAATTTCATTTTTTATTGACGTTAGAATCAATTACAGTTAAAATCCAGAGTTTTTAAAACAATAATGGCAGAGCAACCTTAGTGTAGAAGATGAAGGGAGACAAAATGAAGATCCCTTTTCTGCAGCCCCACATGCTGTATTTATAGGCAAAGCCATGTAACCGGGCTTTCTGAATGACCCATGGCCCATTAGATCCATAGCCGATCCAGAATCCGTAGCCTTGACCAACTCCCTATCCAAATGTTGCCGACCCAGGAAAACCACCAAGGCGACTCGATGTAACGATGCTTCTGACTCGAAACAAGGCCTTGCCGACCTACACTCCTGTTGCCGATCCAGAACCCACGAAGCCGACCTGGGGAAACGCCTTTAGGGACTCGAAGCCGCTTGCCTCTACATAGCCGATCCAAATTCCAACTACGCCGAGCCACATCCCATGAAGTTGACCCGAAGCAACAACTACTTAGACACGAGGCTGCCGAGCGATGTCCTATGCCGATCCACTTTATATCCCACTGAGCTACTGAGCGACAACCCGAAGCGAAGGACCTTAGGACTGGAAGCAACCGAGCCCCATTCCATACCGAGCCAGTCCTTCCATTCCTACCGAGCCACAACTAAAACACCGAACCACTTCTTACGCCGAACCACCAACACGGCCGAGCCACTTATGCCGAACCACTTCCTATGCCGAACGACGCCATCCTGACCGAATGACGCCTCCCAGACCGGATCGTATCATTCTGACCGAACGACATCTCCCAGACCGGACCACCTTGGTTGAACGGCCGAGCCACATGGCCGAACCACCAATGACTGAACTATGCTTGACCTCCTCTCCTCGACCGAACGGCACCTGCCGATCCTCATAGGCCGAACCATGTCTGGCCAACCCACCTCAACTTTTACACCATGTCTGAACGACACCATCTAGACCGATCCATACCTCCCAGGCCGAACGACCGACACCCAACCATCCATGACTGATCGTCTTTCCATCCAGCTGGCTTAAACCCATCGTATCCCAGTCTCGACAAACGAGTAGTCGATTTAGTTAAATCCGCCTTTCCATGGCCTTTCCAAAAGGCGGGTTAACATTTGCCCCCTAAAACATGCCTTGCAGTAGGAAGGTGTGTTTTGAATAGCTTCAAGTCCAATATCTAGAGTTTATGTTCCGTTCACAACCATACCATTATATTCGTGATCCAAGCCATCCTATCCATGTGCCATATCCTTGTCCGAATCCGTGACTGCTCCGAGTCGATATCCGATTCTGAGTCCACTAACCAAATCCTTAGCCAATTCCCTAGCCATCCGAACCCATCAACCGAGTTTTAATCCATCCATATCCAATAACCAAATCCATGACTTTTCCGGGTTTAAATTTAAATCCATAGACCTCGCCGGGTTGCTTTATCCTATTCCGGCCTCGACTCTCCGGTCAAGGACTTTTATGTTCTCCGACCTAGGCTCTCCGGTCGAGGACTTTTATATTCTCCGGCCTCGACTCTCTGGTCGAGGACTTTATATTTTCCAGCCTCGACTCTCCGGTCGAGGACTTTTATATTTTGTTCGAGTCCATTCCATCGCTCTCCGACGAAGGGACTCATACCTTGCGATTACTGCTCCGTCTCTCCGGTCGGGACCGTAATCATGTAACCGATATTATTTATTAATCCAAATCCAATTATCATAGAATCCAATTAACAAAATAAAAGTCCATACAATAAAGAAAATCAAATGTCCGTAGTACCAAGAAAGAAACTAGAGTTCACAGAAAATAGAAAAAATAAAATTTCATAAACCTGAGTATCACGGTATATCATCATCTCAGAGCATGCCTAGAGACCATCCTCGATCCCATACATGTGTAAGTGACTTAGCCGCCTTACTCTGGGGTTTACTACTTATTCAAAGCCTTAAATCCATTCAGCTAATAATAAGGCGACGATGCCTAGATCTAGTGCCAGCTTCGTCTGATGTGGGCAGTGGCTGCTCCTATTCCACTACCACAGCTCGATTCCTTATGTACTGTTGTTAATGACCATTCCTTATATGTTCCTCGATGATATCCTTCAAATGCCTGCAGTCATTTGTGTTATGCCCATCCAGCTCATGGAATAGGCAATGCTTTCCCGATGTCCGTTCGTGTTCGAAGGGTTCCCTTTTTGCTGGCCTCCGATACTGGTGGCGTCCTCGAGTTTCGAAATAAATTCTTTCCAGAGTCTCATTCAAATCCGTATAAGAAGAGAATTTTGATTTCCTCCGTTGCCTTTTCGATGTGTTACCGTTATCATTCATTTTCCTTTTCCCTTTATCATTTTTGTTTGGAAATTCCCTGGGTGGACCTCCACCCCTTACTGCATAAGCTTCAGCCTCTCTCCCTTCTCTCTTAGCCTGCGCATCTTCCTGCCTCAGGAACCTTTCTGCCTCATGGTAGAACTCCCCGAGATCCCATGGTGGGTCCTGTTCCAATGATATCTTGAAATCCGAATTATCTGCAATCCCTGAAACTGCCGCCATCAAAACCATCGATGGATCAGGTCGATCCACCGAAGCCACCGTCGCATTGAATCTGGTTAAGAAATCTCTGAGCAACTCTCCTTTCCATTATTTCATCGATGTTAAAGTCATCACGTTCTTGGGTCTGACTATGTGGACCCGAAACTGTCTCGTAAACCTTTCAATCAGCTCCGTCCATGTGCCGATAGAGCCACTCTCTAGCTGTCTGAACCCTAATGATGTAATATCCATCAAATACAAAGGGAAGAATCATGCCATGACCTCCTCCGATGCCCCCAGCACTTCCATATGCCTCATGTACCTCGTCAAGTGAACAGTGGGATCCGTTCTCCCATCATACATCTCCAGTGTTGGTAGTTTGAAATCAGGCGGGTTTTTAGCTTGCCTGATCGCAGAAGCAAAGGGACTCCTATTCACATCCTCCAAGTCTCTATTCACCAATCCTCCCCTCATAGATTGTTTGATTACGTCCGCTAACCTGTCATTGTCATCAAGTAACGACCTCTGTGCGTTGTCTCCAACCTGCCCTCTGAGTCCACGAGGGAATTCTAGAACCTGCCCTTCTGGATGAGCATCCACTTCCCTATTAATGCCAAATTTCCTAGCATCGCCTGGTATCCTTACTAGAACGGAGCCTACATGATTCGAGGGCATGCCCCCTAGTTCAGGGGCCGTTCTCGATGGTCCAACTCTATCCTGTATTCCAGTCGCTTCATGCCCTTGGTCCTGATTCTGGGCTGCCTCCACTCCTGTCGCTCTAGCTTTGTGATCCTCATTTCTGGCATACCCTGCTACTCCATTCCTTTTGTTTTGCATTTCAACTTGTCCAACCTGTTCGAGTAGGTTTTGTATCATTTCCTCTTGTCTCTTCAGCATTGTTTCCATCTCGTCTTTGGTGATGAAAATCGAGGCCTGATTCGCTCCTGAGGAAGCCTCTTGACTCCCTTCATTCTGCCTCCTTTCAGTCCTTTGTCTTCTTGTCGATTGCCTTGCCATAACTTCCCAAGAATTCGAGTTCCCAAGCCTTTAAATCCAAAGACCAAGCTTTAGAATCCCTGAATACTAGCTTTCTCAGTGAAAGCACCAAAATGTTAGCGCCAAAATTGGTCACTAACACCCAAATCCAGATGAAAGCACCAACCAACGACCACAGATAGAATGTATGTAGAGAGTAATAATGTGAAGAACAGTAAAAATAAAAAAGAAAGCAGTAAGAATAGAAGATTTATAGTGGTTCGTCTGACTCTGGCCTACGTCCACTCCAGAAATTTCCTTTTTTATTGACGTTAGAATCAATTACAGTTACAATCCAGAGTTTTTAAAACAATAATGACAGAGCAGCCTTAGTATAAAAGATGAAGGGAGACATAATGAAGATCCCTTTTATGCAGCCCCAAATGCTATATTTATACTCAAAGCCAGGTAACCGGGCTTTCCGAGTAACCCAGGGCCCGTTAGATCCATAGCCGATCCAAAATCCGTAGCCTTGACCAACTCCCTATCCAAATGTCGCCGACCCAGGAAAACCACCAAGGTGACTCGAAGTAACGATGCTTCTGACTCGAAGCAAGGCCTTGCCGACCCACACTCCTATTGCCGATCCAGAACCCACAAAGCCGACCCGAGGAAACGCCTTCGGGGACTCAAAGCTGCTCGCCTCTACATAGCCGATCCAGATTCCAATTACGCCGAGCCACATCCCATGAAGTTGACCCGAAGCAACAACTACTTGGACACGAGGCTGCCGAGCGATGTCCTATGCCGACCCACTTTATATCCCACTAAGCTATCGAGCGACAACCCGAAGCGAAGGACCTTAGGACTCGAAGCAACCAAGCCCCATTCCATACCGAGCCAGTTCCTTCCATTCCTACCGAGCCACAACTACAACGCCGAACCACTTCCTACGCCGAACCACTAACACGGCTGAGCCACTTATGCCAAACCACTTCCTATGCCAAACCACGCCATCCTGACTGAACGACGCCTCTCAGACCGGACCGTATCATTCTGACCGAACGACATCTCCCAGACCGGACCACCTTGGTCAAACGGCCGAGCCACATGGCCGAACCACCAATGCCTGAACTATGCTTGACCTCCTCTCCTCGCCCGAACGACACCTGCCGATCCTCATAGGCCGAACCATGTCTTGCCAACCCACCTCAACTTTTACACCATGTCTGAACGACACCATCTAGACCGATCCATACCTCCCAGGCCGAACGACCGACACCCAACCATCCATGACTGATCGTCTTTCCATCCAGCTGGCTTAAACCCATCGTATCCCAGTCTCGACAAACGAGTAGTCGATTTAGTTAAATCCGCCTGTCCATAGCCTTTCCAAAAGACTGGTTAACAGCTCCCTTTGTCTTCCTTCTATCCGCTCATACACATTATGAATTTCAATACCTATGATTTACACAATTACAAGTTAAAGACTCTTTTGTATATCAACATAGGTTAGATAAATAATCGAATAGGCAAGATAAATGATCAACATATGCCATATCTATTGTGAGAGGGAACATACATGCTGGCAATTATGAGCCATATAAGAAAAGCAGTTTATTAAAATTTATTAGCATATGGATATTGGAAGTAGATAAAATAAAAATGCAGTCTAAACCAAAGTGCAGGCTAAAGAAAAAGGCAGTCAGAGAATCATGGTTAAGTCACGTAGCAAAACAAGGACCAAAGCATGAAGTATGTGGTTTAGCAGCATACCTTAACACATAGACAATAATAAAAGAGTGGATGGGAAAGCAAAGTAGACTAGGAATAAGTATATATTTTTAAAATTTTGAAATGGAGGACAATATGATTCAAGTGTGTGAGTGTGAAACATGGCTACTAGAGGGGATGATGATGGTTGTTAGACAATGCGAACTGAACATTACATTGGAAAGAGACTTGTTGCTATTGGTGCCAATATGCATAAGATTTTGAATCTTAATACATCCATTTGGAACGATTATAATATCTATAGACTTGCGAGTTTGATCGAAAACCCACTGAAGCTAAATGATCCAACCGTCAATCAAACCTATCGAGTTCTAGTGAAGGTGGACATTGGTAACATTAAAATTAAAGTAAGACCTAAATCTATAACTTGAGAAGTTTATGTTCAAGAAATGGAATATGTGTATGATCCCCTCATTGTGACAACTGTAAGTTTTTTGGACACTATATAAGTCCATGCCCATTGGTGTTGTAAACATAATAAATGCAAAGAAGTGGGTCATACAACAAATGGCAGCAAACTGTATAAAGGTGTGGGTTGTAAAACCACTGAGCCAAAGTACAAATTTAAACAATAATACATCAGAAGGAAATAACAAAAAACAGTATTTGTGTGCATAAAAGATAATGCGACTATCAGTGCTAGCCAGAAAAGTGCAGTGTCCTTATCACCAGCAGCATTATCTAGTGCTAGAGAAGTATCACTAGCTGTAGCTAGAATCAAAATGTATCTCAACCCAGTACCAATACAATTGCACAAAGAATCAGTTCTAGCGTTATATAAACTAATTTATATCCTATTAAAGTTTAAATTTAAAACCAGATCTAGATAAAAATCTATTTTACATTTAAATTCAAATTTTAATATAGATGTGTGTGTGTATATATTTCTTTATTTTAAATGAATATTTGAATTAGTGTATCCTTTATTAAAGTATATCATAAATGATTAACTAATAAAACATGTTAAAAAATTGTTTATTCATTTATTTAACTTTCGCCTGAAATATTTTAATTAATTTTTTATAATGTACATCCGTATGGATTTACATCAATATATATATATATAATCCATATATATACATAAACACACACAAAAAGATTAGTTTTAAATATTATATAAATATATTAATTACAAAATTCACGTTTCAAATTTTATGAAAGTTCCTTTAAAAATTTAAAATTAATTATATATATATGGTCGAATACAATATACATAATATTTATGATGTATGTAGTTTTTTCCAAATATATGTGTATAATATTGGACAACAAACATATATGTAAAGTCATTATAATACACAACATATGTATAAACAACAAAAAAGGGATAATCATCATACATGAATATAAATAACTTATAGAAAAGGAAATTTGCAATAATTTATATCCCACTAAAAGCACCTTGAATGATTATCAAAAGGTCCGAGTTTGCAATGAAATAACTTCTAGAATTTGCAGAAGACTATGAAGCTAACACCACCCTTTTGTTCTAATTTTCTTCTGATTTTTGCTTTTGAGATTTTTGACCAAGGTTCCCTACGACTCATGACTAGGGTAGAAAAGAGGATAATGCAACATAAATGAAGGGGGTGTAGTTTAAGTAGCCAAAAGGAAGAGGTAAAAGTGGATCAAAAACTCCTATTTTTACTCATTTCTTTCTAACTAATTAAATCCAATTTGAATAACTTTAAACCTCCCTCCTACTTCAGAAAGTCCTAAGCTCATACAATAAATAATTGTATTAAATCGAATCTAAATTGTTATCGATATCGTATATCGATACACACATATATAACTTTTATATACACACAGTTAAATACCGATGACTTTAAAAAATCAAATAAAATTTAATAATTAATATTTTAAAATAATAATTAATTAATTTACAACCATTATAAATTAATTAAATAATGTGATTTTTGGATTATTCATCATTACGGTTACGCGACTCAAAGATGTAAATTCAGTCAACGATTAATATCAAACAATTCGTATATTAACGTTCATACCTGTGCAGTTGAAACGCTAAGCGGTTCGATAGCGGTGGATGTAGTAAAAGTTATAGCAAGGATAAAGCGAGGATATAGCGGAAAATAGCGGAGGTGCAAACATCTTCATTAGGTATAAAACCAAATATTTAAAGTTAATCTACTCTCATTTTCACACCATTTGTGTAGGAAAAAGAAATATTGTTTAATTTTATATAACAAAACCAAAGAATATCATGATATATACAGTCTATATTTGATGACTATAATAGATTTCTAACTTATATTGAGCACTTATGCTTCAAAATTAAGTCTTACCCTAACTTTTTTGATTTGGTTCGAAAGTAAACTAGTCAAATCAATCTTTTATATTAATATTGCTAAAGCGGGTGCTAACAAGCCTTAATTTAGCGAATGTAGCAGAAAATAGTGGGGCTTAAAGGAGGTTTACTGTTTAATAACTATATTTAAAAAGCATAGCGGTCGAAGAGCGCTACGTGCTATAGCGAGGATTTTTGGGGCTTTAACTACACAGGTTCACACGTCACCTTAGCTAGTGGTGTGACAGTTTGATCGAATTCATTGCTTACATATTTTTCAGTAAAATCCAATTTATCAAACCGACCATAGGGAGGTTTGCTTAATTCTACTCGGCAAAAATAAAATACTCTGAAGCCCAAAACAGTTGCACTGTGTTCCTCCGCATTCTCTTTCCGCGTTTGCATTCGCATATTTTTCTCATCTTTGTAAACGCTGATTTAATTTCTCCATTGATATTTTGTTTGTCCTCTTTAATTTCGATTCACAAAAATCTGACCTAGATTCCCTTCTTTAAAATCCACAAATTACGCAATGATCTACTAATATTTCTCCATTATTGCTGCAATCTTTCAGATCCGTCGTAAGTTTCTACTCCATGTCAAAATTATTTTTTTCATTAAATTTCTCATCCACATCAGCGAAAAACACTCTTTTAATTCCACCTATAACAGACGTTCCAGAGACTAAAGCAAATTCTCCAGACAAACCTTAGGTTTTTACACAGTTTCATATATGTTTTGATTTCATTGTTGAAGTTATTAATGAAAAAACATGTACTTGCAAGTATATATCTATTTGGAATTAGGACAACTGCTTGTAAAGCTTCGATTTTCAAGTACTTTATAGTTTTTATTGTTTGTTGGAATCGGAATATAATTTAAATATTGAATTCAAAGAAGTTACCACTACATGTTCAGAGCTAAAGTGAATAGTTGTAGGATTTTAATGGCCTGCTGCTGACCTAGCTTTTGCCACAATCACCAATTGTTATATATTTGGATGATTTTACCTTTTCCCTTATAAATTTGTTGTGAAGGTGTTTTGTTTTGGAACATTTTTATCACCTGACACTTTATTGAGAAACTGCAAATTTATTGATACAGTCAACATCTTTATAAATTGATGCATTTAGGTAAAGAATTCAACCTGTCATGTTATCTCATTTTCTTGTTCAATGAATTGCATACCCAAGGATGTATGGTTCTAACTTATGACTTCATACCCAACACACTAAGATTTTCCCTCTGTTTTTTTATTTAATATGCAGGTGGTAGGGATTTTTAAAGTTTACTGTGAACTTCATAGATAACAATCAACTTGTTTGGTTCTTTATCATCATTCATCAACGATTTACTGGTTCTTTCTTGCTACTGTGAACTGAGACCAATGATTGTTCTTTTGAATACTTATTTAAACATGGAAAAATAATAAATAATTTGTATAATCAACTATAATGTGATTTGATTAGGATGATTATATTCACTATGATAGTGTTTATCTGAATACTGAATATAAATGAGCATTCAAGTAGTTATATTAATTTGTGTCACCAATAGATGGTTTCAAACAAAGGCTAGTTTCAATATGTTATGATATACAGGTTTAATTTTACCAATATAATATTTCTATATGAATTTTTTTAGTTTACCAATATTATTGTACTTTCCCTACTATCGCCGCAGTTACTAACATCCCATGCAGATCCCCGATTTAGCCTCATCGATTATAAAAGGTATATATTCAAGCCATGTATATGTTCTACTGGTTTTGAAAACATAAAAATTAAAAACAAACAAAATAACTATTCAGTATACGGTAATTATTGATTTTCTTACTATCTATGTTTGTTTGTATAATGTAATAGAGAGATTCAAGGTGCTTGTGGCAGCCCTTATTATACGGCACCTAAGGTTATGACATAAAATTATATGCCTAATGTTGATGTTTGGAGTGCAGAATTTATCTTCTATGTTTTGCTTTATGATGTGCCAAACGTTGATCTCAAACCCACCCCTGTAAGAATCTTGCAACATAAGTGAACGAAGAATGCTAGCTTTTGATTGGTGTTGCTATCGCTAAGATGAAACCGTACCAGGAACTCGAGCTGCCCTTAGCTATGAAATGTCGCCTCTATCTAGTTGGGCATCCACGATCTGAAGTTTGCATACTGTCGTCAATTCTAGTCAGTGGAATTGATTTCAGACCAGCGTTATTGCCATTGATCTCAATCTGGTGCTCTTCCGATGTCATCTGGATGCATTGATCTATCATGAACGTGGATATGTTTTACCGCCTATTCTGCAGTTGACTCCTACTACTTCTCTGATGAAGAACAAATCAAGGACACTTCTCAGAGTCAGGTTAATGCAGGTACGTTCCTATTCTTATTCAACCTTATATATATCTATTTGGTACGCTATGACTGTGCATGTCCTTGAATGTCGTTGTTGTATGATAATGTGAAACGCTACTTGCTGCGAGATGCTTGTGGATGAGTATAAAGCTTGTTGATGCTCTTTCTGATGTTACCCCCTATTATGTTGAGATGAAAAAATGGATTTATAGGTCAGGTGATGTTTGATATGCTATGTGGATTAGTTAGTGATAAGTAGTTTGTTAATGATAGATCAACTGTTCTGAATATGCAATTTAAGGTTGGTCGAGTAGAACTGGCAGTGGTGATTGGATAATAGGTACTAGAGATGACAGAGTATTGTGAATTCAAGATGCTTTTTATAAGAGCATGATGCTCCTTTTTGCTTACTTTATTGTTGTTTTTCTGTACATCCAATATTGAGATTTGACTTTCGAATCTATATATAGGAAAGAGATGTTCGAATATCCAGTTATATTAGGCAGATCGTTTGGGTTAAGGAAAAAAAATCATGTTTGAATGGTTCTGAGTTGGCTATCCTTTTATTTGGATGACTCTTTTATTTACAGTCATTTAATAGTGAATGAATTAGTTATTTTGAATGTTCCTATCAGTAACAGCAATTAAGGCTTTCCTATTATTTCAAAGATGTTTTTTACGACATAAAGGTGCCGTTTGACCCGCTCATGTTGGGAACACGTCGAACATCCTAATAGTGTTAACCTTGTTCACAGCTCCGTTGGGAAAATGGTGCGAGAAGGTACGTTGGAGTCCGACGCTTCTTCAACGGTTGACATCAATAACCGTTGATTTCTTTTCTTATCATATCCTCCCTTCAAATTAGGACTGTCAATGAAACCTGAAAAATCTGAAATTCATTCGCATCCGTATTCAAAAAACGGATAAATATTTGATATCCGAAAAAACGGACGAGGATGTGGATACAAACGCGTCCGCATTCGAAAATTATCCTTCGGTTTTTCTTAACATTATAGTTTAAATTACACGTATTTTAGTACAATGAAATATATTTATTTATTGTTTTTTTATGCCTAGAGGCTTATGTTATACATACTAAATGCATATTGGCTGCTCAGAAATATTTATTATCATTCTATTTGTTTATTTTTAACACTTTAATGGTCAATGAGATAGAAAAAAGTTCATTTTAAATTAAAAAATTTCATTTATTTCTCTTAATTTATCCGTCATTGGCGGATGAAATAATTATCCGATATCTGTCTGTATCCGTGAATGCAGATATCCAATATCTGAAAATGATTTCGGATGCGGATGTGACGTTATCTGCATTTGAAAGTATCCGTTGACATGTCAAATTCAAATACTTCGTCCAATACACCGTTTAGATTCTCCACTCGTAGTACATAAACGTTTTTCTCGTTCACTGCACTTCCTCATTCAAATGCCCATTCAAATACCATGTTTTCATTCGTTGCAAACACATCTTAAGTGTCTGTATCTGTTCACATACACTAGATTTCATGATCACCCATATTTATTTCTTCGATTCATTTGAAACCGTGCATAAAGGCTCCATGATGCAATCAACTTTTACCTACTAAAATACCAACCAAGCTGTTGCTTTATAATGTATATTCGTATAAATTATGCTATAGCTAGTGGATGAACATGAGATTACAGACTGTAATATTATTATTTTGTTTTCTTGGCAATGGACCATAAACCCAAATAATTACATGCATACACATACTTGCATAAATATTATTTTTCAAGTTGCATGAATATGAGAAGTTTAAAGTAAAACGTTTATGTATTATAACAGTTATATGGAGTTTATAGTACATTTTTGGAAAATATAGCTGTAATTGTTCAAAATGCAAGGCAAACATGAAACAGTTTGATCAAAGAAGTACAAAATATAACATTTACTTAGGTGTTTCCCTTGTGTAGATGAAGGCTAGACTGCCTCGTAGGCCCTAAACATCAAGGATCATGAACTTTAATAAATATATACATACATAAAACATAAAGCAAGTGCTTTACAAAAGTTTCCTAACTTTTTATATTATATATTATCATTAAGGGTGCGTTCTTTTTTGAATTGAGGAAGGGAAAGGGATTGGTTTGCGAAATGGCAATGTGTTCTTTTTTCACACGAAATGGACATGTATAAGGGCAAGGGGTGTAAAATAGGGGACAAAAGGGAAACAAACGGAAGGTTTTAAAACGTTCGTGCGAACTGGGCTGAGAAGTGGAGGCTCGCGTCGACGAGTCGGACGCTTCGAACGCGTCCGACGCAGACGCGAACTTTAACAGCCCAGTCCTCTTATTTTGTTAATATATATACATATTCCTCGTCTTCTTCCTTTTAAATAACACAGTTTCTATATATACACACAAAACATAAATTTTTTCTTTAGCATTCTATTTTGTGTTCTTAGCAATGCAAATAATTTTTACCCAATATATTATTTAAATTTAACATTTAACTAAAATTAGAAAAAAAAATGCAATAATTATTTTTCTTTTAAAATTATATAATCCAACGGTTGGTCCACCGTTGTACGGTTATACTAATCTATTTTAAGCGCTACTCGATAGTAACAATTATTTACTCAAATTCTCTTCGTCAAAACTGCATCACTATAGGACTTATGGAACTTGTTTTTTGTTCAAAATTCCAATATCGTCCATATTCAACTTGATTAATCCAAATACAAAGTCCTTAGTTTAATAATAATAGCTATTATTAACCATACTACTCTGGTCAAAGACTTTGACTTAGAGTTGACTATAGTTGATCGTGATACTAACCTCATATAATCGAAGAGATGAATTCTCAATTGAATAGTGTTTCATCTCCAATGCTTCAACTTTGTTAGCACCAAAATTGGCCACTAACACCCTTGAATAGAATTGTGTAGAGAGATTAATGAAGAAAGTAAATTAAAGCAGAGAAGTAACACAGTTGAATGCCAAAAGAATAACAAAAGCAAGAACACCAGATTTATAGTGGTTCGGCATAATCACCTACGTCTACTTTGAATAGAATCTTTATTGCTTTTCCTATCACTTGAATACAGATACAATCCATAAAACAACCTCTTGAATACAAGTTTGAATCTAAGGAGGCAAGCACAAAAAATGGTAGAGTATCCCTGGAGTTCTCGAAAAAAGGTCCCTTCAACTGTGCCATTGCATCTTTATTTATAGACAAAGATAGGCTGGACTCCTTGTGCAAGCCCAAGACCAAGGTTGCTCGGCCTACAGCTGGAGATTAAGTGGACCGAACGAGTCATGCCGACCCACGTCTACCGGTCCACCTATGTCGATCCAGAGGTTGTCTCATTGCTAACTCGAAGCAGCCCCTCAAGGAACTCGGGGCAAGCGGTAGTATGACTCGAAGCATAAAAATGTGGATCGCATCACTCTGTTATAAACTGAAAAATTGTCAAGTTCTCCAGGGTGCACCGACCCAGATATACCGAGTCTCCAATGCCGAATGGTGGTCGCCGATCCACTTTGGCCGAGCTCGGGTTTCTTGTGAGTGACTCGAAGCAAGTGATGGTTCAAGCCGAAGTGAAAGAATGCCGGTCGTATCTCCCTGACCCAGTAACTATGGCCGAACCACTTCTTCTTCATTCACCTTGACCGACCCTCCAAGGCCGAACCACCATGGCCGATCCACTTCCACTTCATCCACCTTGGTCGACCTGCCAAGGCCGAACCATCATGGCCGATCCACCTGAAACAATCTCCCTGAGGCCGACCCACAAAATGCCGAGCCGCACTTCCTTGAGTATCTTGACCGATCTGCTTAGGTCGAACCACGCATGTCGAACATCTACCACCGAACCACATATACTAGCCGACGAATTAACATCGGGCACTCCCAGCCCTGTCATGACTCGAGTTTTCTGATCATTGTCTCTGCAACTTGCCTTGTAGCCTGGCCAAAGTCCCGGGAAACAAACTTAGACCCAACTATAGCCGTTTGATGGATGCCATGCTACGATTTAATTATAATCAAAGCAGAGTGTCCATATTAAAGTTCAATAGTATTCTCAAGTAGACAAAACTACGTAATATCATCACTTCGAGATTCTCTGTTTGACCTTAGTTATATTAACCAATAGAATACTCTCGAGTGAGTCATTCCATAGTTATCGAATAACCACTAGTACATAACCCCTTAGCGCCCCTAGCAGCTATGAATAATATGCTGCCCAACATTTGAAGAGCGTTACACACTTTAGTCTGAATAGATGTATCGAAATCCTTTCTCGAAACATCCTGACTAGGAATATTTAAAACAATATGTTATTTTTATTATGATAATTTCTCATGATCACAACATATTGCAATTACTATCACATAACATATCATTTAAGAATTTTCTATTTAATCCACTTAGATTAAATAATTAATTAACCTAACACCATTTGATAAATATATAATAGAAAGAAAAGCACCTTTAATTTCAAGCAAGATTTTATTGCGGAGTTAATAATTTACAATAAATAACAAAATTGCCCCTAGGACATACCCCTAATTCTATCAATCTCCCACTTGCACTTGGAGCCAACTATGGAATCTCAATTCCATCCAATAGACTAGTTTGCTGAGAACCGACCGAGCTAGTCACATTATGAATGGATCTGCTATGTGGTCCTCAGTATCTACTCTATTAATCACTACTTCTTTATTAGCAATGAACTCTCAAATAAGGTGAAACTTTTGAAGTATGTGCCTTGATTTCTTATGAGCTTCTGGTTCCTTTGCAATATGCATCACAACATTGTTGTCACAAAACAATTTCATTGGATCTTTAATGTTTAGAATCACTCCTAGCTCGGCCATAAATTTGCGAATCAAGCCCACTTCATTAGCTACTTCATTGAAGGCAATGTATTCGGTCTCCATAGTTGAATCAGCTACCATTTCCTATTTGGAACTTTTCCAACTAACAACCCCACTGTTTAAAGTAAAAATGTAACCAGATACAAACTCACTGTCATCGATATCATTTGAAAATTTGAATCTATATATCCCTTCATAAGGAGGTCTTCATTACCGCATATAAGGAAAAACCCTTAGTATTTTTCAAATACTTAAGTATACATTTTACAAAAGTCCAATGTTTCTCACTAGGATTAGACTGATATCGGCTTATACATCCTAATGCATTTGACACATCCGGTCTAGTATAGAGCATAGCTTACGTTATAAAATTGATTCCAGATGAATACAATACCCTCTTTATAATCTCTTTCTCCTCATCTGTATGAGAAGTGTCCTTCTTAGATAGGGCGATTCAAAATTGTGTCAGAACATTTCCATGCTTAAAATTCTCCATACTGAACATTTTCTGTGACGCCCCACCTCTATACCCACGCTAGACAAGAACACTATGGTGTAATGCTATCGACTAGCACGAAGAATAAGGCTGTTGAGGAGCGACCATCCATGTAATTTCTTTGTGCGAGCACCAATATGTCAGATAGTATAACATGCACTTCATTTAAGGAGGAAGTCCGACATACCGATACAAACTCAAAGCTATCACACAGTGGCTATATATAATCTTCGGAAACAAATATAGAAATAAACATAACACAAATCAGTCACAGACATCCATATCACAAAGGCGGAAAAAGATATGAATATATATATATAACACATGAAAGTGTACATCAGAGTAGTGGTCTGAAAGATCCACGATAATACAAAAGAATAGCTACAAGCTACACAAAAGAATAAGTATACATCACGGAGTCTATATCTCAAATGTATACAACAAAAACTACTATAATCTAAGTAGTTAGCCAAAAGTCAGAGTAATCCCAGAAGAGAAGTCAAGCAGAAACACCTGTAACATCTCGGTTTGACTCGAGTATTATTTCATAAGAAAATAATAAACGGATCAGTCTAGCTATAAATATTAGATGACATGATATAGAATAAAAGATATGGCATATACATGTAATAACCATAATGGCATACTACTATAAGTATGTAACTGAAAATCAACATGAGATTAATCAATATCACAAGAATCTTCTCAAAGGTAAAATAGGGTATCATACCCTAAACTTGTATTCATAACAAGTCAATGACACACAAATTCACCAATGCACAAAAATTGATAAAACTTATCAATGGAAATCACGAAAATTGGTGAAGCACAAATTCCAGAAATCAACACAAGAAATCCAGAAATCACAAAAAGGGAAAGAGGCCTATCACAAGACAGGAGCATGAAAACTCACCAACACGTGTATCACAAGACGGAAAGCTATTCCATGGTTGCTAACCATTTTCACTAAACGGCCCGAAGACCATGAGTCAAAACTCCACTAAAATGGCCCGAAGACCATGGGGCGCTACCCCACATATGTGAGTAGAAACATCACACAAACGGGGTCTAGTCTCCCTCGCAAACAAAGAGACATCGCTCAATCGCTAGTCTAAATCACAAAAATGATCGTCATGATCATCAAGAAGTGTCAATTACACTAAGCTAGTAAATATATGAGTTTAGCTTCATGTCCCATAACCACTAGCTTAACTTAAATATTTACGAACAAACTGTAGATCTTCACTAGGAAATTGTCACAAGAGGTTCAATCGAACAAGTCCAAGAGTTAACCGACGAAGCAAACGCAAGCGTTTCATACCACTTGTTTTACTAAGCCGTTTAATTAGATTTCTCATCCGAGTGAAGTAAAGGCTGGTATATACTAATAGATTGGAAAACGGTTTATGGAAAAGAGCTTTGTAATAAAATAGTATTGAAATCCTTTTGATGAAAGGGTTTTGATATTTAGTACTAGTATTAAAACCTTTTTATATTTTTAAAGTGACAAGTCACAAAATTGATCGTAGAAACAAATCAATTCACAAATAAAATTCACATTCAAAGATGTGAATAAAATCCAAAGGAATCAATCCCAAATCCATCAAAATAGGAATACACCTCCAAGATAACATAGTTCAACATAGTAAATTGGCGCGACCTAGTCATGGCGCGACCTAACACGGTCGAGCAAAGCATTGGTGCGACCTAACGAGGTCGAACTAAGGAGTTAACGGCTTAAGGCTACGGCCCAACATGGCCGACCTAATATGGCCGAGCAATATGCAATGGAACGACCTAACTAGGTGAGCGACCTAAGGGGGAGACAGATCGAACGACCAAAGGATAAGGAGGGTCGAGCGACCTAAGGGAGAAAACAGGTCGAACGACCTAGTTGGTTGTGACTTAGGTGGTGAGCGACCTAAGCACGCGACCTAAGGTGGAAGTGGGGTCGAGCGAATTTACATACTCGAACGACCTAGGGGTTCGAACGACCTAACTGCCGAACGACCTAAATGCAGGTGAGCGTTAAATAGGTCGAACGACCTAAGGTGGGAAGGACAAACGACCTAACGACTTTGACAAGGTCGAGAAACGACCTATGGTGTGAGGAACGACCTAATTGCAGACCGACCTACTGGTGTTAAGGCCAAGAGGCCCTAGGTGGAGCGACCTAACGGCTTTGAGGCCGAGCGACCTAAGGAGTTACGACCTATGGATGGAGCGAGCTATATGCAGGCCGAGAGGACGAACGTGTGCAGATGTGAGTTAAATAGGTCGAACGACCTAAATACGAACGTCTTTAAGGTTTAACGACCTAATGATGCGAGCAAGGCCGAGCGACCTAAATACGAACGACTTTAAGGTTTAACGACCTAATGATGCGAGCAAGGCCGAGCGACCTAATTCCCAACGACCTAAGGTCTAATGACCTAAGGGGAAACGAGCTAATACCGAGGCGACATTTCATGGCAGTGCGACCTAAGCCCAGTAATTCACCCAAATACACTAAAAATTGGAGTTTTCACCAATCCAATCCAAACCAAATGCAAATGTACATGCTAAAGTGATAGGGAGTCCCTCCCAACAATCCAAGATAGTCATAGACAAGAATGTGAGATAAAAATCTCACCTTTTCACGGAAATTGATGGAGATGAAGTTTGAAAGCAAAGCAAGAATAATCACAAGCTTGAATCAATGTCTTCTCTTGAATTTGGAGTAGATGTTGGATTAGCAATGAAGACTAAGGCTTTGGAGTTTTAATTTCCCATTCCTCTCCCCATTTTTGATGAAGCTTGAAGTGTTAGAAAATGAAGAATGAATTAATGAAGAGGAGAGGGGGTTGGGCTGAGTTAGTAAGTGACAAAAAGGGTTCAGCCCAAACCAAAGCCATAAGCGAAAAAGTGGCGAAAATTCCACTAACTCCAAACATATCAAAGTTTATACTCAAAAAGATCGCAAACGTCATTTCGAACTCAATGGAGGTGGTTTCGAGTCCTAATTTGACCGTATGCAAAAAGTAGCTTTTCGAACTAAGATCCGATTAACGATTAAAATATTTAAATATAAAATCGATAAATATGCGGGTTGTTACAGACTCCCCTCCTTAAAGAAATTTCGTCCTCGCAATATATAAGATGGAAATTAAAAGTAACAACCATAAAAGCATATTAACACCAAAAGAAATTTGAAATAAGAAGTTCACCTCAAAAGAGCATGAGAGAGTAAGTCTGGATGTGTTCGCTCGATGAATTCTCTAGATTCCCAAGAACAACCCTTAGGATTTGAGGACCATTGAACTTTCACAAGCGGAACACCTTTATTTCAAAGTCGTTTGACTTCCGAAGCGATAATACGAATAGGATGCTGCTCATAAGTTAAATTAGGCAAAACTTCAATTTCTTCCACAACACCGGGCTCAAGAATAGAATCGGAATCTCGAAAGCATTTCCGTAATTGAGAAACGTGAAACACGTCATGAATAGCAGAAAATTGAGCCGGTAATAAAAGGCGATAAGCCATGGAATCCATACGTTCGGTGATAGGAAATGGCCCAATATATTGAGGCGCTAATTTTTCCCGATCGACTGAAACGTAGCACACCCTTCATAGGTGAAACACGAATAAAATCTGGACCTAAAACCAGCTTCTCACCGGCCTCAAGCCAACAAGAAGGGGATCGGCATGGCCTCCCATAGAGTGCCTCGAAAGGTGCCATACCAATACTAGATTGGAAGCTATTATTATAGGAAAACTCAAAATAGAAAAATATGATCTTCCCAACTTCCATCAAAATCAAGAACACAAGAACGAAGAAAATCTTCAAGAGTTTGATTCACACGCTCGGTTTGTCCATCGGACTGGGGGTGATAAGCGGTGCTAAAATTAAGTTTCGTTTCCAAAGCTTTTTGAAGACTCTTCCAAAATCCAGTAGTAAACAATGGATCTCAATCGCTAACAATTGAAGTAGGAACTCCATGCAATTTAACAATTTCTTTAATAAAGAGTTTGGCCAAAAGAGGAACGGTTCGGTTAGACCGAACGGGAATAAAATGGGCGGATTTAGTAAGTCTATCAACTATCACCAATAAGCTATCATGACCCGATCGAGAACGGGGAAGGCCATCAATAAAATCCATGGAAATTTGGTCCCACTTCCAAATTGGAATTTCTAAAGGCTGCAATAACCCACCGGGCCTTTGATGTTCGGCCTTATCAAGTTGGCAAGTCATGCAACACTTAACAAAGTTAGCAATATCAGATTTCATTCACTCCCAATAATAAAGTCGCTTCACATCTGCGTACATTTTACTACTACCGGGATGAATGGTAAATTTAGAATGATGAGAATCTTCTAAAGTATCTTTACGAAGATCACTAATATTTGGTACGATAAATCTACCAAATTTTCGAATGCCGCCACTAGAATCAATATCGAAGTCTTTCAAACTTTCAATATTAATTTTATCCCTACAACTTTGGCTAAGAAGAGCCAATTCGGGATCTAGCCCTTTGAGCTTCAAGAATGCAGTCTAAAAGAGAAGGATGAGCCTCTAGGCTACATAAAACAAGAGATGCACATAAATTGGATTTCGCGATCTCGAATCTCACAAGTGGATAGAGTCTCGAGATCATTCCATTTGGATATCATCATAGAATCAACCGCTTGTTGCTTACGACTAAGTGCATTGGCAACACGATTTCCCCTTTCCGGGAGTATAAAGAATATCAAGATCATAAGATGCAAGAAATTCGAGCCAACGTGGTTGACACAAATTAAGTTTCTTATGAGAAAATAGATATCCCAATGATTTACAATCGAGGTAGAGAACAAATTTCTCCCTCAAAGATGATGATACCAAACACTGAAAGCAAAAACAGTAGCCGCGAACACCAGATCATAAGTGGCATACCTAGTCTCGATCGGCTTTTAAAATTTAGAAGCACAAATGATTGCATGCTCTCGTTTGCAAGAGAACGGCATCCAAACCAATACGATTAGCATTGGTACAAAAGATAAAGTCTTGGTTCCCTTCGGGAATCACAAGAATAAGAGTATCGAAAAGAAAGAATTTAATCTTCTTTCCCGAAAACTAAAACTTTCAAAATCACAATTACCTTTATAGAAAAATTTACATTTTACAAGTCAATTTATTGTGCCTGATTGTCTCATCAAAGCGTTTAGGAAATCCCTATCGATAGCGTTGATCAAGCGCATCGACCAGAATTCTTAAAACACTAAATGGGCAATACAACACAAAATCATCTTTTGCTTGTTTAAGATTAAAAATAAAATTGTACTTATAAATAAATCTTATGAAAAAGATTTGCAAAATTTTAAATTTCTATTTTCATCCAAAATTAATAAATACAAGAATGGAATTATTGAGATATTCATAGAATACTCGATTTATAAAATGGATGAAATAAGCTGGATAAACCGAATGACATAATAAGTCATTCATAAGAATCATAACGAGTGCGGAATGTGGTAAGTGGAATGCTAACTTCCGCAACTCCTAGCTAATGAAAACCGGTGGCAAGGTCAAACTGGAAAGACCTTAACACCTCTTAAAAGATTGCTTAGGTAATGATCCTAAGACAAGCTCAAAGATTCCAGAAAATTCACAACTACCCAATTGAGAGAAATAATTCTTTACTCAACATGTGAGCTTAAAGAATAAAATGATGCCATTAATTTGGAATCGAAATCACAAAGGAAAAATATGAATCTTCTTAACAGATTAAAAATGTCGAAAATGAATAGTCCATTCGGAAAAATAGGATATGGGCCTCATAATGATTAAGCCAATCCTTTCACGCAAATCAATTCCGAAGCCTAAACAACGCATAATATGCAAATTGGTTCGGAAAGAAAAATCACATGAAATAATTTCGACATCAATAAAAAGAAAATTGAGTGTTGCGGATCCACCAACCGGATTCGCAATTCTCAAAGAAGTCATCAAGCCCAAAATGTTTTAAAGAAAGAGAATCAACAAGTTCTTATGATATAAAAATGATAAGATGAACCCTTATAAAAAAGAACTAGAATACGAAGATCACGAAATAATATAATGCCATCAAGGG
This sequence comes from Allium fistulosum, assembly GCA_030737815.1. Classification (NCBI taxonomy): domain Eukaryota; kingdom Viridiplantae; phylum Streptophyta; class Magnoliopsida; order Asparagales; family Amaryllidaceae; genus Allium; species Allium fistulosum. The sequence goes on along the minus strand of CM060902.1, from coordinate 1,240,583,671 downwards.
TTGAATGGAAAGTACCTTGACCAAGAAAAGTGTCACTAGAAGCTTTTAGCTTTCCCTCTCTCCTACTTTGAAGTTTGGGACAGGTAGATAAGTAATGACCCGAGCCTTTGCAATAGCGGCAATAAAGGGGTTTCGGGCACATAATAACATAATGGTCCATGGAACCACATTATAGCATTGTTTACGACTTGGGGTAGGTGTCTTGGCTACCGAAGTTTCTAGTTCCATTTTCTTCTTGCTTAGAAGTATGGGGCAGACAGAAATACGATGACTTGAATTTTTGCAATAACGACAAAAGAGTGGTTCCGGGCTCTCCTTTGCATAGTGGTCCTTAGAATTACAATTGTAGCATCCTCTACAAATAGAGTTTGGAGTCTTTGCTAACAAAGTAGGTTGCTTCACCTTCTTATTGGGATAAGGGCTTTTGAACTTAATATGCCTCTTCTCGGAAATCCCGATACCATTATCAATTCCTTTATCAGCCTCTTCATGTCGAAGAGTGATATCCACAAGCTGATTGAAAGGAACTTCAAGTTTCAGAGGTAAAACCATTTCGGGGTTCTTACACAAAGCAGAGATAAACCTTTGATTCTTAGTAAGATCCAAAAGTTGTTGGGCAGACATGAATGCACCATCCAGAGAAGAACTACTGGATTGACCAGCGCAAGGACTACCAGAACTAACCATCTCTTCTTCTTTAAGAAAGAAAGAAAGAAGAAGAAAAAGGTTATTCTCAGAATGAATATCAAACAAATCTTGATAGATAAAACAAGGAATCTTAAGAGCGAATAGGATAGATCGGTACGAAGACACGAATTAAATCCTAAGGCACGACTGCTAAGAAGGACTTAGGACGATGATCCTTGTTAAGTTATTCTACATTGTTCCGAAGTTTGGCTCTGATACCAAGCTGTGACGCCCCACCTCTATACCCACGCTAGACAAGAACACTACGGTGTAATGCTGTCGACTAGCATGGAGAATAAGGCTATTGAGGAGCGACCATCCATGTAATTTCTTTGTGCGAGCACCGATATGTCAGATAGTATAGCATGCACTTCATTTAAGGAGGAAGTCCGACATACTGATACAAACTAAAAGCTATCACACAGTAGCTATATATAATCTTCGGAAACAAATATAGAAATAAACATAACACAAATCAGTCACAGACATCCATATCACAAAGGCGGAAAAAGATATGAATATATATATATATAACACATGAAAGTGTACATCAGAGTAGTGGTCTGAAAGATCCACGATAATACAAAAGAATAGCTACAAGCTACACAAAAGAATAAGTATACATCACGGAGTCTATATCTCAAATGTATACAACAAAAACTACTAATCTAAGTAGTTAGCCAAAAGTCAGAGTAATCCCAGAAGAGAATTCAAGTAGAAGCACCTGTAACATCTCGGTCTGACCCGAGTATTATTTCATAAGAAAATAATAAACAGATCAGTCTAGCTATAAATATCAGATGACATGATATAGAATAAAAGATATGGCATATACATGTAATAACCATAATGGCATACTACTATAAGTATGTAACTGAAAATCAACATGAGATTAATCAATATCACAAGAATCTTCTCAAAGGTAAAATAGGGTATCATACCCTAAACTTGTATTCATAACAAGTCAATGACACACAAATTCACCAATGCACAAAAATTGATAAAACTTATCAATGGAAATCACGAAAATTGGTGAAGCACAAATTCCAGAAATCAACACAAGAAATTCAGAAATAACAAAAAGGGAAAGAGGCATATCACAAGACGGGAGCATGAAAACTCACCAACACGTGTATCTCAAAACGGAAAGCTATTCTATGGTTGCTAACCATTTTCACTAAACGGCCCGAAGACCATGAGTCAAAACTCCACTAAAATGGCCCGAAGACCATGGGGCGCTACCCCACATATGTGAGTAGAAACATCGCACAAACGGGGTCTAGTCTCCCTCGCAGACAAAGAGACATCGCTCAATCGCTAGTCTAAATCACAAAAATGATCGTCATGATCATCAAGAAGTGTCAATTACACTAAGCTAGTAAATATATGAGTTTAGCTTCATGTCCCATAACCACTAGCTTAACTTAAATATTTACGAACAAACTGTAGATCTTCACTAGGAAATTGTCACAAGAGGTTCAATCGAACAAGTCCAAGAGTTAACCGACGAAGCAAACGCAAGCGTTTCATACCACTTGTTTTACTAAGCCATTTAATTAGATTTCTCATCCGATTGAAGTAAAGGATGGTATATACTAATAGATTGAAAAACGTTTTATGGAAAAGAGCTTTGTAATAAAATAGTGTTGAAATCGTTTTGATGAAAGGGTTTTGATATTTACTACTAGTATTAAAACCTTTTTATATTTTTAAAGTGACACGTCACAAAATTGATCGTAGAAACAAATCAATTCACAAATAAAATTCACATTCGAAGATGTGAATAAAATCCAAAGGAATCAATCCCAAATCCATCAAAATAGGAATACACCTCCAAGATAACATAGTTCAACATAGTAAATTGGCGCGACCTAATCATGGCGCGATCTAACACGGTCGAGCAAAGCATTAGTGCGACCTAACGAGGTCGAACTAAGGAGTTAACGGCTTAAGGCTACGGCCCAACATGGCCGACCTAATATGGCCGAGAAATATGCAATGGAACGACCTAACTAGGTGAGCAACCTAAGGGGGAGACAGATCTAACGACCAAAGGATAAGGAGGGTCGAGCGACCTAAGGGAGAAAACAGGTCGAACGACCTAGTTGGTTGTGACTTAGGTGGTGAGCGACCTAAGCACGCGACCTAAGGTGGAAGTGGGGTCGAGCAACTTTACATACTCGAACGACCTAGGGGTTCGAACGACCTAACTGCTGAACGACCTAAATGCAGGTGAGCGTTAAATAGGTCGAACGACCTAAGGTGGGAAGGCCAAACGACCTAACGACTTTGACAAGGTCGAGAAACGACCTATGGTGTGAGGAACGACCTAATTGCAGACCGACCTACTGGTGTTAAGGCCAAGAGGCCCTAGGTGGAGCGACCTAACGGCTTTGAGGCCGAGCGACCTAAGGAGTTACGACCTACCTCCAAACGACCTATGGATGGAGCGAGCTATATGCAGGCCGAGAGGACGAACGTGTGCAGATGTGAGTTAAATAGGTCGAACGACCTAAATACGAACGACTTTAAGGTTTAACGACCTAATGATGCGAGCAAGGCCGAGCGACCTAAATACGAACGACTTTAAGGTTTAACGACCTAATGATGCGAGCAAGGCCAAGCGACCTAATTCCCAACGACCTAAGGTCTAACGACCTAAGGGGAAACGAGCTAATACCGAGGCGACATTTCATGGCAGTGCGACCTAAGCCCAGTAATTCACCCAAATACACTAAAAATTGGAGTTTTTCACCAATCCAATCCAAACCAAATGCAAATGTACATGCTAAAGTGATAGGGAGTCCCTCCCAACAATCCAAGATAGTCATAGACAAGAATGTGAGATAAAAATCTCACCTTTTCACGGAAATTGATGGAGATGAAGTTTGAAAGCAAAGCAAGAACAATCACAAGCTTGAATCAATGTCTTCTCTTGAATTTGGAGTAGATGTTGGATTAGCAATGAAGCCTAAGGCTTTGGAGTTTTAATTTCCCATTCCTCTCCCCATTTTTGATGAAGCTTGAAGTGTTAGAAAATGAAGAATGAATTAATGAAGAGGAGAGGGGGTTGGGCTGAGTTAGTAAGTGACAAAAAGGGTTCAGCCCAAACCAAAGCCATAAGCGAAAAAGTGGCGAAAATTCCACTAACTCCAAACATATCAAAGTTTATACTCAAAAAGATCGCAAACGTCATTTCGAAATCAATGGAGGTGGTTTCGAGTCCTAATTTGACCGTATGCAAAAAGTAGCTTTTCGGACTAAGATCCGATTAACGATTAAAATATTTAAATATAAAATCGATAAATATGCGGGTTGTTACATTTTCAGTATGGTATTTATGTACAGAGATTGGGACAACCTAACAACCTCTTAGATATAGGCTGCTTCTCCTATATCTTTCATGGAGAAGTTTTTAGAAAACCACGCTTTCACTGATTGCAACAATGCAATGTCGTTACCAATTAGTAGTAAATCATTGACATATATAACTAAGAACATTATAGCACTTTCTTTTTCTTTTTGATATATGCACGCTTCCTCTAGGTTTTGATAAAAACCAAACTATTTGATTACTTTATCAAAACATATATTCCAACTCCTTGAAGCTTGTTTAAGACCATAAATTGACCTTAACAATTTGTAGGCTTTTTCCTTGCTCCCACTGACCTTAAAATTCTCATGCTGAGATATGTAAACGTAAGTCACCATTTAAAAATGTTGTTTTCATGTCCATTTGCCGTATATCATAGTCATAGAATGCGAAAATGTGTAGATTTATTTGATTGGACTTAGGCATGGCTACAGAAGAAAATGTTTCGTCATAATCAATATCTTGAATTTGATGAATCTCTTTTGCAACTAATCTTGCATTATTACTCTCTACTTTTCCATATATATTTAGCTTTTTTTTTAAAATACATTTGCGAATGATGGGTTTTATACCTTCGGGTATGTCAGTTAGGGTCCATACTTTAATGTCATACATGGAATCCATTTTTGATTTCATAGCTTCAAGCTAAAATGCAGAGCTTTTACTCTGTGGTGTTGGAATGAGAGAGGAGTGTCATCTTTTAAGATGCAATCCTCTTTCTCGCCATCCATGAAAAAACCATCTTATTTTTCTTATGCATAAGATTTCCTATTATACCTTATAATAGGTTGCATGTTTTCATACAATCTCACTTTTAATCTCTTCATAAGAAATTCCTTTTCCAAAAAGACAGCATGTCGAGAAATAATAACCGTTTGTTCCATGGTATTATGGAAAATATATCTCATTGAATTCTTGGGATATCATGTAAATTTACACAATGTCGATCTTGCCTCAATTTTATTAGGATCAACATTCTAAATGTAAGCTGGACAACCCCACACCTTTAAATACTTGAGTTGGGGTTTCTTCTTACACCTCATCTCATATGGGGTCTTAGATACATATTTATTAAGCATCGAATTCTACATATACATCGTGGTTTCCGATGCATATCCCCAATAGAAAGAGGTAACTTAGCTTACTCATAATGGAACAAACCTTATCTAATAGGGTTTGAGTCATTCTCCACAAAACACCATTATGTTGCAGAGTATAGGAGGATAAACTTGAGAGATAATCATATTATCTTTTAAGTACCATTGGTGCTCTTGTCCAACGTACTCTGCTCCTCGATCATATCAAAGTATTTTAATCTTATGGTTCGTATAATTTTCAATATAATTCTTATGCCCTTTAAATTTCTCACAGACATCTGATTTGTTCCTCATAAGCTGTACATATCCTAGTCTTGAGAAATCATCGGTAAAAGTTACAAAATAAGATGCATTATCTTTGGTAACATTAGGCATTAGACCACAAATATTAGTATGTATGAGACCTAAGAGTTCATTAAATTTATCGTTGCTCCCACTAAAGGGGTTTTTGTTCATTTTTTCTTTAAGACATGATTCAGATGTATCAAGTGATTTAAAATTAAATGATGGTAAAATATATCTAGTTTTCAATTTGTGTAATCATTTGTCACTTATAGGACTTAACCTATAATGTCATAGATAATTATTATTAATATTAACATTTGAATAATTACTTGTAGAACATACATGATTAAAATTAAAACATACAAATGCCACTATCCAAATCGCCATTGTAGATTTTGTTTCCATCAAACATAATGTTCATAACATTATCAATACAATGAAAAACATATCCACGCTCAAACAATCTTTGCACAAAAATTATTCCATAGATAAAGTTTTTAACACAATAGAAATTATTTAAAATTAAATCTAATCCATTTGGCAAAGCCAAGTGATAGCCACCAACTGTAGTTGCGTATAGTAGAGATCCATCATCAACTTGAAGTCTCATTTTATCCTTTGCTACATGCCGCCTGTACCTAAGTCCATGCAATGATTTATGTATATGAGTTCCAAATCCAGTATCTAATACCCAAGATAACTTATTGATTGCAAAAAAAATTTGAATAAATATACCTATAGGAGTGGTAGAATTCTCTTACTTCTCTTTAACAAGTTTTAGGTAGTTTTGACAATTTCGTTTCCAGTGCCCCTCCTTATGATAATGATGTCACTCACCATTGTCATTTAGAGCTCTCTCCTTATTCTTCTTGTTAACTCAATTTCTCTTCTTCAAACCATTCGAAGATGAGGCCTTCCCTTTTACCGCGAGCATTACCTCTTGATCTTTGGATGAAGACCTGATTAACCTCAACATATGGAGCAGCTCCACGAGGCTTACATTTAACTAGTTCATATTGTAATTCAATATAAAGGACTAAAACTGTGGAGTAAGGGACTCTAAGATCAAGTCCACCTATAGCTCGTTGCTAATCACGACATCCAACTATGAACGTTTATCAATATAGCCTTTCATTAATATCATATTCATCCACACGCATGACATTTGTCATCTTCGTATTAAATAATTTCTTAGTAATTTTATACCTTGGGGAACGAGATTGCTCTCCAAACAATGCTTTGCTTTGAGGCTATCATAGATTTATGGATAGACATGCTTTTGAGCTGTCTTTGCAATATTTTGTCTAATAGAGAAAGCATAAAAACTTGGGCGATTTCTAGGTCCCGAACCCATTTGTTATAAGAAATTATTAATTCAGGATCAGCATTTAAAATGGTTTTTCTCTTGGCAGATCACTTATTGATGACAAGAAGCGTTCATATGTTAGTTCTATATTGATTGTTCTTAACCAATCTATGTAGTTAGGTCCAATGAGCTTGCCATTTTCAAAAAATAACCTTGGTGTGGATATTTTCTGCAAACTTAATTTAGTAGATTAGGACATTTGTACATAATATATGTTCTTAAATTTTTAGTAACGTTAAACATTATATTCCATTTTACTAATAAGCTCCAACTAGGCTTTTATGTTTCTCAATACCCTAAGATGAAACATAGAGATCTTTCATTTCACTAGTGCGTATTAGGACTCGCTTGCCTTGGGATTCCAACCTTGTGTTTGCTCAATAAATCATAGACCCGCAAGCAATGGATAACACCTTATCAGTTGCATCATATACAACTCCTAACCCATGATCCTTGTCCTGATCTCATGTCAACCTTGACTTTGCTTAACAAATCAAAAGAGACTATTCACCGGTACCTACCATTTCACGATGACCTAAGTATATTATAGGTACCTTGAGCTTGCTTAACAAATAAATATAGTTACTTTATCTTATTTAGTCAATATATTAATAATACCACAGATAACATCTCTAGCTTGAGTTTGCTTAACAGCCAAAGAGTATGCAAGTAACTTATAAATATATAAATGGTAGAGGATAATACTTATATGAAAAGATTCATAATCCTAAATATATTTAATTGAGTGATATCAACTTTAGAGATGTATTGTCCTGTCTTGGAATTTTAGAGATGTATTTCCTTTAAGGAGAGGAGAATGTAACACCCTATAATTTTACGTAATTAAATAATTAAATTAAAAGGATAAAATCATATTTTACATAAATGGCAAAATAGTGAATTTTTACAGAAGCTAGACATAAGCTTCAAAACCTATTCTATTACACCTGGAATGCCGTTTATGGTCAGAAAACATATATAACTTGCTAAATTTGGTTAAACTGGCTAGAAATTAGAAAAATTCAAAACCTAGTGACATTTCTGTAATATATTACTTTCGATTTTTAGGCCAAACATATGTTATTTCAACCTATAAATAGAAATGTAAACCCTATTCTCTATTCCTACTTGAGCCTAAACATCTTACCACTAATCTCCATCGTATTTCCAAACAAAATCAAACCAACTTCACATCAAATCAAATCCAAATAAAATAAAATAAATATAAAACCAATCACCATAAAGTGAGCTATGCAAATAAATCAATGCTACCGAAAAATTTAGAGCTTTGAAGGCATGGAATTTCTAGACAACGAAGGAGTAGGAGGATCTATGTCAAATCGCAGAAGATGCACGACAAATCATTGAATTGGATTTATCCTATTTGGGTAAATATTAGTAAAATACAACAATTCATCACTTATGGTCGTAAATCATGTTATTAATGATGTAACTAGTTAAAAAGAGATTTTTTATAAACATGATTAGAGGTAGTATGCCATGGTTAGATGATTAAAAAAATTCAATTTTTATTAATTATAATTAATCAAAGTTAATTACTTCCTAATTAAAAAGTGTGAATTACAAGTGTTCCAAATCGAAAATATTATATACCAAAATTATAATTCTCGATGACATGAATCAACTGGTGGTGTTCGTTCATCGATTGGGTGTATGGATTTAACAGAAAATGCACATGAAGTTTGATAAACGTAGACCATCTATTTTGCTCTAATGGTGAAATGACGACAATATGACGATTGGGGAATATGAGTTTGTAGAGGAAGTCAAGTGGGTTTTTGAGATGGTCTCTGATCATCCTAGGTCGAAGTATGGTGGCTAGAAATTGCCACAAAAGGGATTATAGAGAGGTGCAAACTGGAACATTATGGGTGAAGTAGAGGGTGGCATCAGCCTCGGCTAGGAGCAGGGATCTTGATGGTAAGTTCGGATTGGGTGGGAATTGCCCGACGCGGGGGCAAGAGGGCATCTATGAGGTGTCCTCAGGATCAAATCCCACATCTATCTACGCAACTAAAGAAGAGATGGAGAGAATGTTAACTACAATACAAGAGAAATTAAAAGCCGGCCAAGAGGAAATGCTTGATGGATTTTTCATATGGATGGAATAACACATAACAGTCGGAGTTAACCCAAATCAAAGTTCGTTGATGCAAAAAATGGATTAACACCCAAGAATAGATTGTAAGGAACCTATGAGACCTGGATCTAGCAGATATCAGTTGAAATAAGAGGTAAATAATAGAAATAAAGTACAGAGACACAAGATTTTATAGTAGTTCGGCAATTTATGGCTTACATCCACTTTATAGCTTTGTTGCTAATTGATCTGATGTAGTTCATTTGAGATGACAAGAGATTTGAAAGAGAACTAGTCACAAGTACTGTAACACCCTGCATTTTTAGATAATTAAATAATCAAGTAACGATGAACAGTAAAAATAAGCATTTTTGGAATTGTCAGAATATGGCCTCGAAACTTATACCATTGTGTTCCTGGCGATTTTCTGATCAATTTCCTTATATAACTTGTCGAAATCCGAGTTAATACGAAGAAGTTATGAGAGAATAAGAAACTAGAATTAAACGAAAAAAAGGAGCAAGACCCTACTGCAGCAATGCACAAGGGTTGACCCGCAAAGCACACAGGTCGACCCGCGTTTGACAAAAAATCGTCCAGGGACGTGCCGAAGTTATAAATTTTGATTTTCGTGCGATCTGAAGCATTGTTTTCTGGATCCAACAATTCTCAGCGAGCCTGTGACGTGGTTGCACCAGATTCAATCCAAAAATCCGACGGTCTGAGATCCCCAAACACCACTATAAATAGGACCTTAGGCCTAGCTATTTTCTCACAATCAGATTTTCTCCCAATTGGGTTCATTGCCTGAGGCTGAACCCTAAATAGAAAATATTTCTAGGGAGAAAATCTTTTTAATAAAAATATTAGACGTCTTATAAGGGGATCCAGGAAGGCCATGGAGTAAAGCTAAGGACGACAGGTGAGTGGATTTAAATTATATCTCTTTTATGTTTATGATTTATAATATCGTTAAATTCCCGTTAAATATTTAATTTAGCATTTATTTCAGTAATTAGTTCTACTAATTAGTTATATTGGAACCATAAATTTTATTAGAGAAGTGTACTTATATTTAAATTTTATTTATATGGAAAAAGAAAGGAATCCAATTAAGTATAAGTAATATTAGGCTTAAAAGTTGTAGAAAAAGGCATAAGCCTAAAAGTTAGAAATTTATAGTAAATTATGTTAAAACGGGAGATATGAATTAAAAAAAGAAAAATCTAATAACTTGATTTGAAAGTTAGTGATATATTAGTTGGTTGGTTTAGAAAAGGGAATACATTTCCATAGTTTAATATTATAAGAATAACGAAAAACGTAATTGCAAGGATAAAAGCAAGAAAAATGGAATTAGTGCAAAATAGAGACATTACTGTATTTTGCATTACCCAATAACTAAAGAAACAGTAAAAGAAATATCTTGCTGTTACGAGTTATTGTTTATAGCATAATTTAGTATTAAAATATAGAAATGGATTTTTAGCACAGTTTTTGTAACCAACCAAATAGAATAGAACTACTTCCTAGAATAAAAGAGAATAACGTGAAGCGTTAAAGAAATTAAAGAAGAGGAAATAATCAAGTTAATTATTTGACAAGACTAAAAACAATAAACAGACTATGTGACTAGATGTACATTTACTGCGTAGATAGTAGAATAAAAAGTAAAGCAGTTATTATGATAAGTAATTTGTGATAGTTGGACGTAGTCCCAATCTAAGACTGTCATATAATATAAGAGAACTAAAGAAAATTTAGTATCATAATAAAAGAAGACAGACTAGAATAGAAAAGAGACACTTGCAATTACATTTATAACATGTAAGTTATAAAAGGAAGAAAAGAATATAAAAGTGACAATTGCAAGTATAATTGTAACAAGTAGGTTATAATTAAAAAGAAAGAAATAGAAGAGGTTTATTTTATCAAACTTAGACCTTGGATTAAGTTAATAAGCAAAAATAATAGAAGTGGCCCGTACCGGCAGCATTCCCTTTCAGGTCTTGGACTAATGGTCTCACACATGGGTGGGGCTGGGCATGCAGATTAGGGTAAATAAGTAGCCAACATAATAAGAAAAGTAAAATAAACACATAGTAAAGATTAGACGTAGGGTCTAATAAAATGGTAAGGTGCGTTTAGAGCAGCCCGAAAGAGAATCTGGATAAAGAGCCTAACGAAGCAGTTCATCGTAGATTTTAGTACAGAAAGAGCACGTCCAACTTTGTTAGTTCGGGCTAGAAGGAAGTACGAGACTTCAACGGGACGTGAGGATACTCTAGGATGGCCCTCTGGGGTAGGCCTAACGAAGCTGCACTCCCGGAGGCAGGTGTGTAGGTATTCCATCAAGAGAGTATGCCTTGACTGCTTTTGCATTGCAGGCCTAATGAAGCGGACCTTTGTAGGCAGTCAAAAGGTTGGTGATGGAGTAGGATATTCGTATGACACCATACTCTAGTTTGTGAGTAGGTTATAGTGGGCAGGACCCAAAAGGATAGTCGCATGCGGAGATCAAGCCATCATCAGTCAGAGCGAGTTCAGGAAAGACTAGAGTTAAACCAACATGCCAATGATCCTTTCACTATCGAGACATTGGATGTGGGGCACAGCCAATTGGATGTTTAGATTGTTTGTAGTAGGGCACATCCACTTAGCTCTTAAGAGGTCTTTCGATTAGTTGAGGGGGTGCTGCGTGGGGCCATAGCCACGATGAGAAAAGAGACAAACCAAGTAGAATATCTGTATTGTAGGCCTAAGGAAGTGGACCTTTACAGATATAGAAAATCCCCGACTGTGTTCCGTACAAGGTAGACCTTGTTGGTGGAATTCAAGAAGTAGACAAAATGATTATGTGTAGTCCTCAAGGTACGCACTGGGTGGTACATTATGGATGTCCGAGCACTAGTATAAGCTAGTGCAGATGCAGTTTCACGTTTTCATAGTAGACAACGGAACATCTGTATTGTAGGCCTCACGAAGCTGTCCTTTACAAATGTAGTTATAGTATGCTCTAGTAGCAAGACGATGGAGTCCTTTTCGAGGAGGATATGGAAGGTACTATGGGTAGTACCTAGGACTGATGCGGTCATTGGGCATGTAGCCACACACACACACACACACATATATATATATATATTGGTTATTAGTTCTTAATCTACTAGGGAGTAGATGGGTATGATTCACGCACATAGGCGAGAGTATTACAAACCCAATAAACCTAATATAGCAGAAAATGGAAATAGAATGATATATGTAGAATTATGCTTGTAAGTGTATAATTTGTCCATTCACCAGAACTTTAGTTCTGACCCTCTCCTCATAACATCCCACAGGTTAGATAGATGGCAGAGATTTTCCAGCTTTGAGACACTTGCTTAGAAAGTGTTATTACCTTGGTGAGTATTTACTTACTGTTATATTTTAGTCAGTTCCGCTGTGAGATATTTATTTGAGCTTTGATATATTTATCTTTGCCTATTTGCATGATACCAGATACCCAACTTAGGCTTCAATGGGCTTGGATTTTAGCATTTATGCGAAAAATCCGAACCCACTGGAATTCGGGTTGTTACAAGTACATGGGTTAGACAGACTCTAAATCCTAGAATTGCATAAAGTAGTTGTCTTGGTGACTATTATGTGGAAATAGAGGATGATGAAGAAGTAGGGTTTTCGCATAGTGATGGCAGAAGTCAGATCGTCTTCTGGTTGCTCTATGATTTGTATTTATAGGAGAAGCAGGCATGATGGACCAAAAGCCTGCTTGTGATGAGGTTAAGATATCAGCCTGAAGTAGTGTGAGAAATTTGGGGGTCCCACGAGTTAGGAGTATAACTTGATACTGAGTTATCCCTATAAATCGATACCGAGTTATCCCTATAACTCAGTATCGAGTTATCCCACTAAGGGGAAACTCGTGGGTTTCTTTTGGATCATGCTCTTAGCTTCATTTTAGGGTGCCCCTTGTGTTTTCATGGATCGATGACTTATTTTGATGATCATTCCTTCATAACTTGGTTAGCTCTACAGTTTATAGGAGCTACCTCTTCAATTCTTGAGATAGGTTATCTGGAACTTCATGAAATCACCTGGGTATGCATATAAGAGCTAGAGAATAACTCATGTGAAGTTTGAGAGTCTGGTTATGGGGCATGATAACTCGGTACCGACTCATAGCCATAACTTAGTACCGACTCATCCACTTAGCATATTATTGGTATAGATTTTCCCGAGCTATTTCCTTTGTTCATGTGAGCATGCATGCCAAGTTTCAAGTTGTTTCGTCTTCATTCTGCTTGGTGTCATCCAAAAGTTGGAGTGCTTGGAGTTTGACCTGAGAGTTTTGTGTGTCAGACCCGAGTTATACTTGCTTGGAGTCTGACCTAAGAGTTTTGTGTGTCCGACCCGAGTTCTGCTCAGTAACGATTGCTTGGAGTCCAACCTGAGAGTTTTGTGAGTCAGACCCGAGAAAAAATAGGGCGGCATTGAGTTATCCCTATAACTCGCTACCGAGTTATATACTTAGTGAAGATCACTTCGAGTCTGACCTAAGTGTTTTGTGAGTCAGACCTGAATTATGTTCATCGACAATTACTTGGAGTCTGACCTGAGAGTTTTGTGAGTTAGACCCGAGAAAAAACTGGTCGGCATCAGGTTATCCCTATAACTCAGTACTGAGTTATGTTGCTTAAGTCTAACCCTAGAACTTTTTGAGTCATACCTAAATAAAATCATAACTTGGGTTTTCCTTCATTTTTTCTAGGTTCAGCTTAGGTACAACTCAGGTCAACACCAAGCGCCAAGTTGAAAATACCAAGTGCCATCACGGGATTTCAATTTCGCTTAGTGGATTTTCCTTTAACCGTTTGACTTGGTTTTAGTTGAAATTTCATTTGTCAGGCAAAGGACTTGATCTACACTCTGGAGTTCTGATCTGTGCTTCGAAGATCGTTTCATGCCTTAGGTAAGCAACATTCCTCTTTACAATGAACTGTTTTCATTTTTTCTTTTCTGTTTCCTCCGAGAGCTTTTGGCTCCTACCTTTGAGTGAGATTCATCTAAAGTTGGAGGAGCGACGATTGCTTGTTGGTGGGAGATAGTCAAAGTTTAAGTCATGCTTGATCTATGGCGGACCCCGAGCTTGTCCTAGTTCGCTCTAGAAACAATTGTATTAGATGATTCCACCGCTATGCTTTTCCTACTATTGTACTCCTTGTGTTCCTGAAAAAGAAATGGTTTCCGCATTGCTTCGGACAGCGGCTTCATTATCGATTATTCATCGACAACGGATAAGTTCCGACATATAATATCACTATTCGGAAGAGCTTGTTATTCTAGCACGAGCGAGCTATCTACATAGGATGGTCAATTCATGGCATCCATGACACTTGACTTATTTTGCAAAGATAACACATCGCACTTGCCCAGGTCAACGCTCAGAATCTGGTTGGTCAACATACATCGACTTCCCTTGGATTCCAGGCGTTGTTCATATGGTAATATTATTCGAAGTAAAACATACTTGACTATGTTGAATGCTGAGTGTTATTATTTAGAATGACTTTCTGGTCATCCCATCTTTAGTCTGGTAAAGGAACTTCCACTTCTGTAGAAGCTGGATCCTTCATAACTTAGGCTTCACCTTTTATTCCTATCATACCGGGACGATTGATTATGGTTGAATTGCAAGGCACAGTTGCTCTTATAGTGCTATTGCTAAATCTACCTCCTCCTTTAATAAGCACATGGCCTTAAGAGCCTCGAACAAAGAGGGAGGAGCAAGCAGGGATTCACTAAAGCTTGTTGTCCTGTCGGCCTTCTTTTTATTTGTGCTTACGCCGGAGCGGTCTCCTTTGTCTCACAACTTTGTGTAGATAGATAGAATCCCAACAATATCTTTGGTTATGTTTCTTTATTCAGCCCTGCATATAGTTACCAAAGTGCTCTGCTTGGCGACATAGGGACGTCATTTAAAGAACCCTGTATCCCTTCCTACATTTGTTTGGTCATGTTCCTTTCGATCAACTACCATTGTATATAGTCCAAGCTCTACCGTGCTCCCAATCGCTGGGGAACATTATACATAATATTTACTCCTCATTCATAGGTTTTTGTTGTGAACTAAATCCTATTGATGGCGTTCTTCTACCGTGAATCCAGGCATTAGTGTGAGTTAAACACATGAGGAAAATTATTCGATTGCCCCTTGTCTAATTGAGCTTCCCCAATTCCGATCATTGATCGAGAAAAAGTCCAATAGTACTTGTTTTCAATTTTGTATGACTTTCTTTGCTTCTCCTCTACCGAGCATGTCCTACTTGGTCGCTAGCACTGTCATTGAAGTTTGGTCATACATAGTTTCAATCTCCAGAAACTAGTGAACGATTATTCAATTTTGATTATCCTTCCTTGAAGTTGCCTATTTCTGGAGAGCAATAAAATTCCTAAAAGCTGGTGATTACACCTTCTTGACATTGCCAATTTCCAGACAATGGAAGATTCTTGAAGGTTGTAGCTAAAATTCAATTCATGCTTCAGTTTCTGTCTTCGAAAACTAGCTCATCAATGACTCAATTCTTAGACTTTCAGTGCTGAGAGTTTCCTCTCGATATCGAGAACTTTTGGGTCACTGCTTCCACTTGTCCGTTTGTCTTTTTTTGTCGTGATCATGGCAAGCGATTCCACTTCATCACCAGTAGTCGATTGTAAGGATGGCATATTCTGTTCTTTTCCTTACCATCGAGTGCACATCGATAATGTTGATTCCCCTTTCTTTGCGCTTTCCAGAATCCAGTCTGCGCACCAGTCTTTGTCTCTGGGGACTGGTGGTTTAATTGCTCGATTTTGAGCATTGCCTTTTCTCGCTACCGTGCCTCCTGAGTTACTGTGTAGCATATTTATTTACCACAACTCTATGCATGTAAATAATACTTCTGCAGTCATTTTGGCATATTCTATTACATAGCTCCATTCAATAATGTGAGCTAGCTTGGTTTAACCAATTCCATGGTTGTTCGTGTTTAGGCTCGGTCAAGTTCATTTCGACCAAGTGTAGGTTTATATGCCCTAGTCCATAGGGACGATTGCTTTAAATACCAAGTCTATACGTTTTCGGAAGACTAGGTTTCTTGAGCACTACGTTCAATTGCCCCGAGCCTGATTCGCAAGGTAGTTCCTATCTCTGAGCTCTAGTGACTTTTCTATTCGATTCAAAAAGCTTTGAGTTTTTAATGCAGTCGGTTCCTTGACTGTGGTCGAATTCTTCCGAGTTGACATCATCAACCAATGCCATCCTAGATTTATGTGTTAGAAAGATGTGTCACCATCATCTTTTGTTATAGTAAATTCTTCTAAGACCGGTATTAAGGTCCTGATTATGCATTAGTTTCTATCTCTAGAAACTTGCGCACAAATGACTCAACTCTGTGGATTTCTCCTTGTTATCACCTATCCCCAGGCAACAATTGTTTCCTATAGGTTAGAGTCGACCGATTCGATCGGCTCTAAAGTGAATACTTCTTCTTGACGTTGCCAGCCTCCGGGCAACATCAAATTCCAAATGGTAGGGTTGAATATTCGATCGAGCTCCTAGTTCTATTCCGAAAGCCAATGTATTGATCATCTCATTCTGGAGTTTTCTCCTTGGCATTACCTATCCTCGGGAGATGGCATATTTCTGCAAGTTGGGACCGAATGATCTAGTCAGTCCATAAGTAGGTTATCAATCCTTCTCGCCGTCGCCAGATCTCTGGTAATGGAAAATTTCTATAGGTCAAAACCAAATTATCCATGGGTTTCTCGTTTGAATTTGAGAACCTTTTCATTGTCGCTAATCTCCGGGCAGCAATGAATTCTTAAGGACTAGGTGCTACCTCTCCCTGTCATCACCTATCTTTGGGTGATGGCAGATTCCTAAAGGTTAAAGGTTTTCATTCCTAATGCCCTCTATCTTTGGGAAATGCCGAATTCTTGAACATTAAGACCTTCATTTCCCTGGGTGGCAGTTTGTTTCTTGAATTCTCTATTTTACAAAACAGAACTGTTATCTAACCAACTCCATGGTTATTCATGTTTGGACTTGGCGAGGTTCCTTTTGACCAAGTATCCCTGTTCGTGGGACTAGCTATTTTAAACTCCTGTATTTGGGCGTCTGTGAGAGATGGAAAGGTTTGGGATGAATTATTCAATTACCCCCAGTTTGGCTCTCAATCCTACTTTGAGATTGAGGAAGCTATCGATTTAATTCCCGACTTTCCATGATTGTCCCTTCTTGTCCTTAGCTGTGCATATCCCATCTGGGTGCTAACATCATCATGGAAGTCCTGTTCATATGTCAGTTTCTATCTCCAGGAACTTGTAACTCAACTGCTTGGTTCCAAGCAAATTTTCTTGAGCTCCCTATCTCGGGGCTGCGTCAAAATTCTTTATAAGTTGAATACGGGAAATTCAGTTGTGCGCTAGCTTCTATCTCTGGGAACTAGCTTACGGATAATTCGATCCTAGGGATTTCCCTTCGCTGATTCCTTATCTTCAGGCAGCAGCTGATTCCTGTAATGAAGGGCCGAACCATTCGATTGGCTTGTGAAAGGTTATGTCTCCCCATTGTCGCCTATCATCGGGCAATAGTAGTATTCTTAAGACAAGAGTAGAAACTCGATTGAGCACCACCTTCTATCTCCGTAAGCTAGTGCATCGATGGTTTACTACTCTGAGTATTTCTTGTCGACCCTGCAGATTGAAGCAATGTCGAGGCAACACCAGTAATTAGTAAGTTGGATAGTTTCCCAGTGTTACGGGCACCGCCGCTACTTAGAAAATAGAAAGTTTCTCGACATTGCTGGGGTGACACCGGTACTCAGGAAGTAAAAAGTTTAGGAAATAGAAAGTTTCCCGGCATTACCGAGGCAACACCATTACTTAGGAAATGGGAGAATTCCTCGGCGTTGCTGGGGCAACACCGACACTTAGGAGGCTGGGATCGATTTTCCTGTCGATCTGGTGGTTTTGGGCCTTTCTGACATTGTCGGAGCAATGCCGGATCTTAGAATGCAAGGATCGGTTTTTTCGTCGATCCGGTGGTTTGAGTCGATTTTCCCTGTTGGCTTGGTAGTGTTGTATTTCAGTTGGGTACTAGTTTCAATCTTAGAAAACTGGTACTTTGATATTTGGGTCATAAGAGTCCTTTCTTAGTGTTGCCAATCTCCGGGCAGCGTCACGTAAGTTAGGATTGAATTATTCGTCCAATCCTATAGAGTTGCGTAGATTCCTTTTGACCCAATGTGCCTACTTTCTCCATGTTGCCTAACTCTAGGCTACGCCACATTCTGGAAGGATGAAAGTCTCAAGCCTTTCCATTACTTAGCTTTGTTTATAACCGTCAAGCACTCCCTTTGGCAATGTAGGTCCGTTGTCTAACCAATTCCATGGTTATTCTTATTCGCATAGGGTCGAATTTCCTTTAATCGATTTTTGCTGCAATCTGACTTCCATTAGCGAAACCCGTTATTCCTAAGTGCCAAACTTCGGGCACTTATAGTAAATTAAACATTGTGGAGTGAGTCATTACATTGCCCCATATGAGATTGTGCTCTTCCCATCCCGTTCATGGACCGGTAGAGTTTGGTAGTGCTTGTCTTTAATCTATGACAATAACCATGCTTGTTCCAGGCCATATGCATTCTGTTGGGCCAATAGCGTTTTTGCAGATATTCGCTTTATTCATCGGTTCCAATCTTCGGGAATCGATGGTTTAGTTGCTCGATTCCGATAATTCTCTCCTTGCCATTGTCTGTCTTCGGACAGTAGATGGTTTTCCACAAGTAGGAGTCGAAGTACCTGATTGATCTCTACGTGGCTAATTATTGGAAGAGTAGCTAACATCTAGGCCGCGGCGAATCTATGATAGTTGAGGGTTATCCTTCCCGATATTTCTAGTCTTCAAGCGGCATCAGATTCTCGAAAGACAAGTTATTTCACCCAGATGTTACTAGTCTTTGGGCTACGTTGGATTCTTGCAGGTTAGAGTTCGAGAACTCAAATGAGCACCTACTTTTGTTTTCGGAAATTGGCGCGTTAATGATTTGATTCTGGAAATGCCTTCCGTCGTCGCCTATCTTTGGGCTATGGTAAGTTCTTCCTATTATCGCCTATCTATGGGCGATGCCAACTTCTAAGGAGTTCGATTCTCTTGTCGATATGACGGTCTGGACTTGGTGATGTCGCCAGGACAACATCGGTGTCTAGGAGGCTGGACCAATTTTCCTTCCAATTCTGCAGTTGAAAGATCTCCCAACGTTGACTGGGCAACATCAGTACTTGTAATGTCGGATCGCTCCCCAGTGTTGCCGGGGCAATACTGTACTTGAGAGTAGGAGAATATTTTGGCATTGCTTGGGCAACACCGGTACTTATGAGTAAGAGAATTTCCTAGCGTTCCCAGGGCAGCACCGGTGATTAAGAAGTTAGGATCCATTTTCCCGTCTATACCTTGGTTTTGAGTAGACACTCCTTGTCCGGACAGAGGAGTGTTTGCTTATGGGTGTGGCTTATGGTGTGCGGATGAAAATATTATTTCTAAGAACTCAGTTTCATTGGTTCTTGAAACTTTATGCTGCTTACGGTAAGCGCACAGAAATGTTATTTCAAAAAACACGGTTTCATTGGCTATTGAAACTTTGTATGGCTTATGGTATGCGCACGACAATTGTTACTTTCTGGAATGTAGTTCATCGGTCCAAGAAACTTCGTGCAGCTTATTATATGACACATAGGAAGATTACCTACAAGAACACGTTCCATCAGTTCAAGAGGCGACGTGTGGCTTATTGTATAGGGCATAGGGAAATGACTTACAACAATGCAGTTCCATTTGTTCAAGAAGCTAATTTATTTATAAATGAAAGGAAAGGTAAGTCCTGAGCGATTTGATGCTACATTGGCATTGCCGAGGCAATACCAATATTTTGAGAAATTAGACATTTCCTGATGCTGTCAGAGCGACGTCGGGGCTTTGGAAGTGGAGAAGTCTTCTCAGCGTTGCCGGGGCAGCATCGATACTTAAGAAGATAGAAAGTTTCTCGATGTCGTCAGAGCAACATCGAGGCTTTTGAGGAATAGTAAGTTTCCCGATGTTGCCGGAGCAACATTAAGGCTTTTGGAAATGGTAAGTTTCCTGATATCGCTGGAGCAACATCGGGGCTTTAGGAGATTGTAGGCCTTCCCGACGTTGTCGAAGCAACACCAGTTCTCAAAAGGCAGGGATCGATTTTCCCCTTCGATCCGGCGGTTAAGTCGATTTCTCCCATCAACTTTGTGGCATGGGCCTTCTCGACATTGTCGAAGCAACACCAGTTCTTAGAAGGTAGGGATCGATATTCCCCATTGATGGCAGTTTTGCTTACAAGAATGTGGTTCCATTGGTTCAAGAAGTAAATTTTATTGATAAAATAGAAATAGAGGCAAGTCCTGTCTATCTACAATGCCCTCAGTGTCCCTGGAAGGTTTATTTCTGTAACAATGATATTGAATCGATTCAAGATCCCTTTAGTGATTCTTTAGATCTTTGTGACAATCTATATAGGGACATCACGTCGTTAGGACGTGTAGCATGGCGCCTAAACTAATCCAAAAACATCTTTAGCAATTCGTCAAAAAATGGAAATGGATTTCGATGGAAGTCTAGCAAACCACATGGAAGCGACTCCTTCCAAGAAGATTGGGAAACATTTGCAGTGAATGACATTCATCACTCTAGCTCCGTCCATGTGCCATTCACACTTGAGCAAATGTTGTCTAGGATCTGTTGTGCTATTGTATGATGGCATAGTCGGCATGGTGAACTTCCGAGGATATTCTTCTCTTAGAACATTTTCAATGAATGGAGTTCGGCTTGGCACAGAACCCCACACCACGTTCTTTCCGCCCTTATATTCCTCCACCAACCATTTGACCATCTCAGTGACGTAGTCTTCACTGGCACAGTAATCTATATGTCGACTGTCAGGGGCTACACCGAGTGTTTCACTCTGCAAACGGTCTCAGTTTGCCAACTAAAGCCTAAGTTCTCCATTCTCTAGGAGAACCACTCCTATAGAGTTCCGTTGGTGCACAGTTGGCCTTATCGTAGCATTTTGGACTTTATTTCCAACATTTTTCCTGTTTACATCAGCCTTTAGTTCCAATTCATCATCATCAAGTTGCATGTGATCTTCAGACTCAGAAACAAGCATTACGTTGTTCACTTGAGGAGTTCACTCTAAGATTTGGGTTAGCACTAGAATGTCTTCCGGTAAGAGGAGCACTTCCATTGCCCCTATAAAAATCCATATAGCTCCACCAGCAACCTCTTTTTGTTTTTGTTTATCATTCCTCCTGTTTAAGCCTGAAATGGAGGAATTCTCCTATTCCATAGTAGTTGCAGTTTCTTACAAAAGCTAGGTGGCTGTAGTGCTAGTAAAGATAAATTTTATCCATGAAAGCTTTTTGGTTATCGGCCATTTTCTGATTAAGTTCATTAGTCATCTATTTGAGCTCCTCTGGTTACAACTTCTTGTTAAGTGGAGGACCCTGGAGCTGCATTCCCAGTGTTAACCTCAAATTGTTGATTGTTTGTATTGTTAACATCGATTTAATGAAGGTTTGCTTCATCACTACCAACTGTTGATCCTGTAGATCTTCTAAAAGTAGTTTTGTGTTTTTTAGGTGCCATTGATCTCCAACAGCAAGCCTTCAAACTGTTCACAGCAAGTACTATGGATCCAACCACTGGATTTCTTCTAATCCAGAATAGAAAGCAATATCTAAACCCGAGTTCAATTCTCAGTGAAAGCACCAAAATGTTAACGTAAAAAATGGATCAACACCCAATAATAATTGTAAAGGACCTGCGAGACCTAGGTTTAGCAGTAGCATTTGAAATAAAAGGTAAATAACAGAAATAAAGTAGAGAGACATAAGATTTCATAATGGTTGGGAAATCTATGGTCTACGACCACTTTATAGCTTTGTTGCTTATAGATCTGATGTAGTTTGTTTGAGATTACAAGAGATTTAAAAGAGAACTAGTCACAAGTACAGGCGTTAGACATATTATAAATCCTAGATTGCCCAAAGTAGCTGCCTTAGTGACTATTATATGGAAATAGAGAATGATGGACCAAAATTCCATTTGCAGTGAGGTCCAGATATCAACCTGGAGTAGTGTGAGAAATTTGGGGAACCCACGAGTTAAGTGTATAACTCGGTACCGAGTTATCCCTATAACTTAGTACCGAGTTATCCTCTTAAGGGAAAACTCGTGGGTTTCTTTTGGATTATGCTCCTAGCTTCATTTTGGGGTGCCCCTTGTGTTTCGTGGATCGATGTGTAACATCCACCATTTTGAGGCTCAAAACTAACTGCTACGGATGCTACAGTTATCCATAGTTATTAATTTTCCGACGACAAAATGCGACTATGTTAATGATATCGATAATATCAGAAGCACATGAATATGGAATAATTTTAATCATAATTTCAAAGCAAATCGTCCCATTACATTTCAAAGATAATATTCCATATTCGTTACATAATCCCAAACGTTGTCCAGGTTCAGATAAAATATAATTATTACAAAATACTCCAAGAGCGACATACGAAGATGCCCACTAGGTTGATCAGAGTTACTAAATAGACAGATACATCCATTTTCAACACACTCATATAACAAATGACATAACACAATGGATAATAGTGATAAATAAACTCCTACATAACTAGCTTTACCTCCTACACATCTTCGAAAGCTTTTATTCACCAAATCTACTTAACCTATAAATCCCTTACTCCCAACCCATTCAAATCAAATTTTGAGCACTTGAGAATTTAAGGAGAAAACATAAACTTTGAATTAGACTAAAAGCCTGGTGTGAATAATATGCCATCTCGATTTATAGTTATCAAGTGAGACCATGCCGTTTAGCGGAATGAGTTTTCCACTCATTAATATCCCTTTTTAAAATATGTCTTTTGCAAATCAATACCTACACCCGAATTAGTTAAAATAAACAATATAAACAATATTGTGCATGCATGCTACATAAGTAATCATGTATATCCGTCCCAATGTTTAGTTTCCACAGGGTAACTATGAATCTACCTGGCTGACTCGGTCTTACCAAATATACCGAATGTTCTAACTAACTGTTAGAAGAAAACTGGTTGCTCTGTCCAAATACACTGATCCTAGTGTTTACCTGACTACCTGTCAATCTCATAGTTTTGCTAGGCTTACTATGAACATAAAGGTTTTGCAGGCCAACCTATAAATTATTTATCATTATGTATTCCTTTCTATGTGTAAACCTACCTTTTGTCTTACTCTTGACAAATCCCTACACACTGGAATTTTGGACTAATATCAACTAAGGGCTAACAATTAAAGCATAGTGCGCTACCTTGCATCAGTTCCATATGGTTTTCTAATCTCTGAGTCAGTTCATCCTATTACAATTTATCCAAAAGTGATAAGAACAATAATTTCTTTGGTAAAATTCTGGGCTAAATACCCTTTTCTATTTCATTGAAAACACTTTCTTTATAAATGATTTAACTCTTGAAATTATACATTCAAAACAAGGAAAATATAGCCCTTTACTATATCAAAAATAATTATGCCATGATATATGCTTTTACAAAGTAATATTGATAAAGTTCAAAATCATTTAAGGTCATCCCTTACAAAACCATAGGCTATTGAGCCAAAACATTATAAAGTTTTTATATTGATAAAATACGGCAACGACATAGTCGACGAGGGTCTTCGCCGATCAAAACATAAACTATAAGCCAAAGTTAATAAAACCATTTAATTAATAATGTCAACGACCTCTTCACCGCTAAGGATCTTTGCCCTTCTTAATATAAAAATATGTTAAAGCCTCTAACTTTTAAAACATAAGGCAATAAGGTCGATAACATGGACATCGCATTCCATACAACGTCGGCGTCCGAAGGTATAAAACTTGGTTTGCATAAACCTTAAAAGAATAGAGTTGATATAGTTGAATCTTGGCGTCATTGCTTTAAGGAAAATTAGTGGCTTTATTAGAGCTAAAGTCATTAGGAGTGGCACCATAGCCGTCTTTGAAAACTATGTTTTGGAATAAAGGTGGCATCGTCATCAACGATGTCGACATTGCTAAAAGCGGCATTGTTGCCTATATTGTCGAAGACCATAAATATAAAACATGCGGCAACATTAATGCTACTATAAGTCACTTCGGAACCAAAAGGGTCGACGACATTGCAGAAAATATGCAGCATAACACAAACTGCGGCATTAATAGGTTAAAGAAAGGGCCTAATCCACTTTGGAATTCACGATGTCGACGTTGTTGCTGGCTTCCTAATCCGACCAAGCCGATGCATTCCTTATCAACTAAGTTGATACCCTATGCATTACTCTTGATCGACGTCAAAGACTATATAGGCAGTTAGATAGGGGCGACATCATGAACTCGGCATGGCAAGGTCGTAATTAACGGGAAAACTGTTTTATTACCATTAAAAGTAGTTTCTTTTTTACCAAACCCCAATTATTTGTCAAAATCTTATTGGATAACACTTTCTTTACCAAAATCTTTTCCTGAAAACTGCTAAGGAGAAAATTTATCATTTTCAAAGTACTTAGCAAACCTTACATTTTATATTAATATTTAAATATACTAATTAAGCCTTTCTAGCTCAAATAATTCATATTAAATCATAAACATTTGGAAACAATCCCCAAAAATCATAATAAATCCAGCATATTATCTTCTTTAACATATAAAAATTTCAGAGCCAAAAACCTAATTAATTATTTTTAATAATTAAAACCAGAAATAAACCATCTTCCAACCTTAGGAAATTCATCAAATATTCTCATTAAATCGGAAAATTATGAAATGAAAAATCCACTTTCAAAATAATGTTTCGAACATCATATTAAAATCTCAAGTTATTTGGGTGTCATATGATAGGTTTTATAACTCAAACATATTACTTAATTTCCTAAATAAGTTCCATAAACTCACCAATAAGCATATAATCATTCAAACTATAATAGCATGGCATAATATAAGCAATAGAATTTAATTTATGCTTAACACCGAAAATAATACTTAAAATATGAGATGTATAACTACTATTCACCTTGAATGGTTTAAGAAGGTTGAGATTTGTATTTGATTTGATTCCCCTAAGTTTTGCTTTTGTTTTCCCTAGCTTTACTTCACTTGAAATCCTTGTTAATAACCAACCTAACTCTTTCTTTTGTTTGTGTAAATGAAATGAAGAGGAAATGAGAATGAATATATTTGTTAAGAAAACATGTTTTTTTTTCTCATTTTGCCCTCCTCATATAACCTTCTTCTTCTTAATGTTCTAATTAATTCCATTAGTTCATTAATTAAGGCTCGACCCATACTAATTATCAAATCCCAATCTCCTTATCCATTTATAGTATTTTATTTTGTTTATCCAATTAAATATCCTAAATAATGTTAATTAAAATTAGGGTTGTTACAGACCTGTGCAGTTAAAGTGCTCGGTAGATTCAATGCGGCGGAGGTGCCAAAAGTCATAGCGGGGATACAGCGAGGATATCGCAGGGTATAGCGGATGACTCTAAACTAGCATATAAAACTCGTACTTAATGTTTATATAGATATATAAATGGTAATTAAATGAAAAATTAATATTCAATTGAATTATAATTAATACATAAATAATTCTAAATAAAAACATGTGTGAATATACTGTAAGTAAACGTAAAACTGTTATATAACATAATTGAATTTAGTATAATATTATAGTATTTTCATTTCTGAAAATATATTAAAATTTTAATTAAATAAATTAATTTCATAATTTTTATAATGTATAAATGTCATTTTTTAGTTCATTTCTTTTAAAGAAGATATAGCGGATATAGCGGGAATAACAGGATATAGCGGGGCTTAAAGCAGAAAGACTATATTTGGGGCTATATGGAAAAATCGTAGCGGTAGAAATCCGCAATGAGATATAGCAGGGTTATAATGGGGTAATAGCGGGGCATTAACTGCACAGTTACAAACTCCCCTCCTTAAAGAATTTCATCCTCGAAATTATTATAAGGTACACACATCAAACATGAAAGCGTATATATAAAACATATCATCAAACAAGTCAGGATAAATGTCCCTAATCCTACTCTCCGTTTCCCAAGCACAATCTCTCTCATCGTCACTCCACTAGACTTTTAATAATCCGACTGTCTTGTTCCTTAGCTTCTTCTCATCCCTAGCTACAATACGAACTGGTTGCTTAACAATGGTCATTTTCGGTTCCAGTACTAAATCTTCTAATGCAGTGGAGTAATAGTAGTCTGTGGATCATGAACACACTTCTTGAGATGAGAAACATGAAAAACATTATGGACTTCTGCCAAACTGCTCGGTAACTCTATCCTATAAGCGAGTTTCCCAATCCTTTCGGTGATAGAAATGGTCCAACGAACCTAGGTGCCAATTTCCTTGATTTCTCGAATCTTATCACATCTTTCATCGGTGACACTTCGATGAAAACATGATCTCCAACTAAGAATTCTAAGTCTTTCCGTCTCTTATCTGCATAACTTTTCTACCTAGTTTGAGCTTCCTTCATCCTAGCCCGAATCAACTCAATCTTTTCTACGGCTTCTCTTACCATATCCGGACCAAGAACTAATATATCTCCGATCTCTAACCAACATACGGATGATTTACATGGCCTTCCATACAAAGCTTCGAAAGGCACCATTCCTATACTAGTCTGATAACCATTATTATAGGAAAATTCAACCAATTGCAAATGGTCTTCCCATGACCCGCCAAAATCTAGTACATAAGCCGTTAATAAATCTTCAAGCACCTTTTTGACCTCTCTGTCTGCCCATCTGTCGGTATTCATCTTAAGCTTGGTGCCTAATATCTCTTGTAGACTCTTCTATAATTCACTAGTAAATGAAGAATCTCTGTCATTGACTATACTACAAGAAATCCCATGCAGTCTAACTATATTCTTCATAAACAACTTAGCCAATATGGGTGCCATCCTGGTTGACTTAACAGGAATGTAATGTGCACTCTTGGTTAGTCTATCCATTATGACCCATATACTTTCATTTCCCCTATTTGACCTTGGCAACCCATAAATAAAATCCATGGATATCAAATCCCATTCTCAAATTGGTATATCTAAAAGTTGAAGCAATCCACTAGGCTTCTGATGTTCGACTTTCACTTTCTGGCAATTCAGACGTTGTTTTGCCCATACGCCTACATCCCTTTTCATACTCTCCCAGAAGAAACTTCTCTTCATATCCTGATACATCTTAGTTGCTCCAGGATGAATAGTAAACTCGATTGATGACATTCCCTAAGAACTTCTTTCCTTAGGTCACCAACATCTGGAACACACAATCGTCCCTTCTTTCTCAACCATCCATTCCGGTCAAGATAAAGATCCTTCAAATCATCAATCTTAGTTTCGCCTTCCAATCTTCTATTTTTTTCAGCTAGAAATGGATCATCCCTTTGCTTAGAAGCAATTCTGTTGGTCAATACTGGTCGAACTTCCAAACAAGATAACATTGCGGTACTTTACAAGAACTAGCAGTCGATCTTAACTGCACACTACAAGTAGTCAATGCTTCCAAATCTTTCCATTTAGCCAACATAGCTAACATCACATTCTGATGTTTCCTGCTAAGTGCATCTACAACTTTGTTTCATTTTCCCGGTGTGTACTAAATTCCAAAATCATAAGCAGCTAAAAACTCTAACCACCTCTGCTGTCTTATATTCAAATCCTTCTGAGAGAATATGTACCTTAAAGACCCGTGATTCGTATACAACTCGAATCGTTTCCCAAAAGGTAATGTCTTCACACCTTCAAAGCAAATATTATAATAGCCAACTCTAAATCATGAGTCGGATATCTAACTTCGTGTAGTCTGAGCTGTTGAGAAGCGTAGGCAATCACATTACCCCGCTGCGTTAATACAACTCCTAGTATAGTTCCACATGCATCAATATACACCACCAAATCTTGGTTCCGATCCAAAACCACTAACACAGGTGCGTTGGTTAATAAATATTTCAGCTTCTAAAATGCCTCCTTACGGTTATCGATCCAAACATATTTCACATCCTTTCTCATTAGTTTAGTCATCGGTGCTGCTGTGCGAGAGAAATCCTTGATGAATCTCTCGTAGTAGCCAGCTAGACAAGAAAACTCTTTATCTCAGTCGCTATCTCGAGTCTCTTCTAGTTATTAATTGCTTCTACCTTAGCTGGATCTAGTGACAACCCTTTTTCTAAGACTACATGACCAAGAAACTTCATCTCCTTCTTCCAAAAATGAAACTTTGAAAACTTTGTTTTTAGTCGATGCTGTCTCGGCGTCTCAAGCACTATTCTAAGATGAATCTCATGATTTCTTGTATTCTTATAATATATCAAAATGTTGTCTATGAATACCAATACCAAACTGCTCAAGTTCTCTCGAAAAATTCGTTTCATTTATTCTACGAAGAAAGCAGGCGCATTTGTCAATCCGAATGACATTACTAACCAGTCGTAGGAACCATATCTTGTTCTAAATGCCATCAGTGGAATATTATCTTTCGCCACCCTTAGTTGATGGAACCCTATAGCCAAATCCAACTAGGAAAACACTATAGCTATACTCAACTGATCAAATAAGTCATCGATTCTCGGCAGGGGATATAGGTTCATTATCGTCTTTTTGTTCAACTTACAATAATCGATACACAATCTTAATGACCCATCCAGTTTCTTCAAAAACATCATGGCCGCTCCCCAAGACAAGTGTTTGTACCAAAAATGGGCACAACACTCTTCGGAAGTCTTTGAAGAGATAAACGCGAAAAATGAAAGTTAACGCTGTGGATTATCTAACAAAAACTCCAAATAACAGAAAGTAAATTGCAAAGACAAGCGATTTTGAGTGGTTCGGCTTTGTAGCCTATGTCCACTATGAAGTTTGATGATTTTATTGCTCGATACTTGAAGATTACAATTCTTTATACTGTAATACAACTGAATTTTTATGCTAAGTCTCAATCTAAAGTAGCGGCGGTGTTCTGGAGTAAATCTGGCAGAATCTGAGCGCTCTTCAATACTTAGAATTGTCCGACCCCTTTTCTGAATGACTAGGGGCTCTATTTATAGGTGTAGGAGGCTGATATTTCGCCTAAAATGAGGGGAGACCAGTTCTGGTACGTCAGGGGGCCCACATGGCCGAAATCTGGAGATCCGGGCCCACTTTGGGATCGATTCGACCCTTGGTTCGAATCGATCAAGAAATCATCCAATCGAGCTGAAATTTGGCGTGGACATTCTTCATCATGTGCTTAAGCTTCTGTGAAAATTTCATGGCATTTGGATTTGTAGAACTTGAGTTATGATCGATTCAAGATTGCACTTTGGGTGAAAATGGTGGTTCGAATCGACCCCTTCGAATCGATAGGGTCGAATCGATGCCAGGTGTATGTGCGCGGTGATGTGGCGCGCGCTTTTCTCGAGTTGATCCGGTTTTTCCTCCGAGTTTTACTGGGTCGACTCCTGAGTTTTAGCCGCGTTTACTTGGTGGACTCGAGACGTTGGATTCGAAGGCTCTCCTCCTTCGAATCGATGGAACAGGAGCTTGTTCGAATCAATCAGGATATGCTACTGTGGATCGATTCGAAGCTGTCTCAATATGGGGGATTCGAAGGCAATGGAATCGAAGGCATGTTCCTTCGACTCGATCGAACAGATATTTTCTATGTATCGATCAAGGCAGGCCTCCGGTCGATTGATACCGGAGTGAGAAGCGGATCGATACGAAGTATGCGCACCACGCCGTTGTCTTCACGTGAAGGAGAATCGATTCGAACGAATCGATTCGAACGGATCGATTCGAGCGACTCCAGAAAGCGAAAATCTTCAACTTGAATCGATCATAACTCGAGTTCTTCAAGTCCAAATGTCATGAAATTTTAACAGAAGCTTAAGCGCATGATGAAGAATGTTCACACCAAATTTCAGCTCGATTGGATGATTTCTTGATCGATTCGAACCAAGGGTACAAACAACAAACTTCTTGGTCTAATAAAACTCTTTCCCTTTAAATCCACCAGCTGCACCTTTAACTCCTTCATCTCAGTAGGTGTCATTTGCTAGGCAGTCTACTTGCGGGTTCATCTCCAGGTACAAATCCATTCGAAACTCAGTAGCTTGTTTCGGTGGTAGTCCTATAAAAAGCTAATTTTTTTAAAGATTCTCTAACCATGAAAACCCAATTCAACTCATCTTCCTCCTATATTACAACTAATAAAGAAAAGACATCAAAACTTGGATTCTCTACTGAGTATATAATTCGGTCGCTACTATTAGGGTGACTTGGTTATCTTAGCAAAATATCCTAGCATCATATTTACTTAACCAGTCTATACCCAAAATAATCCCAAAGCCCATGAAATCTAACACATGCAAACTTCAAGCAAATATATGACCTAATAATGCAAACTATAAATGGCCACTTCTCATCTTTAGAGTTGCATACCCTCCTATTGGATTCGCAATCCTTAAGGAAGTAACTAGGTATGACGGTTCTAGGTTAAGCTTATTTACCAAACAATAAGATATAAAAGAATATGATGCACCGGTATCAAACAGTACTCTAACAGGTATACCATGAATTAAAAGCGTCGCATCACAGCTTTCCCTTTCTCCTCAGCTGTTGGTCTCGAGATAGCCAACTCAAAAGCAAATAATTTTACTTTTTCTGCCTTGGCCACTTCCAGACATTTGTTCTTATAATGTCCCACCTAGTTATGGTTAAAGCACTTAATGTTCTTCTTCCTGACAACTTCTTTTCCCTTGCCAGTTTGGCACACATTAGCATAACGGTCTTTCTTGTTACACTTGTAACACACAACCTTAGATTTTCCTTTCTCGGCAGCTCCACCCTTCTAAGCTCCCTTCTTCTGGTAATACTTCCTCTTCTGATTCTGCCCACCCTGACTTTCTGCTGGCTTGTTATTACTGAACAAAGCAAGCATCTCTTCATTTCTCAAAACCATCTCCATAACTACATCTCATGGATCCCTGAGATGTGGTAAAGTTTCCCTAGCAAGCTCAGATCTTTGTCCATGGATGAACTTCTCATATCTTTGGATAACTGTGTCAACGGTAGCATACCCATACCGGGACAACTCCTCAAATCTAATTGCACACCCAAGCTGTCATAACTTCTTGCACCAATTCTGCAAACTTCCTCAACAGAGTTGATTTAGCGATCTCAGATATATAGCTTTCCTCCTACTGAATTTAGCCTAAGTCAAAGTCTCCTATGCTACCCCAACAGTCATGTTATTACACCGGTACAACGTAGTTTCTTGTAATTTCCTAGATGCCAATCTCCACTTTCATTCATCATTCAAACCGAGATTAACAAAAATCCTTTCACAATGAAGCAATCAATTCTCCACTTCAATTGCATCCTCCATTCCAATTAATGGTTTCCCTCCAAGTCTTGCATAGTCTCTACTCAACACAGCAAATTGTTGACAACTAGAACCTCCTGATTAGCTCCTCCAACATTTCCACCAACTAACCCAGCACCATCTTCTGCTTGCATCATGTTGAAAAAGAACTAATACATTGCTCCCATATCAACCGGTGGTGCTCCTGCACTTATGTTAGCAGCAATCCGTCGATCTGAATTTCTCCTATTGTAAAGGGCCTGACATTTCCATTAGTAGTGGTGCTTCCTCCATCGAGATTCACTCTTCTATTTCCTGCCTCCATATCTTACTTCCTTAAACCTACATTCATCTTAGTAAGATACGGAAGAACGATCTAAAAGAGAGGGAGAATAGAGATAAAGCATATACTTATATATAGAAAATACAAGCACTTTACTATAGCGTTATCCCATACCCAATCTTATTCTTGGATTCATTAGGATTATGTTTTCAAAATTCTTTTTAAGTTAAAAAATTCATTTGTTTTACATTAACCTATGCTCCGATACCAATTTGTAACATCCTCCATTCTGAGGCCCAAAACTAACTGTTACGGATGCTGCAACCATCTATGGTTATTAATTTCCAACGACAAAATGCGGTTATGTTAATGGTATCCATAATATCAGAAGCACGTGAATATGAAATAATATTAATCATAATTTCAAATAAAATCTTCCCATTACATTTCAAAGATAATATTCCATATTCGTTACATAACAAATGTTGCCTAGGTTTAGATAAAATATAATTATTACAAAATACCCCAAGAGCGACATACGAAGATGCTCCTTTGGTTGATCGAAGTTACTAAATAGATATATACATCCAGTGTTAATACACTCATATAAACACAGACATAACGCAACATATAATAGTGATAAATAAACTCCTACATAGCTAGCTTTGCCTCTTGCACATATCCGGAAACTTTATTTGCCAAACCCACTTAACCTGTAAAGCCCTTACTCCAGATTTACTCAAATCAAATTTTGAGCACCTAAGAGATTAAGGGGAAAACATAAATTTCGAGTCGGATAAAAAGCCTGGTGTGAATAATAATATGCCAACTTGATTTATAGATATTAAGTGAGACCACGCTGCTTAGCAGAACATGTTTCCCCATACTAATATCCCTTTTTAAAATATGTCTTTTGCAAATCAATTCCTGCAACTAAACTGGTTAAAATAAATAATACAAACAATAATGTGCATGCATGCTACATAAGTAATCATGACTATCAGTCAAATCAATGGACTTTCCGCCCCAATGTTTAGTTTTTACAGGGTAACTACCAACCTACCTGGCTGACTCGGGCTTACCAGATATACCGAATGTTCTATGTTGGGTGAAAACTAGATGATCTGTCCAAATGCACTTATCCCAGTGTTTACCTGACTACCTGTCAATCTCATAGTTTTGCTAGGCTTACTATGAACCTAATGGTTTTGCAGGCCAACCTATAACCTATCTATCTTTATGTATTCCTTTCTGCGCATAAACCTACTTTTTACCTTACTCTTGACAAAGCCATACACACTGGAATTTTAGACTAATGTCAACTAGGGGCTAACAGCTGAAGTATAAGACGCTACCCTACATCAGTCTCATCTGGTTTTTTAATCTCTGGGTCAATTCATCATACCATAATTTATCCAAAAGTGATAAGAACAATAATTTCTTTAGTAAAATTCTAGGCTAAATACCCTTTTCTATTTCCTTGAAAACACTTTCTTTATAAATGATTTAGCTCTTGAAATCATACTTTCAAAAAAAGGAAAATATAACCCTTTACTATATCCAAAATAATTATGCCATGATATATGCTTTTATAAAGTAATATTGATGACGTTTGAAGTCATTTAAGGTCATCACCTTATAAAATCATAGGTTATAGAGCCAAAACAATATGAAGTTTTTATATTGATAAAACATGGCAACGATATAATCGACGAGGGTCTTTGCCCCACAAAACATATGCTATAAGCCAAAGTTAATAAAACCATTTAATTGATAACGTTGGCAACCTCTTTGCCACTAAGGGTCTTCGCCATTCTTAATATAAAAATATGTTAAAGCCTTTAACTTTTAAAACACAAGGCCATAAGGCCGATAACATGGACGTCACACTTAATACAACGTCGTCGTTCTAAGGTATAAAACTTGGTTTGCATAAGCCTTAAAAGAATAGATTTGACATAGTTGAATCTCGACGTGATTGCTTTAAGGAAAATTAATGACTTTATTAGAGCCGAAGTCATTAGGAGCGGCACCATCGCCGTCTTCGAAAACATATGTTTTTGAATTAAGGCAGCATCGTCCTCGGCATAGTTGCCTAGATTGCGAAGACCATAAAAATAAAACATGTGGCATCATTAATGCTGCTATAATTCACTTTAGAACCAGTGGCGTAGGCGACATTGTACAAAACATACGGCATAGTACAAAGTGCAGCATTAATAGGTTAAAGGAAGCAGCCTCATCCACTTCGAAATTCACGATGTCGACGTTGTTGCTGGCTTCTTAATTCGACCAAGCCGATGCTTTCCTTATCAACCTAAGTTGATACCCTATGCATTACTCTTGATCGACATCAAAGACCATAAAGGCGGTGAGATAGGGGTGACATCATGAACTTCGGCATGACAAGGTCATAATTAATAGGAAAACTGATTTATTACCATTAAAAGTAGTTTCTTTTCACCAAACCCCAATTATTTGGCGAAATCTTATTGGATAACACTTTCTTTACAAAAATCTTTTCCAAAAAATTGCTAAGGAGCAGATTTATCATTTCCAAAGTACTTAGCAAACCTTACATTTTATATTAACATTTAAATATACTAATTAAGCCTTCCTAGCTCAAATAATTCATATTAAATCATAAACAATTGGGAAAATCTTCAAAAATCATAATAAATCCAATTTATAATACTCTTTAACATATATAAATTTCGAGATCAAAAAATTAATTTAATTGGTTTTAATAATTAAAACCCAAAATAAACCATTTTCTAACCTTAAAAAATTCACCAAATATTCTCATTAAATCGGAAAATTATGAAATTAAAAAATCACTTCCAAAATAATGTTTCTAACATCATATCAAAATCTCAAGTCGTTTTGGTGTCATATGATAGATTTTCTAACTCAAAAATATCATTTAATTTCTTAAATAAATTCCATAAACTCACCAATAAGCGTATAATCATTCAAACTATAATAGTACGGCATAATATAAGCTAAAGAATCGAATTTATGGTTAAAACCAAAAATAATACTTATAACATGAGATGCATAACTATTATTAACCCTGAATGGTTTAAGAAGGTTGTGATTTGTATTTAATTTGATTTCCCTAGCTTTACTTCCTTTGAAACTCTTGTTAATGGTCGGCCTAATTCTTATCTTCTGTTTGTGTAAATGAAATGAAAATGATAATGAGCGTATTTGTTAAGGGAACATTTTCCTTTCCCTTTTTCCCTTCTCATATAACCTTCTTCTTATTAATGTTCTAATAATTCCATTAGTTCATTAAATAAGGCTCGACCTATACTAATTATCAAATCTCAATCTCCTTATCCATTTACATTTTTTTATTTAATTTATCCAATTAAACATCCTAAATAATGTTAATTAAAATTAGGGTTGTTACACGATGACTTGTTTTGATGACCGTTCCTTCATAACTTGGTTAGCTCCGCAGTCTACAAGAGCTAACTCTTCAATTCTTGAGATAGGTCATCTGGAACTTCATAAAATCACTTGGTTATGCATATAAGAGCTAGAGAATAACTTGTGTGAAATTTTGGAGTCAGGTTATGGAGCATGATAACTCGATACCGACTAATAGCCATAACTCGGTATTGACTTATCCACTTAGCATATTTTTGGTCCAAAATTTTCCAAGCTATTTCCTTTGTCCATTTGAGCATGCGTGCCAAGTTTTAAGTCATTTCATCTTCGTCTTGCTTGGGGTCGTTCAAATGTTGGAGTGCTTGGAGTCTGACCTAAGAGTTGTGTGTGTTTGACCCAAGTTATACTCGCTTGGTGTTTGATAGGAGAATTTTATGTATCTGACCCGAGTTCTACTCAGTAACGATTACTTGGAATCCGACTTGAGAGTTCTATCAATCAGACTTGAGAAAAAATAGGTCGGCACCGAGTTATCCCTATAACTCGGTACCAAGTTATATACTTAGTGAAGATTGCTTCGAGTCTAACCTGAGTGTTATGCTAGTCATACCCAAGTTATGTTCATTTACAATTGCTTGGAGTCTGACCTGTGAGTTTTGTGAAGCAAACCCAAGAAAAAACAGGTCGGCACCGGGTTATCCCTATAACTCGGTACCGAGTTATGTTGTTTGAAGTCTAACACGAGACTTTTATGAGTCATACCCGAGTAAAATCATAACTCGGTGTTTCCTTTATTTTCCTAGGTTCAGCACTGGTACGACTCGGGTTCGACATTAAGTGCCAAGTTGAAAATCTCCAGTCGACTTTTCTGTCTCATTTTTTGATATTTCCTTCTTTGTGCCTTTTTATGATATTTCCAAAGTCCTTAAATCATTTCTTCTTCGTTTCAACGTTCTAACTTCCATTGACTTCTGTTGGTCAAAAACCCAATTAACAGTGTCACAGGCTAGAAGGCAAAACGAGTGCACCAGGAAATAGAGCAGAAAGAGTTAGAGCCAACCCCTTGGTAGGGCCATAACTCGGTACCGACTTGAGAAGTCAACTTGACGCCTAGCATGGGTGATTTAGACTTGAGACAAGCTGGAGTGCATCTAAGAAATGCTGTTGGACCAAGGAATGGAAATCAAAATGCGAATGTACAGCAACAGAGTTGGAACCAGAGGTTCCCCGTAGGAACGAGGGCGGGATGAAGGTATGGATTAGAGACTTCCATTGGATGACAATGATAGGATTGCTGAAATGATAAGATGGGTGCTAAGTAGTGGATCCTCAGATCGGAGCTTGGAGGATGTGAAAAGAAATCCATTCACCCTAAACATCTGGTATGTAAGAAATCCACTTGATTTCAAGCTACCGATGCTGGAGATGTATAACAAAAGGACAAATTCGACTGTTCACTAGATGAGATATATCTAGCCTATAGGAGTGTTGAGTGCTTCTAAGGATGTAATGGGATGGTGTTTCCTAATATATTCGACAAATTTAGCAGCAATATGGTCTGGAGAATGAGTCCATTAGCATATGGACCAAATTGGTCTATAAATTCATGAAATAATTCAGAGTTCATATATCATAACCAAGAATGTGATGATGCTTTCGAGTGTGAAACAAAGGGCCGGAGAGACCCTACGGAGTTATTTGACTAGGTTCAATGCAATAGCCGCTACATTCATAAGCTAAATCCATCGATGGTTCTGATGACAGTAGTTTTGGGAGTCGCGAGTAAGATACTACAAGAAAATTTATTTTTGGTGGCTCACAAAAAACGCTACCAAAACTTATGGAGCGTTTGATAAACGCCGTGATAAAGCCCGCAACTAAAATCCATGATTTTTAGTTGCATTTATTTCAACGGCACTATAAATCCTTTTATTGCAGCGTTCCTCAAACGCCACCATAAATCTTTTTGTAGCGTTTTAAAAACCAAAAAAAGGTTTTTTGGCGCTACCAATAGAGTTTCCAACTTTACCCCTACTTTATGGTTGTGTTTACTCAATGCCACTATATGTATTTCTATAGCGTTTCTGAAACGCTAAAAGTTGTTGATCATTTTGCACCATTTTTTCATGCTATTATTTCATGTTGATGGTCTATTTTGTTTCTACTATATCAATCAACAATCACTCACATAATCATCATATTCAAACAATTAAAAAAAATATTAATCATATAATCAAATAAGATATCCATAACCATTCTAATACAATAGTTTTTTGATAAAATGACCAAACTCACATACAATAACCATTCGTATACAAATTTACACACATAGTACTAATAAAATGTTATACCAAACTGGTGCTAACAAAACGCTTGATTACCCATAATTCTTTGTTGCATGCACAAGTGAAAGCTAGCACCATAAAAGTCCAACCTTGCTCTCTTCGGAAATCCAATGCCTGCACAAGTGAAAGCACAACATATAGTCAAACAATTCTGTTAATCCGTAGGACTTCAAATCTAATATCAAACATCTGCAACATTGTACGAGCATATCATATTATAAATAATGTCATATAAATAATAAAAGTTATAAACGAAATGAAATAAATAAATTCCAATCTTACAGTTATATATAAAATGTTCTTAAATTAGTTATATTATTATTATTTATAAAATTTAGTTAACTTAAACTTAGTCAATTTTATAAAACTTGTTTAATTTTAACAAAGCCTAATTAATTTTTATTAACTTGGTTAACTTAATTTATTATTATTATTACTCAGACTCGGTTAACTTAATTATATAATAATTATTATTTATAAACTTAGTTAAATTTTATAAACTAAGTTAATTTATCATCATCGTCATTATTTACAAATCTTTGTTAATGTAGTTATATTATTATTATATATATAATTTAGTTAACTTAAACTTAGTTAATTTTTATTAACTTGGTTAACTTAGTTAATTTATTACTATTATTACTAAAACCCGGTCAATTTAATTATATTAATATTACTATAAACTTAGTTAATTTTTATAAACATAGTTAATTCATCATCATAATCATTGTTATTATTTACAAAACTTTTTAAAATTAGTTATATTATTATTTATAAAATTTAGTTAGCTTAAACTTAACTAATTTTATAAAACTTGTTTAATTTTAACAAAACTTAGTTAATTTTTATTAACTTGGTTAACTTAGTTGATTTATTATTATTATTATTATTAAAACTCGGTTAACTTAATTATATTATTATTATTATCTTAGTTAATTTTTATAACCTTAGTTAATTCATCATCATCATCATTATTTATAAAACTTTGTTAAATTAGTTATATTATTATTATTAAAATTTGGTTAACTTAAACTTAGTTAATTTTATAAAACTTGTTTAATATTAACAAATCTTAGTTAATTTTTAATAACTTGGTTAACTTAGTTAATTTATTATTGTTATTGTTATTATTATTATTGTCGGTGTTGTTTTTGTTATAAATTTAGTTAATTTTTGTAAACTTAGTTAATTCATCATCATCGTTATTATTATTATTATTATTTGTAAAACTTTATTAAATTGGTTATATTATTATTATTAATAAACTTAGTTAATATAGATATATAATAATAATAATTATTATTAAAACCTACTTTGGCAATATGCAAATATAATATACATAATAGAATCATTGGGTAGATGAGTAATTTACTTACCAAACAAATCCCAAATTCGTTTTCTTCTCTGTGGCATAAAAATTAAACAAAAAGGTTAATACAAATGAAAATAAAACTATAATAACAGTACAGTAACATCCACATTATCCCAAACTACCTCTATGCTAACATGTCAAAAGAAAAGGCTTTTTATATTTTCAAATCTCCTGCATATTCCTCAAAAGGAAGAAAATCATCATCAATACATGTGAAGTAAATATATCAACAATATGTATGTTACAATATAGAAAACAGAAAGACTAGATTACTTTCACAGATGAGCACCATAAGAAGCATAGCCTTCCTTGACAACATTAGTAATTTGAAAACCTGAAATGTCATGGTCAATGCCAAAAAGGAAGGTGCATTAAGTAAGATGTTTGTACCCTTTTTTGTGTTTTGGTCTTTGTTACGACTACAGTGATTCCTTTGGTATTACATAATTTGGCATTTTTGCACCTCATCTATTCATGTTTGGTTTCATTTAGTAACGTTTGAATAGGGATATATATATATATGGTATATTTAGTTGGCGATGTATAATGAACTAACTAACCTGTTAGTAGCCACCACATTGAATTCCATCTCTGTAATGGATGGAGCTGCTGAAGCAATAAAACCTTTGTTGATTCCTAATAAAACCTGCAAGATAACATAGTTCAACATAGTAAATTGGCGCGACCTAATCATGGCGCGACCTAACACGGTCGAGCAAAGCATTAGTGCGACCTAACGAGGTCGAACTTAGGAGTTAACGGCTTAAGGCTACGGCCCAACATGGCCGACCTAATATGGCCGAGAAATATGCAATGGAACGACCTAACTAGGTGAGCAACCTAAGGGGGAGACAGATCAAACGACCAAAGGATAAGGAGGGTCGAGCGACCTAAGGGAGAAAACAGGTCGAACGACCTAGTTGGTTGTGACTTAGGTGGTGAGCGACCTAAGCACGCGACCTAAGGTGGAAGTGGGGTCGAGCGACTTTACATACTCGAACAACCTAGGGGTTCGAACGACCTAACTGCTGAACGACCTAAATGCAGGTGAGCGTTAAATAGGTCGAACGACCTAAGGTGGGAAGGCCAAACGACCTAACGACTTTGACAAGGTCGAGAAACGACCTATGGTGTGAGGAACGACCTAATTGCAGACCGACCTACTGGTGTTAAGGCCAAGAGGCCCTAGGTGGAGCGACCTAACGGCTTTGAGGCCGAGCGACCTAAGGAGTTACGACCTACCTCCAAACGACCTATGGATGGAGCGAGCTATATGCAGGCCGAGAGGACGAACGTGTGCAGATGTGAGTTAAATAGGTCGAACGACCTAAATACGAATGACTTTAAGGTTTAACGACCTAATGATGCGAGCAAGGCCGAGCGACCTAAATATGAACGACTTTAAGGTTTAACGACCTAATGATGCGAGCAAGGCCGAGCGACCAAAATACGAACGACTTTAAGGTTTAACGACCTAATGATGCGAGCAAGGCCGAGCGACCTAATTCCCAACGACCTAAGGTCTAACGACCTAAGGGGAAACGAGCTAATACCGAGGCGACATTTCATGGCAGTGCGACCTAAGCCCAGTAATTCACCCAAATACACTAAAAATTGGAGTTTTTCACCAATCCAATCCAAACCAAATGCAAATGTACATGCTAAAGTGATAGGGAGTCCCTCCCAACAATCCAAGATAGTCATAGACAAGAATGTGAGATAAAAATCTCACCTTTTCACGAAAATTGATGGAGATGAAGTTTGAAAGCAAAGCAAGAACAATCACAAGCTTGAATCAATGTCTTCTCTTGAATTTGGAGTAGATGTTGGATTAGCAATGAAGACCAAGGCTTTGGAGTTTTAATTTCCCATTCCTCTCCCCATTTTTGATGAAGCTTGAAGTGTTAGAAAATGAAGAATGAATTAATGAAGAGGAGAGGGGGTTGGGCTGAGTTAGTAAGTGACAAAAAGGGTTCAGCCCAAACCAAAGCCATAAGCGAAAAAGTGGCGAAAATTCCACTAACTCCAAACATATCAAAGTTTATACTCCAAAAGATCGCAAACGTCATTTTGAACTCAATGGAGGTGGTTTCGAGTCCTAATTTGACCGTATGCAAAAAGTAGCTTTTCGGACTAAGATCCGATTAACGATTAAAATATTTAAATATAAAATCGATAAATATGCGGGTTGTTACATTTTCAGTATGGTATTTATGTACAGAGATTGGGACAACCTAACAACCTCTTAGATATAGGCTGCTTCTCCTATATCTTTCATGGAGAAGTTTTTAGAAAACCACGCTTTCACTGATTGCAACAATGCAATGTCGTTACCAATTAGTAGTAAATCATTGACATATATAACTAAGAACATTATAGCACTTTCTTTTTCTTTTTGATATATGCACGCTTCCTCTAGGTTTTGATAAAAACCAAACTATTTGATTACTTTATCAAAACATATATTCCAACTCCTTGAAGCTTGTTTAAGACCATAAATTGACCTTAACAATTTGTAGGCTTTTTCCTTGCTCCCACTGACCTTAAAATTCTCATGTTGAGATATGTAAACGTAAGTCACCATTTAAAAATGTTGTTTTCATGCCCATTTGCCGTATATCATAGTCATAGAATGCGAAAATGTGTAGATTTATTTGAATGGACTTAGGCATGGCTACAGAAGAAAATGTTTCGTCATAATCAATATCTTGAATTTGATGAATCTCTTTTGCAACTAATCTTGCTTTATTACTCTCTGCTTTTCCATATATATTTAGCTTTTTTTTTAAATACATTTACGAATGATGGGTTTTATACTTTCGGGTATGTCAGTTAGGGTCCATACTTTAATGTCATACATGGAATCCATTTTTGATTTCATAGCTTCAAGCTAAAATGCAGAGCTTTTAATCTATGGTGTTGGAATGAGAGAGGAGTGTCATCTTTTAAGATGCAATCCTCTTTCTCGCCATCCATGAAAAAACCATAGTATCTTTCTTATGCATAAGATTTCCTATTATACCTTCTAATAGGTTGCATGTTTTCATACAATCTCACTTTTAATCTCTTCATAAGAAATTCCTTTTCCAAAAAGACAGCATGTCGAGAAATAATAACCGTTTGTTCCATGGTATTATGGAAAATATATCTCATTGAATTCTTGGGATATCATATAAATTTACACAATGTCGATCTTGCCTCAATTTTATTAGGATCAACATTCTAAATGTAAGCTGGATAACCCCACACCTTTAAATACTTGAGTTGGGGTTTCTTCTTACACCTCATCTCATATGGGGTCTTAGATACATATTTATTAAGCATCGAATTCACATATACATCGTGGTTTCTGATGCATATCCCCAATAGAAAGAGGTAACTTAGCTTACTCATAATGGAACAAACCATATCTAATAGGGTTTGAGTCATTCTCCACAAAACACCATTATGTTGCAGAGTATAGGAGGATAAACTTGAGAGATAATCATATTATCTTTTAAGTACCATTGGTGCTCTTGTCCAACGTACTCTGCTCCTCAATCATATCAAAGTATTTTAATCTTATGGTTCGTATAATTTTCAATATAATTCTTATGCCCTTTAAATTTCTCACA
Organism: Allium fistulosum; assembly: GCA_030737815.1. Classification (NCBI taxonomy): domain Eukaryota; kingdom Viridiplantae; phylum Streptophyta; class Magnoliopsida; order Asparagales; family Amaryllidaceae; genus Allium; species Allium fistulosum. The sequence continues at coordinate 1,240,541,215 of CM060902.1, read as the reverse complement.
GACATCTGATTTGTTCCTCATAAGCTGTACATAGGCTAGTCTTGAGAAATCATCGGTAAAAGTTACAAAATAAGATGCATTATCTTTGGTAACATTAGGCATTAGACCACAAATATTAGTATGTATGAGACCTAAGAGTTCATTAAATTTATCGTTGCTCCCACTAAAGGGGTTTTTGTTCATTTTTTCTTTAAGACATGATTTAGATGTATCAAGTGATTTAAAATTAAATGATGGTAAAAAATCTCTAGTTTTCAATTTGTGTAATCATTTGTCACTTATAGGACTTAACCTATAATGTCATAGATAATTATTATTAATATTAACATTTGAATAATTACTTGTAGAACATACATGATTAAAATTAAAACATACAAATGCCACTATCCAAATCGCCATTGTAGATTTTGTTTCCATCAAACATAATGTTCATAACATTATCAATACAATGAAAAACATATCCACGCTCAAACAATCTTTGCACAAAAATTATTCCATAGATAAAGTTTTTAACATAATATAAATTATTTAAAATTAAATCTAATCCATTTGGCAAAGCCAAGTGATAGCCACCAACTGTAGTTGCGTATAGTAGAGATCCATCATCAACTTGAAGTCTCATTTTATCCTTTGCTACATGCCGCCTGTACCTAAGTCCATGCAATGATTTATGTATATGAGTTCCAAATCCAGTATCTAATACCCAAGATAACTTATTGATTGCAAAAAAAATTTGAATTTTAAATATACCTGTAGGAGTGGTAGAATTCTCTTACTTCTCTTTAACAAGTTTTAGGTAGTTTTGACAATTTCGTTTCCAGTGCCCCTTCTTGTGATAATGATGTCACTCACCATTGTCATTTAGAGCTCTCTCCTTATTCTTCTTGTTAACTCAATTTCTCTTCTTCAAACCATTCGAAGATGAGGCCTTCCCTTTTACCGCGAGCATTACCTCTTGATCTTTGGATGAAGACCTGATTAACCTCAACATATGGAGCAGCTCCACGAGGCTTCCATTTAACCGGTTCATATTGTAATTCAATATAAAGGACTAAAACTGTGGAGTAAGGGACTCTAAGATCAAGTCCACCTATAGCTCGTTGCTAATCACGACATCCAACTATGAAAGTTTATCAATATAGCCTTTCATTAATATCATATTCATCCACATGCATGACATTTGTCATCTTCGTATTAAATAATTTCTTAGTAATTTTATACCTTGGGGAACGAGATTGCTCTCCAAACAATGCTTTGCTTTGAGGCTATCACAGATTTATGGATAGACATGCTTTTGAGTTGTCTTTGCAATATTTTGTCTAATAGAGAAAGCATAAAAACTTGGGCGATTTCTAGGTCCCGAACCCATTTGTTATAAGAAATTATTAATTCAGGATCAGCATTTAAAATGGTTTTTCTCTTGGCAGATCACTTATTGATGACAAGAAGCGTTCATATGTTAGTTCTATATTGATTGTTCTTAACCAATCTATGTAGTTAGGTCCAATGAGCTTGCCATTTTCAAAAAATAACCTTGGTGTGGATATTTTCTGCAAACTTAATTTAGTAGATTAGGACATTTGTACATAATATATGTTCTTAAATTTTTAGTAACGTTAAACATTATATTCCATTTTACTAATAAGCTCCAACTAGGCTTTTATGTTTCTCAATACCCTAAGACGAAACATAGAGATCTTTCATTTCACTAGTGCGTATTAGGACTCGCTTGCCTTGGGATTCCAACCTTGTGTTTGCTCAATAAATCATAGACCCGCAAGCAATGGATAACACCTTATCAGTTGCATCATATACAACTCTTAACCCATGATCCTTGTCCTGATCTCATGTCAACCTTGACTTTGCTTAACAAATCAAAAGAGACTATTCACCGGTACCTACCATTTCACGATGACCTAAGTATATTATAGGTACCTTGAGCTTGCTTAACAAATAAATATAGTTACTTTATCTTATTTAGTCAATATATTAATAATACCACAGATAACATCTCTAGCTTGAGTTTGCTTAACAGCCGGAGAGTATGCAAGTAACTTATAAATATATAAATGGTAGAGGATAATACTTATATGAAAAGATTCATAATCCTAAATATATTTAATTGAGTGATATCAACTTTAGAGATGTATTGTCCTGTCTTGGAATTTTAGAGATGTATTTCCTTTAAGGAGAGGAGAATGTAACACCCTATAATTTTACGTAATTAAATAATTAAATTAAAAGGATAAAATCATATTTTACATAAATGGCAAAATAGTGAATTTTTACAGAAGCTAGACATAAGCTTCAAAACCTATTCTATTACACCTGGAATGCCGTTTATGGTCAGAAAACATATATACCTTGCTAAATTTGGTTAAACTGGCTAGAAATTAGAAAAATTCAAAACCTAGTGACATTTCTATAATATATTAGTTTCGATTTTTAGGCCAAACATATGTTATTTCAACCTATAAATAGAAATGTAAACCCTATTCTCTATTCCTACTTGAGCCTAAACATCTTACCACTAATCTCCATCGTATTTCCAAACAAAATCAAACCAACTTCACATCAAATCAAATCCAAATAAAATAAAATAAATATAAAACCAATCACCATAAAGTGAGCTATGCAAATAAATCAATGCTACTAAAAAATTTAGAGCTTTGAAGGCATGGAATTTCTGGACAACGAAGGAGTAGGAGGATCTATGTCAAATCGCAGAAGATGCACGACAAATCATTGAATTGGATTTATCCTATTTGGGTATATATTAGTAAAATACAACAATTCATCACTTATGGTCGTAAATCATGTTATTAATGATGTAACTGGTTAAAAAGAGATTTTTTATAAACATGATTAGAGGTAGTATGCCATGGTTAGATGATTAAAAAAATTCAATTTTTATTAATTATAATTAATCAAAGTTAATTACTTCCTAATTAAAAAGTGTGAATTACAAGTGTTCCAAATCAAAAATATTATATACCAAAATTATAATTCTCGATGACATGAATCAACTGGTGGTGTTCGTTCATCGATTGGGTGTATGGATTTAACAGAAAATGCACATGAAGTTTGATAAACGCAGACCATCTATTTTGCTCTAATGGTGAAATGACGACAATATGACGATTGGGGAATATGAGTTTGTAGAGGAAGTCAAGTGGGTTTTTGAGATGGTCTCTGATCATCCTAGGTCGAAGTATGGTGGCTAGAAATTGCCACAAAAGGGATTATAGAGAGGTGCAAACTGGAACATTGTGGGTGAAGTAGAGGGTGGCATCAGCCTCGGCTAGGAGCAGGGATCTTGATGGTAAGTTCGGATTGGGTGGGAATTGCCCAACGCGGGGGCAAGAGGGCATCTATGAGGTGTCCTCAGGATCAAATCCCACATCTATCTATGCAACTAAAGAAGAGATGGAGAGAATGTTAACTACAATACAAGAGAAATTAAAAGCCGGCCAAGAGGAAATGCTTGATGGATTTTTCATATGGATGGAATAACACATAACAATCGGAGTTAACCCAAATCAAAGTTCGTTGATGCAAAAAATGGATTAACACCCAAGAATAGATTGTAAGGAACCTATGAGACCTGGATCTAGCAGATATCAGTTGAAATAAGAGGTAAATAATAGAAATAAAGTACAGAGACACAAGATTTTATAGTAGTTCGGCAATTTATGGCTTACATCCACTTTATAGCTTTGTTGCTAATTGATCTGATGTAGTTCGTTTGAGATTACAAGAGATTTGAAAGAGAACTAGTCACAAGTACTGTAACACCCTGCATTTTTAGATAATTAAATAATCAAATAACGATGAACAGTAAAAATAAGCATTTTTGGAATTGTTAGAATATAGCCTCGAAACTTATACCATTGTGTTCCTGGCGATTTTCTGATCAATTTCCTTATACAACTTGTCGAAATCCGAGTTAATACGAAGAAGTTACGAGAGAATAAGAAACTAGAATTAAACGAAAAAAAGGAGCAAGACCCTACTGCAGCAATGCACAAGGGTTGACCCGCAAAGCACACAGGTCGACCCGCGTTTGACAAAAAATCGTCCAGGGACGTGCCGAAGTTATAAATTTTGATTTTCGTGCGATCTGAAGCATTGTTTTCTGGATCCAACAATTCGCAGTGAGCCTGTGACGTGGTTGCACCAGATTCAATCCAAAAATCCGACGGTCTGAGATCCCCAAACACCACTATAAATAGGACCTTAGGCCTAGTTATTTTCTCACAATCAGATTTTCTCCCAATTGGGTTCATTGCCTGAGGCTGAACCCTAAATAGAAAATATTTCTAGGGAGAAAATCTTTTTAATAAAAATATTAGACGTCTTATAAGGGGATCCAGGAAGGCCATGGAGTAAAGCTAAGGACGACATGTGAGTGGATTTAAATTATATCTCTTTTATGTTTATGATTTATAATATCGTTAAATTCTCGTTAAATATTTAATTTAGCATTTATTTCAGTAATTAGTTCTACTAATTAGTTATATTGAAACCATAAATTTTATTAGAGAAGTGTACTTATATTTAAATTTTATTTATATGGAAAAAGAAAGGAATCCAATTAAATATAAGTAATATTAGGCTTAAAAGTTGTAGAAAAAGGCATAAGCCTAAAAGTTAGAAATTTATAGTAAATTATGTTAAAACGGGAGATATGAATTAAAAAATGAAAAATCTAATAACTTGATTTGAAAGTTAGTGATATATTAGTTGGTTGGTTTAGAAAAGGGAATACATTTCCATAGTTTAATATTATAAGAATAACGAAAAACGTAATTGCAAGGATAAAAGCAAGAAAAATGGAATTAGTGCAAAATAGAGACATTACTGTATTTTGCATTACCCAATAACTAAAGAAACAATAAAAGAAATATCTTGCAGTTATGAGTTATTGTTTATAGCATAATTTAGTATTAAAATATAGAAATGGATTTTTAGCACAGTTTTTGTAACCAACCAAATAGAATAGAACTACTTCTTAGAATAAAAGAGAATAACGTGAAGCGTTAAAGAAATTAAAGAAGAGGAAATAATCAAGTTAATTATTTGACAAGACTAAAAACAATAAACAGACTATGTGACTAGATGTGCATTTACTGCGCAGATAGTAGAATAAAAATTAAAGCAGTTATTATGATAAGTAATTTGTGATAGTTGGACGTAGTCCCAATCTAAGACTGTCATATAATATAAGAGAACTAAAGAAAATTTAGTATCATAATAAAAGAAGACAGACTAGAATAGAAAAGAGACACTTACAATTACATTTATAACATGTAAGTTATAAAAGGAAGAAAAGAATATAAAAGTGACAATTGCAAGTATAATTGTAACAAGTAGGTTATAATTAAAAAGAAAGAAATAGAAGAGGTTTATTTTATCAAACTTAGACCTTGGATTAAGTTCATAAGCAAAAATAATAGAAGTGGCCCGTACCGGCAGCATTCCCTTTCAGGTCTTGGACTAATGGTCTCACACATGGGTGGGGCTGGGCATGCAGATTAGGGTAAATAAGTAGCCAACATAATAAGAAAAGTAAAATAAACACATAGTAAAGATTAGACGTAGGGTCTAATAAAATGGTAAGGTGCGTTTAGAGCAGCCCGAAAGAGAATCTGGATAAAGAGCCTAACGAAGCAGTTCATCGTAGATTTTAGTACAGAAAGATCACGTCCAACTTTGTTAGTTCGGGCTAGAAGGAAGTACGAGACTTCAACGGGATGTGAGGATACTCTAGGATGGCCCTCTGGGGTAGGCCTAACGAAGCTGCACTCCCGGAGGCAGGTGTGTAGGTATTCCATCAAGAGAGTATGCCTTGACTGCTTTTGCATTGCAGGCCTAATGAAGCGGACCTTTGTAGGCAGTCAAAAGGTTGGTGATGGAGTAGGATATTCGTATGACACCATACTCTAGTTTGTGAGTAGGTTATAGTGGGCAGGACCCAAAAGGATAGTCGCATGCGGAGATCAAGCCATCATCAGTCAGAGTGAGTTCAGGAAAGACTAGAGTTAAACCAACATGCCAATGATCCTTTCACTATCGAGACATTGGATGTGGGGCACAACCAATTGGATGTTTAGATTGTTTGTAGTAGGGCACATCCACTTAGCTCTTAAGAGGTCTTTCGATTAGTTGAGGGGGTGCTGCGTGGGGCCATAGCCACGATGAGAAAAGAGACAAACCAAGTAGAATATCTGTATTGTAGGCCTAAGGAAGTGGACCTTTACAGATATAGAAAATCCCCGACTGTGTTCCGTACAAGGTAGACCTTGTTGGTGGAATTCAAGAAGTAGACAAAACGATTATGTGTAGTCCTCAAGGTACGCACTGGGTGGTACATTATGGATGTCCGAGCACTAGTATAAGCTAGTGCGGATGCAGTTTCACGTTTTCATAGTAGACAACGGAACATCTGTATTGTAGGCCTCACGAAGTTGTCCTTTACAAATGTAGTTATAGTATGCTCTAGTAGCAAGACGATGGAGTCCTTTTCGAGGAGGATATGGAAGGTACTATGGGTAGTACCTAGGACTGATGCGGTTATTGGGCATGTAGCCACACACACACACATATATATATATATATATATATTGGTTATTAGTTCTTAATCTACTAGGGAGTAAATGGGTATGATTCACGCACATAGGCGAGAGTATTACAAACCCAATAAACCTAATATAGCAGAAAATGGAAATAGAATGATATATGTAGAATTATGCTTGTAAGTGTATAATTTGTCCATTCACCAGAACTTTAGTTCTGACCCTCTCCTCATAACATCCCACAGGTTAGATAGATGGCAGAGATTTTCCAGCTTTGTGACACTTGCTTAGAAAGTGTTATTACCTTGGTGAGTATTTACTTACTGTTATATTTTAGTTAGTTCCGCTATGAGATATTTATTTGAGTTTTGATATATTTATCTTTGCCTATTTGCATGATACCAGATACCCAACTTGGGCTTCAATGGGCTTGGATTTTAGCATTTATGCGAAAAATCCGAACCCACTGGAATTCGGGTTGTTACAAGTACAAGGGTTAGACAGACTCTAAATCCTAGAATTGCACAAAGTAGTTGTCTTGGTGACTATTATGTGGAAATAGAGGATGATGAAGAAGTAGGGTTTTCGCATAGTGATGGAAGAAGTCAGATCGTCTTCTGGTTGCTCTATGATTTGTATTTATAGGAGAAGCAGGCATGATGGACCAAAAGCCTGCTTGTGATGAGGTTAAGATATCAGCCTGTAGTAGTGTGAGAAATTTGGGGGTCCCACGAGTTAGGAGTATAACTTGATACTGAGTTATCCCTATAAATCGATACCGAGTTATCCCTATAACTCAGTATCGAGTTATCCCACTAAAGGGAAACTCGTGGGTTTCTTTTGGATCATGCTCTTAGCTTCATTTTAGGGTGCCCCTTGTGTTTTCATGGATCGATGACTTATTTTGATGATCATTCCTTCATAACTTGGTTAGCTCTACAGTTTATAGGAGCTACCTCTTCAATTCTTGAGATAGGTTATCTGGAACTTCATGAAATCACCTGGGTATGCATATAAGAGCTAGAGAATAACTCGTGTGAAGTTTGAGAGTCTGGTTATGGGGCATGATAACTCGGTACCGACTCATAGCCATAAATTAGTACCGACTCATCCACTTAGCATATTATTGGTACAGATTTTCCCGAGCTATTTCCTTTGTTCATGTGAGCATGCATGCCAAGTTTCAAGTTGTTTCGTCTTCATTCTGCTTGGTGTCGTCCAAAAGTTGGAGTGCTTGGAGTCTGACCTGAGAGTTTTGTGTGTCAGACGCGAGTTATACTTGCTTGGAGTCTGACCTAAGAGTTTTGTGTGTCCGACCCGAGTTCTGCTCAGTAACGATTGCTTGGAGTCCAACCTGAGAGTTTTGTGAGTCAGACCCGAGAAAAAACAGGGCGGCATTGAGTTATCCCTATAACTCGCTACCGAGTTATATACTTAGTGAAGATCACTTCGAGTCTGACCTAAGTGTTTTGTGAGTCAGACCTGAATTATGTTCATCGACAATTGCTTGGAGTCTGACCTGAGAGTTTTGTGAGTTAGACCCGAGAAAAAACTGGTCGGCATCAGGTTATCCCTATAACTCAGTACTGAGTTATGTTGATTAAGTCTAACCCTAGAACTTTTTGAGTCATACCTAAATAAAATCATAACTTGGGTTTTCCTTCATTTTTTCTAGGTTCAGCTTAGGTACAACTCAGGTCAACACCAAGCGCTAAGTTGAAAATACCAAGTGCCATCACGGGATTTCAATTTCGCTTAGTGGATTTTCCTTTAACCGTTTGACTTGGTTTTAGTTGAAATTTCATTTGTCGGGCAAAGGACTTGATCTACACTCTGGAGTTCCGATCTGTGCTTCGAAGATCGTTTCATGCCTTAGGTAAGCAACATTCCTCTTTACAATGAACTGTTTTCATTTTTTCTTTTCTGTTTCCTCCGAGAGCTTTTGGCTCCTACCTTTGAGTGAGATTCATCTAAAGTTGGAGGAGCGACGATTGCTTGTTGGTGGGAGATAGTCAAAGTTTAAGTCATGCTTGATCTATGGCGGACCCCGAGCTTGTCCTAGTTCGCTCTAGAAACGATTGTATTAGATGATTCCACCGCTATGCTTTTCCTACTATTGTACTCCTTGTGTTCCTGAAAAAGAAATGGTTTCCGCATTGCTTCGGACAACGGCTTCATTACCGATTATTCATCGACAACGGATAAGTTCCGACATATAATATCACTATTCGGAAGAGCTTGTTATTCTAGCACGAGCGAGCTATCTACATAGGATGGTCAATTCGTGGCATCCATGACACTTGACTTATTTTGCAAAGATAACACATCGCACTTGCCCAGGTCAACGCTCAGAATCTGGTTGGTCAACATACATCGACTTCCCTTGGATTCCAGGCGTTGTTCATATGGTAATATTATTCGAAGTAAAACATACTTGACTATGTTGAATGCCGAGTGTTATTATTTAGAATGACTTTCTGGTCATCCCATCTTTAGTCTGGTAAAGGAACTTCCACTTCTGTAGAAGCTGGATCCTTCATAACTTAGGCTTCGCCTTTTATTCCTATCATACCGGGACGATTGATTATGGTTGAATTGCAAGGCATAGTTGCTCTTATAGTGCTATTGCTAAATCTACCTCCTCCTTTAATAAGCACATGGCCTTAAGAGCCTCGAACAAAGAGGGAGGAGCAAGCAGAGATTCACTAAAGCTTGTTGTCCTATCAGCCTTCTTTTTATTTGTGCTTACGCCGGAGCGGTCTCCTTTGTCTCACAACTTTGTGCAGATAGATAGAATCCCAACAATATCTTTGGTTATGTTTCTTTATTCAGCCCTGCATATAGTTACCAAAGTGCTCTGCTTGGCGACATAGGGACGTCATTTAAAGAACCCTGTATCCCTTCCTACATTTGTTTGGTCATGTTCCTTTCGATCAACTACCATTGTATATAGTCCAAGCTCTACCGTGCTCCCAATCGCTGGGGAACATTATACATAATATTTACTCCTCATTCATAGGTTTTTGTTGTGAACTAAATCCTATTGATGGCGTTCTTTTACCGTGAATCCAGGCATTAGTGTGAGTTAAACACATGAGGAAAATTATTCGATTGCCCCTTGTCTAATTGAGCTTCCCCAATTCCGATCATTGATCGAGAAAAAGTCCAATAGTACTTGTTTTCAATTTTGTATGACTTTCTTTGCTTCTCCTCTACCGAGCATGTCCTACTTGGTCGCTAGCACTGTTATTGAAGTTTGGTCATACATAGTTTCAATCTCCAGAAACTAGTGAACGATTATTCAATTTCGATTATCCTTCCTTGAAGTTGCCTATTTCTGGAGAGCAATAAAATTCCTAAAAGCTGGTGATTACACCTTCTTGACGTTGCCAATTTCCAGACAATGGAAGATTCTTGAAGGTTGTAGCTAAAATTCAATTCATGCTTCAGTTTCTGTCTTCGGAAACTGGCACATCAATGACTCAATTCTTAGACTTTCAGTGCTGAGAGTTTCCTCTCGATATCGAGAACTTTTGGGTCACTGCTTCCACTTGTCCGTTTGTCTTTTTTCGTCGTGATCATGGCAAGCGATTCCACTTCATCACCAGTAGTCGATTGTAAGGATGGCATATTCTGTTCTTTTCCTTACCATCGAGTGCACATCGATAATGTTGATTCCCGTTTCTTTGCGCTTTCCAGAATCCAGTCTGCGCACCAGTCTTTGTCTCTGGGGACTGGTGGTTTAATTGCTCGATTTTGAGCATTGCCTTTTCTCGCTACCGTGCCTCCTGAGTTACTGTGTAGCATATTTATTTACCACAACTCTATGCATGTAAATAATACTTCTGCAGTCATTTTGGCATATTCTATTACATAGCTCCATTCAATAATGTGAGCTAGCTTGGTTTAACCAATTCCATGGTTGTTCGTGTTTAGGCTCGGTCAAGTTCATTTCGACCAAGTGTAGGTTTATATGCCCTAGTCCATAGGGACGATTGCTTTAAATACCAAGTCTACACGTTTTCGAAAGACTAGGTTTCTTGAGCACTACGTTCGATTGCCCCAAGCCTGATTCGCAAGGTAGTTCCTATCTCTGAGCTCTAGTGACTTTTCTATTCGATTCAAAAAGCTCTGAGTTTTTAATGCTGTCGGTTCCTTGACTGTGGTCGAATTCTTCCGAGTTGACATCATCAACCAATGCCATCCTAGATTTATGTGTTAGAAAGATGTGTCACCATCATCTTTTGTTATAGTAAATTCTTCTAAGACCGGTATTAAGGTCCTGATTATGCATTAGTTTCTATCTCTAGAAACTTGCGCACAAATGACTCAACTCTGTGGATTTCTCCTTGTTATCACCTATCCCCAGGCAACAATTGTTTCCTATAGGTTAGAGTCGACCGATTCGATCAGCTCTAAAGTGAATACTTCTTCTTGACGTTTCCAGCCTCCGGGCAACATCAAATTCCAAATTGTAGGGTTGAAGAATGGATCGAGCTCCTAGTTCTATTCCCGAAAGCCAATGTATTAATCATCTCATTCTGGAGTTTTCTCCTTGGCATTACCTATCCTCGGGAGATGGCATATTTCTGCAAGTTGGGACCGAATGATCTAGTCAGTCCATAAGTAGGTTATCAATCCTTCTCGCCGTCGCCAGATCTCTGGTAATGGAAAATTTCTATAGGTCAAAACCAAATTATCCATGGGTTTCTCGTTTGAATTTGAGAACCTTTTCATTATCGCTAATCTCCGGGCAGCAATGAATTCTTAAGGACTAGGTGCTACCTCTCCCTGTCATCGCCTATCTTTGGGTGATGGCAGATTCCTAAAGGTTAAAGGTTTTCATTCCTAATGCCCTCTATCTTTGGGAAATGTCGAATTCTTGAACATTAAGACCTTCATTTCCCTGGGTGGCAGTTTGTTTCTTGAATTCTCTATTTTACAAAACAGAACTGTTATCTAACCAACTCCATGGTTATTCATGTTTGGACTTGGCGAGGTTCCTTTTGACCAAGTATCCCTGTTCGTGGGACTAGCTATTTTAAACTCCTGTATTTGGGCGTCTATGAGAGATGGAAAGGTTTGGGATGAATTATTCAATTACCCCCAGTTTGGCTCTCAATCCTACTTTGAGATTGAGGAAGCTGTCGATTTAATTCCCGACTTTCCATGATTGTCCCTTCTTGTCCTTAGCTATGCATATCCCATCTGGGTGCTAACATCATCATGGAAGTCCTGTTCATATGTCAGTTTCTATCTCCAGGAACTTGTAACTCAACTGCTTGGTTCCAAGCAAATTTTCTTGAGCTCCCTATCTCGGGGCTGTGAAATGACCCTCCTATTTACACACTAATTTTATTAGTGATTTTTTTTTAGAGATGATATATAGATATATCATCTATTACAAATATATTTCCCAGGGTCATTTTCTTTCTCTAATAAACAAAAATATATCCAGGATCTTTCACAATATAGAAATATTGTTTTAGTTCTAAATCATTTTTAACATACATATATGAAGATATCTATGTTATATTCTACTTGAATCAGAGCATGATAATAAGTAGAAATCCTTTTTAAATTTGCAAAAATATGATAAATTCCCTTTTAAATTAAAACTTATTGTATTCTGATTTTTGACTATAGTGTCCACTGGAAATATGTACCTTAGACTGTTATTATAATTAAGAAATAACCAAGCAATAATCAGTGGAAAGCAAGCTTATAATATAGATGACTGTCTTAAAGTCTGAATATTATCAAACTCAGGTTAAAAGAAAGTGGATCCTAAGTGAACACAAGCAACATCTAGGCGTAATGGAAACGCGCCTAACTTATACATACAAGGTCACGAGTTCGAGTACTATGCTGGTCGGTTCAACACAATTTTTGTTTTTCTTTTTATTTTCTCCTGTATGGCTGAAATCTGATACCTACCTATAATTGTACATATATATTTAATTTTTGCCTATAACCTAACATACAAAACAATTCTTCTTGCATAACTATTTTTAAAACCCATTCTTTCAACTGTTTTAAGAATTTACATCTATATTTTTGCCTAATATCAACATGTACACAAATATACATGTACATGTCAGTGTCTTTGTTCATTCTCCAGAAAACTGAGCTCAAATGTTCCCTTGCTTCATTGATCTGAAGTGAAACATTTGGCCTGACCTATGGCCTAACCAGGTGGTTACTCTGGCCATTCTTTTGTTTGCATTTTTACAACCCAGATTATACACAAAACATTGATACCTTTCCTTTCCAAAAGCATGTATATATATTTGTATGAACCAGACATTTTGTGATCAGATATATATCATTCTTCCTAATCATACTTCTCTTTTAAAAATACATCTTCAGGGTATAAACACTTTTTCTTGCATTTGGACTTATGTCAATATCATAAATTGAAGATATAGCAGTTTAATTCTTTTCTGGGTTTTCCCCATATTATTTTCTGTATATCTATATTCTTTTTGAAAGAACTCAGGTTAACTGAAATCATCATAAAATGATTATACTTATAAAATCCAGGTTTTTCCTCTAAATCAAAACATCTTTAGCAAATAGGTTTTCAAATCAGTTTAACATCAATATCCTTAGTACAAACCAAATCAGAAATAACCAGAAACAACATAGCACATGTCTCTTACAAGTTCCTCCTACTTAATACATTTAGATAGCCATAGTAGTCAGGGAATACATGCATGAATTAACACATTTTGGCTTTTATTTCTAATTATCTTAGCATCCTCTATTCCATATCTTTTTAATCTTGCTTACTTAGCTCCATCACAACCTGCAAAAGCATTAGTGGCTGCCCCATTATAAATGAGACACCCCCATGTGCCATGAGCAATAAGGGTCAGATCTATGATCTGGTGTGAGCATTTCTAGCATATCCATGATATTAAGCTAAGGATACAGCATAAATATACTTTGCATACTTGACAGGTATTATCATGTTCAATACATAAGAGCAAACATATGCAATAAAACAACTTTTATCTGGAACTACTAAGGTTGCCATTTTCTTCTTCTTATAAATTCCTGGCCTCATCTGCTATAAGGAATCAAAGGGACACATTGCCATGAACTAATTAACATTATGGCACAAAGATCTCAGGACTTAAACAAGCCATGTGCCAACTTGTCTACTTCAAATAGGACAAGCATTCCAGCAGCCTTCTTGGCACAAAATCCTTAGTTATATCACTAAGTGTATTTATGTTCATTCTATCAATGATAGCTAGGTGTACATACCACCTGTACTCATGAAGCATACTAGTTACCTTGCAGACATAATATTGTAAGCAAGTTAAAGGTTACTTTCTAGAGGTATAACACCCCAGTCATTCCATCTCACATTATTTAGCATATAAACACCCTATTCAAGCATATACTAGAATGTTTGCAACTGAGAATAAATGCATGGCTCTATTGGGTTTATTTTGATTTTGCAAGCAACTATATTTAGCCAGATGTTTAATCTTGTTTAAACATAGTTTTTAGGCTTGTAAATTTCTGTTTAGTTTAGGGCTCAGCACTTATAGAGAAAGACTCCATTGCACCCTTAACCAATTATTTCAAGCCTCAGCACCATACCAATGTATATGCAGCTCATAGTTTTCTTTTTCATTCTTTGTCTTAAGCCATGATTCAGACTAGTTACAAATACTCTATTATATATTCTTTAAGGTTTTGGTATAATCATACAGAGATGAAAACAGAACAACAAAATTACACATCCATCATAGCAGATCATATATCATCAAGCATCCATGTAACCATCAGTAGCCAACATAGTTTGTAAATCAAAACATGCAAAATATAGCATATAAAAGCTTGGCTGCCTAATCCCAGGTCTTAATGCCATGTATATGAGTGAGGATACTCACCTAAATGTTTACACAAGCTTAAACCAGAAAACCCCTCAAATCTTTAGCCTTATCTTCCTCTTCTTCCTTAGGTTAATTAATTAGTGAGAGAGCAGTTTTCTGATTGGGCTCTTGGTTTAAATAAGGGTTCTGTCTAGGGTTTTGGGTGATGTAAAATCCCTATTTTAGCCCAGGCCAGAATCATGCATTTGGCATTGCATATTCCTTCCCTCCTAACCCTTAATGCCCCGGCCAATATTTTAAAACAAGACTAAATTGTGCCTATTTTCCTTTCTTTTCAGAAAGTGATAACTTTAAGTATTTTTATTATACTTACCTCAAACATGATAATGGTGTGACTTTCTATTTTCTGCCTATGCACATTTGCTTTCTTGCACTTTGGTTCTTACTGTTTTAGTGATTCCTTTATTAATTTTCTGCTCAAATAATATCTGGATATATATATACATTTATACAACTATGGGTGTTAATTTAATTTTAACCATTTATTTGCAGAAAACATGTGCATACTTATGTGCATTTCTACACCTATTTAAAATTTCACTTATTCATTATAAATCAATGTTTTCTTCTGCCTAAATTTTCCAGACAAGTCATGCATATGCGTGTATATATAAATATATATATATACACATCCTCAGGAATTTTAATATTTATGCCTAGGCCTATATTTCCTTTATTTAAAACATTTTATCTAAATGTTTTCCTCCCTTGTTTTATTATTTAGGAATTCTGGATTTTCTCTTAGTGCCATAACTAGTGTGCACGTGCACACATGCACACAACCTTGCACCACTGAAAATCCCACCTATATAATAATTCTGATTTTTCCCCCCAGAATTTTAATCATTTATTTAAAAGAATTTTCCTCAAAATCTTGGGGTATTACAGGCTGCGTCAAAATTCTTTCTAAGTTGAATACGGGAAATTCAGTTGTGCGCTAGCTTCTATCTCTGGGAACTAGCTTACGAATGATTCGATCCTAGGGATTTCCCTTCGCTGATTCCTTATCTTCAGGCAGCAGCTGATTCCTGTAATGAAGGGCCGAACCATTCGATTGGCTTGTGAAAGGTTATGTCTCCCCATTGTCGCCTATCATCGGGCAACAGTAGTATTCTTAAGACAAGAGTAAAAACTCGATTGAGCACCACTTTCTATCTCCGGAAGCTAGTGCATCGATGGTTTACTACTCTGAGTATTTCTTGTCGACCCTGCAGATTGAAGCAATGTCGAGGCAACACCAGTAATTAGTAAGTTGGATAGTTTCCCAGTGTTACGGGCACCGCCGCTACTTAGTAAATAGAAAGTTTCTCGACATTGCTGGGGTGACACCGGTACTCCAGAAGTAAAAAGTTTAGGAAATAGAAAGTTTCCCGGCATTACCGAGGCAACACCATTACTTAGGAAATGGGAGAATTCCTCGGCGTTGCTGGGGCAACACCGACACTTAGGAGGCTAGGATCGATTTTCCTGTCGATCTGGTGGTTTTGGGACTTTCTGACATTGTCGGAGCAATGCCGGATCTTAGAATGCAAGGATCGGTTTTTTCGTCGATCCGGTGGTTTGAGTCGATTTTCCCTGTTGGCTCGGTAGTGTTGTATTTCAGTTGGGTACTAGTTTCAATCTTAGAAAACTGGTACTTTGATATTTGGGTCATAAGAGTCCTTTCTTAGTGTTGCCAATCTCCGGGCAGCGTCACGTAAGTTAGGATTGAATTATTCGTCCAATCCTATAGAGTTGCGTAGATTCCTTTTGACCCAATGTGCCTACTTTCTCCATGTTGCCTAACTCTAGGCTACGCCACATTCTGGAAGGATGAAAGTCTCAAGCCTTTCCATTACTTAGCTTTGTTTATAACCGTCAAGCACTCCCTTTGGCAATGTAGGTCCGTTGTCTAACCAATTCCATGGTTATTCTTATTCGCATAGGGTCGAATTTCCTTTAATCGATTTTTGCTGCAATCTGACTTCCATTAGCGAAACCCGTTATTCCTAAGTGCCAAACTTCGGGCACTTATAGTAAATTAAACATTATGGAGTGAGTCATTACATTGCCCCATATGAGATTGTGCTCTTCCCATCCCGTTCATGGACCGGTAGAGTTTGGTAGTGCTTGTCTTTAATCTATGACAATAACCATGCTTGTTCCAGGCCATATGCATTCTGTTGGGCCAATAGCGTTTTTGCAGATATTCGCTTTATTCATCGGTTCCAATCTTCGGGAATCGATGGTTTAGTTGCTCGATTCCGATAATTCTCTCCTTGCCATTGTCTGTCTTCGGACAGTAGATGGTTTTCCACAAGTAGGAGTCGAAGTACCTGATTGATCTCTACGTGGCTAATTATTGCAAGAGTAGCTAACATCCAGGCCGCGGCGAATCTATGATAGTTGAGGGTTATCCTTCCCGATATTTCTAGTCTTCAAGCAGCATCAGATTCTCGAAAGACAAGTTATTTCACCCAGATGTTACTAGTCTTTGGGCTACGTTGGATTCTTGCAGGTTAGAGTTTGAGAACTCAGATGAGCACCTACTTCTGTTTTCGGAAATTGGCGCGTTAATGATTTGATTCTGGAAATGCCTTCCGTCGTCGCCTATCTTTGGGCTATGGTAAGTTCTTCCTATTATCGCCTATCTATGGGCGATGCCAACTTCTAAGGAGTTCGATTCTCTTGTCGATATGACGGTCTGGACTTGGTGATGTCGCCAGGACAACATCGGTGTCTAGGAGGCTGGACCAATTTTCCTTCCAATTCTGCAGTTGAAAGATCTCCCAACGTTGATTGGGCAACATCAGTACTTGTAATGTCGGATCGCTCCCCAGTGTTGCCGGGGCAATACTGTACTTGAGAGTAGGAGAATATTTTGGCATTGCTCGGGCAACACCGGTATTTATGAGTAAGAGAATTTCCTGGCGTTCCCAGGGCAGCACCGGTGATTAAGAAGTTAGGATCCATTTTCCCGTCTATACCTTGGTTTTGAGTAGACACTCCTTGTCCGGACAAAGGAGTGTTTGCTTATGGGTGTGGCTTATGGTGTGCGGATGAAAATATTATTTCTAAGAACTCAGTTTCATTGGTTCTTGAAACTTTATGCTGCTTACGGTAAGCGCACAGAAATGTTATTTCAAAAAACACGGTTTCATTGGCTATTGAAACTTTGTATGGCTTATGGTATGCGCACGACAATTGTTACTTTCTGGAATGTAGTTCATCGGTCCAAGAAACTTCGTGCAGCTTATTATATGACACATAGGAAGATTACCTACAAGAACACGTTCCATCAGTTCAAGAGGCGACGTGCGGCTTATTGTATAGGGCATAGGGAAATGACTTACAACAATGCAGTTCCATTTGTTCAAGAAGCTAATTTATTTATAAATGAAAGGAAAGGTAAGTCCTGAGCGATTTGATGCTACATTGGCATTGCCGAGGCAATACCAATATTTTGAGAAATTAGACATTTCCTGATGCTGTCAGAGCGACGTCGGGGCTTTGGAAGTGGAGAAGTCTTCTCAGTGTTGCCGGGGCAGCATCGATACTTAAGAAGATAGAAAGTTTCTCGATGTCGTCAGAGCAACATCGAGGCTTTTGAGGAATAGTAAGTTTCCCGATGTTGCCGGAGCAACATTGAGGCTTTTGGAAATGGTAAGTTTCCTGATATCGCTGGAGCAACATCGGGCCTTTAGGAGATTGTAGGCCTTCCCGACGTTGTCGAAGCAACACCAGTTCTCAAAAGGCAGGGATCGATTTTCCCCTTCGATCTGGCGGTTAAGTCGATTTCTCCCATCAACTCGGTGGCATGGGCCTTCCCGACATTGTCGAAGCAACACCAGTTCTTAGAAGGTAGGGATCGATATTCCCCGTTGATGGCAGTTTTGCTTACAAGAATGTGGTTCCATTGGTTCAAGAAGTAAATTTTATTGATAAAATAGAAATAGAGGCAAGTCCTGTCTATCTACAATGCCCTCAGTGTCCCTGGAAGGTTTATTTCTGTAACAATGATATTGAATCGATTCAAGATCCCTTTAGTGATTCTTTAGATCTTTGTGACAATCTATATAGGGACATCACGTCGTTAGGACGTGTAGCATGGCGCCTAAACTAATCCAAAAACATCTTTACCAATTCGTCAAAAAATGGAAATGGATTTCGATGGAAGTCTAGCAAACCACATGGAAGCGACTCCTTCCAAGAAGATTGGGAAACATTTGCAGTGAATGACATTCATCACTCTAGCTCCGTCCATGTGCCATTCACACTTGAGCAAATGTTGTCTAGGATCTGTTGTGCTATTGTATGATGGCATAGTCGGCATGGTGAACTTCCGAGGATATTCTTCTCTTAGAACATTTTCAATGAATGGAGTTCGGCTTGGCACAGAACCCCACACCACGTTCTTTCCGCCCTTATATTCCTCCACCAACCATTTGACCATCTCAGTGACGTAGTCTTCACTGACACAGTAATCTATAGGTCGACTGTCAGGGGCTACACCGAGTGTTTCACTCTGCAAACGGTCTCAGTTTGCCAACTAAAGCCTAAGTTCTCCATTCTCTAGGAGAACCACTCCTATAGAGTTCCGTTGGTGCACAGTTGGCCTTATCGTAGCATTTTGGACTTTATTTCCAACATTTTTCCTGTTTACATCAGCCTTTAGTTCCAATTCATCATCATCAAGTTGCATGTGATCTTCAGACTCAGAAACAAGCATTACGTTGTTCACTTGAGGAGTTCACTCTAAGATTTGGGTTAGCACTAGAATGTCTTCCGGTAAGAGGAGCACTTCCATTGCCCCTATAAAAATCCATATAGCTCCACCAGCAACCTCTTTCTGTTTTTGTTTATCATTCCTCCTGTTTAAGCCTGAAACAGAGGAATTCTCCTATTCCATAGTAGTTGCAGTTTCTTACAAAAGCTAGGTGGCTGTAGTGCTAGTAAAGATGAATTTTATCCATGAAAGCTTTTTGGTTATCGGCCATTTTCTGATTAAGTTCATTAGTCATCTATTTGAGCTCCTTTGGTTACAACTTCTTGTTAAGTGGAGGACCCTGGAGCTGCATTCCCAGTGTTAACCTCAAATTGTTGATTGTTTGTATTGTTAACATCGATTTAATGAAGGTTTGCTTCATCACTACCAACTGTTGATCCTGTAGATCTTCTAAAAGTAGTTTTGTGTTTTTTAGGTGCCATTGATCTCCAACAGCAAGCCTTCAAACTGTTCACAGCAAGTACTATGGATCCAACCACTGGATTTCTTCTAATCTAGAATAGAAAGCAATATCTAAACCCGAGTTCAATTCTCAGTGAAAGCACCAAAATGTTAACGTAAAAAATGGATCAACACCCAATAATAATTGTAAAGGACCTGCGAGACCTAGGTTTAGCAGTAGCATTTGAAATAAAAGGTAAATAACATAAATAAAGTAGAGAGACATAAGATTTCATAATGGTTGGGAAATCTATGGTCTACGACCACTTTATAGCTTTGTTGCTTATAGATCTGATGTAGTTTGTTTGAGATTACAAGAGATTTAAAAGAGAACTAGTCACAAGTACAGGCGTTAGACATATTATAAATCCTAGATTGCCCAAAGTAGCTGCCTTAGTGACTATTATATGGAAATAGGGAATGATGGACCAAAATTCCATTTGCAGTGAGGTCCAGATATCAACCTGGAGTAGTGTGAGAAATTTGGGGAACCCATGAGTTAAGTGTATAACTCGGTACCGAGTTATCCCTATAACTTAGTACCGATTTATCCCCTTAAGGGAAAACTCGTGGGTTTCTTTTGGATTATGCTCCTAGCTTCATTTTGGGGTGCCCCTTGTGTTTCGTGGATCGATGTGTAACATCCACCATTTTGAGGCTCAAAACTAACTGCTACGGATGCTACAGTCATCCATAGTTATTAATTTTCCGACGACAAAATGCGACTATGTTAATGATATCGATAATATCAGAAGCACATGAATATGGAATAATTTTAATCATAATTTCAAAGCGAATCGTCCCATTACATTTCAAAGATAATATTCCATATTCGTTACATAATCCCAAACGTTGTCCAGGTTCAGATAAAATATAATTATTACAAAATACTCCAAGAGCGACATACGAAGATGCCCACTAGGTTGATCAGAGTTACTAAATAGACAGATACATCCATTTTCAACACACTCATACAACAAATGACATAACACAATGGATAATAGTGATAAATAAACTCCTACATAACTAGCTTTACCTCCAACACATCTTCGAAAGCTTTTATTCACCAAATCTACTTAACCTATAAAGCCCTTACTCCCAACCCATTCAAATCAAATTTTGAGCACTCGAGAATTTAAGGAGAAAACATAAACTTTGAATTAGACTAAAAGCCTGGTGTGAATAATATGCCATCTCGATTTATAGTTATCAAGTGAGACCATGCCGTTTAGCGGAATGAGTTTTCCACTCATTAATATCCCTTTTTAAAATATGTCTTTTGCAAATCAATACCTACACACGAATTAGTTAAAATAAACAATATAAATAATATTGTGCATGCATGCTACATAAGTAATCATGTCTATCCGTCCCAATGTTTAGTTTCCACAGGGTAACTATGAACCTACCTGGCTGACTCGGTCTTACCAAATATACCGAATGTTCTAACTGACTGTTAGAAGAAAACTGGTTGGTCTGTCCAAATACACTGATCCTAGTGTTTACCTGACTACCTGTCAATCTCATAGTTTTTCTAGGCTTACTATGAACCTAAAGGTTTTGCAGGCCAACCTATAAATTATTTATCATTATGTATTCCTTTCTATGTGTAAACCTACCTTTTGTCTTACTCTTGACAAATCCCTACACACTGGAATTTTGGACTAATATCAACTAAGGGCTAACAATTAAAGCATAGTGCGCTACCTTGCATCAGTTTCATATGGTTTTCTAATCTCTGAGTTAGTTCATCCTATTACAATTTATCCAAAAGTGATAAGAACAATAATTTCTTTGGTAAAATTCTAGGCTAAATACCCTTTTCTATTTCATTGAAAACACTTTCTTTATAAATGATTTAACTCTTGAAATTATACATTCAAAACAAGGAAAATATAGCTGTTACAAAGTAATATTGATAAAGTTCAAAATCATTTAAGGTCATCCCTTACAAAACCATAGGCTATAGAGCCAAAACATTATAAAGTTTTTATATTGATAAAATACGGCAACGACATAGTCGACGAGGGTCTTCGCCGATCAAAACATAAACTATAAGCCAAAGTTAATAAAACCATTTAATTAATAATGTCAACGACCTCTTCACCGCTAAGGATCTTCGCCCTTCTTAATATAAAAATATGTTAAAGCCTCTAACTTTTAAAACATAAGGCAATAAGGTCGATAACATGGACATCGCATTTCATACAACGTCGGCGTCCGAAGGTATAAAACTTGGTTTGCATAAACCTTAAAAGAATAGAGTTGATATAGTTGAATCTTGGCGTCATTGCTTTAAGGAAAATTAGTGGCTTTATTAGAGCTAAAGTCATTAGGAGTGGCACCATAGCCATCTTTGAAAACTATGTTTTGGAATAAAGGTGGCATCGTCATCAACGATGTCGACATAGCTAAAAGCGGCATTGTTGCCTATATTGTCGAAGACCATAAATATAAACATGCGGCAACATTAATGCTACTATAAGTCACTTCGGAACCAAAAGGGTCGGCGACATTGCAGAAAATATGCAGCATAACACAAACTGCGGCATTAATAGGTTAAAGAAAGGGCCTAATCCACTTTGGAATTCACGATGTCGACGTTGTTGCTGGCTTCCTAATCCGACCAAGCTGATGCATTCCTTATCAACTAAGTTGATACCCTATGCATTACTCTTGATCGACGTCAAAGACTATATAGGCAGTTAGATAGGGGCGACATCATGAACTCGGCATGGCAAGGTCGTAATTAACGGGAAAACTGTTTTATTACCATTAAAAGTAGTTTCTTTTTTTACCAAACCCCAATTATTTGTCAAAATCTTATTGGATAACACTTTCTTTACCAAAATCTTTTCCTGAAAACTGCTAAGGAGAAAATTTATCATTTTCAAAGTACTTAGCAAACCTTACATTTTATATTAATATTTAAATATACTAATTAAGCCTTTCTAGCTCAAATAATTCATATTAAATCATAAACATTTGGAAACAATCCCCAAAAATCATAATAAATCCAGCTTATTATCTTCTTTAACATATAAAAATTTCAGAGCCAAAAACCTAATTAATTATTTTTAATAATTAAAACCAGAAATAAACCATCTTCCAACCTTAGGAAATTCATCAAATATTCTCATTAAATCGGAAAATTATGAAATGAAAAATCCACTTTCAAAATAATGTTTCGAACATCATATTAAAATCTCAAGTTATTTGGGTGTCATATGATAGGTTTTATAACTCAAACATATTACTTAATTTCCTAAATAAGTTCCATAAACTCACCAATAAGCATATAATCATTCAAACTATAATAGCATGGCATAATATAAGCAAAAGAATTTAATTTATGCTTAACACCGAAAATAATGCTTAAAATATGAGATGTATAACTACTATTCACCTTGAATGGTTTAAGAAGGTTGAGATTTGTATTTGATTTGATTCCCCTAAGTTTTGCTTTTGTTTTCCCTAGCTTTACTTCACTTGAAATCCTTGTTAATAACCAACCTAACTCTTTCTTTTTTTGTGTAAATGAAATGAAGAGGAAATGAGAATGAATATATTTGTTAAGAAAACATGTTTTTTTTTTCTCATTTTGCCCTCCTCATATAACCTTCTTCTTCTTAATGTTCTAATTAATTCCATTAGTTCATTAATTAAGGCTCGACCCATACTAATTATCAAATCCCAATCTCCTTATCCATTTATAGTATTTTATTTTGTTTATCCAATTAAATATCCTAAATAATGTTAATTAAAATTAGGGTTGTTACAGACCTGTGCAGTTAAAGTGCTCGGTAGATTCAATGCGGCGGAGGTGCCAAAAGTCATAGCGGGGATACAGCGAGGATATAACAGGGTATAGCGGATGACTCTAAACTAGCATATAAAACTCGTACTTAATGTTTATATAGATATATAAATGGTAATTAAATGAAAAATTAATATTCAATTGAATTATAATTAATACATAAATAATTCTAAATAAAAACATGTGTGAATATACTGTAAGTAAATGTAAAACTATTATATAACATAATTGAATTTAGTATAATATTATAGTATTTTCATTTCTGAAAATATATTAAAATTTTAATTAAATAAATTAATTTCATAATTTTTATAATGTATAAATGTCATTTTTTAGTTTATTTCTTTTAAAGAAGATATAGCGGATATAGCGGGAATAACAGGATATAGCTGGGCTTAAAGCAGAAAGACTATATTTGGGGCTATATGGAAAAATCGTAGCGGTAGAAATCCGCAATGAGATATAGCAGGGTTATAGTGGGGTAATAGCGGGGCATTAACTGCACAGTTACAAACTCCCCTCCTTAAAGAATTTCATCCTCGAAATTATTATAAGGTACACACATCAAACATGAAAGCGTATATATAAAACATATCATCAAACAAGTCAGGATAAATGTCCCTAATCCTACTCTCCGTTTCCCAAGCACAATCTCTCTCATCGTCACTCCACTAGACTTTTAATAATCCGACTGTCTTGTTCCTTAGCTTCTTCTCATCCCTAGCTACAATACGAACTGGTTGCTTAACAATGGTCATTTTCGGTTCTAGTACTAAATCTTCTAATGCAGTGGAGTAATAGTAGTCTGTGGATCATGAACACACTTCTTGAGATGAGAAACATGAAAAACATTATGGACTTCTGCCAAACTGCTCGGTAACTCTATCCTGTAAGCGAGTTTCCCAATCCTTTCGGTGATAGAAATGGTCCAACGAACCTAGGTGCCAATTTCCTTGATTTCTCGAATCTTATCACATCTTTCATCGGTGACACTTCGATGAAAACATGATCTCCAACTAAGAATTCTAAGTCTTTCCGTCTCTTATCTGCATAACTTTTCTACCTAGTTTGAGCTTCCTTCATCCTAGCCCGAATCAACTCAATCTTTTCTACGGCTTCTCTTACCATATCCGGACCAAGAACTAATATATCTCCGATCTCTAACCAACATACGGATGATTTACATGGCCTTCCATACAAAGCTTCGAAAGGCACCATTCCTATACTAGTCTGATAACCATTATTATAGGAAAATTCAACCAATTGCAAATGGTCTTCCCATGACCCGCCAAAATCTAGTACATAAGCCGTTAATAAATCTTCAAGCACCTTTTTGACCTCTCTGTCTGCCCATCTGTCGGTACTCATCTTAAGCTTGGTGCCTAATATCTCTTGTAGACTCTTCTATAATTCACTAGTAAATGAAGAATCTCTGTCATTGACTATACTACAAGAAATCCCATGCAGTCTAACTATATTCTTCATAAACAACTTAGCCAATATGGGTGCCATCCTGGTTGACTTAACAGGAATGTAATGTGCACTCTTGGTTAGTCTATCCATTATGAGCCATATACTTTCATTTCCCCTATTTGACCTTGGCAACCCATAAATAAAATCCATGGATATCAAATCCCATTCTCAAATTGGTATATCTAAAAGTTGAAGCAATCCACTAGGCTTCTGATGTTCGACTTTCACTTTCTGGCAATTCAGACGTTGTTTTGCCCATACGCCTACATCCCTTTTCATACTCTCCCAGAAGAAACTTCTCTTCATATCCTGATACATCTTAGTTGCTCCAGGATGAATAGTAAACTCGATTGATGACATTCCCTAAGAACTTCTTTCCTTAGGTCACCAACATCTGGAACACACAATCGTCCCTTCTTTCTCAACCATCCATTCTGGTCAAGATAAAGATCCTTCAAATCATCAATCTTAGTTTTGCCTTCCAATCTTCTATTTTTTTCAGCTAGAAATGGATCATCCCTTTGCTTAGAAGCAATTCTGTTGGTCAATACTGGTCGAACTTCCAAACAAGATAACATTGCGGTACTTTACAAGAACTAGCAGTCGATCTTAACTGCACACTACAAGTAGTCAATGCTTCCAAATCTTTCCAGTTAGCCAACATAGCTAACATCACATTCTGATGTTTCCTGCTAAGTGCATCTACAACTTTGTTTCATTTTCCCGGTGTGTACTAAATTCCAAAATCATAAGCAGCTAAAAACTCTAACCACCTCTGCTGTCTTATATTCAAATCCTTCTGAGAGAATATGTACCTTAAAGACCCGTGATTCGTATACAACTCGAATCGTTTCCCAAAAGGTAATGTCTTCACACCTTCAAAGCAAATATTATAATAGCCAACTCTAAATCATGAGTCGGATATCTAACTTCGTGTAGTCTGAGCTGTTGAGAAGCGTAGGCAATCACGTTACCCCGCTGCGTTAATACAACTCCTAGTATAGTTCCACATGCATCAATATACACCACCAAATCTTGGTTCCGATCCAAAACCACTAACACAGGTGCGTTGGTTAATAAATATTTCAGCTTCTAAAATGCCTCCTTACGGTTATCGATCCAAACATATTTCACGTCCTTTCTCATTAGTTTAGTCATCGGTGCTGCTGTGCGAGAGAAATCCTTGATGAATCTCTCGTAGTAGCCAGCTAGACAAGAAAACTCTTTATCTCAGTCGCTATCTCGAGTCTCTTCTAGTTATTAATTGCTTCTACCTTAGCTGGATCTAGTGACAACCCTTTTTCTAAGACTACATGACCAAGAAACTTCATCTCCTTCTTCCAAAAATGAAACTTTGAAAACTTTGTTTTTAGTCGATGCTGTCTCGGCGTCTCAAGCACTATTCTAAGATGAATCTCATGATTTCTTGTATCCTTATAATATATCAAAATGTTGTCTATGAATACCAATACCAAACTGCTCAAGTTCTCTCGAAAAATTCGTTTCATTTATTCTACGAAGAAAGCAGGCGCATTTGTCAATCCGAATGACATTACTAACCAGTCGTAGGAACCATATCTTGTTCTAAATGCCATCAGTGGAATATTATCTTCCGCCACCCTTAGTTGATGGAACCCTATAGCCAAATCCAACTAGGAAAACACTATAGCTATACTCAACTGATCAAATAAGTCATCGATTCTCGGCAGGGGATATAGGTTCATTATCGTCTTTTCGTTCAACTTACAATAATCGATACACAATCTTAATGACCCATCCAGTTTCTTCAAAAACATCATGGCCGCTCCCCAAGACAAACTCTTGGTCTAATAAAACTCTTTCCCTTTAAATCCACCAGCTGCACCTTTAACTCCTTCATCTCAGTAGGTGTCATTTGCTAGGCAGTCTACTTGCGGGTTCATCTCCAGGTACAAATCCATTCGAAACTCAGTAGCTTGTTTCAGTGGTAGTCCTATAAAAAGCTAATTTTTTTTGCAGATTCTCTAACCATGAAAACCCAATTCAACTCATCTTCCTCCTATATTACAACTAATAAAGCAAAGACATCAAAACTTGGATTCTCTACTGAGTATATAATTCGGTCGCTACTATTAGGGTGACTTGGTTATCTTAGCAAAATATCCTAGCATCATATTTACTTAACCAGTCTATACCCAAAATAATCCCAAAGCCCATGAAATCTAACACATGCAAACTTCAAGCAATTATATGACCTAATAATGCAAACTCTAAATAGCCACTTCTCATCTTTAGAGTTGCATACCCTCCTATTGGATTCGCAACCCTTAAGGAAGTAACTAGGTATGACGGTTCTAGGTTAAGCTTATTTACCAAACAATAAGATATAAAAGAATATGATGCACTGGTATCAAACAGTACTCTAACAGGTATACCATGAATTAAAAGCACACCTCGCATCACAGCTTACCCTTTCTCCTCAGCTGTTGGTCTCGAGATAGCCAACTCAAAAGCAAATAATTTTACTTTTTCTGCCTTGGCCACTTCCAGACATTTGTTCTTATAATGTCCCACCTAGTTATGGTTAAAGCACTTAATGTTCTTCTTCCTGACAACTTCTTTTCCCTTGCCAGTTTGGCACACATTAGCATAACGGTCTTTCTTGTTACACTTGTAACACACAACCTTAGATTTTCCTTTCTCGGCAGCTCCACCCTTCTAAGCTCCCTTCTTCTGGTAATACTTCCTCTTCTGATTCTGCCCACCCTGACTTTCTGCTGGCTTGTTATTACTGAACAAAGCAAGCATCTCTTCATTTCTCAAAACCATCTCCATAACTACATCTCATGGATCCCTGAGATGTGGTAAAGTTTCCCTAGCAAGCTCAGATCTTTGTCCATGGATGAACTTCTCATATCTTTGGATAACTGTGTCAACGGTAGCATACCCATACCGGGACAGCTCCTCAAATCTAATTGCACACCCAAGCCGTCATATCTTCTTGCACAAATTCTGCAAACTTCCTCAACAGAGTTGATTTAGCGATCTCAGATATATAGCTTTCCTCCTACTGAATTTAGCCTAAGTCAAAGTCTCCTATGCTACCCCAACAGTCATGTTATTACACCGGTACAACGTAGTTTCTTGTAATTTCCTAGATGCCAATCTCCACTTTCATTCATCATTCAAACCGAGATTAACAAAAATCCTTTCACAATGAAGCAATCAATTCTCCACTTCATTTGCATCCTCCGTTCCAATAAATGGTTTCCCTCCAAGTCTTGCATAGTCTCTACTCAACACAGCAAATTGTTGACAACTAGAACCTCCTGATTAGCTCCTCCAACATTTCCACCAACTAACCCAGCACCATCTTCTGCTTGCATCATGTTGAAAAATAACTAATACATTGCTCCCATATCAACTGGTGGTGCTCCTGCACTTATGTTAGTAGCAATCCGTCGATCTGAATTTCTCCTATTATAAAGGGCCTGACATTTCCATTAGTAGTGGTGCTTCCTCCATCGAGATTCACTCTTCTGTTTCCTGCCTCCATATCTTACTTCCTTAAACCTACATTCATCTTAGTAAGATACGGAAGAACGATCTAAAAGAGAGGGAAAATAGAGATAAAGCATATACTTATATATAGAAAATACAAGCACTTTACTATAGCGTTATCCCATACCCAATCTTATTCTTGGATTCATTAGGATTATGTTTTCAAAATTCTTTTTAAGTTAAAAAATTCTTTTGTTTTACATTAACCTATGCTCCGATACCAATTTGTAACATCCTCCATTCTGAGGCCCAAAACTAACTGCTACGGATGCTGCAACCATCTATGGTTATTAATTTCCAACGACAAAATGCGGTTATGTTAATGGTATCCATAATATCAGAAGCACGTGAATATGAAATAATATTAATCATAATTTTAAAGAAAATCTTCCCATTACATTTCAAAGATAATATTCCATATTCGTTACATAACAAACGTTGCCTAGGTTTAGGTAAAATATAATTATTACAAAATACCCCAAGAGCGACATACGAAGATGCTCCTTTGGTTGATCGAAGTTACTAAATAGATATATACATCCACTGTTAATACACTCATATAAAACAGACATAACGCAGCATATAATAGTGATAAATAAACTCCTACATAGCTAGCTTTGCCTCTTGCACATATCCAGAAACTTTATTTGCCAAACCCACTTAACCTGTAAAGCCCTTACTCCAGATTTACTCAAATCAAATTTTGAGCACTTAAGAGATTAAGGGGAAAACATAAATTTCGAGTCGGATAAAAAGCCTGGTGTGAATAATAATATGCCAACTTGATTTATAGATATTAAGTGAGACCACGCTGCTTAGCGGAACATGTTTCCCCATACTAATATCCCTTTTTAAAATATGTCTTTTGCAAATCAATTCCAGCAACTAAACTGGTTAAAATAAACAATACAAACAATAATGTGCATGCATGCTACATAAGTAATCATGACTATCAGTCAAATCAATGGACTTTCCGCCCCAATGTTTAGTTTTTACAGGGTAACTACCAACCTACCTGGCTGACTCGGGCTTACCAGATATACCAAATGTTCTATGTTGGGTGAAAACTAGATGATCTGTCCAAATGCACTTATCCCAGTGTTTACCTGACTACCTGTCAATCTCATAGTTTTGCTAGGCTTACTATGAACCTAATGGTTTTGCAGGCCAACCTATAACCTATCTATCTTTATGTATTCCTTTCTGCGCATAAACCTACTTTTTACCTTACTCTTGACAAAGCCATACACACTGGAATTTTAGACTAATGTCAACTAGGGGCTAACAGCTGAAGTATAAGACGCTACCCTACATCAGTCTCATCTGGTTTTTTAATCTTTGGGTTAATTCATCATACCATAATTTATCCAAAAGTGATAAGAACAATAATTTCTTTAGTAAAATTCTAGGCTAAATACCCTTTTCTATTTCCTTGAAAACACTTTCTTTATAAATGATTTAGCTCTTGAAATCATACTTTCAAAACAAGGAAAATATAACCCTTTACTATATCCAAAATAATTATGCCATGATATATGCTTTTATAAAGTAATATTGATGACGTTTGAAGTCATTTAAGGTCATCACCTTATAAAATCATAGGTTATAGAGCCAAAACAATATGAAGTTTTTATATTGATAAAACATGGCAACGATATAATCGACGAGGGTCTTTGCCCCCACAAAACATATGCTATAAGCCAAAGTTAATAAAACCATTTAATTGATAACGTTGGAAACCTCTTTGCCACTAAGGGTCTTCGCCATTCTTAATATAAAAATATGTTAAAGCCTTTAACTTTTAAAACACAAGGCCATAAGGCCGATAACATGGACGTCACACTTAATACAACGTCGTCGTTCTAAGGTATAAAACTTGGTTTGCATAAGCCTTAAAAGAATAGATTTGACATAGTTGAATCTCGACGTGATTGCTTTAAGGAAAATTAACGACTTTATTAGAGCCGAAGTCATTAGGAGCGGCACCATAGCCGTCTTCGAAAACATATGCTTTTGAATTAAGGCAGCATCGTCCTCGGCATAGTTGCCTAGATTGCAAAGACCATAAAAATAAAACATGTGGCATCATTAATGCTGCTATAATTCACTTTAGAACCAGTGGCGTAGGCGACATTGTACAAAACATACGGCATAGTACAAAGTGCAGCATTAATAGGTTAAAGGAAGCAGCCTCATCCACTTCGAAATTCACGATGTCGACGTTGTTGCTGGCTTCTTAATTCGACCAAGCCGATGCTTTCCTTATCAACCTAAGTTGATACCCTATGCATTACTCTTGATCGACATCAAAGACCATAAAGGCAGTGAGATAGGGGTGACATCATGAACTTCGGCATGACAAGGTCATAATTAACAGGAAAACTGATTTATTACCATTAAAAGTAGTTTCTTTTCACCAAACCCGAATTATTTGGCGAAATCTTATTGGATAACACTTTCTTTACAAAAATCTTTTCCAAAAAATTGCTAAGGAGCAGATTTATCATTTCCAAAGTACTTAGCAAACCTTACATTTTATATTAACATTTAAATATACTAATTAAGCCTTCCTAGCTCAAATAATTCATATTAAATCATAAACAATTGGGAAAATCTTCAAAAATCATAATAAATCCAATTTATAATACTCTTTAACATATATAAATTTCGAGATCAAAAAATTAATTTAATTGGTTTTAATAATTAAAACCCAAAATAAACCATTTTCTAACCTTAAAAAATTCACCAAATATTCTCATTAAATCGGAAAATTATGAAATTAAAAAATCACTTCCAAAATAATGTTTCTAACATCATATCAAAATCTCAAGTCGTTCTGGTGTCATATGATAGATTTTCTAACTCAAAAATATCACTTAATTTCTTAAATAAATTCCATAAACTCACCAATAAGCGTATAATCATTCAAACTATAATAGTACGACATAATATAAGCTAAAGAATCGAATTTATGGTTAAAACCAAAAATAATACTTATAACATGAGATGCATAACTATTATTCACCCTGAATGGTTTAAGAAGGTTGTGATTTGTATTTAATTTGATTTCCCTAGCTTTACTTCCTTTGAAACTCTTGTTAATGGTCGGCCTAATTCTTATCTTCTGTTTGTGTAAATGAAATGAAAATGATAATGAGCGTATTTGTTAAGGGAACATGTTCCTTTCCCTTTTTCCCTTCTCATATGACCTTCTTCTTATTAATGTTCTAATAATTCCATTAGTTCATTAAATAAGGCTCGACCTATACTAATTATCAAATCTCAATCTCCTTATCCATTTACATTTTTTATTTAATTTATCCAATTAAACATCCTAAATAATGTTAATTAAAATTAGGGTTGTTACACGATGACTTGTTTTGATGACCGTTCCTTCATAACTTGGTTAGCTCCGCAGTCTACAAGAGCTAACTCTTCAATTCTTGAGATAGGTCATCTGGAACTTCATAAAATCACTTGGTTATGCATATAAGAGCTAGAGAATAACTTGTGTGAAATTTTGGAGTCAGGTTATGGAGCATGATAACTCGATACCGACTAATAGCCATAACTCGGTATTGACTTATCCACTTAGCATATTTTTGGTCCAAATTTTTCCAAGCTATTTCCTTTGTCCATTTGAGCATGCGTGCCAAGTTTTAAGTCATTTCATCTTCGTCTTGCTTGGGATCGTTCAAATGGTGGAGTGCTTGGAGTCTGACCTAAGAGTTGTGTGTGTTTGACCCAAGTTATACTCGCTTGGTGTTTGATAGGAGAATTTTATGTATCTGACCCGAGTTCTGCTCAGTAACGATTGCTTGGAATCCGACTTGAGAGTTCTATCAATCAGACTTGAGAAAAAATAGGTCGGCTCCGAGTTATCCCTATAACTCGGTACCAAGTTATATACTTAGTGAAGATTGCTTCGAGTCTAACCTGAGTGTTATGCTAGTCATACCCAAGTTATGTTCATTTACAATTGCTTGGAGTCTGACCTGTGAGTTTTGTGAAGCAAACCCAAGAAAAAACAGGTCGGCACCGGGTTATCCCTATAACTCGGTACCGAATTATGTTGTTTGAAGTCTAACACGAGACTTTTACGAGTCATACCCGAGTAAAATCATAAATCGGTGTTTCCTTTATTTTCCTAGGTTCAGCACTGGTATGACTCGGGTTCGACATTAAGCGCCAAGTTGAAAATCTCCAGTCGGCTTTTCTCTCTCATTTTTTGATATTTCCTTCTTTGTGCCTTTTTATGATATTTCCAAAGTCCTTAAATCATTTCTTCTTCGTTTCAACGTTCTAACTTCCATTGACTTCTGTTGGTCAAAAACCCAATTAACAGTGTCACAGGCTAGAAGGCAAAACGAGTGCACCAGGAAACAGAGCAGAAAGAGTTAGAGCCAACCCCTTGGTAGGGCCATAACTCGGTACCGACTTGAGAAGTCAACTTGACGCATAGCATGGGTGATTTGGACTTGAGACAAGCTGGAGTGCATCTAAGAAATGCTGTTGGACCAAGGAATGGAAATCAAAATGCGAATGTACAGCAACAGAGTTGGAACCAGAGGTTCCCCGTAGGAACGAGGGCGGGATGAAGGTATGGATCAGAGACTTCCATTGGATGACAATGATAGGATTGCTGAAATGATAAGATGGGTGCTAAGTAGTGGATCCTCAGATCGGAGCTTGGAGGATGTGAAAAGAAATCCATTCACCCTAAACATCTGGTATGTAAGAAATCCACTTGATTTCAAGCTACCGATGCTGGAGATGTATAACAAAAGGACAAATTCGACTGTTCACCAGATGAGATATATCTAGCCTATAGGAGTGTTGAGTGCTTCTAAGGATGTAATGGGATGGTGTTTCCTAATATATTCGACAAATTTAGCAGCAATATGGTCTGGAGAATGAGTCCATTAGCATATGGACCAAATTGGTCTATAAATTCATGAAATAATTCAGAGTTCATATATCATAACCAAGAATGTGATGATGCTTTCGAGTGTGAAACAAAGGGCCGGAGAGACCCCATGGAGTTATTTGACTAGGTTCAATGCAATAGCCGCTACATTCATAAGCTAAATCCATCGATGGTTCTGATGACAGTAGTTTTGGGAGTCATGAGTAAGATACTACAAGAAAATTTATTTTTGGTGGCTCACAAAAAACGCTACCAAAACTTATGGAGCGTTTGATAAACGCCGTGATAAAGCCCGCAACTAAAATCCATGATTTTTAGTTGCATTTATTTCAACGGCACTATAAATCCTTTTATTGCAGCGTTCCTCAAACGCCACCATAAATCTTTTTGTAGCGTTTTAAAAACCAGAAAAAGGTTTTTTGGCGCTACCAATAGAGTTTCCAACTTTACCCCTATTTTATGGTTGTGTTTACTCAATGCCACTATATGTATTCCTATAGCGTTTCTGAAACGCTAAAAGTTGTTGATCATTTTGCACCATTTTTTCATGCTATTATTTCCTGTTGATGGTCTATTTTGTTTCTACTATATCAATCAACAATCACTCACATAATCATCATATTCAAACAATTAAAAAAACATATTAATCATATAATCAAATAAGATATCCATAACCATTCTAATACAATAGTTTTTTGATAAAATGACCAA
Source organism: Allium fistulosum (assembly GCA_030737815.1). Classification (NCBI taxonomy): domain Eukaryota; kingdom Viridiplantae; phylum Streptophyta; class Magnoliopsida; order Asparagales; family Amaryllidaceae; genus Allium; species Allium fistulosum. Next base: position 1,240,507,056 of record CM060902.1, on the reverse strand, counting down.
ACTCACATACAATAACCATTCGTATACAAATTTACACACATAGTACTAATAAAATGTTATACCAAATTGGTGCTAACAAAGCGCTTGATTACCCATAATTCTTTGTTGCATGCACAAGTGAAAGCTAGCACCATAAAAGTCCAACCTTGCTCTCTTCGGAAATCTAATGCCTGCACAAGTGAAAGCACAACATATAGTCAAACAATTATGTTAATCCGTAGGACTTCAAATCTAATATCAAACATCTGCAACATTGTACGAGCATATCATATTATAAATAATGTCATATAAATAATAAAAGTTATAAACAAAATGAAATAAATAAATTCCAATCTTACAGTTATATATAAAATGTTCTTAAATTAGTTATATTATTATTATTTATAAAATTTAGTTAACTTAAACTTAGTTAATTTTATAAAACTTGTTTAATTTTAACAAAGCCTAATTAATTTTTATTAACTTGGTTAACTTAATTTATTATTATTATTACTCAGACTCGGTTAACTTAATTATATAATAATTATTATTTATAAACTTAGTTAAATTTTATAAACTAAGTTAATTTATCATCATCGTCATTATTTACAAATCTTTGTTAATGTAGTTATATTATTATTATATATATAATTTAGTTAACTTAAACTTAGTTAATTTTTATTAACTTGGTTAACTTAGTTAATTTATTACTATTATTACTAAAACCCGGTCAATTTAATTATATTATTATTACTATAAACTTAGTTAATTTTTATAAACATAGTTAATTCATCATCATAATCATTGTTATTATTTATAAAACTTTTTTAAATTAGTTATATTATTATTTATAAAATTTAGTTAGCTTAAACTTAACTAATTTTATAAACTTGTTTAATTTTAACAAAACTTAGTTAATTTTTATTAACTTGGTTAACTTAGTTGATTTATTATTATTATTATTAAAACTCGGTTAACTTAATTATATTATTATTATTATCTTAGTTAATTTTTATAACCTTAGTTAATTCATCATCATCATCATTATTTATAAAACTTTGTTAAATTAGTTATATTATTATTATTAAAATTTGGTTAACTTAAACTTAGTTAATTTTATAAAACTTGTTTAATATTAACAAATCTTAGTTAATTTTTAATAACTTGGTTAACTTAGTTAATTTATTATTGTTATTGTTATTATTATTATTGTCGGTGTTGTTTTTGTTATAAATTTAGTTAATTTTTGTAAACTTAGTTAATTCATCATCATCGTTATTATTATTATTATTATTTGTAAAACTTTATTAAATTGGTTATATTATTATTATTAATAAACTTAGTTAATATAGATATATAATAATAATTATTATTATTAAAACCTACTTTGGCAATATGCAAATATAATATACATAATAGAATCATTGGGTAGATGAGTAATTTACTTACCAAACAAATCCCAAATTCGTTTTCTTCTCTGTGGCATAAAAATTAAACAAAAAGGTTAATACAAATGAAAATAAAACTATAATAACAGTACAGTAACATCCACATTATCCCAAACTACCTCTATGCTAACATGTCAAAAGAAAAGGCTTTTTATATTTTCAAATCTCCTGCATATTCCTCCAAAGGAAGAAAATCATCATCAATACATGTGAAGTAAATATATCAACAATATGTATGTTACAGTATAGAAAACAGAAAGACTAGATTACTTTCACAGATGAGCACCATAAGAAGCATAGCCTTCCTTGACAACATTAGTAATCTGAAAACCTGAAATGTCATGGTCAATGCCAAAAAGGAAGGTGCATTAAGCAAGATGTTTGTACACTTTTTTGTGTTTTGGTCTTTGTTACGACTACAGTGATTCCTTTGGTATTACATAATTTGGCATTTTTGCACCTCATCTATTCATGTTTGGTTTCATTTAGTAACGTTTGAATAGGGATATATATATATATATATGGTATATTTAGTTGGTGATGTATAATGAACTAACTAACCTGAAAGTAGCCACCACATTGAATTCCATCTCTGTAATGGATGGAGCTGCTGAAGCAATAAAACCTTTGTTGATTCCTAATGCTAGTGATCCAAGTCCAACGACTGAGCCTTAATTACATATTTTCATACATAACTTCAGTGCTAACAGAAAGGAGTTCATAGGCTCACGTGATCACAAACATAAATTAGTTGCAGATATATAAGAGTCGTTTCAGAAATCATAAAATCAAAATAGCCACATACTTAGAATTGCCTTCACTAAAAATAGAAGTCATATAACTGTAAGCTCAAATATACATATACGATCCATCTTCTCCAGATGTGTGTACTGCTATGAACATGCATATTTGCATTTAAATGCAATAGTAGATTATTCTCTAAAGATATGATACTTACTCAAATACACTTGCATTTGCCTACTCTATTCACGATCCTATGTTCCTATTAAGGCTCATACCAACATATCTACAACATTGGAGTTGTGATCTAATCATTCGATTGTTGCAGTAGAGTTTTTCTATTTTTTTAGGTGCGGTTCAGGCTTCAAACCATTATAGTGCCTATCTACCCAATTAAGATCCACCCATTATCAATCTCACTGTGTAGTTCAGGACTCCTCATAGTGCAGTGCTTAACCACCCTCTTCGGACTAGATCACAATGCAGCGCTTATCCTCCCATTTCAATCCCGTGTGACTTTAGCATTCCTCTACAGCGTCGCCCACACCTTCATATCATATACAGTGCAGGGCTTTGCTTTCCACTCAAGCACCGCTTCTCACTACTTCAGTTTTCACTCTTGCACCTGCATATTGGCTTAGTCACTTGAACCATTTCCTACACATTTCATTTGATCGCTCAGTGCTTGCAAGCTTTCACTATCGAGACATTTGGAACCCACCTGGTAGCTGCTCCTGATTCAGGTCTGTCAAACCCCATGCAAGCAATGTTCACCTTGCATTGCTTTTTTCTACTGCAGTGTTCACTATATTGGAGATCCCTCAGCCTATTATCGCGCCGCATCATCCGTCAGCTATTGCCTTTTTCCTGCAATTTACAATTAGACACATGCTTGTAAATATTTGTTTCTTTTGTTAGTTCTATTTTTGCTGATCATTATATGATGATCCCTTATTTTTGTACTTGATACCATTCTATAAAGAATTGTATACGTATTTACTCTTTAGGCAATAAAATAACGAGTGCTCTCCTCATAAGAGGACCACTCTTTTATCAAAAATATTCCAGTAGCGGAGCAAGCCCAAAATTTGATGTAGGGCAGATTTTTCACTATATTAAAACCATACAAATTTATAAATAAATTTACACCAAAAAATCATGAAATTTTCTAATTTGCCATGAAAATTTAGGTATGTTAATAAGACATTCCAACTAATAGCCATTCAAGTTTGTAGTATTTGGTCGACTCCAAATGATATGAAGATTGAAATATTACCTCTCCTCCTCTACTTGGTATAGGAAGAAGATGATAATCGCAAACACTTTGCAATGAAACAGAATGAATCCTTACATGCTTCTTCACCTGTTTTGAAGTTTATGTTAGCAAGAAAATTTGTTAAATTCCTCTGTTCTGAGATAGATATATGATGACTGACTTATTTCTGCAATTATGTACCAAATCCTCCAAAATCAAATTTATGGAGAGATTGTTTGAGTTAATGTTCAATCCTCATGAACTGAAACTATCACAACTGAATCCAAATTAGATAGATCTGTATGCTTGAAGTAGACTAAACGAGTTATGGTGCAATGAGACATATAGTGACCAAATTCATATTTTAATGTGCCTACTCGTATTATGTAGTGCTTAATCTCTAAATGTTATTAACTGAAAAAATATTGAGTGAGAATAGAATACAAATCTTAAACATATGATAATTGTATGTCACAGTTTCATTACCTTGTTCTCATCAAACCGATTATAGTAAGAATGTTACCTAAATCTAACACTGAAGATAAACTAAACAAGAAGTTCAGATCCCGATGATGGATATTAAAGGTGCTATGGTATATGGTGATAACTAAAACGATTTCCTAAATTAACAATAAACAATCCATCTTTTGAAATAAAATACAAGACAACCTGAAATATATTACCAAAACCATTTAAATAATATGTAGACAAACCCCAAACAAAAGAATGAGTAAATATGCATACCCTCCATCAACAGTTTCATCTATGCAAACAAAAATTAGGTTCATGAATAGTTTCATCTACATCGTGCCTGAACTGTACAAAAAGCATTAATATTTTGAATAATTGCTAACCACGTATAAAGTAAATAACCAGTATACCATAGAAGAATGCATTCAGAATTGAGAATAATAGTGACTACATCGTAGAATTCTCGAAGAACTATTGCTAAAAATAAGTTCATTTGGCACCAACAATAGTGGTAGAGCTAGCCCACAACTTGAGGTAGGGCATGTTTAGAGATAAAATCGAGCTTTATTTTATATGATTACTTTACTAGAATATAGGACCGCAGGTGCATGTCTTGAGTTAACAATGCTTTGATGTATTTTTGTTTTTTATTTTCATATACAAACTAAAGACAGAAAACATACCTCAATACCCATACTCATATGCAGTTCAACTTTTGTATTCTCCTCTAAATTCCGATCTTTCTCAACCAAATAGAGAGAAAATTGTAGGAAATGCGGATTATGGATCTTAAGGCAGAATTAACACTAGAGAGGGGGTGAATAGTGTTTAGTTAATTTTATGAATCTTTTTTAAATATTTTCAAATTAAACCCAAACAGATGCAATTCACAAACACAGAAACAATCACAGAATCAGACACAGATGCAAATAGTAAATAAAAGCAGTAAAGGAAAGAACACACTGGAATTTTATACTGGTTCGAAGTTACCCTAGATCTAGTCCCACACAATTTCTTATGCAGATTTATTTTCAAATATAATGTCGATTACAACCTCGATTTCAAGGCCATGAGATACACCCTCCTGTCTTCGCGTCCAGGGCAAACTCTCTTGATTTAACCAGGCTACAAGATCACTTAATTGATTTACATGCTACAATCACACCCAATTGATTTCGGGTCATAATCACACCGTTTCCAATATCACTTTGATAGATAGAGAGACTCAATACACTTCTTTGATTACAAATGATCCTATAACTCTGAATAGCACTGAGATCTTTGAGTGAGAGTGGTAGAGAATCAAATTAGGGATGATCAAGTTTGATTCACTTAGGATTTCGGTAGAGTTTTGTTAAAATATAGGAGAATACTTGAGTGGAGAAGAAAGAGTGAAAAAATGAAGAAAAACTAACTTAAAATTCGTTGAAAACAACTGGTATTCATAGAAGAACAACAGTCATGTCCATTCATGAAAGGTTATGACGAATAGACACTTCTTTTGAAAATTTGAAATTTGAATTCTACGGCTACCATGTCGGGGTATGTCGACATGCCCTAGTAAATTTTGAAAATTAATTTTTGTTTTTAAAAGAGAATTTTCTTTTTAAAACTTGTCGAAATAATTTATGAAGTTTATAAACCATTTTGAATATAGTTTAACTTATAAAAGAGATTTAGTAATCTTAAAAATATATAATCTATAATATAAAAGTAATATAAAAAACTAAGTATAGAATTTTTTTTGAGATTTAAAGCTTATAATATTAAAACCAGGAGATAATTTTAAAAACAAGAGATGATATTGAAATCAAAATATAAAAGATAATAAAAATAGTTTAAGGCTAAAATATTTAAACTGAGAGAGATGACTTTTAAAAAGTTTTTGGAAAAATATTTAAAATAAATCATTTTGAAAATTTCGTGGATTCCATTCCACTAGAGAATGTCGTGGGTTCCATCCAACTATTAAAGCGAGAAGGTGGATTCCATTCCACAATTAAAATCCGAATAAAGATTTTAGTGCTATTATGAAGTTTTAACATAAATCTAGACACTATTACTAATCTTGATATCTAGAACTTTTGAACTCTTGAAATCTTGAACTCTTGATACTCATGAGTCTTCAGTCTTGATTTCTTTAATCTTGAATTCGTTGGTCTTGAATCTCTAAACTATACAGTCTTCATTCTTCAGTATCTGCATATATATCCTGCATATACATATATATCTAGATAAGAATATTAGTATTTATATTTTATAACAAGTCCTAAGTTTATTTTCATCCCAACCATTGTCTTAGGAACTAACAATCTCCTCCTTTTTGATGATGACAACTTTGTTTGTAAAATCTACTCCACCAAACTCTGATTCTACTCCGACTCCCCCTTATTCCAACAACTCCCCCTTAATCTACTAATTCCCCCTTAATCTACTAACTCCCCCTTAATCTAAGCCTATCTAACCTATTTTATAATTCTCCCCTTTTGTCATCAACAAAAACTAATCCTAAACTACATAACTCCCCCTTAAACAAATACTATGGAACTAAATACTAATAACGAAGTATAATTAAGCAAAACGTATATATAATTTTATTATATATATGTTGTTATATTACACATATAAACACAAATATATATAAATACACACAATATATAAAACCATTAACATAAAAACAATCTAATGGAGTCTTTGCTAATTGGTGACTTGTGAATCGAACAATTTGGGTAATGGAGACAAAAGTTTCCACGTTGTTCGACCAAATTACCATCTTTATCAAAACAGACTTCTCCAACACAAATAACTTTATCATCTTCATCCATTTGCGCTTCTTCTTCTTCTTCTTTGTTGTCGTCTACCTCTAATGGATTATGAATATGAATGTAAGAGGAGTCATCTTCAATCACGATCGGGTCCGCATGATTATCCATTAGAAATTTATGCAAATTTCTAAGGATCTTGCCTTGTTTCCCCTATTCCTTTGCCATCTTTATTTGCATGAATTGCAACTCAGTCATCAATTGCAGAGAGTCCTTCAAAGTTTCCTCTATCTTCATGACTCAGGCCAGTGTAGTTCGTTAAAATGGACCAGCATTAGGAGAAGGGAAAGAAAAGGTCACATTTTGGTTTGATTTAGGAGAGGAGGCCATTATTTTATATTTTCATAAGTTTATTACAGAGAGAAATGAAGTGGAAGATAGAAGAATTCGAAATATAGAGAATATATAACTGCCAAACTAATTTTAGAGGGAAAATCAGAATTTCAAATTTTACCGTTGTATGTCGACATGGGGGTAGAGGTATGTCGACATCCTTATGGAAATTTTGACAATTTTATATTTTTCTTTATTTATTTAAATATATATGTTACTATATCTAAATTCTATATCTCAGTTATGTAGCAAATACCTAGTTCTCTTCTAATTTTAGTAAAGGTTGATTGATTTAGGGGTTTGGTCAGAATATCATCTATTTGATTCTCAGTGTTGATAAATTCAAGAGAAATAATCTCTTTACTTATATTATCTCTGAGAAAATGATGTCTGATATCAATATGTTTGGTTTTGGCATGATGAGTAGGATTTTTGGATAAATTTATTGCACTTGTACTGTCACAATAAATTGGTGATTTTGAAATATTTAATCCAAAATCCTTTAGGATCTGTTGCATATAGATAACTTGAGAACAAGCCAAAGCAGTAGAGATATATTCTACTTCAGTTGTTGATAGTGAGACAGTATTTTGTTTTTTACTAAACCAGGAAACTAGAGAATGTCCTAAAAAGTGACAAGTTCCACTTGTACTTTTTCGGTCTGATTTACAACCAGCATAGTCAGCATCACAATATGAGATTAAATCAAATGAATCATTTTTAGGGTGAAATAGGCCATAGTCTAAAGTGTGTTAAACATATCTTAGGATACGTTTAACAACTTTTAAATGGGTCTCTTTGGGTTGAGATTGGTATCTTGCACAGAGACAGACACTATGCATGATATCAGGCCTACTTGCAGTTATATAGAGTAGCGATCCAATCATTCCTCTGTATAGTTTTTGATCGACATCTTTTGACATGTCTTCTTTATTCAAGGCTTCATTAGTTGCCATGGGAGTGGGTTTTCCACTCGCATTGGTCATACCAAACTTATTAATTAGATCTCTAGCATACTTTTCTTGACTAATTAAAATACTACTATCTAATTTTTTTATTTGCAATCCTAAAAAGAAAGTAAGTTCACCCATATGACTCATCTCAAACTCTTTTGTCATTATTTCAGAAAACTCTTTGTTCATTTCATTGTTTGTTGATCCAAAAATTATATCATCTACATAAATCTCTACTAATTAGATATCATTTTTGTTTCTTTTAATAAAAAGAGTTATCTACTTTACCAATTTCAAAATTTGATTGTAACATGTAAGATCTTAGTCTATCATACTAGGCTCTAGGAGCTTGTTTTAGACCTTATAAAGCTTTCTTTAATTTGTAAACATGATTTGGAAACTTTTCTTCTTCAAAAAGTGGGGGTTGTTCAGCATAAACATCTTCTTTAACAAAACTATTTAAAAATGCATACATCCATTTGAAATAATTTGAAATTGTTATGGTTTGCGAAAGCAAGCAGAATTCTAATGGCTTCTAATCTTGCTACGGATGCAAAGGTTTCATCATAGTCCATTCCTTCTTCTTGACAATAACCTTGCACGACTAACCGAGCTTTATTTCTAACGACCTCACCTTGTTCATTCATTTTATTTTTATAAACCCATTTAGTTCCTATTATAGTTTTGTCCTCAGGTCTAGGAACAAGTTCTAATACATCATTTATAGTGAATTGATTCAGTTCTTCTTGCATAGCAAGAATCCATGAATCATCAGATGATGCTTCCTTTGGATTTTTGGGTTCAATAGTTGACATAAAAGCTACATTACTCATCTTGTTTAGTTGATTTCTAGTTCTAACAACAAATTCAATATTTTCTACTATATTTTCTACAGGATGATCTTTTAAAAACCTAATCCTTTTATTAGGATAAACAGTTTCACAATTTGTTTCGTTGGATTCATTATTTAAAGTAACAAAATCATCTTCATCATTTATTTGAACAAAATCTTTGAAATTTTGCATCAAAAGATACATGCATTGTTTCTTCAATGGTGTTGGTTTTTAAATTGGAAACTCTGTATGCTTTACTTCTATTAGAATATCCGATAAAGATTCCTTTGTCGGATTTAGGATTAAATTTATCCAAATTGTCCTTTGTATTTAGAATGTAACATGTACTTTCAAAAACTTTAAAATAAGATACCTTTGGTTTTTTATCGAAAAGACGTTCATATGGTGTTTTATTGGTTAGAGGTCTAATTAAAATCCTATTTAAAATATAACAAGCTGTAGCGACTACTTCAGCTCAAAATTTTCTTGGTAATTTACTATCTGAAAGCATAGTTCTTGCACACTCTTGAATCGTCCTATTTTTACGCTCTACCACTCCGTTTTGTTGTGGAGTTCTTAGAAAGGAAAAATTATGAGTTATTCATTTTTTATTACGGAAATTCTCAAAATTTTCATTTTCAAATTCTCCACCGTGATCACTACGAATAGTTTTGATTTTTAAAGAAAGTTAATTTTGAATTCTTTTTGCAAAAGTTTTAAATAAATCAAAAGCATAACTTTTAAGTTTTAGAAAAATTGTCCATGTAAATCTAGAATAATCATCTACAATTACAAAAACATATTTACTGTGATTTATCGACTGAATTTGAGATGGACCAAACAGATCAAAATGAAGTAACTCAAGAGGTTTTGAAGTTAAAATCATATCTTTCAATTTAAATGAACTCTTCTTAAGTTTTCCTAATTAACAAGCATCACATATACTATCTACTTTAAAATCCATTTTAGGGAGACTTCTTACTAAATCGAGTTTTGATAGTCTAGATAAAAGTTTGAAATTCAAATGCCCAAATATTTTATGCCAAATCCAAGGGTCACTTGTATTAGCCAAAAGACATAGGTTATCATTTGAGATTTTCATACGAAGTATAAAAATATTTTTCTTCCTAATTCCTTCAAAGATAATATTTGATTTATTATCTTCGATGTGACACTTATCCTTTTCAAATTTAATTTTGTACCCCTTATCACATAGTTGACTTATGCTAAGTAAATTGTGTTTTAAATTCCTAACTAACAAAACATCAGAAATAGTAGGATTTTTAGACTTATCGACATTGCCGCTGCCAATCGCATATCCTTTTGAGTTGTCTCCAAAGTTGACCAGTCCTCCATCTTCATAAATTATGTCATTCAGTATCTCTGGATTGCCAGTCATATGTCTCGAACATCCACTATCAAGTATCCATTTATTTTTCTTGATTTGCACCATTTTTTCATTGAGTATTGATTCATCAAAAGCCATATAACACATCTGTTCCTGTACAACACACCAATTTGGTAGATAACTTGATTTTCTATAATAACAATATGCAGACTTATGAAACAATGATGATATGGACAGTTTTGAACTAGTGTTTACAAAATCTCCAAAAATTGCCATTTTAAACTTTTTCAAAATTCAGATTATGATAACTTTGAAAACCAATGCTGTAATACCAAATGTAGGAAATGCGGATTACGGGTCTTAAGGCAGAATTAACACTAGAGGGGGGGTGAATAGTGTTTAATTAATTTTATGAATCTTTTTGAAATCTTTTCAAATTAAACCCAAACATATGCAATTCACAAACACAGAAACAATCACAGAATCAGACACAGATGTAAATAGTAAATAAAAGCAGTAAAGGAAAGAACACAACAGAATTTTATACTGGTTCGAAGTTACCCTACATCCAATCCCACACAATTTCTTGTGTAGATTTCTTTTTGAATATAATGTCGATATTACATCCTCGATTTCAAGGCCACGAGATACACCCTCCTGTTTTCGAGTCCAGGGCAAACTCTCTTGATTTAACCAGGCTACAAGATCACCTAATTGATTTACGGGCTACAATCACACCCAATTGATTTATGGGCCACAATCATACCATTTCCAATATCACTTTGATAGATAGAGAGACTCGATACACTTCTTTGATTACAAATGATCCTATAACTCTGAATAGAACTGAGATCTTGAGAGAGAGAGTGGCAGAGAATCAAACTAGAGATGATCAAGTTTGATTCACTTAGGATTTCGGCAGAGTTTTGTTAAAATATAAGAGAATACTTGAGTGGAGAAGAAAGAGTGAAGAAATGAAGAAAAACTAACTTAAAATTCGTTGAAAACAACTGGTATTTATTGAAGAACAACAGTCATGTCCATTCGTGAAAGGTTATGACGAATAGACACATCTTTTGAAAATTTGAAATTTGAATTCTACGGCTACCATGTCGACATAGGGGGATGGGGTATGTCGAGATAGGGGGATGGGGTATGTCGACATGCCCTAGTAAATTTTGAAAATTGATTTTTGTTTTTAAAAGAGATTTTTCTTATTAAAACTTGTCAAAACAATTTATGAAGTTTATAAACCATTTTGAATATAGTTTAAACTTATAAAAGAGATTATAAAAGTAATCTTATAAATAATATAACCTATAATATAAAAGTAATATTAAAAACTAAGTATAAAATATATTTTTGAGATTTAAAGCTTATAATATTAAAACCAGGAGATAGTTTTAAAAACAAGAGATGATTTTGAAATCAAAATATAAAAGATAATAAAAATAGTTTAAGGCTAAAATATTTAAACTGAGAGAGATGACTTTTAAAAAGTTTTTGGAAAAATATCTAAAATAAATCATTTTGAAAATTTCGTGGATTCCATTCCACTAGAGAAGGTCGTGGGTTCCATCCCACTAAAGAGGTCGTGGGTTCCATCCCACTATTAAAGCGACAAGGTGGATTCCATTCCACAATTAAAATCCAAATAAAGATTTTAGTGCTATTATGAAGTTTTAACATAAATCTAGACACAATTACTTATCTTGATATCTTGAACTTTTGAACTCTTGAAATATTGAACTCTTGATACTCATGAGTCTTCAGTCTTGATTCTTCAATCTTGAATTCACCAGTCTTGAATCTCTATACAGTCTTCATTCTTTAGTACCTGCATATATATCCTACATATACATATATATCTAGACAAGAATATTAGTATTTATATTTTATAACGAGTCCTAAGGTTGTTGCCATCAAAACCATCATCTCAGGAACTAACAAAAATCATGAATTATTGCTTTAGGTCTTTTATGTATCTGAATTAACCTTCCATTTATAAAAAGAATTTTTCATGATCTATTATGGTAATTCTTTTCTTGCTTCAAAAGAATTTTCTTCCAATAAGTATCTTCTTCTAAGCATTCTTTTGGTTTCTCTCTTTTAATTTACCACCCAGTGTTTTCCTTTTACTCAGTTAAGAGGTTTGATTGAATGAGTGTATTTGCTGTTATTTTAAACATTTTTTAAGTATTAAATTTTTAGTGTGTCTACAGATTGAATTTCAGTATTAGCTTTTGATTTAGAAGTCCATAGGTATGAGCAGATCATTTATTTTAATAGTTTTCTTATGAAGCGTATGTTCCAAATCCCGTTCTTACCACTAAGCATGTATCCATAATTTCTTCTTCAGAGTATACAAACCATCATAATAACAATGTGAAGTACCAATCTTATAACATGTAACTAAATTATCTTAAGAATCTTTTAGAAAATTTCAGATTCTTATAACTAAAATTGAATATGTAAACTTGGACGAATAATATGACAACTTGGATTGGGTTTGGAACAAGAATAACGTATGCTCCTAAAAACCAATGTATAGTTGTTTTAATTTTACAAAAGTAAAATTAAATCACTTTAACAGTCTTTGGAAAACTCACGCACCTCCAAAACTAAAATACCTATGTAGATCGTGATGCATAACAAACTTAACACATATGTAAGTATAAGGAATAAAATCCCAAACAGTAATGTTAATGATTTGTGATACTTAGGTAACTCTCCCTAGAAACAACGACACATTCATACTATGAATGCAACTACACGTAAATATCATTAATACACTAATCAGCCAATACGATTTTCAATTAGATTATACCATTCCCTCACCCTTCCAGGATTGCATTTAGATCTAACCATAATCAACCATAAAAAAGTACCATAAATATAATGTACATTATCACCAGCTGGTGCTTATGGATTAAAAGAAACCAGTGAATCTCTAACAACAAATTTAGAGATCCTACTACTGTAATATATTTTATTGCTTGGCGGATTATTTTATGGATGGGTTCTATAAGGAGCACATCAGAATGGAGAAACCGCCAAAAAAAATTCTTCATTAACATGAAAGAATTAATGATCACCTCAAACTCACCTCTAACATTTCATGATGCCTTGAATAGTGGACTTGAACAGCTAGAAAAGCATCAGGCAATCTTCTCGCTCATTGCACCATATCTATAACAGCTCACACCACATCTCTGTTTGTTTTAGCGCTTACGACAATAGAGTTCTGACGGGTTTAGCTCGCATCGTTTACCAGCTTCAGTGGTAGCTTTCAATCGACAATGAAAAACTATTGGGTCATGAATGAATTGGAACAGCCAATGAATTTGGATTTGAGAATGTTAAGTGATTTAGGGTTGCTTATTTTAGGGAGAAAGAAAAATAAGTTTTAAGTGATGAATGAAAATAAAAGAGGAAGGAAGTGCTTTTGTGTGGCCACGAAAAAATTAAGTCCCGCCTTAAATTTTTATTCCCTCCATTAGTTACATTTAGATAAACACTATTCCGTAAAATATTGGTTGCACTTAAATAACTTTTTGATGCACTTGATAACAAATGCTACTAATAAATGCAACTAAAAATGCTTTTTTTTTTTGTAGTGAGACCGAATTCAAAATTGCTTTCGAGGGAGAACCACTAGTGGATTTAATGAATTTTTACTATCACGGAGAGATGTTTATTCCAGGAGGATGTAGAAGTTGAAGGTGCTGACGTGAATTCGGTAACATCCCCCTACTTGAAGGCCCAAAACTAACGGCTACAGATGTTGCAGTCATCCATAGTTATTAATCCTCGGTGACCAAATACGGCAGTGTTAGATACATTGATACACAGATCACAAGAATATGGAAAATTTTAACAAATTAAAAACAAATTTTCACATTCCATTCAAAACATTTCATGTTCATTACATAATCCCACAAACGTTAACCACGTTCAGAAAAATATAATTATTACACATACGCCAAGAGCGACATATGAAGATGCCCCCTTGGCTGATCAGAGTATATAATAAGGCTAATAAGTCTACCTTTATATCCAAAATACACAGCGGAAAATGATAACTCTAAATAACTAACTATCTCCTGCACGCCTCCGGAAGCTTTATTCGTCTAAGAAGAGAACCTGGAAATCTTAAATCTCAAACTACTCAAAATCAATTGAGTACCCGAGAGTTTAAGGGGAAAACAAAAACTTCGAGTCAGACATAAAGCCTCGTATGAATAATAATCTAACATCTCAATCCATTTAGATATCTAGTGAGACCACGCCGCTTAGCGAAACGGGTTTTCCCCTCACTAGTATCTTAAAACCTTTTCAAAACCATATACTGTGCTCCTGCATCCACAATGGTTAAAAATATAGCATTTCAAAAATATTATGATGATATGTATATATAAACATTTTGGATTTCCCATCCCCAGTTTAATTGACCCCCTGCCATATTTATAATTTCTAGGTTCACTATTAACCCATTAGTTTTCATGAATTTAATAGTAATCTTTTCATAATTTATAGACACCCTGTCCTATTTCATAGTTTTCATAGGATCACTAAGAACCTATAGGCCCATGCCAATTAACTTAATAAATTCATGGGTTCCATTAAACCTATTGGTCATTCCAATAACTCCACTCTTATCCTAGTTTTCATGGATTGACTAGAACCTATGGATTATTCCAGTAACTCCCTTCTTATCCTAGTTTTCATGGGTTGACTAGGAACCTACTGATGCCTCCAATAACTTCTTTCTTATCTTAGTTTTCATGGGTTGACTAGGAACCTTTTGACTAACGTCAATACTTAATCCGGATATAGTTTTCATAGGTTCACTACTAACTAATTGGCCCCTGCCAACCATCCTTATTACATAGTTTTCATGGTTTTACTATGAACTTGTAAGTTACCCCCAATAACTTCCTAATCATATTTTTCATGGGTTTACTATAAACCTATATCCCGGACAACTTCAAGGTTTAGGCACCCTATATTTTTGTTTCCCTGACCCCTTGGATGCAATTCTACTAATTTAGGAGTTTAATCAATTTATATTCACTACGGGGTTAACCTAGCTGAATCTTCTACCCCTTTATCCCCAAAATACAGTTATGAGTCCTTTATCAAGTGAATATATTCATATTTGAAGAAGTAAACATAAAAACTTAACAATACCCTCATGTGGGTTTAAGGTCTTTGAGAAACTTTTCATGTAAAACGTAGTTAATCCCTTTAACCTATATTTTTATCAAGGCAATACTTCTTCAAATTTACATTCTTAAAAGTCATTTCAAAACTCCTTTATTTAGCCATGAGTTTTTCCTTTAAAAATGAGTTTGGGTATAAAAATCCTTTCGACACTTTCAAAACCTTGCTTTCGACTTCATAGGATGACCTCCTTCGAAAGCATTAAAATCTATTTTCAAAACATTAGGCTCCTGCCTTTCGAATACTTTAAAACTTCTCTTTCGAAACCTTTCGATTGCAATAAAGCATTTACCTTTAACTTTAGAAGCATAGCTTCGAAACCAAGTGAAAGTATCCCTTTCGAACCATTAGAAGTAGACCTTCTGAAACCATTGGAGGTTACCCTTCCGAAACCATTGAAAGTCCCCCTTTCGAAATCATTCGATTTAAAACACCATTTTGGGTCAAAGTGAACATAAGCGAAAGTATCTCTTTTGAAACCATTCTTTATTTCATAAAAGTATTAGGGGAAAACATGGTGGTATCGAAACCATCCTTTTTAAAGCATTATAACATCTGGGTAAAACAATTGAAGGTTGGCTTCGAAACCCCTTTCGAAACCATTGCTTTTGAAACCCCTAACCCCTTTCGAAAGCAGTAGGAAGCGGCTTATAAAAACAAACAGTACCTTTCGACAACATTGATATCTTCAATGCCATCGAAAGGCATCAAATCACATAAGGGTTCTGACTTGGTCGAAACTACCCCTTCCGAAAGCTTCAATTAAAAACTAAGTAACTCCTTCGAAAGCTACTATTTAAAAATAAAGGCGGCGGCTCTCCTTCGAAAGCTTCTTTTGAAAGACCCTTTCGCAACCATTGGTTTCGACTGCTTCTAAACCCTTTAGTAAACAGGCAAGCGCTTTTCTTTTAAAAACAAAACAAAGGTCTCGACACCTTCGGAAGCTATGTTTCGACTTCCTACCTTCCGCCTTTCTCCAATCCACTACGTACCAACTAAGTGATACCAAGTGTATTGGTTTCATGGCAGATGGTTTCGACTAGGTCGGAGGCGGAAGCTCTGGGTCGAAAGCTCATTCCAAAGGAGGCGGAACTTGCTTTTCTGAGCAAAAGGATGTTTGACTAAATAAAGCATACTTTTTGTGACTAACTTCCCCAGTTGTAAACACCTGATTGGTTATAATACACTTTCAAATTATTTTGCCAATATTTCCCGCATTTTCTCGAATCTAAAATATAATAGCTTTTAACAAATAAGCCCTTCCTATTAACAAAACAATTAAATCATTTAGGTCCTCCTTTCAAAATAATTTAATTTCCATACTAAATCACTTGGTAATAATCCCAAAAAATTCCAAAAATTTACTTTAATCATGTTATCTAACATATCAAAATTTCAGACCTAAGTTCTCAATAAAATTTCCAAAATAAATTTATAAACCCAAATAACCATATTTTCCTTTGAAAATTCATAACTAATTCTCCAAGGCTTGGAAAATTATAAAAATTGAAACCCAACTCCAAAATCATGTTTGTCATACCATAAAATTTTCCCATGGCATTTAAACATCATTAAATCTTGGTTTTATCCTAAACCGTGCATATCCCTTTTTAAACAACCTTGTTTAAATTAAACAAATACTAAATCATGCATATCATCATCCAATATATCATAAAAATGAATTTTCCCTTAAATTCGGAAACATATGATTATAAAACCAAAAATAGAGATGTAGTGATTATTATTCACCTTAGATTGGATAAGGAAATTGAAGATTAATTGAGATTGATTTCTTCTAGCTTGATCCTAAGCTTTTACTTTGATTGTCTCTTCTTTTCTTCTTCCTAATGGCCGACCTCCACTTTCTATTTCTTACGTTTAAAAGTTTGCTTATGGTAAAATGAACGTATATGGTCTTAGGAACAATAGTATAAGGGTGAATGTGGGCGGCAATTTACCCTAATACCCTTATGTTTAATTAGTTAACACTTAACCATTTATAAACCCATTCATTTTAACTAAGCACGGCCACTAATTTCATTTTTCAATCGCAATCCCCTCATCACTTTACATTATTCTATTTAATTTATTCTAAATAAATCTCTTGAATAATGTTATTAAAAATTAGGGGTGTTACAGGCTCCCCTCATTAAAGAATTTCGTCCTCGAAATTCAGGAAGGACTAAATATCAAACATATTAATCATCTATACCGACTCCTAACATCCATACTAGCCTACCCAACTAGCAACTAATCTATATAAATCTAATACAGACATACCATCAAAGCAGATCAGGAAAAGCATCTTGAATCCTGTCCTCTGTCTCCCAAGTACAGTCCTTCTCGTTGTCGCTCCACTAAACTTTCACCAACTTGACTGTCTTGTTCCTCAATCTTTTCTCATCTCTCGCTACAACCCGAACTGGTTGTCTAACAAAGGTCAAATCAGGCTCTACTACCAAGTCCTCTAACTTTGTCTGAGGAATGGCAGCCTCTGGATCATGTACATACTTGCGAAGATGAGACACATGGAATACATTATGGAATGAATGGAAGCCCCTCGACAACTGAACTTGCCCACACCTGCCAAAGTGTTCGGCAACTCTACTCTGTACGTGAGCTTTCCAATCCTTTCTAAAATCTTGAATGGACCAACATACCTCGGAGCCAACTTTCCCAACTTCCCAAACCATACCACACCCTTCATCGGTGATATCTTAATGAAAACTCGGTCTCCCACTGAGAACTCTAGGTCTTTACTGCGTAACTCTTCTGTCTGGATTGAGCTTCCTTCATCCGTCCTTTGATTAACTCAATCTTTTTTGACGCCTCTCTAACCAAATCCAGACCTAAGACTAATCTGTCTCTAGTCTCTAACGAACATGCGGGTGATTTGCATAGCCTTCCATACAAAGCTTCAAAAGGCGCCATTCCTATGCTGGTCTGATAACTGTTATTATAGGAAAACTCAATCAAATGTAGGTGGTTCTCCTAAGATCCACCAAAGTCCAACACACAAGCTCCCAATAAATCCTCCAGTACTTTGTTGACTCTCTTTGTCTGCCCATCCATTTGTGGGTGATAAGCTGTACTCATCTTGAGCTTGGTATCCAATACCTATTGTAGACTCTTCCAAAATTCGCTAGTGAATAATGCATCTTTGTCGCTGAATATGCTACTAGGAATCCCCTGAAGTCTAACTATGTTCTTTATGAACAACTTCGCCAAAACAGGTGCTGTCCTGGTTGACTTGACTGGAATGAAATGGGCACTCTTGGTTAGCCTGTCCACTATAACCCATATGCTTTGATTTCCCCTATTTGACCTTGGCAACCCGTCTATAAAGTCCATGGATATCAAATCCCATTTCCAAACTGGAATCTTTAAAGGCTAAAGCAACCCACTCGGCTTCTGATGTTCGGCCTTCACTTGTTGACAGTTCACGCACTGCCTAACCTACAAGTCGACATCCCTCTTCATGCCTTCCCAGTAGAAGCTCTTCTTCATATCCTAATAGATCTTCGTCCCTCCAGGATGAATCGTAAACTTGGATCGATGACATTCTTCTAGAACTTCTCTCCTTAAGCTCTCTATATTCGGAACACATAATCGTCCCTTCTTTCTCAACCATCCCCTTTGGTCAAGACTATAATCCCTTAGATCATCGACCTCTGACCCTATCTCAAGCCTTCTAATTCTCTCGGCTAAAACTGGATCTTCTCTCTGCTTAGAAGCTATCCTCTCGATCAGCACCGGTCGAACTTCTAAACAGGACAACATGGTAGTCCCCGGACTAGAACTAGCAGTAGATCTTAACTGCACACCGCAACTGGCCAAAGCTTCAAGATCCTTCCATTCTGCTAACATAGCTAACACCATATTCTGATGTTTTCTACTAAGAGCATCTGCTACCATAGTTCCTGGGAGTATACTCTATACGGAAATCATAAGCAGCCAAAAACTCTAGCCACCTTTGTTGCCTTATATTCAACTACTTCTGAGAGAATAAATATCTTAAAGACTTATGATCGGTATACAACTCAAATCTCTCCTCTAAGAGATAATGTCTCCAAATATTCAAGGCAAAATCACCACAGCCAACTCTAAGTCATGGGTATGATATCTTACTTAGTTCGGTCTAAGCTGTCTGGATGAGTAGGCAATAACTTTATCCTTCTGCATCAAAACTGCTCCCAATCCAGTTCCACATGCATCAGTGTTTACTACCAACCCTTGGTTTCCATCTGGAACTACTAACACTGGTGCATTGGTCAACAAATGATTTGACTTAAGGAACCCTTCCTCACATTTGTCGGACCAAACAAACTTCACATCTTTCCTGGTTAACTTCGTCAAAGGTGCTGCTATCCACGAGAAATCTTTAATGAATCTCTGGTAATAGCCAGCAAGTCCAAGAAAACTCCTGATCTTGGTTACCGTCTCTGGTCTCTTCCAATTGTTCACTGCTTCGATCTTATCTGGATCGACTGACAACCCTTTCTCTGAAACCATGTGACTAAGAAACTTAACCTCTTTCTTCCAAAAATGACACTTGGAAATCTTCGCTTTTAGCTGATTCTGCCTTAGCATCTCAAGCACAACTCTAAGGTGATCTTCATGCTCCTTCTCATCCTTAGAGTATACCAAAATGTCGTCTATAAACACCAACACGAATCTATTCAAATACTCTCGGAAGACTTACATCAAATCTACAAAGAAAGCAGGTGCATTCGTCAATCCAAATGGCATTACTAACCACTCATACGAACCATATCTAGTTTGAAATGATGTCAAAGGAATGCTATCCTCCGCCACTCTCAACTGATGGAACCTTGTCGTTAGTTCCAATTGGGAAAACACCTTGGCTCCACTCAACTGATCAAACAGATCATCTATCCTTGGCAGGGGGTACTTATTCTTGATCGTCCTTTCGTTTAACTTACGATAATCAATGCACATCCTTAAGGACCCATCTGGTTTTTTTACGAATACCGCGGCCGCTCCCCAAGACGAACTGCTTGGTCTAATAAAATTTCTTCCCTCAAGATCCACTAGGTGCACCTTTAATTCCTTCATCTCTGTCAGTGTCATTCTGCTAGGTGGTCTACTCACAGGTTCAACTCCCAGTACAAGATCTACCTGAAACTCAACAGCTCGTTTTGACGGTAATCCTGTAATCTTCTCAAAGACATCTGCAAATTCTCTTGCCACTAAAACCTAACTTAACTCTTCTCCAACCTCCATGGCACTTAACAAAGCCTAAACACTCTTACTGGAATTTTCCACTGAGAAGATGATTCGGTTATGACTATCTGGGTGTCTCAAAGATATTTCCCTAACCTGGCAAATTATCCTAGCCTCATACTTTCCCAACCAATCCATACCCAAAATGATCCCGAAATCTACGAAATCAAAAACATACAGACTGCATGCAAACTTATGACCTAACAAATTAAGTTCTAACTGGTCACATCTCATCCCTAGAATTGCATACCCTCCTATTGGATTCGCAACCCTTAAGGTAGTAACAAGGTATGTGGGTTCTATGCATAACCTATCAACCAAATACTGTGATATAAATCAGTGTGATGCACCGGTATCAAATAATACCCTAACTAGTATACTCTGAATCAAAAGCGTACCTTCCATCACGGTTTTCCCTTTCTCTGTTGCAGTAGGCCTAGAAGATGATGGTGGTCCAATAGCAAAACCTTCCCTCCGTCTGCCCTGACTGGCTCTGGACACTGGTTCTTGTAATGCCCAACTTGGTCGCTGTTGAAGCATTTCACATTCTTCTTCTCTGAAGGCTTCTTCCCTTGGCCTGTCCGACACTCGTGAGTATAATGACCCTTCTTATCACACTTGAAGCACACCAAATCAGCTTTTGCATTCTTGGCAGCATCCCTTTTTTGGGCTCCCTTCTTTTTAAAGAATTTCCTTTTCTTTCCTTGAGGACCCTAAGATTCTACTGACTTCTCCCTAGCAGAAACAACAAGCATCTCTTCATGGCGAATGGCCATCTCCACCACCACATTACAAGGCTCTCTGATATAAGTCATGGTCATTCTAGCAAGCTCCGGTCTCAGTCCTCGAATGAACATTTCATTCCTTCTGATGTCAGTGTCTATAGTAGCATATTCATATCAAGATTGCTCATCAAACTTAGCAGCATACTCGATTACTGACATATCTCCCTAAACAAAGTCCATAAACTTTCTCATCAATGTCAACTTGCCAACCTCAGATAAGAATCTCTACTCAAATATCCTTTTGAAATCAGCCCATGTCAGCTCTTCCTTTAGAACTCTGGCGGACACACCATTCCACTAATGAAGCGCTACCCCTTGCAACTGCCTAGAGGCTAGCCTTCTCTTTTCTTCATCATCCAAGCCTAGGTCAATAAAGATTCTCTCACATCTCAATAGCCAATTCCCAACCTCAACAGCATCCTCCGTCCTAACAAATGGCTTTCCACCCAGACCGGTGTAGTTTCTGCTTGGCCTAGCAAATTATATCCAACTGGAGCTACAGGATTAGCTCCTCCCACATTACCAGCTACTCCGACTTGCAAAAGATTGGCCAACAACTGATACACCATCCTCGCATCTACTGGCGGATTTCCAGCACCTACATTAGCGTCAGCATTTGGATTAGCATTAGCCTGTCGACCTTGGTTCCTCCTGGTATTAGGTCGAGCATTTTCGTTGGTTGTGGTGCTTCCTCCACCTAGATTTCCTCTTCCATTTCCTGCTTCCATATCCACTTTCTCGTAAATCTGCAAACGAGCCTTAGTAAGATACAGAAGAAGGGTCTAAGAGAGAGGGGAACACGTACTTAGATATATACCTATATATATATATATATATATCAAATACAAGTACGTTACTGTAGCGTTAACCCAACCCCGATCATATTTCTAATTTATCGGATTATGTTTCAATAAGCTTTAGGTTTTATTTTTATTTTAAAGTTTCATAAACCTATGCTTTGATACCAACTTGTAACATCCCCCTACTTGGAGGCCCAAAACTAACTGCTATGGATGCTGCAGTCATCCATAGTTGTTAATCCTCGGCGACCAAATACGGCGATGTTAGATACATTGATACACAGATCATAGGAATATGGAAAAATTTTAACAAATTAAAAACATATTTCCATATTCCATTCAAAACATTTCATGTTCATTACATAATTCCACAAACGTTAACCACGTTCAAAAAATATAATAATTACACATACGCTAAGACCGACATATAAAGATGCCCTCTTGGTTGATCAGAGTCTATAATAAGGCTAATATGTCTGCCTTTACATCCAAAATACACAGCGGAAAAAGATAACTCTAATAACTAACTGCCTCCCGCACGCCTCTGGAAGCTTTATTCGTCTAAGAAGAGAACCTGGAAACCTTAAATCTCAAACTACTCAAAATCAATTGAGCACTCGAGAGTTTAAGGGGAAAACAAAAACTTCGAGTCAGACATAAAGCCGCTTAGCGGAATGAGTTTTCCCCTCAGCAGTATCCTAAAACCTTTTCAAAACCATATACTATGCTCCTGCATCCACAATGGTTAAAACATAGCATTTCAAAAATATTATGATGATATGTATATGTAATCATTTTGGATTTTCCATCCCTAGTTTAATTGACCCCCTATCATATTTATAATTTCTAGGGTCACTATTAACCTATTAGTTTTCATGGATTTAATAGTAGCCTTTTCATAATTTATAGACACCCTGTCCTATTTCATAGTTTTCATGGGATCACTAAAAACCTATAGGCCCTTGCCAATTAACTTAATAAATTCATAGGTTCCTTTGAACCTATTGGTTATTCCAATAACTCCACTCTTATCCTAGTTTTCATATGTTGACTAGGAACCTATGGATTATTCCAGTAACTCCCATCTTATCCTAGTTTTGATGGGTTGACTAGGAACCTACAGACGCCTCCAGTAACTTCTTTCTTATCCAAGTATTCATGGGTTGACTAGGAACCTTTTGACTGACATCGATACTTAATCCGGATATAGTTTTCATGGGTTCACTACAAACCAATTGGCCCCTGCCAACCATCTTTAATACATAGTTTTCATGGGTTTACTATGAACTTGTTGGTTACCCGCAATAACTTCCTAATCATAGTTTTCGTGGGTTTACTATGAACCTATCTCCCGGACAACTTCAAGGTTTAAGCACCCTATATTTTGGTTTCCCTGACCCCCTGGATGCAATTCTACTCATTTAGAAGTTTAAATCAATTTATATTCACTACTGGGTTAACCTAGCTGGTTCTTCTACCCCTTTATCCCTAAAATACAATTATAGGTCCTTTATCGTGTGCATATATTCATATTTGAAGAAGCAAACATAATAACTTAACAATACCCTCCTGTGGGTTTAAGGTCCTTGAAAAACTTTTCATGTAAAACATAGTTAATCCCTTTAACCTATATTTTTATCAAGGCAATACTTCTTCAAATTTACATACTTAAAGTCATTTCAAAACTCCTTTATTTAGCCATGGGTTTTTCCTTTAAAAATGAGTTTGGGTATAAAAATCCTTTCGACACTTTCGAAACCTTACTTTCGACCTCATAGGATGACCTCCTTCGAAAGCATTAAAATCTATTTTCAAAACTTTAGGCTCCTGCCATTCGAATACTTTAAAACTTCTCCTTCGAAACCTTTTGATTGCAATAAAGCATTTACCTTTAACTTTAGAAGCATAGGTTCGAAACCAAGTGAAAGTACCCCTTTCAAAACCATTGGAAGTAGACCTTCCAAAACCATTGGAGGTTACCCCTCCGAAACCATTGAAATTCCACCTTTCGAAATCATTGGATTTAAAACATCATTTTCGGTCAAAGTGAACATAAGCGAAAGTATCTCTTTCGAAACCATTCTTTATTTGATAGAAGTATTAGGGGAAAACTTGATGGTATCGAAACCATCCTTTCGAAAGAATTAAAACATCTGGATAAAACAATGAACGTTGGCTTCAAAACCCCTTTCGAAACCATTGCCTTTGAAACCCCTAACCCCTTTCGAAATCAGTAGGAAGTGGCTTATATTTATAAAAACAAACATTACCTTTCAACAACATTGATATCTTCAACGCCATCGAAAGGCATCAAATCACAGAAGGGTTCCAACTTGGTCGAAACTACCCCTTCCAAAACATCAATCAAAAACTAAGTAACTCCTTCGGAAGCTACTATTGTAAAACAAAGGCGGTGGCTCTCCTTCGAAAGCTTCTTTTGAAATACCCTTTCGCAACCATTGGTTTCGACTGCTTCGAAACTCTTTAGTAAACAGGCAAGCGCTTTTCTTTTAAAAACAAAACAAAGGTCTCGACACCTTCGGAAGCTATGTTTCGACTCCCTACCTTCCGCCTTTCTCCAATCCACTACGTACCAACTAAGTGATACCATGTGTATTGGTTTCATGGTAGATGGTTTTGACTATGTCGGAGGTGGAAGCTCTGCGTCGAAAGCTCCTTCCAAAGGAGGCAGAACCTGCTTTTCTGAGCAAAAGGCTGTTTTTACTAAATAAAGCAAACCTTTTGTAACTAACTTGCCCACTTGTAAACACCTAATTAGTTATAATAAACTTTCAAATTATTTTGCCAATATTTCCCGCATTTTCTACGATCTATAATATAACAACTTTTAACAAATTAGCCATTCCCATTAACAAAACAATTAAATCATTTAAGTCCTCGTTTAAAAATAATTTAATTTCCATACCAAATCACATAGTAAAAATACCCAAATATTCCAGAAATTCACTTTAATCATGTTATCTAACATATAAAAATTTTAGACCTAAATTCTCAATAAAATTTCCAAAATAAATTTGTAAACCCTAATAACCATATTTTCCTTTGAAAATTCATAACCAATTCTCTACTACTTGAAAATTTATAAAACCTAACTCCCAAATCATGTTTCTCATACCATAAAATTTTCCCATGGCGTTTAAACATCATTAAATCTCGGTTGTACCCTAAAACTGTGCATATCCCTTTTTAAACAACCTTGTTTAAATTAAACATATACTAAATCAAGCATATCATCATCCAATATATCATAAAAACGAATTTTCCCTTACATCCGAAAACAATGATTATAAAACCAAAAACAGAGATGTAGTGATTATTATTCACCTTAGATTGGATAAGGAAATTGAAGGTGATTGAGATTGATTTATTCTAGCTTGATCCTAAGCTTTTACTTTGATTTTCTCTTCTTCTCTTCTTCCTAATGGTCGGCCTCCACTTTCTATTTCTTACATTTAAAAGTTTGCTTATGGTAAAATGAATGTATATGGTCTTAGGAACAATAGTATAAGGGAGAATGTGGGTGGCAATTTACCCTAATACCCTTATGTTTAATTAGTTAACACTTAACCATTTATAAACCCATTCATTTTAACTAAGCACGACCACTAATTTCATTTTTCAGTCTCAATCCCCTTATCACTTTACATTATTCTATTTAATTTATTCTAATTACTGAATTATGTTATTAAAAATTAGGGATGTTAGAAATTCCGTGGAAGATAAAAGACCATCCAAAATAGGACACGAGGAAGATAAAGGAAAGCAAAAGGCCGATGATGGCTTCGGAAGACTGAACCGGATGAAGAGGGAATCAAAATTTCCATCTTATACTGAATTAACAAATACCCCAAAGAGGATCTAACCGAATACTAGGGGGTAGATTCCTTATCAAAAATAGATCGAGAGAGCCCACAGATTGGAAGAAAAGTTCTAAAAAGTTTTTCTTATTCCATGAGCTGAATGGGCACAAAACAAATGAGTGCAGACACCTATGTGACTTGGTCAAAGAACAGGTTTGGAGTAACTGCTTATGGGAATATATCAAAAACCATATTACTATATCGCAAATTGTGATGGTACTGTAGGAGCAACCCTTATCTCCAACAGATATATCTATAGGCGATGGTGGGTTTGGGTCGAGGATGATTATCCCATGATCGAGATGGATTGAAGTGAGGTTCGATTCCCACACTTTTATTTTGTCTTGAATAAATGATGTAGGATTACTATCTGGACGCTTACACATGTACGGGATCTCGAACGATCCCAAGGCATGCTCTAAGTGGGAGTCTGGGAATAATCCTTGGTAGGATTAGATGTGTTGATGTTTGTTTGATGCTCTGATTTGGAGTTTGTGAATGAATGAACAATGAATATTTTGATTTGAAAATCATTTGAACATGATGACTAATATTGATATTCTTATGGAATGCCAACAGAGCTTAGTTATTCCTTAAAACCGATATATGAATTGAAAGGACATGGTTTCCTCGACCAAAGAGATGGGGCGATGAACTATGCTGTGCAAGTTCCCTTGCCAAAGAGTGGGAGAATGGACTTGTACAGGATAGTGAGTCCCTTCCTTGGAGAGTAAGTGGATGGACTTGCTCGGATATTATGTTCCCTCGCCGAAGAGTCGGCAGATTGGGTTCAATCTGGATATAATTATATTATCCAGAAAGATCGAAAAACAATTATGCGATTTAGAGAGATTGAAAACTAAATTGGATATGGATAGTACAATCCAGAGAGATTAGAAATTGAACCCAAGGATTTGAACGCCTTACTCGATATTAGATATTGAATTACATCATTGCCTTGATTCGGTTGGACTCGCTTATAATGATATGTTAGGCGATACTAGACAATTTATAAGTGACATTCCAATCAATTGCAATGTATAAGAACGATTGATGATGCATAACCATATGATATATGATAAATTAAATCCTACACGTACATGGAATGATATTGACATTATGTGATATAAGTAAATCTCAGGTGAACACGGGATGATATTGACACTAATACATGATAACCTGATGCCAAGCGAATACGGGATGGCCTTGATTTATGATATAATAATGATACTTGGGCGAACAAGGGACGATACTGATATTGATATGACAACTCCAAGGAAATACGAAATGATAATGATTTACGATTAACACTTAACCAAGAGCTTGAGTCCTTAGCTATGGCAGGTGTAGAATGACCTCTGATTTGTAGGTGAATCCAAAAGAACCAGATAATTCACCATGAGTGATCTAGTGGATAGCCAGAGAACTCAGATGTTAACAATTTTCCATCTTTGATATTTGTTCTTGCACAAAGCATACCTTGCATTCACCAAGTGTACTTTTAGGGGCAAATTGTTATCGACAAATGTCCACACTCTCTAAGCATACTTGAATGATTGAACTGGATT
The DNA here is from genome assembly GCA_030737815.1 of Allium fistulosum. Classification (NCBI taxonomy): domain Eukaryota; kingdom Viridiplantae; phylum Streptophyta; class Magnoliopsida; order Asparagales; family Amaryllidaceae; genus Allium; species Allium fistulosum. The sequence continues at coordinate 1,240,479,372 of CM060902.1, read as the reverse complement.
AAGTAACGATGATAAAATGGACACAAACTACTTGGAAAACAACACAAGATGGTGAAGTGGAACTCTATAAAAAAAGATAGCTAAAATTGGACAAGACTCCACAACTCAGCATCCCTCAAGTTGGCACGAGTTGAACCCTAGGAAAAGTGGTGAATTACCCAAGAAAAACTTGAAGGAAAGGGCAAAAAGACGAAAGTTCAAACCAACTTAAAGATGGGCTCAAGACAAGCTCGAACCAAACCCTAACTCAACCTGGGTCAACCTAAATCCGGCACCGAGTTGAGGTCTACAACTTGGGTCCTAGTTGTAGTGAATCGGTCGGGTTGACCATGAGTTCTTTAGGAAGCGAGGTATTGAACATGGAGAATGCGAACAGTAAATTTCATAGCTCATTTCGATGATTTTCATCTATAAATAGGAGGAGAAACTCACTTGGAAGAGGACTTCTTTTCTGAACTTCATTCTAAACTCTGAATTACGACGAGTTAAGAAATACAACTTTGAACTAATAATCAGCTCTCCCAAGGTGGACGTCTTACTTTCATCAACTCGGTGGTTACATCGATGACTACATATTGGTTGACTCATTTTGTCCTTCCTGTTAAGTTACTAAACATGGTCAAAAGTGCTTTCAATCATTATTAATAGCATATGGATCCTTTTTTTAAAAAATTAATTCCAACCGCATATAATAAAATTCAGGCTCCTAAGCTCATTGAAGGCTTTGGGGTAAAGGATATAACTGTCTAGAATAGGGTTGTTATATCTAAATACATGAATCAAGCTCTTATGGATAATTCCAACCTTCTTATTTAATGGTTTAAATATCACTACATCAAGAACAAAGAGTTTTGGCTACTGGAGGTTCCTTAGAACAGCAGCTGGCTTTGGAGGACTATTATTAAGTTCAAAGATATTTTCTTGCTGATGATTAGAACTTTTCCTTCTCCAACCAACATATGCTTCATTTGGAATTCTCCATGGGTATTATGGCATTATTCTCTCCAAACTTCTTAACCATAATCTAATAGCTCAATCTGGATTGCCGCATCTCGCCAAGGCTAATGACTTCATTCACTATGGTCATATCATCCTCCCACATCAAGTTCTACTGCCGTAAGAGCCCTCTTGAACCAAATTACTATTAGCCATGTTCCTGGAATGATAGATGATATGGAAGGTTATATCAAATGCTTTGCACAGCAAATCCATACTCTTAAGTACTAGAATGATAGATGATGGCATATGCCTGTTATGTTGCCGGGATATGGAAACGAACACTCACTTATTTTTTGAATGCCCCTTCTCCTTTGTTGCATGGGCTAGGCTGTTGGTCCTAACTGGCTTTTCTTGTCCAAAGCATAATGGAGGAATGGCATAGGATATTTATGGCTATGAGGTGGAGAAATACAGTGTCTATAACAATATTTACTCTTTTGAAAAAGGCGGTCTCAGAAATATGGGAAGAAAGGAATCAAAGGGTCTTTAAGGATGTTAGATCTTTGTCACCTCTGTTGTGTTCAGGGTTCGAAGGAAGTTAAGAAGGAAAATTAATGGGTTCAAGGAGTATAGCCGCTCTAATTCAAACTATCTTGAATTGATTGGGTATTTGGATCTTAAACCTTGGAAATCTATATAGTGCTTCTTATTTTCTATCCTGTGCTTGTATATTAATTCTAATGTATCTTCAACTATTTTATTAATAAAATCCGGGGTCCAGTCAACCTTGCTTGCATAGGAAAAAAAATTCTCTAATTAATCGTCCGGTGTTTCAAGCTCGCACGATTACACTACACGTCCGATCGTCACAAAACTCATCGGCGCACAACTCATTATTCCGGTTCTGAGGCACTACTTTGGTCAAAATCCGAGACAGTGTCCTAGAATGATAAATTCAAGCGTTTCGAGACCGTTTATCGATAAAACGATTTCAGTCACACTATCGATATTTATTTGAACTATATATTTTTGTAAATATTTTTCTATAACAAGTTCACCATTATTATTTATTAATTAGAATGATTTATTTGGCTTAAAATCAATTAAATATCCAAAATCATTAACATAAAATTCTGGGTCATTACATGAATTATTTAAAGAAATTTCAAAATCATTTTGTAAATCATTAAATTTCTGTGAAAAAATTTCATTTTCCATTTCTAAGGAATTATTTAGTTTTTCGTGATGATCTAGTTTAGAAACAGAATTTTCTAAAGAAGGTTTTAAGGAGCTATTTTTATTTTATAAAATACGTTTTTCAATTTTCAACGTATTAATTTTCGGCTCGTATTTTTTTATTTTATACAAACTTTCTTTATGCTCCTTTTTAAGATTTTTAAACTTCTTAAGTAAAACACCACAAAACTCATATAATTGATTATAAGTAGTTAGTACCTCATCGATATCTAGTGTGGTGGTGCATTCGTCCTCGGTGTCGCTTGCAATTATAATTGTAGCAGCGTAACAGGCATGGCAGTCTCTATTACTTGTAGTGCTTCGACTGGGTCTTCTTCTGGCCATTGTTCTAGAATATTGTTACGATCAATAGAACACCAAGTTGTTGATACCAATTGTTAGACCCTATGTAGGGGATTGAAGATGGTCAATAGTACTTACTAATGTAAATGAAGTGAAAATAGTAGAGTAGATCACACAGTTGATTTTATACTAGTTCAGAGCACTTATTCGGAATTTCGCTAGCAACACCTTCACTTCAGCCGGAGGAATAAGTTTACATACACCACCTGAACAACCGAACATGACTTCAATCTTGTCGACTTTTGGGAGATAGACAAAAGATAAATTCAACTTGACTTGACTTGTGCCAACAATAAATGAATTAGTCATGCTTTTAGTACAAATCGCCTATAACCACCACAAACAATATGGAGATGAATGAACAAGGTTTACAGGAAGTAATACGACCTTTATTGGACAAAGTGAAGCGACAATGTAAGGTCAATAGCATATTAATTTGCTATTCTAAATTATTTAGAACTGAATGCACAATAAACAACAATTAGGGTTTTTGATTTAAGAACATAAAAGGCAATTACAATCAAGAGAAAGAGAGTTACAGTGCATATGATTGGGTGATTGTTTTGGGGATGATGAGACTTAGATAAGAGTGAAAGAAAGCCATTAAATAGGTGCAACCCTTCAAAAATTTGTTTGTTGAAGAAAAGTGAATGAATAGACATGAAACACCTTTTCAAAAATATAGTCGCCGTGGATTAAACATAGGAATTTAGATAGCACCATACAATAGCATTTGTCTTTAGTAAATTGTAACGACCCGACTTTCCAGACCCGGAAAATCGAACCATTTTAGTTAAGAAGAAGAGGTAGAAGAAGAAAAATAGAAAACAACATCAGAATCTAACCATCGCAGCGGAATAAAATATAATATATATATCAACAGATCTTTACACAAATCAAAAATTATATCTGTTTATACAATTCATCATCAGAATACATCATCAGAGTACATCAACATCCATAACATACAACTAAATACACAGCGGAAAAATAATAGCAAGTACGAGAGTACGTATCGTCATCCAGCTCGTCTCCTGAGCTCCACAGCATCATATCCTGAACCTGTTTATCTCGGTCTGACCCGAGCATCATATAAAACAATACCCGAGTCAGTCTGGAATACCAGCGTGAGAAAATCACAGTCAAATTGATTATTTAAGTTTCAAAAATCCTTTGAAATCAAAAGCATCTCGTAAGACCACGACACAAATAAACATGTCGGGTTTTTACCTTACGATAGCTAAAACACTTTTTATAAAAATCCTCTGATATTATAATAGTGTCTATTTACAAATACTTATTAAAATAGCCGAAATTGTTACATTCATTAAATTCCAGCATACTAGGTATACAAACAAATACCGTACAAGGCACGTAGGGAGAATGGATTTCCAACTAATGACTAGGCACTGAGGTACCACCTGTCACAGTACGTGGCCTAGATCACAGTACCGAGGACCAACCCACCCTAAGTCCCCTGCAACACAAGGCCGGAACCACCTATGGGCAATTCCGAATATGATCACCCCGCGGTTGGGATCAGCAACCGCACCACTAAGCCGAAATAAAAGGGACATCTAGACAGGGATGACCATACTCTCCAGTGGGAGCTACCCACGAAGCCTTGCTACATAACCCCTGATTTTCAGTCATTCCCGGTTGATGAGGTTCGAGGCTAAACGATACCTTTATAGAACATATCCCTTAGAATGCCCATCGTCCGCTGACGATGTTCCGAAAGCATTCATCCATACAAGTCCGTCCCGGGTCCGAACGGAACCGAAGGCACTACTCCTACTACATCCATTTTGGAAATATCCTCAGGATTAGTAGCGACTAGCCCTTGCACTTCACAGCTCCAATCTTCGACTCTGAACACGTTACACGAAACGTACAAACCGGATCGAAGTGGTTTTCGAGAAATTAATCTCGATCCCGGTCTCTTCGAAACGATCAGCGCATTTGGCCAATATTGATAGTCGGTTATTTAACTATCAATTAACATCCACAAGCAACCATCACACAATAAATAATTTCACACATTATTTATTTGTCTCAAATATCTTACAAGATATATTTCCATTTTCAACTCCCTTTGGAACAGTTTCAAAACAGTTTCCGCTTACGAAATACATTTCCCAAATATTTATTTTCTCCGAATCACCAAGTACAAAATACTTTTAATTTTAAATAATTTAAAAAAACACTTTATTTTAAATATATTATAACATTGAAATCAAACTAGCTTAATACTTTATTAAAAATATATACTTTAAAATAAACCACTTTATAAATATAAACTAAATTTCTTCTTTTAAAACATAATAGCAAATCACTTTTATATAATTACTACAATAATAGATTTTGAAAATCTTACTTTAAAGTTTAAACATTTAAAAAGAATAGATTTTTCCAAACATACTTAGGAAATTAACATTTAGAAATAATCAATTTTCTAAAACATGCTTTTAAAAACACAATTAGAACTTTTAACTTATATTAAAAATTTCTTTGAAAACGTACTTGGCTATCCAGAGAAATACACTTCTCATTCCCATCTTTTAAAAATAAATCAACATTTATTTTTAAACCAAACCATATCCTTTTATAAATTCCCATCTTGAATTTATATTCTCAAATATCCACTGATATTTTATTTCACTTTATAAACCCAGTTTATCTCTCCAAAATCTCATTTCTCTTTAAATTTCAAATCCCAAAGTATTTAAATCAATTTATAATTGATTTCCCAATTTATTTTACTTTGAAATAAATTTCCTTACTTAATCCATTTATTTCCAAATTCATTAACTTCCAGATTTTAGTTCTCATTATGATTTAAAATCTTTAAACCGAAACACAAGTTTCAGATTTTACCAAATTCCTTCTTTCTTTTTAATTACATTTAAACATTGAATTAAAATAAATTATTTATCCCTTTAAATAACATCACATAAGTTCTCTTTAAATTCAATATTTCTCTATTTATTCAAAATTCCTCTTTTCCATATTTAATTTATTCGAATTCACTAGAATTACTTAACTTAATTTTACTCTTTTATTTCTTTCCAAAAATCCAACTCAATTGCTTTTGATAACTCATTATACTGGGAAATTCAATCCAACCAGATTATCCAATATAAATCATCACAGGATATCAACAATCATATCACAGAATATTTAAACAAAATTAAATATTTTGAGGAATCCAGTTGGATCCCTCCAACCTGTTTCCCTACATCCACAAATGTTAGCACAATATCAATTCCACTTCGGGGTGGAATATCGCAGTATATGGGTTTATATAAAATCATCCGCTATTATGCGGCGCATAGGGTCTCATCCGCTATAAAATGCGGGAATATCAACAACTCCAATATATACATATGCCAATATATATATTGGTATATACTACTATATATATCACATCAATCAAATCAACCATTCAATAAATTATTTAAATTTAACCATTTAAATTTAAATTTAACTGAGTGAGATAACTCACCTTTGCTTTGTTTTGCTAATCCAATCCAATCCAAACCGACTTGATTTCCATGATTTTGACCTTGTATAATATTTATACGATTACTTAATAATTGGACTAATCAAACAAATCCTATTATCCATTTTACAATTTTAGTCGGCTGCTAAATTAATTTAAACTAAAAATTAGGTTTAAATTAAAAATATATTTTTAAACAGATTTATTACCTTAATACTTTACTTTGAAATAAGTTAATAACTTTTAAAGTGTATGCTGGTAAATTTATCTTCTTTTGAATCTACAAATATATATATATATATAGCTGATTTTATTTTTAAACAAAACTGTTTTGACATCAATATAAATTTTAAAACTCGCTGTATTCTTTCTTCCTGTATATGTAAAATTCATTAAATTGAATTAATAATGAAAATACCTCAGTGAAAACTCTCTCGCGAGCTCCCTCACGCTAGCCAAGCTCACGAACATCTTTCTTCTTCTTCTTCTTTTATTCACATCGCCCTCAACTTGATCGCACACCAGCAGCTCTGACCGGAACCACCACTACACTTGCCTGGACGAAACCCAGCCTCCACTGCCCTCCAGCGTCGAGCCTCCACTTCCCTTTCGCTCGCGCTCGTGGTCCCACCCCTAAACCCTAAACGACAGTCGCCTGCCCCGAGCTCGCATCACCCACGTCTCCGGATACATCGCGAAAATCGTGATTGATTTACCCCCTTACTTCGTCGCGAACCAAGGTCAAGTCGATCTCGACTGAAGAGGAACGCGACGGCTCGCGATTTTGCTTCGATTTTGATTGCTGAGAAAAAGAGAGGGTGCAAATAAATGAAAAGCTCGGCTATTCTTTACTTTAGTTCTGCCATTTTTTTTCGAATGGAATTGATTTCGTTCATCCCGCTATTATTTTATTTTTCTAAGTGCCGAGGATTTTTTTAATTTTTAGAGAGGACGAGAGGCACGATATTTCCCTTCGTTCGTTAGCTTCTGAAAGAAGCCACTTAAATTTCGAACAGCTTCTCAAAGGAGGAATCTGGAAGGAACGAGGCCACGAGATTAAACGATTATTATTATGTATTCTTTATTTGTTCTTTCGGCTGATGTTGATATAGCTTTGACTGATCAATGTTTATACATTGTATATTTTTATATTTCCAAATCGTCTTCAATAATTATTTCAAAGCGTTTATATACCGTATGCTCACACAACAACTCCGATCACTACGGAATTTGAAATCCGATAATAATTCAATATTACGGACCCAATGGAACTGGTTTCGTCGAATTCCGAGACTGTGCCTCGGAAGGCTATTTTTAAATATCGATTCAAACGATATAATTTCAAAACTAAACAAAACAGTTTGAAATTATATGCTGAAGCTTCTATTATCTTCAGTATTATCAGTACGAATTTTAAAAGCTTTTGAAATATTTTTAATCAACTTAGAATACCAGATTTACTATTTTATCCAACATCAAATAAATTTAATTTAATTACTAAATTACTCAATAAACAGCGATATTTGAAATTTAAGTATAATTAACCTCTGAATATTTAAAATTAATTAAATATTCCAATTTCAAATATACAAAAATTCCGGGTCGTCACATAAATACTACTAAAAGTCTATCCAAAATGTGGTCGTTGGAGCCTTTGCTAGCACTTTCGGCCAAAATGCTACGCATTACTGCAGTGAAAAACAATTGTATATTTTGCATTTTTTGACATTTTATCACTATTTTGCCATTTAATTTTTTAGAAAAACCCAGTTTTAGACGCTACTTTTCTAGACACACTACAACAAAACTTACCTTTTACCGCAATCATTATCAGTGTTTAAACATTAAATGCGATATACGTTGTTCCAAAAGGAAAAATTTTACGCTCGAATGCTAAGATAGGTTTTTGGTTGCCGCCTCGTCTCTTTATATTTTAACAATTAAAATTCGTTTTCCCTCTTCTAATTTTTATCTCTCTCCACTCCTAAAAATTCCATTCTATTCCTTTGTCGCTCAAACCAAAACTTCAATCTTCTTCGAACTTTGATTTTTTTTCGATGGAGTTGAGCTTCACTATTGCTCTATCATTCCCATGTACTTTGGTTTTGATAATCGCCCGATTACTCATTTATATTATGTTTATTAGATTCATTTGATTTTAGGTTTATTGATTCCCTGATCTCAACTTTCATCCTACTTTAGATACTTCGCCTAAATCGAACTTTGTTCACTCATTTTGCTAGAATTCGGAAACTCAACGGAAACCCAATAAGTTTTCCTCTAACCCTATTTCCATTCGATCTCTTACAAATTTGATTCTCTGCTTTCGTTCATTCTCTGTATTAACGGCTTGCAAAAAGTTCTTGTTGTATTTGATATTCAATGTGATTATTTGTAGCATTTTCTTGCCTTTTAATTTTAGTTCATGAAATAGGAATTGTAAATCAATGTTTTAAATAATAGATTTTACTTTTTCCCATGGAGTGATATCATCCAATCATTTACATATTTTTGAGAAAATCATTTCTATATCACTGACCATATAATAATGTTTTTGTTGTTGCGTCGATTTGTTTATGTTTTATGTTTTGTAGTAGTTTGATTATTATTTTACATTTTGGTTTTGAAACAATAATTATTTGTGCCAAAAATTTGAAATGAAATGTATGTATGTTTAATAAATTAATTATAATGAGTAACTATTAATTAATGTCTATAATCTGAATCGTCTTTTCCTTGGTTCTTTCTAGGACTTAATTTTTCTCAGCATGTTTTTATATTTACAAAATTCAATATATATTTTAACACGTATTTTCCTCATTTTGCAATTTGAATAGAGACACATGTTTCATGACCGTATTTAATACCAATTAATAAATTTCCAAACATATTTTTGTTTTGCTTTAAATAAACTGAACACTAATAAGTAATTTCTTTTATTTACCTTTTTTAATTGATTATCGATAAAATTAATTAAAATTAGTTTGGTTTATATTTTCAATTTTTTTATTTGGATTCGATTTTACATTTCTTACCTTAAAATTAACCAACCGGCACTCGTCCCTGCTGGGAATATCATTCAACTTGCCAAAAAAATCAGTGCTTGGGTTGCGCGTGTCTTTCAAGGTTTCACTCTATTATTTTTCAAATATATTTGATGAATAACTACTTCGATTATTCTGTAGAATTCATTAGTTTTCTCAACATCAAGCCCAAGCCTGGCTTTAGCATCATTCTTGTTGAGTATATTATATATATGACTGTCACCTATTGTTCATGCACATTTGAACTACACCAAGTCACTGAATCACCATTATGCACACACTATGCATACACATGCTTACATAATTGTAGATATCTCATGAGCTTACCACTTGTAAGAGCTTTCTACTATTGGTTGATGGCTATTTCAGTGCTTCTTATTATTATTGAGTTTTATCATTTTGTATTCATCTGCTTGTATATCCAGATATAGATGTTATATGTGTATGTATAGGGATGTTGTTATGCATATGAATAACTAAATAACCAGTTTTACATTTATGTGTATATGTATTGAATTATTAACATAAAACATGCTACAACAAAGTTAAGTATTTCCTTTTAGTTATGATATGTATAATGCTACATCTTATTTTTGGAAATCTTGGAAAGGTTGAATAACCATGCTGATTATGAAGCAATAGTAGATGGGGCAAATGTTGCATCGTGTCAAAAGAATTTGTAGCAGGTGGATTCATTTATCTCAAGTTATACTTTGTAAAAACTGAGTTATTATTAATTATTAATTTATACTGCAATTGTCTGTATTTTGTAAAATTGGTGACTGTTATTTCTATTGTTCATTGAGTAGAGCAGTCGGATACTGCTGTAAGGGAACTCAATGCAATTCGAGGTAAATGGACACTTGCTATACTTATAATAAGCAATATAGGATGCTCATGGAAGACCCTTCTAATCGGCGGTTGCTTGAAACTTGGAAAACTAAAGGAGTGTTCACTACTGCCAAAGGATCTGACGATGATTAGTATATTTTCTTACTTACCTCTTAAAAATACAATGAAATTGGCATAGTTTTTTATGTACCTCTTAAAATTATTATGAATACATCGGGTGTGCTTTCTCTCTTATCTATCCAAGTCATTCTCTGATCTCCATCTCAGCCATCCATATCAACGGGCGTGATCAACTCATCATGTTATACGTGGATTACAAGTCTGGGCCTTGGGCCGTATTTCTTTTTGTATAAATACTTATAATGTATCATTCTGTAATGTACTGAGAAATTATTAGCAATACAATTCTTTTCAATACTTTTCTAATATGGTATCAGAGCAATTTAACAGCCTAACGGCATAAAGTTTCAAGATCAACTACTTTCAGGATCTTTCTTCTCAAAATTGTTTTCTTTTACTCTCTCCTCAGTTAATTTTCATCATCGGAGAGTTATTCCCCTTGTTGATCCCAACACCATCAGTATCTCCCCTACCAAATCATTGTGCCACGCCTAGCAAGAACCTGAACAACTTCAGATTCTTGACTGGCTGCAACAATTCTTGGCGATTACCCTCAGACCTGAATCATCATCGAGTTATTTCACCTCCCACCTTTACTTTTCTGTATCTGCAGTGCCTCGCCAAATCTGTTTTGGCTGTATTACACATTCAAGAAATCAGATTAATCAATTGCAAAGATGTTAGACAAAGAAACAGATGATGAAAGATCATCAACCACTTCAAGAAATGATAAAAGGCAAACTGTTGTATCAAATGCAGGATTAATCAAACCCAAGAGTCAGATCATCTCCATCCCACTCGATGAAGATAACTATATACTCTGGAAATACCAGATTGAAACAGCCTTGAAGGGATATGGCCTCCAAGACTATGTCAAAGGGACAATAGCCGTACCACCTGCAGTCATAGAAGAAGACAATGGAACAACAATTAGTAACCCAGAATACTCAAGACATCTAAAACAAGATAACTTACTATCATCATGGTTACTATCATCCATCAGCTCAAGTCTATTATCACAAATTGTTGGATGCAACTCCTCATATGAAATTTGGTCATCAATAGAGCAGATATTCAGCTCGCAATCAGCCGCAAGAATTATGCATTTCAAAAGACAGTTGCAAAATTCAAGGAAAAATGATATGCCAATGAGAGAATATCTTGCAAAGATCAAGAATTTATGTGATGGACTTAATGCAATAGGTCACAAGGTTTCTGAAAATGAGCAAGTTCTCACCATAACAAATGGACTTGACGATGAATATGAATCAGTGGTAACCTTTATAGCATCACAGCAAATTCTACCAAATTTACAGTCAGTTCAATCTACTTTACTTGCTCATGAAGGCAGAATTGAACAAAGAAAAGCTATGCAAAGTGAATTCTCAATCAACTATGTTAGCAGTTCAAGAAACAAAGCACAATAGAGCAACACAGTAAACTAAGAAAGCAAGCAGAACAGTCAACGAAATAACCATACACAAAGAGGAAGGGGAAGAGGAAGATGGAGCAACAACAACAATAGAGTGAAATGCCAAATATGTGAAAGGTTTGGTCACATAGCTAGCAAATGCTACTTCAGATTTAATAAAGATTTCATTGTTGCACAACAGACTCAAACAAATCCCAATATCAACATGACACAACTGGATCAACAGCAGAAAATCAAGAATGAAAGTTCCAGAGAACAGTCAAATAGTTCAGATGAAGTCAGGTTAGACAACACAAATGTGGATGATTGGTACCCAGACTCAGGAGCAACTAATCATGTGACAAGTAACCTCCAAAATCTCAACTTAGGCAACAAGAACTACGCAGGTATGCAAGCTATACACTTAGGTAATGGTGAAACAATAAGTATATCACATATTGGCATAGGAACTATTCAAGGTAAAAGAGAATTATATTTAAACAATCTATTGAGAGTTCCTGAGATTAAAAAGAATCTAATTAGTGTATCTCAATTTGCTAATGACAACAAAGTATACTTTGAGTTTCACCCAACCTTTTGTTTAGTCAGAGATTTGCTAAATAAAGATATATTGTTGCAGGGTAGTTTGAGTAAGGGACTGTACAAATTTAATGCTGTGAAGAAACCTACTATGAAGAAATACTGGTGCAACAATGTTCAAGCCAATGTTCAAAATAAAAAAAATGTTTTAGATCATTGGCATTGTAAACTAGGGCATCCTAGTATGAAAATTGTAAAAAGATTTCTGATGGATAATAAAATTTCTTTTCCAAATAATGATATTCATAATATATGCACACACTGTCAATTAGGAAAAAGGCACAAATTATCTTTCAGTAACTCTGAAACAACGTACAAAAAAACCTTTTGAATTGATAGTTGCAGATCTATGGGGACCAGCCCCATTGAATTCCATTCAAGGACACAGGTACTACTTATCTTTTGTTGATGCTTATAGTAGATATACATGGGTATTTTTTCTCAAATCTAAATCAGAAACTCATGATACTTTAATTCAGTTTATCACACTAATTGAGAAACAGTTTAACTATAAGGTAAAAATCATGCAAACTGATGGAGGTTCTGAGTTTTACCCACTCAAAAAATATTTTCAAAAGGAAGGTATACTACATAGAGTCACTTGTCCATACACATCTGAGCAAAATGGGCTCGTTGAAAGAAAACATAAGCATATAGTTGACACAGGTCTAACACTATTATCACAAGGGTCTCTACCACCAAAATATTGGCAGGAGGCATTCACTACAGCTGTTTACCTTATAAATAGGATGCCAAGTAAGGTACTTGATCATAAATGTCCATATGAAAAGTTATATGATATTAAACCTGATTATGACATTCTTAAAACATTTGGATGTTTATGTTTTCCCTGCCTTAGGCCCTACAACAAAAATAAGTTAAGTTTAAGGTCAAGTCCTTGTACTTTCTTAGGATATGCTACAAACCAAAAGGGATATAAATGTCTTGACAAAAGTGGTAGGATCTATATATCAAGACATGTTATGTTTAATGAAAATAATTTTCCTTTTGCAGATAAAAGACTTGCAGACAAAAACACAGCAAATCAATGTACTGATTATATCAAAGTATGCTTGCCTACCATACCAGAATTAACTGTTCAAGAAGAACAGAACAAGAATGGGAAACTTGAAAAACCCCAGTCTAAGGGAGAAACAAAATCTGACCACATTACAAGTGATACACATGAATGGCCAACACAACAACTTGAAGAAAATAATGAAGCACAAACATCTGATATATCAACATCAAGCAACAATACACCAGCAGCCACAGAGGTTACACAAAATATGGAAGAAACTGGCCATCATATGATGACAAGATCAAAAAGTGGAATTTTTAAGCCCAAGATATATAATGCAAGTACTGAAATCATAGAACCAGTCACATACGTGCAAGCCGTTAAAAACATTGATTGGAGAAATGCCATGAGAGATGAATATGAAGCATTAATAAAAAATCAAACATGGGATCTTGTGTTACCACCAAAGGATAAAAACATCGTTGGATGCAAATGGACCTACAAAGTCAAAAAGGATGCTAGTGGAAAAATAACAAGACTGAAAGCAAGGCTAGTTGCAAAAGGCTACTCTCAACAATTTGGTTTTGATTTTAATGAAGTTTTTTCCCCTGTTACTACCATCAGAATCGTACTCACCATAGCATTAAACAATCAATGGAAAATTAGACAACTGGATGTACAAAATGCCTTTCTCAATGAAGACTTACAAGAAGAAGTGTACATGCATCAACCAAAAGGATACATAACAGAAGGAAATGAAGAAAAGTCTGCAAATTACGAAAAGCTATTTATGGCCTTAAACAAGCATCAAGGACTTGGTACGAAAAGCTCAAAATAACATTAGGAAAAATGGGATTCAACCCAACCAAAGCAGATAACTCGTTGTACATCAAAACCACCAACCATGAAGTCACATATATACTGGTATACGTAGATGACATCCTCATCACTGGGAGCAATGAGAGTGACATCGTTAAAGTCATCCAATTACTGGATCAAAACTTTGCAATAAAAGACTTGGGGACACTTGATTATTTCCTTGGAATTAAAATCAGTAGGCCATCAGAAACAGAAATGTTCTTATTCCAAAAACAATATGCTAATGAAATTTTGGTTCGTGCTAATATGGATCAAGCCAAACCTCTACCCACACTCATGGTCAGTAATTTACAACTATCCAAAAGCAAGGGAGAACCCATCGACAATGTTAAACAATATCGTAGCATCGTTGGAGCACTACAGTACCTAACTATTACTAGACCAGACTTATGCTACATCGTAAATAAGGTTTGCCAGTTTATGAAAAACCCCCTTGATTGTCACTGGAGGGCAGTAAAGCGTATTTTAAGATACATAAAAGGCACCCAAACCTATGGCATACTATTGACTCGAAGTAAAGAGGTAAATATACAGGCTTACAGTGATACTGACTGGGCTAGCGACGTCAACGACAGACGATCAACCTCAGGCTACTGTGTTTATATGGGTGGCAACCCAGTTCCTGGTGCACCAAAAAGCAGTCAACGGTATCGCGTTCGAGCACTGAAGCTGAGTACAGATCAGTTGCAAGCACAGCAGCTGAAATTACATGGTTAGAAACCCTAATTCATGAATTAGGGTTCGAGCTAAAAGGGAAGTCGCTGATTTGGTGCGACAATATGAGCACCATCTCCTTATCTTCGAACCCAATCCAGCACTCTCGAACTAAACATATTGAAATCGACCTATTCTTTGTTCGTGAAAGAACATCCACTGGAAAACTAGAAATCAGACATGTTCCCTCCTACCACCAACGAGATGACATCCTTACAAAACCACTGTCTTTTAAAAACTTCACAAGATTAAGAGAGGAAATGAATATTATTGATGGTAGCAAATTTCATGGCAGTTGAAGAGAAAGAAGTGGAAACCCTAGCTCATATTGAGGGTGGATATTATGAATACATCGGGTGTGCTTTCTCTCTTATCTATCCAAGTCATTCTCTGATCTCCATCTCAGCCATCCATATCAACGGGCGTGATCAACTCATGTTATACGTGGATTACAAGTCTGGGCCTTGGGCCGTATTTCTTTTTGTATAAATACTTTAATGTATCATTCTGTAATGTACTGAGAAATTATTAGCAATACAATTCTTTTCAATACTTTTCTAATAAAAATCACAATGAATTTGAGCATTGAGTTGGGTCATTGTGTTTATTCCTCCGCCTTTTCTAATAAATACATGTAGCTACTATGTTTGAACAACCTTTTCTTTTCATTTTGAAGAGATTCTTATTTATATTATCATATATCTCTTTTCTGTAGCTATTTATCATTAAAATAAACCATGAATGGTACAGAGCACATCATATGCTGATGCATGATGTGATGTACAGCTGGAGATCATGGTCTTCAATCTGAAGAATAGGCTTGCGTGCGGTCTACAGGTGAACTGGTGCATAGTTAGGTGCACAATTGGCCCATCAAATGAATGCACTGAGATGTAGATGACAAGCCCAGTAAATGAATAGAATGTTGGAGTGGTGATTGCATGGTGAAGATGACAAGCTAACTAGAGACAGTTGCTTGGAGTGGTACTTGCATGAAGAAGATGACAGGCCCAATAAATGAATAGATTGTTGGTGATGCGGGCCTAGCAAATGAAAACATTGATTGCATTATTATTCGTTCCTAACGTTGTAGCTGAAGTTGCTGAATGCATAACAAATTGCTGGATGATGGTTACATGAACAACACGAACAAATTACTGAGAGCTAATGCAGGAAATGCTAAATGCTTGGAGTGATGCAAGGTTTGTACATGAATAGCATGAAAAAATCTGATTGCTCGGAGTGGTTGGTGGTCTAGCCGAATGCTTGGTGAATGTGGATGTCAGTGGTGATTTGATCATCTCAGGTACTGTAAAATAATAATAATAATCAATGGTTAAAATTATTTCATACTTCTTTATTGTCTCCTACATTTATAGACTTGTAATTAATGAATAATAATAATAATTTATGGTTGTTTTGTGTCGTTATGGTTCCACCAGTGCCAAGAATTGAATTTGAGCACATCAGCATTGAGCCATTTTGTACTGCCCTTGTCAATGGTATCCAGTTTAGTGCTCTCTTTCCCTTGAATATGGGTTGATGTCAACTAAGTAGGTTGATCTGTAGTACATCATAGACACTCCATAATCCGGTCACCATAAAATACAGTATACACAAGTGTAAGTGAAAACTTATATTGAATCTTCTTAAAAGGAGCTATGAATTGTCATTTCTAAGTAATTTTTAACAGTAACTTCTAATTATAAGTATTTATATGTAATTTAACTTTTAAGTTAAAATAAATCAATTTAGGTTTTTGGGTAATATGACTTGTATATAATGAATGTGTAAGCATTTAAATAACTGAACATGTCTATGTATGTGTGCAACTATACATGAAAGTTATGAAATTATTGCCTTTTGCTTTCTTTATAAGTTGTAAGCAACAACTAATTTTTTCTTGTATTTCTAGTTCGAAGATATTTATGCAATATCCTTATGAGAAGTTTCCTAACACAAGAATTCTTGAGTACTTTTAAGGAGTAACTAAATATGATATAAGACTCACTTGTAATACTGGTTATTTATAACTTACAAGTAGTTAGTACCTCGAATGTAATAGTCTGCACTGACCCAGTTTTTGAAGTTGAAATGTTAGAATTTGGCACAGAAGCATAAAGCATGCAAGTTAGAGATTACCATTGATTTTCGCTTAGCGAATCTCAAACAAACATTATATTCTTCCCTTAGTATTGTCACATGAATTCTTTCTATTAAACCTGCATATCAACTGATTCATTAATTGCTTATTATACTCAAATTGAGATCTTGAGGTAGTAGTTAGGTTCATGGTAGGCAGCAGCTGTGCAGATGCAGTTTTGATTGGTGGAGAGCACTTGCAAAACAGAATCGTGTACTACCAAGATAGCAAGGCTAGAAGGGCAGACTAAACATGAATGGTGAGCAGAAATTGACCAGCAACATCTATGAACTTAACCAGTGGCTGTATGGCTTTAATAAAATGGGTAAACGTAGTTGCTCAAAATATGAAGTGAAAATGGAGTGCAGTTGAACTATGTAGTTAAATCAATTCTGAAGTTGATGAATATTCTTGCAGTGCATTTTGAAGCTTGGGTGCAATGCATGTCCAAGAACAGGTCAGGAGCAAGAGGTATGTCCTAAAATATGTGCTCAAATATGTAGTATGTTGTAATTCTGAGTTCAACTTTCTATTATTTATGCTAAAAGAGGATGTATTTGATTAAATACCACTTATTTTTCATGATACATCATAGATACATATAATACACTAGCTTGATAAACTCTTTATTTATAAATTATACAAATGTAATATAGTAGCTTAGATACATGTAATATACTCACTTAAATTACATATTTGTAAATTATGCATCTATATATTATAAAAATTATATATAAATTATTTGTATCATGTATGAATCATACTATGTGAATTACTTATGAATTAATATATAAATAACAATAATTACAATATCTTCATAAACTTAGTAAACCATAGCATGTAAACGTGTTATAGAAATGGAATATATATGAGTATAATAAATCATTATATATATATATAGATAATAAAAAGTATATGAATAAATATAAATTACATTACATACACACATACCATAACATGTAAGCATATTATAGAATTATATGTGTGAGTTAGTATGTAATAAATTGCAATATACATAATAAATAGGTATATGAATAATGTAGTTACTTGTGTGTGCACACGCGCATGTGCATAAAAAAACTTGCTTTGTTGAATTCCTACAGTTTTTAAATAGTTCCTGTTCTGTATGACTTTTTCTGAGTTAGTGGTCTCAAATTAGTTGCATTTATTGAACATGAAGGTGACTTAGATGTATTATTTTAAATTTGTATTTGTTCACTAAATTTTAAATATCTTCATTATAGGTAATAAAAGAAAGACTTTTAGGTGTAAAAATGTACAGGAAGACACGTTCGTTAAGTTTATGAAGATCATTTTGGCGTAGTAAGCATATGTACCCTTTTGGTTCTTGATTTTGTTGTTATTATTTGATGCAAACTTGCTTTATGGATATGGCATTTGCCATCTATGGATAATGTGTCTTTTTTTACGGATATTGTTGTAAAGTTGGTTTATAGATGCTATCTTTATTTATGAATATCATGTAAAATTGATTTATGAATGTTGTCTTTGTTTATATTTTGTTATACTTAGATTATTGAAATGATTAATACTTGTGTTTATATGATATTTTTTTGGATTTGATTCAAATATGTTATGTATACTCGTTGAAATATATTCAAATGTAGTTTAATGGTATGTATTTTAATGTAGTTATAGTACAACAAAATATAAATGCTGTAAAAGTCATAATAACAAAAGACAGCGTTTAATCCGTGGTGTCATAGGTTTAAGAGTTAGTGCATATAAGTATGGCAACATAATGTAATGCTTGAAAAGTTATTGATAGCATTTATCAAATGCTATTGAAAATATTAAAATCATCTATAAACAATTTCAACAGCAAATTTTAAACGTTGACAAATAACGGCAAGTTACTAAACGTTGAGAAAACTATTTATAGCACAGTATTATCGAATATGGTTTTTAACAGAGTTTATAATTTACTGGTAGAAGTTCTATATCTACGACCGCATGTCATTTTACAGCATTTCTAACAAAGATATCGTATCATATTACAGCCTTTTTTGAACGCTGTTAAAAGCTATTTCTAATGTAGTGTACACCCTAATAAATGGGCAAACTTTAATAAGTTAGCCCTAATACTACAACTTTAGACCACATAGGCTATTATACTATGATATCATTGATGGAACTGGGCCAACACAAAGCGAGTTAAATGGATAAACTTAAAAAAAATCCATTTTTAGATCTTATTGGACATATAAAGTCTAAACTAATTTAGATCTCATCTAAATAATTTTAAACAAAATCTTTATTTTATTTAATAAATTTATATAAAAATTTAATATATACATATACATATACATAGTATAAAAAGTACAGTGTATCAAATACACATATATGTGTAAATATGTTCGTGCAACATATAGATGTGTACACGGTTTAATGTGCGCGTATATAAGTGCTGAGATTTAAATTATGAGGGAAACATCTAATATTTATTGTCTATAATTGATATATTATTATATATATACATATAGACATACATGCAAACATTTATATATATATATAATGGTGTTTATATAAAGGATATTGACCGATTCAAAATAATTCAAATTAATAGCTAAAATATGTAAAGGTATATTTAAAATTAAAAACAGATCTAGAATAAAAATCTATTTTAAATTTGAAATTCGAATTTCAAAATTTTGGTATTTAAAATATATATATATATACACACACAACTAAACATATAAATCTTTTTGTATTTTTGAAAATACATACATGTATACATACATACAAACATACATACATACATACATATACATACATACATACATACATACATATATATATATGTGTGTGTGTTTCATTTAAAAATTATTAATAAAATATTAATTTTTAAATATATATAATTATATATTAAAAATGAAATTTTTTTGGTCGAAAGCTTTTTAAAAAAATCAACTTTTTTATTTAAATCTATGCAGATTTAAAATTAAAATTTTTATTAATGAAATCCATTACAAAATCATTTTTTTTAAATTTAACAACATTTTAAATTATTATTTATTTTACACAAAAATTAAATATTTTAATTATATATATACATTAAAATATATTTTTAACATATACATATACATATATGTATATATATATGAATTGATAAATTAATCCTTATATATATATATATATTTGTGTGTGTGTGTGTTTATCTAGTATACTATTTAAAATTATTTTAACTTTTGAATTTTTTTATTGGCCGAAAATAAATTCACACACATAAATATTATGTATATGAATTTTTTTAATTTAAAAGCGCGTGTACAATTATATAAATTAGATAGTAATCAAATATATAAATTCATGATTAAAAGTATCTCTTTTGCACATGTATATTAACATAGATAAATATATTTACATATAAAAAAATAGATAAGATGTTACCAATATTTTGGCTTTGAATATGCACCTTGAATGTTGAATCTAAAACTCCTTGGATCGAATCGTTGATCTTCAAGAACGTAGCTAACTAAAGAGATCACCACACCATTGTACTGTATCTGATTTGATTTAATTTTTATTTGGAAATGAAGAAGGAGGAGGAGTCTATTACTTGCGGCCAAGGGGGTATAAGGGAGGAGACAAAAAGTAAAGTGCAAATGAAGAGGGATGGCGAGTTTAAATAAGCAAAATAATAGAGTAAAAAGGGGAAATCTAAATCTCCCTTTTTACCTCTTCTCCTTACCATTTAAAAACCCTATATTTCAAATAAATATCACGGCCCCTTCTCCCCAAGCATGACCTGTTACCAATGGTACTTAATGGACCTCAAAGCATTTCCAAATCAAATCAATATTTACACGATTAACATCCAATATGTTTATCAATATCGTATATTGATACGTATATATATAACTTTCTTATATGCGCTTTATTAAATATTGGTTCTAATAAATCAAATAAAATTTTATAATTACTATTTCACAAATATTTATTAATTTGATTAATTTATAACAATTATAATTTAATTAAATCGTATGGTGTTTCAGAGCATTCAACATTGCAGTTGTACGACTCATAGGTGTAAATTCAGTCAGCAATCAATACTAAACAATTTGAATATTAACGTTCATGTGTCACCTTAGCTAATGGTGTGACATTTTGGTTAAATTTATCGCTTACGTAATTTTGGTAAAATCTAATTTTATTGTTTTAAGCAATTCTCGGTAGTGATGATTATTTACACCAATTTTCTTTGCCAAAACTATATCGCATTAGGACTTATGAAATTTCGTTCTGGTCAAAAATTCAATATCATCCACATTAAACTTGTATAATCCGATCGTAAAATCCTTGGTTCAATAATAACAATTATTATTGACTAAACTGCTTTGGTTAGAGAGTTTGACTTTGAGTTGACTACAGTTGAACTTAATACTAACCTCATACAACCGAGGAGATGAATTCTCTATTAATAGTCTTTTATTTTCAATGCTTTCACTCAGATCCAACTATAGGCATATGGTGGGCACAATGTTATGATTTAACTATAATCCAAGTGAAGTGTTCACATTAAGCTCAATAGTATTCTCAAGTCGAGAGAACTGTATGATATCGTCACTTCAATATTCTCTGTTCAACCTTAGTTATATTAACCAATGGAAAACTACTAGGTGATTCATTCTATAGTCATCCAATAACTATCAGTGTGTAATCCCTTAGTGCCCCCCAACAGCCATAAGTAATGCACTTCCCAATATTTGGACAGCGTTACATATTCTATTGATATCTCATCTCGAAACATCTTGACTAGGAGTATTTAAAACAATATGTTATTTTCATGGTGATAAATTTCTCATAATTACAACACGTTGTAAATATTATCACAAAACATATCATTTAAGGATTTTCTATTAAATATACTTAAATTAGATAAATAATTAACACAACCCATTATGACAAATATATAATAAAAATAAAAACACTTTTATTTCGATCAAGATTTTATTACCAAGTTAATAATTTACAGTAAATTATGAACTTGCCCTAGGGCATATCTATCAGTGGAAACACAAGCTAAGATTGTTATGTGTAGTACTATTAATTTATTTCCTAGATGAGGTAAGGTGAATGCATGTATTTATTGAGCAAACTTAATGTGAATGCATTATACTTATACCATCGCAAAATTGTAGGTAAGAATAAATTTGATTTATTGAGCAAACTCAAGGCCGAGGTCGAAATTTGATCAAAGACTACAGTTAGGAGTTGTATATGGTACAACCGATAAGGAGTTATCCATCGCTTGCGAGCCAATGATTTGTTGAGCAAACTCAAGGTTGGAATCACAAGGCAAGTGAGTTTTAACACTCACTAGGGGAATCGTGTGAGGTCGCGTTTCTTCGACTCTCGGAAATCGACACTAATATATCCTTGGTATTCACGTGCCGCAAATCCAATTGCCGGAGAGGCAGATTCTCAAGGGTAAGAAAGAAAATGAAGATAGAATAGAATCTCAGACGATTGGAATAACATATATTATTTCAACACAAAATTTACAGTGGAAATTTAAATACATTTATCAGAGCTAAACATGGACAGTTATAAATTTTTGTCCTTACAAATAAGGAATACTATAGCACAAGAGTGTAGTGTAAATAGATAACATTCTTCAGAAAAATCTTCTAACCCCATGCTTCGAGCTCCATCCAAATTTCTTCTAAACTAAATCTGACTACTAGGCTGGCCGGGAAAAATTAGGGCACTTAGAGTATAAGGGAAAGGAAAAAAACCCCGGGTCAGTCTTGGGACTGGTGTGAGAACTCAAAATAGGCGTTTTGAAAAGAAAAGGTATTTCATAATACTACGCCGCACATAAACACGGAACGGGTTTTTACCTTATGATAACCAAATATTTGCTACGCAAAAATAAACATCTGATATTACTTTTAGTCACTTTCCTTTGAAAACATTTGCAAGTAAACTTATTAATCTTAGCCGAAATTGTTACATTGATTAAATTCCAGCATATTAGCCACACAATGGGTTCTACAAAAAAAATGGCAAGCACTTATTGGAGAATGGATTTCCATACAAATGACCAGCTGAAGGGACTACTTTCCGGCAGTACATCTCTAGAGGAATGTACCGAGGCCCAACTGATGCCTCTACCAACACAAGACCAACCTACCTCTTCCTAGATAGTACCGAATGCGTCATCACCTTGGTCGTTACCGACCTATCCGAGAGCTCTCTTCGCATATACCACATTAATTTAAACCCGAACGTCATAGTGGGTAGAAATGTATCTAAAAGGGGATGATCATACGCTAATGGTTGCGAACCACATAGCCTTGCCGCATCTACCCTATTTTGGCCATATCCGGGTTTGAGGCTTGAGGTAATGATTACCTTTCACATAGCACATCATCTTTCCTCTTTGAATGCCATATTGTCATTCCATAATCACACAACTGATTTCTATAAACATATAACTCCTAAGTTTGTACGTCTCAGGAAAGGGTGTTAAGCTAAGAGAAGTTGCCTTTTCCGCCACCAAGCAGATGATACGGTTATAGAGATCAATTAATGTGATTTTAAAATGCAATGTTAGACATTCGTTCATACAAGTTCGTTCTAGGATTGAACGAAACCGAAGGCACTCCTCCTACCACATCCTGTTTTGGAAATCACTCCTAGGATCAGTAGCGATTAGTCCTTTCAATTCGAAGATTTTCATAACGGAGCACTATTGCCAATATATATGATAGGTAAATTTCACCGAGGGTCTAGTGGAAAGTAGCCCTACATCATGAATATCTTCATCTTCAATGATCTTATCTTCAACATGTTTTACTTTGAAACGTAAATTCGTTCGAAGTGGTTTTCGGATAGAAATTACCAAGATCCGACCCCAGTTCCTTCAAACCAACCATCGATAAAAGAGGTCAAGTAAATAGGTGAATAATATATGATTATTTCATTCCTTTTATCAAAAATAACTTTTAGAGATATATAACTTTAAAACACTTATTTCTGAAATATACGGAATCATTTAAACCTCTCTTATCACATCCTTCGATTTCTTAAAACCTTTTTAAACTTGGAATAATTCGAAAAATCATTTCATTTTTTTCACTTAGGAAAACATTTCCAAATCATTTCACTTAAATCTTAACAAAGATTTCTTAATTCAAAACTTGAAATTTTATTTAGTTAAAACCGTGTTATCTAGGATGTTAATCCAAAATTAGTAAATATTAAATGAGCAAAATCTATAGAAATCATCTAATTCCACTCAATATCAATACTCGTATTCAACAAATACTATGGGCGGAATAACAACGAATTCACCTTTTAAATTCCATGAATAGTACGATTTTCCTCTTTGGGCTTTAGTACTAAGTATAAGAAGATCATCTCTATACAATCAACATTGTATTTAATTTAAATTTGGAAAATTTAAATCATTTTATACTTAAATCGTTTCCGACATTTCGACCTTATTTATCCCTTGCCCAGGGAAGAGGCCAGGTGAGCAGGGTACTGGTTGCTCCCGAACATCTCTTTAGTTTAAGCACCTCACATCCAGATCTCACGAATAGAAAAATCCAATCTACTCATCGGCTTTTAGAGCCAAGATTAAACCACTTAATTTTTATAACAACTTTTATTTAAATCATTTATTCAATCTCTTTTAAATAAATTATAAAAACTCCAAATCATTATTAAAACACTCAATTATTCATTAGGAAACATTTATAAAAGATTTGGAAAAGAATCATTAAGTTTAAAACCATATTTCAAAAGTTATAGAAAAGTGTTGTGAATGGTACTTTCTAAGCTATATTGATCAAGACGATTTTTCTATCATTTGAAATTTTGATTTTATAACTCAAATCAATTTTAAAACATTTTAAAATATTTTTAGAATTTATTTCATATTTTTAAACAATTTAAATTTTTTATTTTTTAAAGAAATTCCTTTATGGATTCTGAACTACAAAACCACGATTTTTCCAAAAACCTGTTTTATTCATATTTCAAAATCTACTTATCAAAATCTCTATTTTCTTTCTTTGTTTGAAAACTATGGATATAATAGTTCATAATATTCTTATCTTGAAGAATTCCAAGCTATATTTCATTCTATATATTCGTTTGACCTTTACCGCACGAAATCACGAACTACTATTACGCGACACGCTTATTTTTGACTCAATTTTTAATATTCATTTAAAATTTGCTAAAAAACTTTTAAATGTTTATAAAATATTTTTAAACCATATTAAACCATTTTTAGGAGGTTTAAACATCCCATATACACCATTTCATTCAATAAAGGAAAATGATTTCCTTATTGCTTATCGATGTGTATTAACGTGACTTGTATATATATTCAACAACCATATTAAACCTCCATGTTATCATATTCAAACATGATAAACAACCATCATTAATAATCATATCCAAACAAATATATCATCTAATAATATATATAACTATAGTTTAGGAGTTTTCTCACTTTTAGTTATATGTTGCTAATTACTTTTTCAAACATTCATCAACCAAACATCCAAACATCATTAGCATCCAAATAGTTATATTAAACATTTATAACTACTTATAATGGTTTAAAGTTAGAGTTCTCACCAATATCCAAACCATTTCACTTCCTACCAACATTCAAACCAATCCACGCTTCACTAACTACTTCATACTCCATTTAAAGATTACCAAAAAACTTCTTATTTCTTCCAAGTGCTCGACCAAGGCTTGTGATGGTGGTTGGACGAAAGTATAGAGAAGAAGTGGTGGAGTTTTGACCTTGAATTTTCAAAACTAGATCCGAAAAATAGATCATCTTCTCTCTCATTTTTGAACATTCTACTCTCTGAATTTGAAAATGTGGTCAACATGAAAGTTATAGGAAATTATTTTCTCTATGGTTTTAAAAAAGAAACACTCGATTTTGATTTAATTGAGGAAGTTATGATCAAAAGAATAGAGGGTATTCTCGGATTCGTAAAAATGAAGCCCAAAAATGTACTGCAAAAAGTGGAATTTTGACATAGTTAGACTCAAAACTGGAAGAAGTGCTAAACATAAAAGTTGTAGCCACTGGAATTATACATGGTACTAAAAAATGAATTACTTTATTTGGATCGTTTTTAGAGGAGTTATACTCGAATGAAAAAGAGGTATTTTCGGCCTTAAAATTTGGGCCAAAAATGACTTTGAAAGAATTGAAATTTTGATATAGTAACTCTTAGGTTTTGAAGAAATGATGTGAATGAAAATTGTAGCTAACTCAATTCTCTTAATTTTGAAAAAAATATTTTCTCAATTTGTATTATTTTTGAAGAAGTTATGGCCGTGAGAAGAAGATGTAAAATATGAAAAATAGTGAGTTTGTTTTTGAGGCGAATGGATATCGATTTCATTTTGTATATTTTGTACATATTTCGACATTATTTCTTTTTAATATTTTCTATGGCATAGAAGCCATTAGAGAGGCTTTAGAGAAGAAGAAGAAGATGAACAAAGTGAGGAAGAAGTGAAGAATGAGATGTGAAGAAAGTGGAGAAATTGTGGTGGTATTTATACATGAAGTTTACACACAAAAGACCTTACTACCCTTATCTTCAAATTCATTTCTAACCACATATTTATTCCTCCATTTCAATGCAAGATTAGACCCTTAAGTACTAGCATTTAATGAGATGGAAATTATGTGTAAGGAGGTTAAAGGTGATGCTAAGTTTGCTATTTATTACTTAATACTTAAGTATTTTTATTAAAAAGTAGAAATCAAATTAAAAGATTTTACTTACTTTATAAGTTTTCAAAAGTAAACTCTCTTTGTCATTTTGTGCTAAATGTTTATGTTTTCAAAATGTGTATTAATATGTGTTTAAAATTAGGTTAACCACGTTGCAATGATTCGAAACAAATTCCGTTCGACGAACGGTCGAAAATCCAAAAAAACGATCATCGATCGCATTTTCAATTTTTAATCAAACTATTTATTTATGTAAACGAAACCTGAAAATTGATTCATTATCCTCCTTAAATAATTAAAACAAGTGTATTTGACTTATAAAACCATCTTTAATAATACTAAAATCCAATTGTAAAAATACGACGTCGATTTGTCAAAGTGCGACGGAATTTGTTAATCTTTATAAAAATATTATAAATGATTTATTATCACTTTATAACTATTCAAAATGAATTATTATCATTTAAAATAATTATTTGAATAATTAAAATAATTATTAAATCATTAAACCTCAATTTAAATTCATAAATCTGTATTTAAATACGATGCCATTATCGGTGATGACATAAATACATTTAATTTCCACAAATAAAATAATTAATTTTATTTCATATTCTTGTTCAATTATAAAAATAATAGTATGTATCCAGCTCCGTGCGTGATGTTTTACGATTATAGAGCTAGTTATCGATAAAACAGTTTTCGGCCATTTTATCAATTTAAATTTCGAGGAAAATATTTTTGTAAATATCTATTCAAAATAAGATTACTATTACTTATTATCACTCAAAAAATATATTATTTGTATAATCAAACTTTTATTTGAATAATTTCTAAAAATAAATTAAATTTATCACAGTGATAAATTTGTGGGTCGTAGACTTCCCCCCTTAAAAGAATTTCGTCCTCGAAATTATCCAAAACAAAAACCCAAAGGTTTTGCCCAAAATATTTATTTTTAAAGTTACACCCGTACGATTTATATAGATCATCTGTACGCAATATCTGATTCGATCTTCTACTTGAATTCACAACTTTACTTTCGAACTAGCATTGATCCCTCGATCCTTTAGTGCAGACTCTGACCAAGCTTTCCGATCAGAACTTTAGTTTTCTTTGCATAGCTCTCAATTATGATAGAAAACTCAAGTATCTAACCACCAAACCCTCATCAATGTTCGCCGTTAAGAATTGAGTGTTAAATTCTTTTTCCGATAAGTGTCAAACAAGTCAAAGTTCTACACTCGAATCTTAGATTAAATCGTGCGACGAAATAATCCACATACTTCATATGAATTTAATAATCTTTCAAAAAATTTAATGAAAAAATTTCATAAAACTTTCATTCTTTATTCAAACGTTTATAAAGATACTTCTTTATAGATAACGATTTTACATTTTTATTTCCAAATATTTCTACTTAAAAACACATTTCTTTTCAAAAGATAAATATCTTTTTATTATAACACATTTCTAAACATATCTTAATGGTTTCCAGAAAACTCATTTTCAAATAATTCATTAAATTTGATAAATTACCATAAACTTCCTTTTACCAATATTAAATGTGAAAACTTTATTTATTAGTTAAAACTTACTTTATTAAATAATACTCTTTTATTAATTAAAACTCCCTTTATATATATATATTCTCTTTACTTATACCATTTTTAATACTTAAAAAGTATTTATATACTTATTCAAATGTTATAAGTATATTTAACAGGTTTTTTTTCTTACCTTTAAAATACAATCAAATAGATTAAAACAATTACTACCAAAACATTGTTATAATGAACTTCTCTTTTTATAACATGTTAATTATAATATTTTCTATCTTTTTATAAAAGACTCCAATACTTGTTATTATCTTTAAAATCCCATTATTAAAAGATCTAAATATACCCGTAAAATTTCTTCCAAAGTGTTATTCAAGGGTTTAAAAACAAATGTTGTTAATACATCGTATACTACAAACCCAAGACCATTCATTAATAACTTTAAATATTAATTTTAAAGATCATAGCATACCTATGCTTATAAATTAAGATAATACACTTTGATAAAAAAACCGACAACCATTAATTAATTTATCAACTAATGATTCACATTATGCTTTTTAACCTTAGAAAATTAAATTGATCAAGTAACTCAAAAAATGATACTAAGGAACTGGGTACTACCAATAGTATCTCATATTTCCTTAACAAAAAGGGGAATACTTAACAGAGAAGCGTTTACAATCCGAACACATGTCCTGCCATTTTTAGTTACTTTCGAGCCACTTGAATTAATTAATCATAAAATAGTTTTTCTATTTCAAATCCCTTTTTAGAAATAATAATATTATTATTCCTTTTCCAAAAATCATTTGAAATTCCTTTCAAAAATACCGAAATTTAAATTCTCAAAAATTCCTTTATAAAGCACGTTTTATAAATCTATTTTATAAAATCACTTATATAAAACATATTCATAAGATTTTTTCTTAAATAAATTCCTTTAATCTTAAACCAACATTATTATTTATCGAATACCCCATAGTCAAATTGTGAAACTAAATTCACGAGGTGTTCGTATTTAAAATTTTAAATTAAACAACCAATCAATTAATGATAATAACTGAGTATTATTCTTTTCTTAATCAATTAAAAAATATTTTTTATGTTCGAAATATAATCCTAGGTAAAATTATTTCATTTACAAATTTTCAAAACCAAAATCATTTGTATATATCATTAACAAATACGCGCTCATATATAATACTCTCAAACTCATCTAGGGTGTTACTAACCCTATCTCTAATGAGTAACTCATCCTAGGGTATTACTAATCCTATCTCCTATGAGACTTTACCCCACCAAAGCCAAGGTTCTCGCTTAACCTTGCGCTATGATACCAAATGTGAGGACCCGTTTCTTCGACTCTCGGAAATCGACACTAATACATCCTCGGTATTCACGTGTCGCAAATCCAAGTGCCGGAGAGGCGGATTCTCAAGGGTAAGTAAGAAAATAAAGACAGAACAGAATCTCACATGAATGGAATAACATATATCATTTCAACATAAACTTTACAGCGGAAATTTAAATACATTTTTTAGAGCTAAACATGGACAGTTATAAATTTCTATCCTTACAAATGTGGAATACTATAGCACAAGAGTGTGGTGGAAATAAATAACAATCTTTAAAAATCTTCTAGCTCCATGCTTCGAGCTCCATCCAGATTTCTTCTAAACCAAACCTGACTATTAGGCTGCCCGGGAAAAATTAGGGCACTTAGAGTGTAAGGGAAAGGAAAATAAACTCCGGGTCAGTAATGGGACTAGTGTGAGATTTCAAAATACGCGTTTTTAAAAGAGTAGGTGTCTCATAAGACACGCCGCACATAAACATGGAAAGGTTTTTACCTTATGAAAACCAAACATTTGCTATGCAAAAATAAACATTTGATATTATTTTTAATGACTTTCCTTTGAAAACATTTGCAAGTAAACTTATTAATCTTAGCCGAAATTGTTACATTGATTAAATTTCAGCATATTAGCTAAGAAGTGGGTTCTACAAAAAAAATGGCAAGCACTTATTGGAGAATGAATTTCCATACAAATGACCAGCTGAAGGGACTACTTTCCGGTAGTACATCTCTAGAGGAATGTATCGAGGCCCAACTGATGGTCCTCTACCAACACAAGGCCGGCCTACCTCTTCCTAGATAGTACCGAATATGTCATCACCTCGGTCGTTACCGACCTATCCGAGAGCTCTCTTTGCATATACCACATTAATTTAAACCCGAACGTCATAGTGGCTAGAAATATAAATAGAAGGGGATGATTATACCCTAATGGTTGCGAACCACATAACCTTACCGCATCTACCCTATTTTGGCCATATCCGAGTGTGAGGCTTGTGGTAATGATTACCTTTCACATAGCATATCATCTTTCCTCTTTGAATGCCACATTTTCATTCCATAATCACATAACTGATTTCTTTAAACGTATAACTCCTGTGCTCATACATCTCAGGAAAGGGTGTTAAGCTAAGAGAAGTTGCTTTTTCCACCACTAAGCAGATGATACGGTTATAAAAATCAATTAATGTGATTTTAAAATGCAATGTTAGACATTCGTCCATACAAGTTCGTTCTAGGACTGAACGAAACCGAAGGCACTCCTCCTACCACATCCTATTTTGGAAATCACTCCTAGGATCAGTAGCGATTAGTCCTTGCAATTCAAAGATTTTTATAACGGAGCACTACTGCCAATATATATGATATGGTAAATTTCCCCGAGGGTCTAGTGGCAAGTAGCCCTACATCATGAATATCTTCGTCTTCAATGATCTTATCTTCAACATGTTTTACTTTGAAACGTAAATTCGTTCGAAGTGGTTTTCGGATAGAAATTACCAAGATCCGACCCCAGTTCCTTCAAACCAACCATCGATAAAAGAGGTCAAGTAAATAGGTGAATAATATATGATTATTTCATTCCTTTTATCAAAAATAACTTTTAGAGATATATAACTTTAAAACACTTATTTCTGAAATATACGGAATCATTTAAACCTCTCTTATCACATCCTTCGATTTCTTAAAACCTTTTTAAACTTGGAATAATTCGAAAAATCATTTCATTTTTTTCACTTAGGAAAACATTTCCAAATCATTTCACTTAAATCTTAACAAAGATTTCTTAATTCAAAACTTGAAATTTTATTTAGTTAAAACCGTGTTATCTAGGATGTTAATCCAAAATTAGTAAATATTAAATGAGCAAAATCTATAGAAATCATCTAATTCCACTCAATATCAATACTCGTATTCAACAAATACTATGGGCGGAATAACAACGAATTCACCTTTTAAATTCCATGAATAGTACGATTTTCCTCTTTGGGCTTTAGTACTAAGTATAAGAAGATCATCTCTATACAATCAACATTGTATTTAATTTAAATTTGGAAAATTTAAATCATTTTATACTTAAATCGTTTCCGACATTTCGACCTTATTTATCCCTTGCCCAGGGAAGAGGCCAGGTGAGCAGGGTACTGGTTGCTCCCGAACATCTCTTTAGTTTAAGCACCTCACATCCAGATCTCACGAATAGAAAAATCCAATCTACTCATCGGCTTTTAGAGCCAAGATTAAACCACTTAATTTTTATAACAACTTTTATTTAAATCATTTATTCAATCTCTTTTAAATAAATTATAAAAACTCCAAATCATTATTAAAACACTCAATTATTCATTAGGAAACATTTATAAAAGATTTGGAAAAGAATCATTAAGTTTAAAACCATATTTCAAAAGTTATAGAAAAGTGTTGTGAATGGTACTTTCTAAGCTATATTGATCAAGACGATTTTTCTATCATTTGAAATTTTGATTTTATAACTCAAATCAATTTTAAAACATTTTAAAATATTTTTAGAATTTATTTCATATTTTTAAACAATTTAAATTTTTTATTTTTTAAAGAAATTCCTTTATGGATTCTGAACTACAAAACCACGATTTTTCCAAAAACCTGTTTTATTCATATTTCAAAATCTACTTATCAAAATCTCTATTTTCTTTCTTTGTTTGAAAACTATGGATATAATAGTTCATAATATTCTTATCTTGAAGAATTCCAAGCTATATTTCATTCTATATATTCGTTTGACCTTTACCGCACGAAATCACGAACTACTATTACGCGACACGCTTATTTTTGACTCAATTTTTAATATTCATTTAAAATTTGCTAAAAAACTTTTAAATGTTTATAAAATATTTTTAAACCATATTAAACCATTTTTAGGAGGTTTAAACATCCCATATACACCATTTCATTCAATAAAGGAAAATGATTTCCTTATTGCTTATCGATGTGTATTAACGTGACTTGTATATATATTCAACAACCATATTAAACCTCCATGTTATCATATTCAAACATGATAAACAACCATCATTAATAATCATATCCAAACAAATATATCATCTAATAATATATATAACTATAGTTTAGGAGTTTTCTCACTTTTAGTTATATGTTGCTAATTACTTTTTCAAACATTCATCAACCAAACATCCAAACATCATTAGCATCCAAATAGTTATATTAAACATTTATAACTACTTATAATGGTTTAAAGTTAGAGTTCTCACCAATATCCAAACCATTTCACTTCCTACCAACATTCAAACCAATCCACGCTTCACTAACTACTTCATACTCCATTTAAAGATTACCAAAAAACTTCTTATTTCTTCCAAGTGCTCGACCAAGGCTTGTGATGGTGGTTGGACGAAAGTATAGAGAAGAAGTGGTGGAGTTTTGACCTTGAATTTTCAAAACTAGATCCGAAAAATAGATCATCTTCTCTCTCATTTTTGAACATTCTACTCTCTGAATTTGAAAATGTGGTCAACATGAAAGTTATAGGAAATTATTTTCTCTATGGTTTTAAAAAAGAAACACTCGATTTTGATTTAATTGAGGAAGTTATGATCAAAAGAATAGAGGGTATTCTCGGATTCGTAAAAATGAAGCCCAAAAATGTACTGCAAAAAGTGGAATTTTGACATAGTTAGACTCAAAACTGGAAGAAGTGCTAAACATAAAAGTTGTAGCCACTGGAATTATACATGGTACTAAAAAATGAATTACTTTATTTGGATCGTTTTTAGAGGAGTTATACTCGAATGAAAAAGAGGTATTTTCGGCCTTAAAATTTGGGCCAAAAATGACTTTGAAAGAATTGAAATTTTGATATAGTAACTCTTAGGTTTTGAAGAAATGATGTGAATGAAAATTGTAGCTAACTCAATTCTCTTAATTTTGAAAAAAATATTTTCTCAATTTGTATTATTTTTGAAGAAGTTATGGCCGTGAGAAGAAGATGTAAAATATGAAAAATAGTGAGTTTGTTTTTGAGGCGAATGGATATCGATTTCATTTTGTATATTTTGTACATATTTCGACATTATTTCTTTTTAATATTTTCTATGGCATAGAAGCCATTAGAGAGGCTTTAGAGAAGAAGAAGAAGATGAACAAAGTGAGGAAGAAGTGAAGAATGAGATGTGAAGAAAGTGGAGAAATTGTGGTGGTATTTATACATGAAGTTTACACACAAAAGACCTTACTACCCTTATCTTCAAATTCATTTCTAACCACATATTTATTCCTCCATTTCAATGCAAGATTAGACCCTTAAGTACTAGCATTTAATGAGATGGAAATTATGTGTAAGGAGGTTAAAGGTGATGCTAAGTTTGCTATTTATTACTTAATACTTAAGTATTTTTATTAAAAAGTAGAAATCAAATTAAAAGATTTTACTTACTTTATAAGTTTTCAAAAGTAAACTCTCTTTGTCATTTTGTGCTAAATGTTTATGTTTTCAAAATGTGTATTAATATGTGTTTAAAATTAGGTTAACCACGTTGCAATGATTCGAAACAAATTCCGTTCGACGAACGGTCGAAAATCCAAAAAAACGATCATCGATCGCATTTTCAATTTTTAATCAAACTATTTATTTATGTAAACGAAACCTGAAAATTGATTCATTATCCTCCTTAAATAATTAAAACAAGTGTATTTGACTTATAAAACCATCTTTAATAATACTAAAATCCAATTGTAAAAATACGACGTCGATTTGTCAAAGTGCGACGGAATTTGTTAATCTTTATAAAAATATTATAAATGATTTATTATCACTTTATAACTATTCAAAATGAATTATTATCATTTAAAATAATTATTTGAATAATTAAAATAATTATTAAATCATTAAACCTCAATTTAAATTCATAAATCTGTATTTAAATACGATGCCATTATCGGTGATGACATAAATACATTTAATTTCCACAAATAAAATAATTAATTTTATTTCATATTCTTGTTCAATTATAAAAATAATAGTATGTATCCAGCTCCGTGCGTGATGTTTTACGATTATAGAGCTAGTTATCGATAAAACAGTTTTCGGCCATTTTATCAATTTAAATTTCGAGGAAAATATTTTTGTAAATATCTATTCAAAATAAGATTACTATTACTTATTATCACTCAAAAAATATATTATTTGTATAATCAAACTTTTATTTGAATAATTTCTAAAAATAAATTAAATTTATCACAGTGATAAATTTGTGGGTCGTAGACTTCCCCCCTTAAAAGAATTTCGTCCTCGAAATTATCCAAAACAAAAACCCAAAGGTTTTGCCCAAAATATTTATTTTTAAAGTTACACCCGTACGATTTATATAGATCATCTGTACGCAATATCTGATTCGATCTTCTACTTGAATTCACAACTTTACTTTCGAACTAGCATTGATCCCTCGATCCTTTAGTGCAGACTCTGACCAAGCTTTCCGATCAGAACTTTAGTTTTCTTTGCATAGCTCTCAATTATGATAGAAAACTCAAGTATCTAACCACCAAACCCTCATCAATGTTCGCCGTTAAGAATTGAGTGTTAAATTCTTTTTCCGATAAGTGTCAAACAAGTCAAAGTTCTACACTCGAATCTTAGATTAAATCGTGCGACGAAATAATCCACATACTTCATATGAATTTAATAATCTTTCAAAAAATTTAATGAAAAAATTTCATAAAACTTTCATTCTTTATTCAAACGTTTATAAAGATACTTCTTTATAGATAACGATTTTACATTTTTATTTCCAAATATTTCTACTTAAAAACACATTTCTTTTCAAAAGATAAATATCTTTTTATTATAACACATTTCTAAACATATCTTAATGGTTTCCAGAAAACTCATTTTCAAATAATTCATTAAATTTGATAAATTACCATAAACTTCCTTTTACCAATATTAAATGTGAAAACTTTATTTATTAGTTAAAACTTACTTTATTAAATAATACTCTTTTATTAATTAAAACTCCCTTTATATATATATATTCTCTTTACTTATACCATTTTTAATACTTAAAAAGTATTTATATACTTATTCAAATGTTATAAGTATATTTAACAGGTTTTTTTTCTTACCTTTAAAATACAATCAAATAGATTAAAACAATTACTACCAAAACATTGTTATAATGAACTTCTCTTTTTATAACATGTTAATTATAATATTTTCTATCTTTTTATAAAAGACTCCAATACTTGTTATTATCTTTAAAATCCCATTATTAAAAGATCTAAATATACCCGTAAAATTTCTTCCAAAGTGTTATTCAAGGGTTTAAAAACAAATGTTGTTAATACATCGTATACTACAAACCCAAGACCATTCATTAATAACTTTAAATATTAATTTTAAAGATCATAGCATACCTATGCTTATAAATTAAGATAATACACTTTGATAAAAAAACCGACAACCATTAATTAATTTATCAACTAATGATTCACATTATGCTTTTTAACCTTAGAAAATTAAATTGATCAAGTAACTCAAAAAATGATACTAAGGAACTGGGTACTACCAATAGTATCTCATATTTCCTTAACAAAAAGGGGAATACTTAACAGAGAAGCGTTTACAATCCGAACACATGTCCTGCCATTTTTAGTTACTTTCGAGCCACTTGAATTAATTAATCATAAAATAGTTTTTCTATTTCAAATCCCTTTTTAGAAATAATAATATTATTATTCCTTTTCCAAAAATCATTTGAAATTCCTTTCAAAAATACCGAAATTTAAATTCTCAAAAATTCCTTTATAAAGCACGTTTTATAAATCTATTTTATAAAATCACTTATATAAAACATATTCATAAGATTTTTTCTTAAATAAATTCCTTTAATCTTAAACCAACATTATTATTTATCGAATACCCCATAGTCAAATTGTGAAACTAAATTCACGAGGTGTTCGTATTTAAAATTTTAAATTAAACAACCAATCAATTAATGATAATAACTGAGTATTATTCTTTTCTTAATCAATTAAAAAATATTTTTTATGTTCAAAATATAATCCTAGGTAAAATTATTTCATTTACAAATTTTCAAAACCAAAATCATTTGTATATATCATTAACAAATACGCGCTCATATATAATACTCTCAAACTCATCTAGGGTGTTACTAACCCTATCTCTAATGAGTAACTCATCCTAGGGTATTACTAATCCTATCTCCTATGAGACTTTACCCCACCAAAGCCAAGGTTCTCGCTTAACCTTGCGCTATGATACCAAATGTGAGGACCCGTTTCTTCGACTCTCGGAAATCGACACTAATACATCCTCGGTATTCACGTGTCGCAAATCCAAGTGCCGGAGAGGCGGATTCTCAAGGGTAAGTAAGAAAATAAAGACAGAACAGAATCTCACATGAATGGAATAACATATATCATTTCAACATAAACTTTACAGCGGAAATTTAAATACATTTTTTAGAGCTAAACATGGACAGTTATAAATTTCTATCCTTACAAATGTGGAATACTATAGCACAAGAGTGTGGTGGAAATAAATAACAATCTTTAAAAATCTTCTAGCTCCATGCTTCGAGCTCCATCCATATTTCTTCTAAACCAAACCTGACTATTAGGCTGCCCGGGAAAAATTAGGGCACTTAGAGTGTAAGGGAAAGGAAAATAAACTCCGGGTCAGTAATGGGACTAGTGTGAGATTTCAAAATACGCGTTTTTAAAAGAGTAGGTGTCTCATAAGACACGCCGCACATAAACATGGAAAGGTTTTTACCTTATGAAAACCAAACATTTGCTATGCAAAAATAAACATTTGATATTATTTTTAATGACTTTCCTTTGAAAACATTTGCAAGTAAACTTATTAATCTTAGCCGAAATTGTTACATTGATTAAATTTCAGCATATTAGCTAAGAAGTGGGTTCTACAAAAAAAATGGCAAGCACTTATTGGAGAATGAATTTCCATACAAATGACCAGCTGAAGGGACTACTTTCCGGTAGTACATCTCTAGAGGAATGTATCGAGGCCCAACTGATGGTCCTCTACCAACACAAGGCCGGCCTACCTCTTCCTAGATAGTACCGAATATGTCATCACCTCGGTCGTTACCGACCTATCCGAGAGCTCTCTTTGCATATACCACATTAATTTAAACCCGAACGTCATAGTGGCTAGAAATATAAATAGAAGGGGATGATTATACCCTAATGGTTGCGAACCACATAACCTTACCGCATCTACCCTATTTTGGCCATATCCGAGTGTGAGGCTTGTGGTAATGATTACCTTTCACATAGCATATCATCTTTCCTCTTTGAATGCCACATTTTCATTCCATAATCACATAACTGATTTCTTTAAACGTATAACTCCTGTGCTCATACATCTCAGGAAAGGGTGTTAAGCTAAGAGAAGTTGCTTTTTCCACCACTAAGCAGATGATACGGTTATAAAAATCAATTAATGTGATTTTAAAATGCAATGTTAGACATTCGTCCATACAAGTTCGTTCTAGGACTGAACGAAACCGAAGGCACTCCTCCTACCACATCCTATTTTGGAAATCACTCCTAGGATCAGTAGCGATTAGTCCTTGCAATTCAAAGATTTTTATAACGGAGCACTACTGCCAATATATATGATATGGTAAATTTCCCCGAGGGTCTAGTGGCAAGTAGCCCTACATCATGAATATCTTCGTCTTCAATGATCTTATCTTCAACATGTTTTACTTTGAAACGTAAATTCATTCAAATCACCTTTTAAATTCCACGAATAGTACGAGTTCCCTCTTCGGGCTTTTTTACTAAGTATAAGAAGATCATCTCTATACAATCAAAGTTGTATTTAATTTAAATTTGGATAATTTAAATCTTTTTATACTCAACTCATTTCCGACATTTCGACCTTATCTATCCCTCGCCCAGGGAAGTGGCCAGGTGAGCCAGGGCACTGGTTGCTCCTCAACACTCCTTAGTTTAAGCATCTCACATCTGGATCTCACGAATAGAAAAATCCTGTCTACTCGTCGGCTTTTAGAGCCAAGATTAAACCACTTAATTTTTATAACAACTTTTCTTTAAATCATTTTTCAATCTCTTTTAAATAAATTATAAAACCACCAAATCATTATTAAAACACTTAATTATTCATTAGGAAACATTTATAAAAGATTTGAAAAGAATTGTTAAGTTTAAAACCATATTTCGAAAGTTATAGAAAAGTGCTGCGAATGGTGCTTTTTAAGCTAAATTGATAAAACGATTTTTCTATCATTTGGAAATTTGTTTTTATAACTCAAATCAATTTTAAAACATTTTAAAAGATTTTTAGAATTTATTTCATATTTTTAAACAATTTTTAAATATCATTTTTTTAAAGAAATTCCTTTATGGATTCCGAACTACAAAATCGCGATTTTTCCGAAAACCTCTTTTGTTCATATTTCAAAATCTACTTATAAAAATCTCGATTTTCTTTCTTTGTTTTTAAAACTATGGACATAATAGTTTAGGATATTCTTATCTTGAAGAATTCTGAGCTATATCACATTATATATATTCGTTTGACCTTTACGGCGTGAAATCGCGAACTGCCATTACATGACGCGCCTATTTTTGAATCAATTTTTAATATTCATTTAAACTTTGCCAAAAAACTTTTAAATGTTTATAAAATATTTCAAAACCATATTAATTTTTTTTAAGAGGTTTAAACATTCCATATACACCATTTCATTCAATGAAGGAAAGTGATTTCCTTAGTGCTTGTCGACATGTATTAATGTGACTTGTATATATATTCAACAACCATATTAAACCTCCATATTATCATATTCAAACATGATAAACAACCATCATTAATAATCATATCCAAATATATATCATCCAATAATATATATAACTATAGTTTATGAGTTTTCTCACTTTTAGTTATATGTTGCTAATTACTTTTTCAAACATTCATCAACCAAACATCCAAACATCATTAGCATCCAAATAGTTATGTTAAACATTTATAACTACTTATAATGGTTTAAATTAGAGTTATCACCAATATCCAAACCATTTCACTTCCTACCAATATTCAAACTAATCCACGCTTCACTAAATACTTCATACTCCATTTAAACATTACCAAAAAACTTCATCTTTCTTCCAAGTGCTCGACCAAGCCTTGGGATGGAGGTTGGTCGAAAGTATAGAGAAGAAGTGGTGGAGTTTTGACCTTGAATTCTCAAAACTAGATCCGAAAAATAGATCATCTTCTATCTGATTTTTGAACATTCTACTCTCTGACTTTAAAAATGTGGTCAACATGAAAGTTGTAGGAAATTCTTTTCTCTACGGTTTGGAAAAAAACACTCGATTTTGATTTACTTTGAGGAAGTTATGATCAAAAGAAGAGAGGGTATTCTCGGATCCGTAAAAACGAAGCCAGAAAATGCACTGTAAAAAAGTGGAATTTTGACATAGTCAGCCTCAAAACTGATAGAAGTACTAAATATAAAAGTTGTAACCACTGGAATTCTACGTAGTTTGAAAAAAAGAATTTCTTTATTTGGATCGGTTTTGAGGAGTTATACTCGAATGAAAAAGAGGTATTTTCGGCCTTAAAATCTTGGCCAAAAATGACTTTGAAAGAATTGAAATTTTGGCATAGTAACTCTTAGATTTTGAAGAAATGATGTGAATGAAAATTGTAGCCAACTAAATTCTCTAGAATTTGGGAAAAAGAGTTTCTCAATTTGGATTAGTTTTAGGAAGTTGTGACCGTGAGAATAAGAGGTAAAATATGAAAAATAACGAGTTTGGTTTTGAGGCTAATGGATATCGATTTCATTTTGTATATTGTATATTTATTTCAACATTATTTCTTTCTAATATTTTCTTTGGCATAGAAGCCATTAGAGAGGCTTTGGAGAAGAAGAAGACGATGAAAAAAGTGAGGAAGAAGTGAAGAATGAGATGTGAAGAAAGTGGAGAAATGGTGGTGGTATTTATACATGAAATTTACA
This sequence comes from Allium fistulosum, assembly GCA_030737815.1. Classification (NCBI taxonomy): domain Eukaryota; kingdom Viridiplantae; phylum Streptophyta; class Magnoliopsida; order Asparagales; family Amaryllidaceae; genus Allium; species Allium fistulosum. The sequence goes on along the minus strand of CM060902.1, from coordinate 1,240,438,842 downwards.
CACAAAAGACCTTACTACCCTTATCTTCAAATTCATTTCTAACCACATTTTTATTCCTCTATTCCAATTCAAGATTATACCCTTAAGTATTAGCATTTAATGAGATGGAAAGTACGTGTAAGGAGGTGAAAGGTGATGGTAAGTTTGATTTTTATTACTTAACACTTAAGTATTTTTATTAAAAAGTTGAAATCAAATCAAAAGATTTTACTTATTTTATAAGTTTTCAAAAGTAAACTCTCTTTGTCATTTTGTGCTAAATGTTTATGTTTTCATAATGTGTATTAATATTGTTTAAAATTATGTTAACAACGGTGCAACGATTCGAAACAACTTCTGTTCGACAAACGGTCGAAAATCCGAAAAATTATCGTCGATGACATTTTCAGTTTTTAATCAAACTATTTATATATGTAAACAAAAATTGAAAATTGATTCGTTATCCTACTTAAATAATTAAAACAAGTGTATTTGACATATAAAACCATATTTAATAATATTAAAATCCAATTGTAAAAGCACGACATCGATTTGTCAAAGTGCGATGAAATTTGTCAATCTTTCTATAACTATTATAAATGATTTATTATCACTTTATAACTATTCAAAATGAATTATCATCATTTAAAATAATTATTTGAATAATTAACATAATTATTAAATCTCAATTTAAATTCACAAATTTATATTTAAATACGATGCCATTATCGGTGATGATAAAAATACATTTAATTTCCAAAAATAAAATAATTAATTTTATTTCATATTCTTGTTCAATTATAAAATATGTATCCAGCTCTGTGCACGACATTTTACGATTATAGAACTGGTTATGGATAAAACAGTTTTCGACCATTTTATCGATTTAAATTTCGAGGAAAATATTTTTGTAAATATTTATTCTAAATAAGATTACTATTTCTTATTATCACTCAAAATAATATTATTTGTATTATCAACCTTTTGTTTGAATAATTTTTAAAAATAATTAAAATTTATCAAAGTGATAAATTTGTGAGCCGTTACAAATCGAAAATTTCTATATTTCTCTTTAGATTTTGAGGAATATTAAAACATAGTGGAGCTTAATAGAAAAATGAAATGAATACATTTAACCTTTCTAATAATTTAGGAACATTTTCTATGTAACTATACTAATCTACTTAATTAAATTTGGAGCATAATGACCAACTTAAGACTATTTTTGAAAATGGTAAGCTCATTAGACCTAGCTACACTGACTGGCTAAGGGCAATTAAAATAGCACTCATATACAAACATTTATGGTCTATAATTATTGAACCTTTAAATGAAAACCCGTCGATAATGCTAACCCCGAGACAGTAAAAGATTATAACACTTAGGCTATAGATTATGACATAGCCCAAGCATGTGTTGTCGACGTTAGACAAACCGTTGCAACAACATCACGAAAACATGACTGTCCATAAAATCTTCAAAAACCTCAAAGCTTTGTTTGAGGAACAATCTTGTTCTGCATGGTACAATATCAGTAAGAAATTGTTCAATACAAAGATGAGTACGGGCAGTCATGTTGATGACTTTGTCATAATGATGAAAGGCTATACTTATAGGTTTTTTGAGCTAAATGTTACAATAAGCAATGGAATGCAAGTTTACTTGATCTTTGGCTTATTGACTCCATAGTTTTAACCATTCATATTACAATATAAACCAGTTGAATGTGAGCCTCATCGAGCTACTCAATATGTTGAGGTCAGTTGAAGGCTTATTCAAGGATCGAAGCATTGTGTTCATGGGAAAGGGAAAGGAATCATCTTAGAAAGGTTCAAAGAAACAAAAGTTCCATAACAAGAAAGGTAAAAGTTCTGCTGCAAGTGACAAGAGATAAGGTCACCACTATCATAAGAAGGGCACTGGAAGTGGAATTGCCTGGATTATCTTAGGATTATGAAACAGAAGAAGGAAATTGTTTCCTCTACAGGTATGTTTATGATTCAAAATTGTTTTGCAATCAATAATTCTTCTTGGATTATAGATACTGGATCTGGAATTCATATCTGGAATTCATTACATGGACTTAGGAGCAGACATCGTATGGAAAAAGAAGAAATAAGCCTTCAAGTTGCTGATGTATCTATTGTAGATGCAACTGCAATTGGAGACTATCATTTAGCTTTGCCTAATGTTTTTGAGTTGATTTTGAATAATTACTATTATGTTAAAAACTTTATTTTTGATTTAATATTTGTGTTTAGATTGTTTGAGACTGGATTTATTTTCAATGTAATAATAATGTTATGAACATATTGTTAGATGGAAATAAAGTCTACAATGGTATTTTAGATAATGACATTTATATACCTAATTTTAATTATATCTATGTTGTTAATAATTCTTCTATGATTAACATTAAAGATAATTAGTTATCGCATTGTAGGTTAGGTCATACAATGACTAAAGACTGCACAAGCTGAAACCTGAAGGTTTTCTACTGTCATTTGATTATGAATCATTTGACACATGCGAGTCTTACCTCAAAGGTAAAATGACCAATTTGTCCTTCAGTGAAAGCAACAAAAGAGTTAATGAACTCTTGGTTTTCATACATGCTGATGCATGTGGCCTAATATCTATAGTGACTAACGATAATTCTACCTACTTCAAAAATTTATTGATGGTTTCTTTAGACTAGGATATGTATATCTTATAAAGAATATATCTGATGTCTATGAGAAAGTAAAAGAATATAAGAACAAAGTTGAAAATCAAACGAACGATAAAATCAAAATACTTCAATTTGATCGAGGAGGTAAGTATGTTGGACATGAGCTTCAACAATATTTAAAAGATAATGGAATTATCCCTCAAATTACTCCATCCTATTCTCTACAACACAGTGGTGTTTCGAAGAGAAGGAATCTACCATATTGGATTAGTTTGATCTATGATGATTGGGGCTGAGTTACCCCTTTCCTATTAGGGATATGCATTAGAATCCGTAGTGCATATATTGAATTTGATTCTTACCAAATTTGTGCCTAAGATACCATATGAGATATGGTATGGAAAGAAACCCCACTATAAGTATTTGAAGGTATGGGATTTTCCATCCTACATTAAGAACATTGGCACCAATAAACTTGAGGCAAGGTCAGTACCGTGCAAGTTTATATGATATCCTAGAGATTCAATGGGATATCATTTCTATACCATAGAGGAATAAAAGGTCATTATTTCTCGACATGCTGTATTTTTGAAAAAGGAATTTCTGTCAAAGTAAATTAACAGCGAAGTTGTAGACTTCGATGAGATTCGAGAAACTAACACGGAACATGAATCGGTAGATGAATCAAATTCATCAAAATATGAGAACACACAACCTATTAAAATAGGAAATCTCACACACAAAAGAGAAACTATGGTTTTCTAGTGGATGACTAGAAAGAGAATTATGTCTTAGAAGATGATACTCTCCTCACATTCCGATAAGCACTGCAGAGTAAGGACATTGCACTATGGCTTAAAGCTATGAAATCCAAAATGGATTCCACGTACATGTACAAAGTATGGACTTTTGGAGAATATACCTAGTGGGATAAAACCCTTTGGCTGCAAATAGATCTTTAAGAAGATACTAAATTGGATGGAGGGGTGGATACCTACAAAGCAAGGCTTGTCACAAAAGGTTTCCATCAAGTTCAAAGTGTTGACTATAACAAAACATTTTCATCTGTAGCCATGCTTAAATCTATTTGGATGTTACTTGCTATCGCCACGTTCTATGGCTATGAAATATGGCAAATTGACATGAATGGGATTTCTAAATGGTGATTTAGGTTTCGAGATCTGTGGAAGTGATGGAAAGGCTTGTAAGTTATTAAGATCAATTATGGTCTTAAAAAGCTTCGAGTATTTAAAATAAGTGTTTTGATAAATTAATTAAATAGTTTGGTTTCTATCAGGACATGGAGGAAGCATGTGTATACGGGACAGTGCAAGGTAGTGCTTTTGTGTTTATTGTCCTTTATTTCGATGATTTACTCTTGATTGGCAACGTCTCCCCGTTGTTGCAATTTGTTAAAGCATGGTTATTCATAAACTTCTCCATGAAGTATTTGGGAGAAGTGACATACATATTTAGTATTAGAATATATAGAAATAGATCCAAAAGGTTGCTATGATTATTTCATTCCTTATACATAGACGCCATACTAAAACGGTTTAGTATAGAGAATTCCAAGTCAAAAATGTTCCGACGTGGTTTGGAATCATCCTTTCTAAGAAGGATGCTCCTCATATTGATGAGGAGAAAGAGTGAAAAATGATTTTGCATGCTTTAGCCATTGGATTCATAATGTACACTATGGTATGTCTAAGACTAGATGTGACTTATGCAGTATGATGATTAAGCCGATATTAATCAAACCTCGGAGAGAAACCTTAGAGAACTGTGAAATGTAATTTTAGGCATTTACGAAACACTAAAGACTTATTCCTTGTTTTGTGAGGATAAAAACCTCCTTATGAAGGGGTGTACTGACTCGAGCTTTCAAAGTGCTATCAATGATAGTAAATCTGTATTAGATTTTGTGTTCACATTGAACGGTGGAGCGGTAAGCTGGAAAAGTTATAACCAATAAGTTGTTCTGATTCAACGATGGAGCCTGAGTACATCAATCTAAACGAAGTAGCTAAAAAGAGGTTTGAATATGCAAATTTATAACTGACTGGGGATGGTTCCAAATATTGAGAATCTCATAACATTGTAATGTGATAATAATACCGCAATGCAAGTCGCAAAAGAACCTTGAGACCATAAGTAATCAAGAAGCATTCTTCGGAAGTTCCACTTGATATGGGAGTTTATCAATAACAAATAAGTGATGGTCGATAGAATAGACACTAAGGACAATATAGTAGATTCATTTACGAAGGGATTGCCTTGATCGGTTTTGAACAAACTGATCGAAGAGATGGGGCTAATATTCCATAATTGATCCCATGTGAAAGTGAGAGATTGAGAGAGTTAAGAGTATGCCTTTAAGGTAATTATGTGGTTTATTATAAATTATCTAACTTTGTAATAAGTCTCGTTTGAAATAAAAGGTGTTTGATTTATTATATATACTTGTTATGTTGTAATATAAATTATTAAGTAATTAATTGATGGGTGTGTGTGTGTGTGTGTATAAGAAAGTTCTTAAATAAAATGTAATGTGATTAATATTACAAATAGTTGCAACCGTGAGTAATTAATCACAACACAAAAAATATTTTGTTCTAAATATTCCTGGTCAGGATGTTTGGAGAAAGGACATCGATACATTTGTTGAGACCAGAGTATGTAACGCTCTTCAAATATCGGACAATGTATTACTCATGTCTGTTGGGGGTACCAAGAGGTTATATACTCGTAGTTATTGGATAATTATGGAATAACTCGTCCGAAAGTTTCCTCTTATTGATAACAACTAGGTCAAATGGGAAATTTCAAAGTGACAATGTTACATAGTTCTCTCGACTGGAGGATACTTTTGAACTTCAATGTCGACGCTCCACTTTGAGTATAGTTAAATCATGGCATGTAGTTGAAGAGGACATGCACAACTTAGTTATCCCCTTGGAACTGGTCGGTCCGTCGACCCTCTCAAAGGCCTCTTGTATCCGGAGGAGGGGGAGGGGGGCTTCAAAAAAAAAAATATCATGGTGGCCACCGATTGGCGATATTTGGGTTTAAGTTAAAATGTTAAAAGTGAAACACTATTCAACAGAGAATTTGTCTCCTCAATTGTATGAAGTTAGTATCATGGTCAATTTTAATCAACTAAAATTCAAAATCTTTGGTTAGAGCAATATGGTTATTAATATATGTTTTTATAGTATGGTTCCCCACTAGTTTAGGTCCACTACTAGGAATTGAATTAAGTACTTCATTCTTCTTGTCTTGCATTATTGCTTGTACATATAATTGTCAAAAAATTTCCACTTTGTATCATCGGACAAAACACTGAATTTCTTTAGAAACTTGAAGTGCTTTCTTTTCTGCTTGTGAAACATCTTATAAGCTTCGGCTAACTTTAAAAATATAAATAAATTTGGTATACTTTTTCCATACTTAAACGCTAAAAAAGAAATAAATAGTAAACTTTCATAGCTATCAACATTTTGATCCCTTCAATCCCATCGACACTTGAGACCTGAAATGATTACCAACCATCTTTGACAAGCAGTATTCATGACTCGCTAGCCTTCTCTGAACGAACCCCAATTCCTAGGCTTGTCTTCCAAGATGTTTCAAGAATCAGCCACCGATTACCAAAAGTAGAGCCATGCATGTTTGTGTAGGTTACGTTATCAGTAGAAACCAAAACCAGAGCTCATTCAAAATATAAATATTGAGCTCGAGCAACCGACTTCATGCCACTTGTCCAATCAAAAAAATTGAACTTTCTTGTTTTCTTTTACGACCGCTGGATTCCTAGGGCAATTATCGTTTGGGTTTCCTGAACCTCTTTCTCTTCCTCTTTAACATCTTCAGCTCCTTCTGTGCCACCGTCTTTACCCTTGTATTCCTCCCCATATTCGCTAGCTTCGTTGTCAACAACATTTTGTGCCAAGTTAGGATACTTGGTTCTCTGAGAAGTAAAAAATTGTCTATCAAATTGCCTGTAATATCTTTGTCTCGCCTCGCTAGTTCTTGAGCACTAAGAGACGGTAATTGAGGATGGTCGTTTTGATTCAATATCTGACTGAATAAAGCTTGATTTTGGTATTAGGAATTATTTAGTTGATTTTGCAAAGTTGGATGATAATAGTATTATGGCGTCGTATTGTGGTATTCATGGTGTGTATGTAGGATTTGCAAAAATGCATGCGACAGAGGTGGATTTCGCAGGCGCGGTTGAATGGTATGTTCGGTTTTGTGTTTGAAAATGTATGCCATGCAGTGTTGCTTTTGGTTTCTTAGTCGTAGTTTCTTTATTCTTGATTTTTCTCGATTTTTGTATTCAGAATTGAAGTTGTAAAATGAAGTAGAAATTGTAGAAGTAGAGAGTGTGGTGTTGTAAATGGTGAAGAGTACAGACCAGTGTTTTGAAAATCAGACCGTGGTTGAACCATATAAACCGTGAACCATGACCAACCCGGTCCGGAATCCAATTCAAACTTAGTTTACACTAAACCGCTAGAACAATGTTGAACCACGGTCCAAACATATTGTAACAACCCGCATATTTTACGATTGAATATTTAAATATTTTATTTAAATATAGAATCGTTAATCGGATTGAAGTCCGAAAAGCTACTTTTTGTAAACAGTCGAATTGGGACTCGAGACCACCTCCATTGATTCCAAAATGGCATTTACAACTTTTTTGAGTATAAACATCGATATGTTTGGAGTAAGTTGAATTTTGCTATTTTCTATTGGGCTTTGGGTTTGGGTTTCACCCCAACTCACTCTATAACCTAGTTCAGCCCCTCTCCTCTCCTCTTCACTTCATTTCTATTTTCTTAAACACCCAAGCACAACTGAAAATGGGGAGAGGAATGAGAAATTAGAAAACTCCAAGCCCTAGTTTTCATTTGCAAAACCAAATTCTTGCTCCAAATTCAAAGAGAAGCTTTGGTAAGTACCTCCTTCTTCTTCTCCAACTCATTCTCTCTTTAATTTCAGAAATTTCCTAAACCTAACTTAGGAAATGTTCTTCTTTTGAGCTTTGATTAAAGCTTCTAGAGTTGAGATTGAAGAGTGGTTGATCCTCCTTTGTTTTCAAGCTTCTTCTTCCTTGTTTTTGTGTAAAAGGTGAGATTTTTATCTCACATCTATGTCTATAACTATAATTGATTGCTTGGTATGAATTCCTAACACCTTTACATGTTCATTTGATTTTGGTTTGGATTGATTTGGTGAACATTTCAATTTTTGGTGTTTTGAAGTTAAAACTTTGAAAATCCTAGCTTTGATTTATGAACATGCTTTTGGTGGTGTTTCGGAGAGCCTATAGGGTATAAGGCTGGGGTGTCGATTGGCAAAAGCCCCTAAAGTCCATTGCTCGACCGGTTGCAAATGGTGAGAGTTTACTCTCCATTTGATAGGCTAAAAAACAATTTCAGCTACAGCCAGTCGACTGGCCCCCTACAGTCAGTCGACTGACTGTAGGGTCTGAAAACTCTCGGTTCTGGTTCAGTCAACTAACTGTAGAAGGCCAGTCGACTGACCTGCTTGATTTTTCCTATTTAGCTTGAGTTTCCAACTTTTATCAATTTGTGATTATCCGATTTATTGTTATAATTTATTATTGACATTGATGACTTCTTTTTCGGGATTTTTGAGAATATCCATTTCGATTTCTTTGGATTTGATTCACGTCTTCGAATGTGGATTTTTGTGATTGATTGTTTCTACAATCATTTCTATGATTTGTCACTTTAAAATACAAAGGTTTCTATACTAGTAGTAAATATTCAAACTCTTTTACAAAGATGATCTCAACTCTATTTTTAATACAAAGCACAACACCAGAACTGTTATTTTGTAACGGTTATAACCGTTGGTAATCTAATTCCCAACGGTTATAACCGTTGGTAGAAGGTACGTTACAATTTTTTTACATATTTTGTAACGGTTATAACCGTTGGGAATTTTGGTCATTTCCAACGGTTATAACCGTTACGAATTACTTCACATTCCCAACGGTTATAACCGTTACAAATTACTTCACATTTCCAACAGTTATAACCGTTACAAATTACTTCACATTCCCAACGGTTATAACCGTTGGGAATTACTTCACATTCCCAACGGTTATAAGTGTTACAAATTTGGTATAGCAGAACCATCTTAATCAGCATCTAATAGTATTTCATTCAACTATATCTATACGAATATATAACAATAGAAAACACGAAACTAAAATTCAAAACTAACATATCATCAAATTGTTAAAAAGCATCAAACGTACGAAATAGTACATATCAAATTCTACAAAGTTCATTGCGACAACTTCAAATTTCACTACTGCAACATATTTAGAAGCTTACAAACAACGAATACGACACTCCGGCCAAACTACAAAACCACCATCAACCAACTCGGACAATGTATAATGACCATTTTGAGGTGCATCAAAAAGTGGCTCGTCCGGATTAAGAACATCCTCCACCCAAACAACCTTTTCTCTATCTCCAACCTTTCTACCATGACAAATCTTCTGCACTCCAAGATGTCCTTTAGCTACCACTTCCATTTTTTGTGACAATAATTGCACCGCTTGCCTTTCAACCGTAGAAGATCCAATACCAACAGTAGATGGAGTAGGAGTAGGGTTAGGATGGTGCTCGGTATGCGAACCAATTTCTGTTCTTAGTGCCATCGCATTCGTTCCAATCTAACTAACAAGTTGCCGTATACATTGTTGCATTTCAACAAGAGTTGAATTCGTTATTCTACTTTCTTCATGCATTTGATCAATCTTCTGTTGCATCTCCATTTTCCATCGCTTATCTTCATTCTCTTTGTAATTGATAATTGCTTTTGAAGCTTGAGTGAGTTTTACGTGCTTCACAGTAGATGTATAACTAATTGCACGGCAATAGCTTCTTTTTTTATCATTTCCAAAAACTTCAACAATGGCATCTCTTTCAAAATTTTCCAAACTAACTACTCCTTCCTTACCATTAACACTAGCTTCTGATTTTTGCCTCCCTTCTGCTGCTTCTATTAAAGCCTGAATATTAAAACGAATTGATATAAAAAATTATGAGTATGTTATTAGCAGAACACAAAGTCAGTCTAGAGCAAGCCAACATATTTGTTAAAAATTATAAGCTATTCTCTTTCCTAGTTGCCTAACAGTGTATGGTATGATTTAATGCCAATCGATGTGGCAAACTGAGTTTTAAATGCATATTTTGTACAAGACAGTTTTAAATGCTTGGTTACTGGAAATAAAATTGCCCTTCTACAAAATATTTTTCTCAGGTCGGCAAATTTCTCAGGTCTAGTTTTAAATGCATATTTTTCTCAGGTCTGCAAATAAAATTTGCTTCTACAAAATATTCAGTTTTAAACCTAACAGTACATATACCATATCTTTGTTCAACTCACATGGCAAGTAACAAGGAAACCTAACAGTACATATACCATATCTGTGTTCAACTCACATGGCATATGTTAGATGAAAAATATTTTAGTACAGGACTGTTGTAAACGAACAAGATGTAGGGCTTTAGGAAATAAATAAAGACGAAATTGGCTACCAACGTAATTTTTAGAACCAGATGTCAACAAATACTGTACTAAATCTGGAGAAAATACATAACCGCAAGGGAAAAACAAGTACTAAGTCTTTTTCTGCGCATGTATGCTATCAAATTCTGGTTTGGGCAAAAGAGTGTGTACCGAATTTTATTATTTCTTAAAGTTGTTTATCACTGCAATTAATTTATTGTATTAGTTATTGGATATAACTGGCTTTACCTATAATTTTTTTTACTCAACCGTGAAAATAATTTGTTTGCAGTGCAAAGCAATTATATTAAGTGTATCAATCCTACTGACCAAAAGGTATGCAAGTTTAAGTGGAAATTACCGATTTTTTATTTTAATAACAGAACATGTAGTTGAAGACGTACCACTGGTTTCCAAAATAGGATAAAAAATTATACCTGCAAATCGATCACACCATGGCTTATGTATATGTGCAATTTTAATTAATGAATTCAACACCGCCTAGTCAAAAGATAAGAGCTCTGGCCGTGACGTAACTATTACTATTTAGGTTTTTTAAGTTAAATTCTAACAAAAACACTCATATCAGATCATCCTCTTAATATTTGCTACTGACGCTCTTTAACCAGCAATGTCTCTCATGGCTCAAGAGACCACTAGACAACAAATGCTTTGCTTTCATCAGTCGCATGGAGGCAGACTGACGGGGAGGAATAAAACAATTACATGCTATACTGACTAAATTTGATGATAAATATAATATTACACTAACTATAATTCATGATAAATATAATATTAGAAATTTTCTCCTTCAAAATTTGGGATGTGCAAGCTAAACTTATAATACCATAACACATCAACGATATATTAGCATTACAATATTTCTTGGGCCCAACCATATTTTACTTAAAGATGGCAGAATGATTTTTGAATAAGTAGCTTAGAACCAAATGCAGTATTAGCTTCAGAAAAAGAAGTACCATCTAAGCTAAACCATTCTTCTCCCTTTGACCTGTAAGTGCGATATTTTGTATTTTATTTTAGTTATCAGTCGTATATATTGTCTTCAAAACACAAAAGCCAAGTGTAGGTGAGTGATGATTATCAATTATTAATACTTGATAGAGGAAAAAGTAACAAGGGCATGATTAGTTAATTACCTGGGCAATTTCATAAACTTTAATCCATATGAAATCATAGTGCTTTTAATACAATGCAATCAGTTTTCAATATAATAAAAGCCAAGTGAATACAGCATTTAGCATTGAATTAAAATAAATTACGTCAATATTGTGATAAAAACTTACATATTTTTCTGCTGCGCACGGAAGCACCTCTCCGGTTTTTCTACTTGTGTGCGCTACTTTCCACGCCTTTACTCGTGTAAGCTTGCATTCCGGATTCTCCGCTTCCTACATGAATATATATGAATTCATTGGTGAATTGACACATCTCTTCAAATTGTGTATCATTTTTCAGTTTTAGTCCATTATGAATCAGTCATTATATAGGGGTTCAAAGCACCTATGTTCTAATTAAGGATTCTGGTATGTCATAAATTCGGTCCATTATGATACGTGGACAAACTTTTATGTACAAATTGCTAAGAAAAAAAAGTGGAAATACGCACATACCTTTTTTCAATTGATCAACAATCATAAGTACTCTCTTATAGGTCTGCTAGATAACAAACTTAACTCTGATAGTACAGATAATCTAACGGCTAAAGTGGATAAAAAGTGGAAATACGCACATAATAATAGTTCAGATCACAAAGGTAGAATTCTACTTTTATGGGATTCCACTATTTGGTTTAGTATTATTCTACATACTAAAGCTCAATTCATTACCTGTACATTGCATAGTGCAGAAGGGCTCAGTTTGAGCTGTACTGAAATTTATGCTTATAATATAGCAGAATAAAGAATAGATTTATGGTCATATCTTTGTGATCAAGCTAAGAAAATTAACCTTCCGTGGATTTTTTTAGGTGATTTTAATGCTACCATATCCAGTCAAGATAGAATAAACAATGGTACTCTTAACTCAACAGGTGATACAGACTTTATGAACCGTATCACTCAATCTAATCTTACTGAACCATATTTCTATGGCAATTATTACACTTGGAAGGGTGGATTAAATTTCTCCATTCATAGCAAGATTGACAGGGTATTTGTTAATAGTCAGTGGGAGACTAAATTTTAGGAGTTTGGTGTTCGCTATGGTTCTCACTCTTTAAGCGATCACACACCCATTCTTGTTAAATTCACCTCTTATCCTCCTACTTACGCTAGGGTGCATCAGATATACTAATGCTTGGTGCCTTAATTTTGACTAGAACTCTATTGTGGAGCAATCATTAAACACTAATGTCCAAGGTAATCCTCTGTTTATTCTCATTAGTAAGCTTAAAACTGTTAAAACAAGCTTTGAAAGAGTGGATCAAAGGCAAAGAAAATACACGGCAAATTTGTGATAAATCCAGGCAGGAAGCTAATGAGTTGTACAACCAAATGCTGCAAAATCCTACTGATTATAATATAACAGAGCTCTATGGAAAGAAAACTGAACATCTTTCAAAAATTATGAAGAAAATTGCAGTGGAAAATACTCAAAGAATAAAACTCAACTGGTTAACACATGATGATAATACATCTAATTTTTTCACAGCAAGATGTCAATTCCTAAAACTAATAACAGAGGGAGATACATTTTAGATGCAGATGGAAATTTAAAATCAACATCAGAATTTATTGCTCAAGAAGCCATCATGCACTTCTCAGATTTATTTAATTCAATTAGCTATAGAAATCAATTTTGTGGCATTGTTTGCAAGAGAATTTTAACTGATAAAGCGAAAGAAAATTTAGACAGACCTTTCCAACTGGTCTAATAGTATTAGGAACAAAGGTGTTCTTATAAAGACAAACAAATGTAACAAACAAGCAATTTTATTGGACTAATAAATATATCAAGAAAATTGTGCAATAAAATTGTTCATTGGGGATAGAATGCCGATCATACACGCATATAAGTATGCAAACCTTATATGGAAAGAGTATAAATTGTTCCTTAAAGCATGTAGTCAGCTTATTTAAGATAACTTGCAAAAATAAAACTGCAAGAGAGTTAAAAAGTAGTGAAATCAAGTAAGTCGATACATACACATTTGAACTGCATCTTATTTTTTATTTTATTTTTATTTTTATTCTTGAAATTTGCTGTTAATGTTCAAAAAAATAGCATTTACTATTTGCATACAAAACTGTCATATATAGTTAGCATGCTGTGTCTGTATGCCACCTGGTAAATACTCTTTAATTCCTCCTATATATAATAAGCAGACATTCCCACCACAATCATTAAAATAATCTTCATACTTCTATGCTATAGTAAGGCTATCTTCATCAGCCTTCTATAGACTAGTTCCAGAATATAAACTATGCTTGGGCTATCAACTGCAAATCGTGGTGCTTTTGCTTGTGGAGTTCTTGGTACGATTCATGCTTCATAGTTTCGCACATTAATCCATATATTCTATGCTAAAATTCAACATTTTTATACAGGAAATTTACTCTCTTTCTTTGTATACTTAGCACCACTGTAAGAACTATATACACTCTCTTCCATTACCATTCCCTCTTTCTTTGTACTGATCGTACATGAAATAATGCATTGCAGTCCTACATTTTGGAGAATTTGCAAAAGAAGGAAAATAGAAGGATTCCAGTCCATCCCTTATGTAGTAGCATTTTTCAGTGCAATGTTGTGGATCTATTACGCGCTCCGAAAGGGAAATTCTGGGTTTTTAATAACAATCAACTCTGTTGGTTGTGTTATAGAACTCTTCTATATTCTTACATATATTGTCTACGCTCCTCCTAAATCCAAGGTCTTCACTAAATTTCTACTCAGTTTTCCATTTACTACAACTTAAAATATTTTAATTAGTTTATTTTCCTTTTTAGACGACGAAGGCTGCAACTTTCATCATATTTAACGTGATTGTTTTTGGTTTAATCGCGACTATAATTGAATTAGCTAAAGGCTTGACCACACATTTCTTACTATAATTCCTAAAAAAGATAAGCCGTAAACCTTATCAGACTATAGGCCTATGGATGTGCTCATGTATTAATAGTACTCAAAACAATTGCAATAAATCATAGTTAATTAGTACTCAAAACATATCTACGTAACTGCTGTAACAATGAGCCATGCTAAAAAAATAAAAAGATAGTTAATTTTAGCTGACCATATCCTTTGATTCATTCATTCCATTTCTTCCTCTAATTCTTTCATTCCATTTCTTGTCTAAACTATACTTTAGGATAAAGCCAAGTGTAAGTTTGTTTAATTAATGAAAATATTAACTAAACTAACTAATGATTTTTCCTTTTTAGATGTTAAGAGTAAAATTTGTTGCATAAATAAAAGATGCTGCTACCTGAAGGAGCTGACTGAATACAATTTCAGTGGACAATGTTTCAATACAGGAAACAAAATTCAAAATCAAATCGAAATCTTTAACTAGTTGGTACACGAAACAAAATTCAAAATCAAAACCTATACATAAAACGAAATTTTCAACTATTCGATACATGAAACAAAATTCGACCTTGAATTAGAACTGAAACCAAAATTGAAAATCAAATTGATAATAAAACTACAATTTTACAAATAGAAAAATGAAAAATACCTCAAAGATTGAAGAGGCAGTGACGGTTACCCTAGACGAGGTGATGGTGGGTGGACAAGGCGGCAACCCTAGATTGAAAGCAGGAAGGAGGAAGTATGAAAGCATTAAGCGTTAGAATTGTGATAGGTAAGAATATGGAGGGAATGACAAGTCTGCCCACTATACTTTCACGTAATTACGAAATTACCTACAGTTACCACGGTAATAACCGTTACAATTGATTGCAATGGTAATATCCGTTAATAATTTACAACGGTAATAACCGTTACGAATTAAAGAGAAAAAAGTGTTACAAAATGGCATGTTTGGTGTAGTGAAGCTCGTTTATAAAACCGTTTTCTAATCTATTAGTATATAAAAACCTTTACCTCATTCGTATGAGAAAATCTAATTAAACGGCTTAGCAAAACAAGTGGTATGAAACGCTTGCGTTTACTTCGCCGGTTAATTCTTGGACTTGTTCGATTGAACTCTTGTGACAATTTTCGAGTGGAAGTCTACAATCTGTTCGTAAATATTTGAGTTAAGCTAGTGGTTATGGGACATGAAGCTAAACTCTTATATTTACTAGCTTAGAGTAATTTACACTTACTTTCGAGTGGAAGTCTACAATCTGTTCGTAAATATTTGAGTTAAGCTAGTGGTTATGGGACATGAAGCTAAACTCTTATATTTACTAGCTTAGAGTAATTTACACTTACTTTCGAGTGGAAGTCTACAATCTGTTCGTAAATATTTGAGTTAAGCTAGTGGTTATGGGACATGAAGCCAAACTCTTATATTTACTAGCTTAGTGTAATTTACACTTTTCGATCATTGATGATAATTTTGTGATTTAGACTAGCGATTGAGCGATGTCTCTTTGTTGGTATGGGGATTAAAACCCATTTGGAGAGCTTCGGCTCAAATTTGGCGGGGTATCGACCCGTGGTCTTTGGACCGTTCGTGGAGCAATCGGCTCAATGTGTCTGTGCATGAGTCGTATCTTTTAGGGTGCGGCCGTGTTCGGCTCATTTATCCGCATGGGGACTGTACCACGATCGAATCTGTGCATCAGTCGTATCTTTTAGGGTGCGTCGATGTTCGGTTCATTTGTTGGGATAGCGACCCATGGAATAGCGTTCCGTTTGTGATGCACGTGTTGGTGAGTTTTCGTGCCCCCGTTTGTGATAGGCCTTCCCCCTTTTTTGTGATTTCTGGATTTCTCGTTGTGATTTCTGGAATTTGTGTTTCACCTATTTTCGTGGATTGGTATTGATATGTTTTGTCAATATTTGTGTTTTGGTGAATTATTTAAAGAATGTGATTCTTTTTGGTGCTTTGAGATGATTCGAGTTATTGTATATTTTTGTTGTTATTTGATGCATACTTGACATAGTATGGCATTTCCTTGTTATCATACGTTTTGGATCATATCTCTCATCCTATCTCATTTTATCTGATATTTATAGCTAGACTGATCCGTTTATTATTTTCTTCTTAAATAATACTCGGGTCAGACCGAGATGTTACAGGTGCTTGTGCTTGACTCCTCATTTGGGACTATTATCTAACTTTTGGCTAACTACTTTAGCATTGTAGTTTTTGTTAGTATACATTTGAGATAGATACTCCATGTTGTATACTTATTCTTTTGTCGAGCACCTGTACCTATTCTTTTGTTATGTAGTGGATCTTCTTTGACCACTATTTCGTTGTACACTTTCATGTGATATGTTCATATCTTATTCCGCCTTTGTGATATGAATGTCTGTGACTGGTTTGTGTTATGTTTATTTCTATATTTGTTTCCGAAGACTACTTAGCCACTGTGTGGTAGCTTTGACTTTGTATTAGATATGTCGGATTTTATATTTTCTGACATATCGGTACTCGCACAAAGAAATTCCACAGATGGTCGCTCCTCAACAGCCTTATTCTTCGCGCTAGTCGATGGCATTACTCCGTAGTGTCCTTGGCCAGCGTGAGTATAGAGGTGGGGCGTCACATCATGGTATTAGAGCCAAACTTCGGAACAATGTAGAATAATCTAGCAAGGATCATTGTCCTAAGTCTTTCTTAGGAATCGTGCCATAGGATTTAATTCAGGTCTTCGAACTGTTCTATCCTATTTCTTTTTGTGATACCTTGTTTTATCAATCAAGTTTGTTTGATATTCTTTTTGAGAATAACCTTTTTCTTTTTCTTTCTTTCTTAAAGAAGAAGAGATGGTTAGATCTGGAAGTCCCAGCGCCGGTCAATCCAGTAGTCCTTCTCTGGATGGCGTATTTATGACTGCTCAACAACTTTTGGATCTTGTAAAGAATCAAAGGTTTATCCATGCTTTAAGTAAGAACCCCGAAAAGGTTTTACCTCTGAAATTAGAAGTGCCTTTCGATCAGTTTTTTGATATCACTCTTCGACTTGAAGAGGCCGATAAAGAAAATGATGTCGAAGTTGTGGATGCCAAACAAAACTTCAACATCAACAAGAAAAGGCATATTAAGTTCAAAAGCCCTAATCCCAACAAGAAAGGGAAGCAAGCAATTTCGGTAGCAAAGACTCCAATCCCTAATCGTGGAGGATGCTACAATTGTAATTCTAAGGACCACTATGCAAATAAGTGTCCAAAACCCTTTTCTTGTCGCTACTGCAACGGTTTGGGTCATCTTTTATCTTCATGTCCGAAACTTCAAAGTAGGAGAAAGGGAGAGTTGAAAGTTGTGCAAGTCTCTACTAGCACTTCACTTGGTCAAGGTAATTCTCGTTCTATCCTTGATGACATTAATTTGTTTTGTGATTATCTTATTCGAGTTCTTTTTTATTTGGGTTCATCTCATTATTTTATATCAAAAGAACTTGATGATTCTTTCTCTTTTAATATTATGGGCTTGATGACTTCATTGAGAATTGCGAATTTGATTGATGGATCTGCAACACTCAAATTACTTTGTGAAAATGTCGAGATTATTTTATGTGATTATTCTTTTCGAGCCGATTTGCATGTTATGCGTTACTTAGGCTTCGAAATTTATTTTTTGGGAAAATATTGGCTTGATCATTATGAAGCCCACATCTTATGTCCTGAGCGGACTATTTATCTTCGACATTCTCAATCTGTTAAGCAGATTTCTAATGTTTATAAATATTTTTGATTTCCAAATTTGGTGGCAACATTTTATTCTTTAAACCCACTTGATGAGAAAAGTGTTATTTCTCTCATTCAAGTAGTTTGTGAATTTTCTGGTATTTTTGAGATTTGTCTTAGGATTATCACCTAAGCAATCTATTATGTGGTGCTAAGGTCTTTTCACCTCGACCTTGCCACCGATTTTCATCAGTTACGAGTTGCGGAGGGAAGCATTCCACTTACCGCATTCCGCACTCGTTATGATTCTTGTGAGTGGTTCGTCATGTTATTCGGTTTGACGAACTTTCTACCTTATTTCATCCATCTTATGAGTCGAGTATTCTACGAATATCTCGATTAGTTTGTCCTTATATTTATTGATTATGGATGAAAATAACAAATTTAAAATTTGCAAATCTTTTTAATAAGATATTTATAAGCATGATTGGGTTTTGGTCTTAAAAGGAGCAAAGAATATTTTTAAATTTTATAAGAGGTATGATTATCATATAGAAGATGATTCTGTGTTATTTTGCCCATTGAGTGTTTTAAGAATTCTGGTCGGTGCGCTTGATCAACGTTATCGATAAGAATTTCCTAAACGCTATGATGAGACAGTTAGACATAATAAAATTCTTGTAAAAAGTTAATTTTTCTAAAAAGATGAATAAATACAAAGTTAATTATAATTTTGAAAATCTTAGCTTTTCGGGAAAGGGAATCGATTAAAGGAACTCTTTTCCGATGCTTTTATTCTTGCGGTTCCCGAAGGGAACCAAGACTTTATTGTTTGTACCGATACTAGTCGTATTGGTTTTGGTATCATTCTCTTACAAAGGGAATGTGTTATCGCAATTGCTTCTTGACAATTAAAGCTTGTCGAGACTAGATATGCCACTCATGATCTAGTGCTCGCGGCCTTTGTTTTCGCTCTTAGAATTTGGCGACATTATCTTTTGGGAGAGAAATTTGTTCTCTGCACCGATCGTAAATCTTCGAAGTAATTATTTTCTCAAAATGAACTTAATTTGCGTCAACAGCGTTGGCTCGAGTTCCTTGCATCTTATGATCTTGATATTCCTTGTACTCCGGAAAAGGGTAATTGTGTTGTCGATGCTCTTAAGCCGAGAGCAACAAGCGGATGTTTCTTTGTTGATATCCGAATGGAATGATCTCGAGACTTTATCCACTTGTGAGATTCGAGATCGTGAATCCGATTTATGTTCATCTCTTGTTTTATGTAGCCTTGAGGCTCATCCTTCTCTTTTAGACCGCATTCTTGTAGCTCAAAAGCATGATCCCGAATTGGTTCTTCTAAGCCAAAGTTGTAGGGATAAAATTGATATTGAAGGTTTGAAAGACTTTGATATTGATGCTCATGGCGGTATTCAAAAATTTGGTAGACTTATTGTGCCAAACATTTATGATCTTCGTAAAGACATTTTAGAAGATTCTCATCGTTCTAAATTTACCATTCATCCCGGTAATAGTAGCGACTTTATTATTGGGATGGAATGAAATCTGATATTGCTAACTTCATTTAGCGTTGCATGACTTACCAACTCATTAAGGCCGTGTATCAAAGGCCCGGTGGGTTATTGCAACCTTTGGACATTCCTATTTGGAAGTGGGATCAGATTTCCATGGACTTCATTTACGGTCCTCCCCAATTCTCGTTCGGGTCATGACAGTTAAAATCGGTCCATTTTATTCCCGTTCGATCCAATCGGATCGTACCTCTTTTGGATAAACTCTATGTCAGATTAAACTACATGGAGTTTCTACTTCTATTATTAGCAATCGTGATCCATTATTTTACTAGTGGATTTTGGTAAGGTCTTCAAAAGCTTTGGGAACAAAGCTTAATTTTTGCACCGCTTATCGTCCTCTAATCCGATGGACAACCGAGCGTGTGAATCAAACTCTTGAAGATCTTCTTTCGTGCATGTGTTCTTGATTTTGGTGGAAGT
This sequence comes from Allium fistulosum, assembly GCA_030737815.1. Taxonomy (NCBI): domain Eukaryota; kingdom Viridiplantae; phylum Streptophyta; class Magnoliopsida; order Asparagales; family Amaryllidaceae; genus Allium; species Allium fistulosum. Next base: position 1,240,418,845 of record CM060902.1, on the reverse strand, counting down.
TGGGAAGATCGTATTCTTGTTGAGTTTTCTTCCAATTATAGCTTCCAATCTAGTATTGGTATGGCACCTTTCGAGGCACTCTACGGAAGGCCATGCCGATTCCCTTCATGTTGGCTTGAAGCCGGTGAGAAGCTGGTTTTAGGTCTAGACTTTATTGGTGTTCATTTGTGTTTCACCTATGAAGGGTGTTGTGCGTTTCAGTCGATCGGGAAAATTAGCACCTCGAGATGTTGGTCCATTTCCCATCACCGAACGCATTGGTTCTGTGGCTTATCGCCTTTTATTACCAGCTCAATCATTTGCTATTTATGACGTTTTCCACGTCTCTCTACTACGGAAATACCTTAGGGATTCCGATTTTTATTCTTGAGTCCGGTGTAATTGAAGAAATTGAAGTTTCACCAAATTTGACTTATGAGCAACAATTCTATTCGTATCATTACTTCGAAGGTTAAACGCCTTCAAAATAAAGATGTTCCTCTTATGAAAGTTCAATGGTTCTCAAATCCCAAGGACTGCTCTTGGGAATCCAGAGAATTCATCGAGCAAACATGTTCGGGCTTACTCTTTCGTGCTCTTTATGGTGAACTTCTTATTTCAAAATTTTCTTTTGTGTTGATATGCTTTTATGGTTGTTACTTTTTATTTTTCCTCTTAATTATTATGAGGACGCAATTTCTTTAAGGAGGGGAGTCTGTAACAACCCGCATATTTTACGATTGAATATTTAAATATAGAATCATTAATCGGATTGAAGTCCGAAAAGCTACTTTTTGTAAACAGTCGAATTAGGACTCGAGACCACCTCCATTGAGTCCAAAATGGCATTTACAACTTTTTTGAGTATAAAGATCGATATGTTTGGAGTAAGTTGAATTTTGCTATTTTCTATTGGGCTTTGGGTTTGGGTTTCACCCCAACTCACTCTATAACCTAGTTCAGCCCCTCTCCTCTCCTCTTCACTTCATTTCTATTTTCTTAAACACCCAAGCACAACTAAAAATGGGGAGAGGAATGAGAAATTAGAAAACTCCAAGCCCTAGTTTTCATTTGCAAAACCAAATTCTTGCTCCAAATTCAAAGAGAAGCTTTGGTAAGTACCTCCTTCTTCTTCTCCAACTCATTCTCTCTTTAATTTCAGAAATTTCCTAAACCTAACTTAGGAAATGTTCTTCTTTTGAGCTTTGATTGAAGCTTCTAGAGTTGAGATTGAAGAGTGGTTGATCCTCATTTGTTTTCAAGCTTCTTCTTCCTTGTTTTTGTGTAAAAGGTGAGATTTTTATCTCACATCTATGCCTATAACTATCCTTGATTGCTTGGTATGAATTCCTAACACCTTTACATGTTCATTTGATTTTGGTTTGGATTGATTTGGTGAACATTTCAATTTTTGGTGTTTTGAAGTTAAAACTTTGAAAATCCTAGCTTTGATTTATGAACATGCTTTTGGTGGTGTTTCGAAGAGCCTATAGGGTTGGGGTATCGATTGGCAAAAGCCCCCAAAGTCCATTGCTCGACCGGTTGCAAATGGTGAGAGTTTACTCTCCATTTGATAGGCTGAAAAACAATTTTAGCTACAGCCAGTCGACTGGCCCCCTGCAGTCAGTCGACTGACTGCAGGGTCTGAAAACTCTCGGGTTTTGGTTTAGTCGACTGACTGCAGAAGGCCAGTCGACTGACCTGCTTGATTTTGCCTATTTAGCTTGAGTTTCCAACTTTTATCGATTCGTGATTATCCGATTTATTGTTATCATTTATTATTGACATTGATGACTTCTTTTTCGGGATTTTTGAGAATATCCATTTTGATGGATTCGATATTGATTTCTTTGGATTTGATTCACGTCTTCGAATGTTGATTTTTGTGATTGATTATTTCTACAATCATTTCTATGATTTGTCACTTTAAAATACAAAGGTTTCTATACTAGTAGTAAATATTCAAACTCTTTTACAAAGATGATTTCAACTCTATTTTTAATACAAAGCTCGTTTATAAAACTGTTTTCTAATCTATTAGTATATGAAAACCTTTACCTCATTCGTATGAGAAAATCTAATTAAACGACTTAGCAAAACAAGTGGTATGAAACGCTTGCGTTTACTTCGCCGGTTAATTCTTGGACTTGTTCGATTGAACTCTTGTGACAATTTTCGAGTGGAAGTCTACAATCTGTTCGTAAATATTTGAGTTAAGCTAGTGGTTATGGGACATGAAGCTAAACTCTTATATTTACTAGCTTAGAGTAATTTACACTTACTTTCGAGTGGAAGTCTACAATCTGTTCGTAAATATTTGAGTTAAGCTAGTGGTTATGGGACATGAAGCTAAACTCTTATATTTACCAGCTTAGAGTAATTTACACTTACTTTCGAGTGGAAGTCTACAATCTGTTCGTAAATATTTGAGTTAAGCTAGTGGTTATGGGACATGAAGCTAAACTCTTATATTTACTAGCTTAGTGTAATTTACACTTTTCGATCATTGATGATCATTTTGTGATTTAGACTAGCGATTGAGCGATGTCTCTTTGTTGGTATGGGGATTAAAACCCATTTGGGGAGCTTCGGCTCAAATTTGGCGGGGTAGCGACCCGTGGTCTTTGGACCGTTCATGGAGCAATCGGCTCAATGAGTCTGTGCATGAGTCGTATCTTTTAGGGTGCGTCGATGGTCGGCTCATTTATCCACGTGGGGACTGTACCACAATCGAATCTATACATGAGTCGTATCTTTTAGGGTGCGTCGATGTTCGGTTCATTTGTTGGGATAGCGACCCATGGAATAGCGTTCCGTTTGTGATGCACGTGTTGGTGAGTTTCGTGCTCCCGTTTGTGATAGGCCTTCCCCCTTTTTTGTGATTTCTGGATTTCTTGTTGTGATTTCTAGAATTTGTGTTTCACCTATTTTCATGGATTGGTATTGATATGTTTTGTCAATATTTGTGTTTTGTTTAATTATTTAAAGAATGTGATTCTTTTTGGTGCTTTGAGATGATTCGAGTTATTGTATATTTTTGTTGTTATTTGATGCATACTTGACATAGTATGGCATTTCCTTGTTATCATACGTTTTGGATCATATCTCTCATCCTATCTCATTTTATCTGATATTTATAGCTAGACTGATCCGTTTATTATTTTCTTCTTAAATAATACTTGGGTCAGACCGAGATGTTACAGGTGCTTGTGCTTGACTCCTCATTTGGGACTATTATCTAACTTTTGGCTAACTACTTTAGCATTGTAGTTTTTGTTAGTATACATTTGAGATAGATACTCCATGTTGTATACTTATTCTTTTGTCGAGCACCTGTACCTATTCTTTTGTTATGTAGTGGATCTTCTTTGACCACTATTTCATTGTACACTTTCATGTGATATGTTCATATCTTATTCCGCCTTTGTGATATGAATGTCTGTGACTGATTTCTGTTATGTTTATTTCTATATTTGTTTCCGAAGACTACTTAGCCACTGTGTGGTAGCTTTGAATTTGTATTAGATATGTCGGATTTTATATTTTCTGACATATCGGTACTCGCACAAAGCAATTGCACAGATGGTCGCTCCTCAACAGCCTTATTCTTCGCGCTAGTTGACGGCATTACTCCGTAGTGTCCTTAGCCAGCGTGAGTATAGAGGTGGGGCGTCACACATAATAAAACCGGATTTATTCTGTTGAAAATAAAAAAAATTGTTGTTATAATATATGTAAATCATGAAGTGAATATGCTTATATGTTGTTTTATTTAGTCCCACATCGTGGGATAAATTCAATCCTTAGCTCTGAAGTCTTTATATAAAGGAGGCTATGTAATGTAAATATATGACCAATCTCTTCTTCTGCCTCTTTCTCTAATTGCTTCTGTTCTTATTTCTTTATAACATATTCTTATTTGTTTACAACACGTTATCACCAAGATCTCTTTCTCAAACTGAAATCAGATCTATCTCTTCCTCTTATTCAACCAATGAAACCAGGTTTGAAATTTTCTAGATCAGTTTTTTTAGATTTGTTTTGCGATTGATTTAGATCTAGATTTAAGTATTCTTGTTTCACAATTCTATATCTATTTCCTAATTTTTAGATTTGGATTTAAGTTTTAATAGATCTTATCTTTTCAAGATCTTATTTTATCATAGATCTAAATTTATAGATCTTATTCCACTGTACATGTATGTTTGTCGTAACTTTTTTTTTTGTTTTTTTGATGGATATTAAAATGGCATAATTGCTTGGTTTCTACAGCAAGAACATGTCTTTACATATTTGAGCGACCATTGTTCTGTGTATTATAACTATTTAATTATTTTTGCTTTTGTCCAACAATATATGATCTTGGGTTGTTTTTGATAATAAAGAGTGATACCTAGATATTTGATTGTTATTTCTCCTTTTGTTATTTTTTGAAAGGCTGCATAAACTATGTTTTAAAGTAGACAGTAAGGTTTAATGCTACTAGGTATTATTTTTCTAGTAAACTATTACACTTTAAACAATGATCTGAATTGATGTGCTATAGCATAAAAGGCAATTTTTATCCTGGGTTGACATCATTCAGTCTATTCATCCAATGGCTATATCAAGCGAGTTAAATACCAATCAAAGGGTCAAAGTGATACAGTCAAACATATTCTAGACTCAAACTCACTTATTTTTAGTAGGTTTAGTATGGTCCATCTGCTCAATAGATCTTCATTGAATGGTTCTACACCCATGTTTATGTATAATTGGATCAGACCTACCCATACTCATTTGAGATGCTCAAAACTTACAAGTGAAAATAATATATCATTTAAATTGTGATCACGCTGGAAGGAAAAGCGTAATAAAAATAGAATTTATTTTTGCTAAATATAGACATAACTGCTAAACTTGCTCCCTTTCTTTTATGGTACAACATATTGCCTTAACACTTTAGCTTTTGGCAATTGAATCATCTTTTGATTTATAAGAGCTCATATATGATGCGTGCCATCTGAATTTAAAGCAGTATTAGGTGTTATGTGTATTCTAACAACTTG